>CP125976.1:544508403-545108403 GCA_030063025.1 Avena longiglumis | reverse complement strand
GTTGCTAATGAAGATTGTGTGAAGTTTTGTATGAAGGAAAATTTTCAGGTGTAGAGAAAGTATGATGTAATGAGATGAACAATGGACAAAATCTCAAGTTTGGAGATGCCACCCTGGTGTCACCACAAGAAATATCCAAGAGGTACAAGCGTCAAAGCTTGGGGATGCCCAAGGCATCCCCTTCTTCATCAATAAAAAGCCCAGGTCCTTCTAGACACTTCGTTTTAATTGTTTCATGCACTGTTGCGTTGTTCTTGGAGCGTCTTAGTTTTCGTTTGGTTTGATTAGTTATTTAGTTTTCTTGAATGAAGTAGTTTGGACCCCGTTCTCGCTTTGTTGTTTCAAATAAGTTGCTTGGTGATGGAAATGAGTAGTAAGTTCTTGCTTGAAAGTGCAAGAGGAGCTTGCTTTGACTGTGACTTAGACTTTAGAATGACATGCTAGGTGTTGTTTTGACCTTATGCATAGTGATTATTGATGTAGCATGTCTTGTTCCAAACAATTGGGATTGCTTAGTGTTCCTCTAAAGAATCATGCGTTGTTTTAGCATGCAAAAGCATAGTATTGTGGTATTCTCCTTTGATGTTTTGTTTGGGTTGACTTGGCACATGCTCACACCATGTTATTACTATGAACAAGCCACCATAGCCTCTATGATCATTTAAATCTTGACTTGTAGTACCACTCTATGCTTTTATTAGTAATGTTTTGTTGCTCTGCATGATTATGGCCATTATTGCTCTCTTCGTTGGTTGCTCTCAGTCTTTTGTTAGCCTCCACTTGTATGAGTAAGTTCTACTCATGCTTCCAACTCCCAAGAAACCAAGTTATTCCAAAGTGTCCACTATAAACTCCTATGCAAGTGTTACACCATTCCAATTATATTCTTGTTTTCAACTATCTTCCAATTAAAAGTATTTTGTTATGTGAAAACTTAGTGATTAAAGCCCTCACAAACTTGATGGAACACTTTATATTCTTTGCCCCTAATAAACTTGAACCATTGTGTCGTCTATGTTGTATATGCTTGCACTTATACGTTGGAATTAGCAGAACCATGCTGTCATGGGGAGCGTTTTCAACATTGCACTTGTACTTTGTACACAGTTGATATCATGTTCTTTTGTCTATGGATGTCATTGGTATGAAATAAATAGGGAGCTTGTAAGTCCATGGAGTTATGTATTTTGTGTTAGAGAAACGCCTGGACCGCTAGCCTAAGCCATGCCCAATCATGGTGGAAACTTGCAGCATCACCATAATGAGCTATCTATGAAGAATCCTCAATAAAAATCTATGCACATAGTAAATAAAAAGATCGCTGAGATTATCATTGTCTGCTTGCCTTGTCATTTTGGTTATGGGATAGCTCCTGTACCATGTGCAAGGGGTACCCCGTTGGCGGTTCTCCATGATACACATGTATTTAGTATGACAAGAACTTACAGGTGACTGAAGTTGAGTAGAATGAGGTGTGGCCCTCGTATTCAAGGGACTTGAGATTGCCAACTTATACTTTGTGAAACATATACTCCATAGTTTGTTCACTTTAACCTTAATCACTTCAAGATGCTTATGATAGGGGCAATGAGGGCTGAAAGATAACAAGTACCATAATTTTTGGAATCTCTTTTTGAAACTTGAAATACCTGCTTCCCTTTATGAAGGGAATTTCTCCACTATTATATTGAGTCTCACCTTCTACCTTTAGGCACCATTAAGAGAGCATAGTTTCCATTCTGTGTGTAGTGTCCCAAAACTTATTGATTGATACATATTGTGATATTGCTTGTTCTTGTGCTACTTGTATCTAGTCACTCTAATGAACTTTGAAGATGTCCTATGCATCTATTTGCTACTCCATGAGGGACAAGCTGAGTGCTACTATTCCATGTTTTCTGTATGTGAAACAAACAAACGTTTTTCAATGCATGTTATTCATGATCTTTGTTTGTAGCCTTTCATGTTGTATGCATAGTTACTTTGTCTTATTGTTATATCTCCATTTTTCATGCACATGTTTAGAGTTATTTGATCCTAGCTTTCAATGCTTGCAAATGGTTTGATCTTGGTTTTGATGGTGCATGTCACCTAAAAAATTATTATTTTATCAGTTACCTACTCGAGGATGAGCAGGAGTTAAGCTTGGGGATGCTTGATACGTCGGAGACGTATCTATAATTTTTGATGCTCCATGCTTGTTTAGTATTTACTTTGCTTTGCTTTGTCTACACTTTGAGGTGTTTTTATATCTTTTCTGCAACTAACCTATTAACAAGTTGCCATAGTGCCAGTTGCATGTTTTCTTCTGTTTTTGGTTCCAGAAAGGCAGAAAATCAATATCCTCTGAATTAGACGGGACCAAAGCCAAAGTCAATATTTTACCGTGGGCGACACGAAGTCCAGAGGAGAGACAGAGAGGCGCCACAGTGCGACCAGACCCCCCTAGGCACGGGTGGGCCAGCCCGCGCCTGGGCTGGGTGTGCCCCCCCTGGTCGCCTCCCAGCCTCGCCTCTTAGCCTATAAGAAGCCCCCGATACAAAAACCCTAGGAACCCGATCAAAACTCCACGAAACCTTCTGTAGCCGCCGCCACCGTCGTCCCTAGATTGGGGGGATCTGAAGTCCTTCCCGGCACCCTGCCGGAGGGGAAATCATCCAGGAGGCCTTCTTATCCGGTATGAAGCGTGAGTAGTTCCACATTGGACTATGGGTCCATGTAGTAGCTAGATGGTCGTATCTCCTCCTTGTGCTTTCATGTATAGATCTTGTGAGCTCCGTTCATGATCAAGATCTAATATATTTGTAATCATGCATGTTGTGTTTGCGGGGATCCGATGGATATTGAGATTACTATGTCAGATTGATTAATGGTTTTGTCTATTTGATACTATCATGTCTATGTTGTTTGTGATCTTGCATGCTCTCAGTTGTTAGTAGTTATCTTGGCCAAGTAGTTGCTAGTGACTTGATGATGCTCGACGTGGCACTTCATTGGTAACCCCAAGCGTAAGGTGTGAAGAGCAAGCAGCAAGTTTTCCCTCAGTTGAGACCGAGGTTATCGAACCAGAAGGAGGAAGGAAACGTCACACAGGTGTTGCAACGCGGAGAACTGCACAACACAAACTCAAGACTTTGCCCCAACAAATCAGTGAGGTTGTCAAGCTCACCGGTTTGCTGTAACAAAGGATTAAATGTATGGTGTGGAAGGTAATGGTTTGCAGCAAGTAAACAAGTAATAGTGGAATATGTATCAATGGTAAATATTGGACCGGGATCCATAGTTCACTGGAGGTGCTCTCCTTAGATAAACAACATGGCATGAAGGGTAAACAAATTACAGCAGGGCAATTGACAGGAACTGAGCAAGGCATAACTGCGGTGACCCAACATACCACTGCGTGTGTAGTACACTATAGTCGTTCACATGACATCCAAAGAACACCGTTTCGTAAATATCACATCCCTCAGAGTGGTACAACAGAAACAATGCGGGTCCATATTACAAACATTCACACATTATTATTATTACAATACCAGAAGTTCAAGACTTCAAAAGGTTTCAACTTACAAACCAAAATATAAAGTTTTTTAGCAGAATTTAAAAGTAACAACTCCGACTAGGAGTTTAGCTCAGCAGCTTATTCTATAGAGTTCATGCTGCTCGGCTCCGTTGATTACTACTAACTAGGATACCTAGTTGGACTCGTTATCGTCAACACCATAGCGGATTTCGTAATCCACTCCTTCAACACCTCCTGACAGGTCAGGATCCTCGTAGAACACATATTCTTGACATTCAGCTGCATACATTGGCACGTCTTCGGGATCCTCAGAGTCTAAGCAAGGGATCAAAGGAAAGGATGCGTAACAGCGTTACCCAACAAGTTCATTATACGCAAGGTGGGAAGTTTGATGCTCTAACTACCACCTCGGATTATAAATACTTCGCACTATGCAATTTTTGTAAATATTTCTTCAAAGATGGATTTTATTATGAAAATCTATGACCATCAGCCTTCACAGGTTGACCAGAACTTTCATGAAGTTCCTTTCCTGCCGTGTTCATAGCTCCTTCCCGGAACAGGGAGTAACAAGTTACAATTCTTACACTCTGCAGAGGTGCGTTACTTTACCCATGAGAGATCAACTCCTCGTTGCACAACTGGACGTACTTTCCCGTCCATAATTCCATGATGTGGGGCCCAGTAGTTGGTCCAAGCCAATCACTGTCCCCTTCGCAACCTCGCATGCCTCCTTGGTGTACACCATGCCCACATAATGAATTACGGCAATGGTTTGTACAAACCGTTAGATGCCAGAACTATCGTGGGACGATGAGGGTTCCCACCCATATGCTGCATATACTCTAGGAATTACCAATTAATATGCACGCTACGAGGATAACAGCCACGACCTGCACATCCGGTTCATGCGAGAGGAAGAAGATACAGCTGACTTCTCCGTCCCATTCCAAATCTCATGGCTAACGCGTAATATACGGCGCTAGAATCACTGATGTCAGGGGTTATTAAGACCCTAATTGATCATCATTGTTGCAAATAGAACCCTAAGTTCTATTGCTCCAGTATATCATCACTTAGGATGATATCTATGATTTCTTTATTTGTGAAAATAATATTTTCTTTCTTTAGAGTATATATGATAACACACTATTTGCAAATACTTTGATAAAGACTCTTCAAAGGATATGAACAAGTGATGAACTTGCCTTGTGATGGCAAGGTAGTGAAGTCTGATGCTTGCACTGGACCTTGAGCTTCTATGTCTACAAAAACATCATTATTGCCCGGTAAGGACAATATTTAAAGAAGCAAAATGATTATGCAAAGTAATGTAATGCATCGTTTAAATTGATATGCATTCTCCCCATTATTATAAAAATTCTTTTTTTAATAATAAAGGATTTATAAATATTAATTTTTTAATATTTATAATAGAATATTGTATTCTTTTATTTTATTTCCCTTTTATTTGTCTTTTATTGATTTAATAATTCTTTAAAGAATTAGCACTTAAATATGTAAACTTGTTATAAAATATTTGTTTATTATTTTTCTAAAATACTACAATATTAATATATAATGAAAGTGATTTTTATTTATTTTTATCATCTTTCAATAATTTTGTAAAATTCCATAAGTAATATATAAATTACAAAATTCTTAATAAAACTTATATGTCTAAAATTTTATCTCTTAATTTATTTGGATAGTTTGGATTATTGTGAATCCAAAAATATTTTATTTACAATTTTTGGACTTTTCCTTTATTTTCTAGAATTTAATTAAATTTAGGGGCATTTTGGTCTTTTCCTATTTATTAAAACAGACTCTAAATGACTTGGGCTGGCCATTTGGGTTTATTGGGCCCTTGTGGCCCAGTAGGGCAAGGTCAAAACAGAACCCTGAAGGGTTTTCGGCCCACCCAGCCCAACTCACTCGTTGTCTTCTCTCTCGAGCTCACCCCTCTCCTTCTCCTTCCCCGACCCCGTTGTCACTGGTGTCGCCGCCGGCGATTCTCGCTATCATGGACCGCCCTAGCCGTCGCCGTGGTGCAGGAAGAGGTTATCGACCCCGCTCTTCCCTCCCGTCCAACTGGATTTGGACATGGAGCCCTCCTGCTACCAGATCGATGCCATCCCGAACCCTAGGGTTTGGGGTTGGCATTGATCCTGGCGCCGCCGCTGCTGTCATACGCCGTGGTGATTCACCTCGCCTCTAGGCGTGGCTATGGTCGCCGTCTTGGCATTGTATGGGTCGCAACACCCCCTTGGGGGTGCTCCCCGTGCCGCCATGGTCGTCGACCCCTCTGCTTCCTCTTCTATTCTCCAGCGAGGACCTTCGGTGAGTGGTTCCTCTCCCTCTCATGAACTTTGTGCTAGGCCATCCTATACTAGATGTTGGTAGTGATCTTCCTGGTGATTGTCTGGTCCTGATTAGGGTTCTTCGTTCTGTTTAGGGTTCATACCCTGCTATTGATTATATACTGATGAATTGGATCATGTGTTGATCATCTCTGAATTTGTTAAGTGGTGACTAGCTGTGACTTACTGCTGATGATTAGCTGTGGTGATGATAGTGGTTTACTGCTGATGATTCCATGGTTAAATTTCATATGATTTAGATGGTAAAGTTGTTCTGGAAACAATACTTGGTAATGTGAGGGGTTTTGATAACTTACCACTGTCATTACTTGGTTAATGGCAGTGAGTATGGTGTGATGAAGTCACTGTCTTAGTACTGTTGGCTTGAGAATTCATGTATAAATTGAGATCAAGATTATCTCTTTTTGTGAAGACATATATATATATATGAATATCCTGTTTATGATTCCTGTGTTTAAGAATAGGAAAATGATTTATAATTGGTTGATTGTACCTGTAAAGATTGGATGCTTAACCTACTTAGTTTAGAACTGTTCTTGTGACACCATCCTTGTATGGCACACAAGACTAGATTCTTTTACTTGGTGTGGCTTTATTCAAGCTTAAGTTTTGGCTTGGCATGATAGATAAGTAAAATCCTCTTTCCTTATATCCCTAGAACCAATGATGTTGGTCTGAGGTTTAGGGATTTAGACCTCTATCTGTTGATTCACATGGATTAATTCTGGTAATGATACCAGCTACTATTGCTTGAATCAAAGTTTGGAAAAAATGATTGTAAGCTTGATAACTTATATAGATCCATAAGATTAAATTCTAAGGTGCTACTCTTGTCTTAGAGATGTGCCTAGAAGTTTAAATCTTATCTATGTTCATTCTTGAATTGAAATATAGCTTGATAGTTAAATCAATGATGTTGTTCTGAGATTTAGTTGGATCCTTATACTTTTCTGTTTGCTTTTAGAGTTTAAAACCTCAGTGATGGATTCACCCCACTTGGGTGCTTTCTGAGAGTTTGAATAAGAATCAGATCATGTATGTTTGTCTAATCTTAGACAGATAGATCATTTGATGGTCTATTTACTCACCACTGTCACTTGATGTTGTGGTTGCTAGTGGTTGATCTTGTGGTAGCTTGATCTGATGCTCCCCTGGTATTTCCAGCTCCTAGCTTGTCCTTGATCTAGCCCATCATCTCCTGATCCTGATGGCTTGATCTTGGTCTTGCTATCCACCTGATCTACCCCCTCCTTATGTCACTATCTGGTGATGTGATCCTGGGCTTTGGTTGGTTTGATCTAGCTTGGCTTTGGATTTGGTTTAGCTGCTGGCTGCTGTGCTTGGTGTGTAAGAGCAATGGAATGGTGTGGGGATTGGTTTCCCACGGCTGTGCTGATAGTTTTGTTTGGTTGTGCTGCTGCTGTGGTGTGGTGTTGACAACACACACCATGCAGTTTGGTGTGTGTGCTGCTTCTGTGCCTACTGCACAGATGTGGATATTTTCAGAATTTTGAAAGTTACTTTCATCTCGTTACTTCTGCTTGGCTGGTGAAACTTGCCCCTCATTGCTGTGATTTGACTTTTGGCTTAAAACTATGAAAGATACATTCTTTCATATTGGTGAAACTTGCCCCTTAAATACTCAATGATGAAAAAGTGAACAGTGCACTTCACTATCAACTTCTGAGAGTAAAAATAATTCCAATCCTAACCTTCTTTTTCTTTTAAGTTTATTTTTATTTTGAAGGTACCAGATTTGAAGATCAAGACTTTAGTTTAGGATTTTTATTTTTATTTATAGATTAGTCACTTGTAATAACTCTCATATTCAATTGTAATCTTTAATTTATTCTTTTGTGCTCTTTATTTTATTCTTTTGTAATAAAGATTGTACTATTATCAATAAAGAAATATTATTCTTTATTTATTTGCTCTTGTAAAGATTGTGGATGATTCTCATAAGTTACATTTTTGTAACTTATTTATTGAATAATATTATGAAATGGGTATTCATATTCTTAATTGCTCTCTTTATATAAAGTTTGAGTTATTATTGGTTAACTCTTAATTAAATCAAAGATTCAAACATCATTCAAAAACCCATTTGAATTATAATTCAAACACTCAAGTTTTAAATTGAAATTTCATTTCTCAAAACACATAAGTCTATCAAGATCATCTCAAAGTCTATAGCAATCATCCTTCAAGACTATACCTAATCTCAAAGTATGAAAGAAACTTTGATCACTTTAGGTTTTTATTTGGCGAAAAATTTACCCACATTTTCACAGATGAATGCATGCAACATCTTAAATTCCTAAATCTACCCTTCGTTAGTTCCTAAATGCTGGGATGTTACAGACTTCCCCCCTTAAATTAAACTTCTTCCCGAAGTTTGTTGAGATGTACCTGAATAGGTCTGGATAAGATTTTCTTAAATCTTCTTCTTTCTCCCAAGTGGCTTCCCTTTCAGGGTGATGTTCCCACTGTACCTTGGAATATTTGATTGCCCTATTCCTCAACCTTTTCCAGTTTTCTTCCAAAATTTTACAGGGCTTTTCAACATAGGTCAAGTCTGCTTGTAGTTCTATCTCCTGATGTGTGATTGCATCATCTGGAACTTTCAAACATTTGCGAAGTTGTGACACATGAAAAACATTGTGCACTTGATCCAATCTTGATGGTAACTCTAAAGCATAAGCTATAGTTCTGTTCTGACTCAATATCTTGAATGGTCTGATGTATCTTGGACTCAATTTTCCTTTAACTCTGAACCTCTTTACCCCTTTCATTGGACTTACTTTCAAGTATACCATGTCTCCCACTTCTAGATGCCAAGATCTTCGACTTTGATCAGCATAACTTTTCTGCCTACTCTGGGCTATTTTCAGTCTATCCCTGATCTTATCAATGATATATTGTCTTTCCTTGATATAGTCTAGTGCAAATTCTTTGCTCCTTCCAGGCCCATACCAACATATTGGTGATCTACACTTCCTTCCATACAGAACCTGATATGGAGCTGCCTTCAGACTACTCTGATAGCTATTATTGTAGGAAAATTCTGCCAATGGTAGATGATCTTCCCATGTACCTCCAAAATCTAATGCACAAGCTCTTAACATGTCTTCTAGTATTTGATTTGTTCTTTCTATTTGACCTCCTGTCTTAGGATGATAGGCTGTGCTGAAATCTAACTTTGAACCAAGTGCTTCATGCAACTGCTTCCAAAATGCTGAAGTAAACACTGATCCCCTATCAGTTACGATCTTTTTGGGTACTCCATGCTTACTTACTATATCTTTGACGTAAACTTCAACTAACTTCTCAGCATTATCTTTCTGATTTACCGGAATAAAATGTGCACTCTTAGTGAGTCTGTCCACAATCACCCATATCATATCCTTCCATTTAGGTGTCATGGGCAATCCTGTGATAAAGTCCATACCTATTTCTTCCCACTTCCATTCAGGAATTTCCAAAGGTTGTAATGGTCCTGCTGGACTTTGATGTTCGGCCTTAACCCTTTGGCAAGTATGACATTCTGATTCATATTTAGCAATGTCCCTTTTCATGTTATTCCACCAAAATAGTTCTTCCTAATCCATATACATCTTAGTACTTCCTGGATGTATAGAGTATAGTGTTTCATGTGCTTCTCTGAGTATGACATCACGAATCTCCGTCACATCTGGAACACAAAGGCGGTCTTGAAACCATAAGGACTCATAATCTCCAAGGCAAAAAACTGATTTTTGCCCTTGATATATCCTCCGAATTTCCTCAGCAATAAAAGGATCTTCTTCTTGATGTCTGAAAATTTCGTGCTTAAGATCACTGTCCTGCTCTACAGCTACCAACATAGTAGCTAATCCTCCATGAACCTATGTTCTAATGAATTAAAGTTCTATTCTTTCCAAGTCCATTTATAACTCTTTTGGTAGCTCCCTATTGCTAGGCTGAATATCTGCACTCTTTCTGCTTAAAGCATCAGCTAAAACATTTTCTTTCCCTGGAGTATAGTTGATTGTTAAATCATAATCTTTGATTAGTTCCAACCAACGCTTCTGTCTCATATTCAATTCATTTTGAGTGAAGAAATATTTGAGACTTTTATGGTCAGTGTATAATTCACATCTGGCTCCATATAGAAAATGCCTCCATCCTTTTAGCGCAAAAACCACTGCTGCTAACTCTAAATCATGAGTTGGATAGTTGACTTCATGTGCTTTCAGTTGTCTTGAACCATAAGCAATCACTTTCTGATCTTTCATTAATACACAACCCAAACCTTCTTTAGATGCATCACAGTATACTGTGAAGTCCTTTCCTGTTTCTAGAACTGCTAAGATTGGAGCTGTGGTTAACCTGGTCTTCAACTCCTGAAAACTTGCTTCACACTTCTCATCCCAATTGAATGGTGTATTCTTTCTTAGCAATTTGGTCATTGGTCCAGCTATTTTGGAGAAGCCTTCAATGAATCTTCGATAATAACCAGCCATTCCTAAGAAACCTCGAATTTGCTTCACATTAGTCGGTGTAGTCCACTCTAGTACTGATTGAACCTTAGATGGATTTACAGCAATTCCATCTTTACTTATCACATGGCCAAGGAATTCTACCTCATCTAGCAAAAATTCACACTTACTGAACTTAGCATAAAGTTTATGTTCCCTTAGTGTCTGCAATGCTATTCTCAAATGATCAGCATGCTCTTCCTTATCCTTGGAATATATCAGAATATCATCAATAAAGACTATGACGAACTTCTCCAAATATGGCATGAAGATTTTGTTCATTAAATTCATGAATATTGCTGGTGCATTGGTCAAACCAAATGGTACTACTAGATACTCATGGTGTCCATATCTTGAGACAAATGTTGTCTTTGGAACATCTTCTGGTTTGATTTTTATTTGATGGTATCCAGATCTTAAGTCGATCTTTGAGAATACTCTGGCTCCTTTCACTTGATCAAACAAATCTTGAATTCTTGGTAAAGGATACTTATTCTTGATAGTAACGTTGTTCAGATTTCTATAATCTCCAGACATCCTTCTTCCACCATCTCTCTTATCCACAAAGATTGCAGGTGTTCCCCATGGAGATACACTTTCCTCAATAAATCCTTTTCTGGCTAACTCATCAATTTGCTCTTTGAGTTCTTTTAACTCTTTGGGTCCCATCTTATATGGTGCTTGAGCTATTGGTGTTGTACCAGGAATTAGATCAATAGTGAACTCTATCTCCCGATCTGGTGGAATTCATGGTAGCTCTGCTGGAAAAACATATTGAAATTCATTTAATATATGAATATCTTCCAATTTGACCTCTTTCATCGAGTTCAACTGCAGATCCACCATAATATGACTGTGCTTATCTGCTTGATAAACTATTCTTGCTCCACTTGGAGTTCTGATTGAGATAGTTTTCTCCTCACAATTTATCTGAGCTCCGTGTTCCATCATCCAATCCATCCCCAGCACTACTGCAATTCCTTTCAAAGGAATCACACAAAGGTATGCGAAGTATGTACAACCATAGATCGAGATAACATGATCTTGTTTTATGTGGCGTACAATCACATTTCCCTCTGCCGTAACTACAGTCATAGGGGCTTTCTAACGTTGCCCTTATAATCACGAACTTATCAAAAATTCTTCAGAAATGAAGGAAGTAGTTGCGCTAGTATCAAATAGAACTTTGCCAGGATTGGTAAGGATATTGAGCGTACCTATCACTGCATGCTCCGAATTATCCACCTCCTCGAGGGTTGCACAGTTCAGTTTCCCGGTAGGTCTATTCCTCTTGCCATTGTTGTTCTTGCCATTATTTCCTCCTTTATTGGGCTGTCCATTTACTCCACTGGCTTGTCCTCCTCCATTGGTAGGGCAACCTCCTAGTGGTTTGCTCGGACAATCGGGCTTGATATGCCCCTTCTGACCACAACCGTAACAGATCACTATAGGCTTTTTGCATTCCCTCTGGAAATGCCCTGGAATTCCACAATTGTTACAAATAACATTCCTTCTCGGATTGGATTGATTTCCACCACTGCCCTTGTTATTGTTATTGTTATTGTTGCCATAGTTCTTGTTCCGAGGTTTGAACTCTAGATTGGGTTTAGGTTTGCTTGCCTGAATTCTCTTGGTTTCCTTCTTGGCTCTCTTCCTCCTATCCTCTTGGACATTCTTGTAGTCATCTTCGAAAGTAATGGCTGCATCCAGCAACTGCTGATAAGTTTGCTTATTATCTAACCTTAGATGCATTTTCACAAATGGGTTTAACCCACGCAGGAAACATTTCTTCCGCTTATCTTCAGTGTTAACATCCTCCTCAACATAGCGAGACAGTTGACTAAACTCCCGGCTGTACTTCATGACACTAGTATATCCCTGCTAAAGCTCCTCAAATTATCTCCGCTTCAACTCCATAACACTTTCCGGAACATGATATTCACAAAATCTCTGCTTGAACTCCTCCCAGGTGAACTCCCTTCCTGGTTGTTGCATGGCCAATTGATTCTCCCACCATGATGCTGCAGGTCCAGTCAGAAGATGAGTTGCATACCTCAATTTCTCCACATCATTGCAACCTACAGTCTTCAATTTTCTTTCTGTATCGGCTAGCCAATCTTCTGCGTCCATTGGTTCAGGGGCTGATGCAAAAGGTAACGGCCTTGCATTCTGGAAGCCAGATAGACTTACTCCTCCACCTTCAGGTGCCCTCTCATTTGCTCGTCCCAGCAGCTCTTCCATGAACTTGTTCTGGGTCTCTTGCATCATTTGCATACACTGCATAAAATTCTCCTCCATTAACGGCCTCATTGGTGGTGGTGGTGGCAATGCTCCCTGATTTGCTACATCTGCATCGGACTTCTCCTTGGCCTCTCTCTCCATCCGCTGCTGCCCAGTTTTGATTTCTACACCCGTATCCATGACCCTCTAGTCCTACAACATAAAGCGAATACTCATAATTACATCATGCACATGTGTTCTGAGCTCGACTTTACGCACAGAACTAGTCACACAATGAAGATCCAAAGAAAATCCAAATATGCATTTCACATATTATACATAATATCATAATAATACAAAGTCATTACAACATATACCATATAGGTATAATCACAACACTACCTTATTTATCTAGCTATCTTATTTCTTTAGATAAAATACACGGTTCTTGATACCGCTAACTAGTTGCCTACTACCAGCAATAACTACGCTCATCATACATGCTTGATGTCCAACTGTGATGACGTGTTGTTCGTCGCACAGTTTGTGAAACAAATGGCCTTCCAGAAGGAACATACTTAGTATCTGAAGTGTCAGGACTTGAGTTATTACTCAATCTGAGCGCATTGACTCCCTCCAGCTCGGCTAAAAAGTCTTCAGAAACATATCCAACATTATCTCCCATTTGCATCTCTTGAGCTTCATTCCTTGAGTTTTCAACAGGATACGCAGATCCTGCTGCTTCCCAGGTGCTCCTTTGGGAAAGATAGTTAAACACTGGATAATGTATATTACCTGGGTTTTGAGAATATGTCGATGATTCAAACACTCTCTCCTCAGGATCTTCTTCATCAACTTGATTATCTATCGACATGGCACTTCTACTACTGTTACTAGGGTTAATTCTTACACCCATCCAGCTAGATTGTCCAACATTTCTGTCAGAACCATCTGTGGACATCTGGTGTTCATGAGATCCTTCATATGATCCCCTTCTCCAACCATCAGAATTTTCAATAGGAAGTTCTGAGTCAGAACCATCCTCTGAACCATGTGGTACTGCATACCTCATATCCATAGTAGGATCATGTATAGGTTCAGGTCTTGGTGAATAAGGATATGGTATAAAAGATTCAGGATCTATAGGTATATCCTTAAAGATAGGTGTTGCACTACTACTTGCTTCCTTCTCTAACTGGAATGCTAACTGCTTCCTCCTTTCCAGATCAGCTAGATCCTCTAACATGTCATTTTTATCTTCGACAATCACTTGATGTGTCTTATAAAAAGACGCAACGAGTGTTCGGTATCTATCCATAAACTTGGAAGCTAACTTAGGATGCTTCTTATTAACCAAAGTAATATGATCCGGTATAGGCTCTGAGTCTATAGAATCATGAGGTATCACAGAAAATGTGCTACCTTTTAACTCCTTAGCTTTATGCTCCCGGATATTAGCTATCGCCTCAACAACAACAACAACATGATATGCTTCTAAGTGACTCCTACCCTCACATATAGGTAGATCGTGATATAATCCAAGCTTCTCTGGAAGTTGGATACTCACACGATACTTGGATAACATCCGGCCATCAAGGTAAGTTATAGTGTTCACTGGAATTCTAGTTGGACAACTAAAGATCTTTAAAAGTTGACGAAGTTGGTCTGTGAATGATCCTTGATAATCATCAAGAGTATCCTCTTTCCTTACCAAAGTCTGTTTTGGAAACTTTGGTGCCATATCTCTGTATATCAGAAAATTAATTTTGATTAGTAACCAATAATATATTGCATAATAACAAGGAATTATCGCACTAAAACATATGACGGAATATTCTCATTTGAATACCCATTATATTAATTTTAGAGAATTCTTTATCATTGCTACTTTCCTACAGGTAATACCCTTTACTAGGTTTTCAACCTAAGGTCAAAGAAATTTGCTCTGATACCAACTGCGGTGACCCAGCATACCACTGCATGTGTAGTACACTATAGTCATTGACATGACACCCACAGAACACCGTTCCATAAATATAACATTCCTCAGAGTGGTACAACAGAAACATTGTGGGTCCATATTACAAACATTCACACATTATTATTATTACAATACCAGAAGTTCAAGACTTCAAAAGGTTTCAACTTACAAACCAAATATAAAGTTTTTCAGCAGAATTTAAAAGTAACAACTCCAACTAGGAGTTGAGCTCAGCAGCTTATTCTATAGAGTTCATGCTGCTCGGCTCCATTGATTACTACTAACTAGGATACTTAGTTGGACTCGTTATCGTCAACACCATAGCGGATTTCGTAATCCACTCCTTCAACACCTCCTGACAGGTCAGGCTCCTCGTAGAACACATCTTCTTGGCATTCAGCTGCATACATTGGCACATCTTCGAGATCCTCAGAGTCTAAGCAAGGGATCAAAGGAAAGGATGAGTAACAGCGTTACCCAACAAGTTCATTATATGTAAGGTGGTAAGTTTAGTGATCTAACTACCACCTCGGATTATAAATCGTTGGCACTATGCAATTTTTGTAAATCTTTCTTCAAAGATGGATTTTATTATGAAAATCTATGACCATCAACCTTCACAGGTTGACCAGAACTTTCATGGAGTTCCTTTCCTGTCGTGTTCGTACATCCTTCCCGGAACAGGGAGTAACAAGTTACAATTCTTACACTCTACAGAGGTGCGTTACTTTACCCATGAGAGTTCAACTCCTTGTTGCACAACCGGGCGTACTTTCCCGTCCACAATTCCATGATGTGGGGCCCCGTAGTTGGTCCAAGCCAATCACTGTCCCCTTCACGACCTCGCATGCCTCCTTGGTGTACACCATGCCCACATAATGAATTACGGCAATGGTTTGTACAAACCGTTAGATGCCAGAACTATCGTGGGACGATGAGGGTTCCCACCCATATGCTGCATATCCTCTATGAATTACCAATTAATATGCACGCTACGAGGATAACAGCCACGACCTGCACATCCGGAATCATGCGAGAGGAAGAAGATACAGCTGACTTCTCCATCCCATTCCAAATCTCATGGCTAACGCGTAATATACGGCGCTAGAATCACTAATGTCAGGGGTTATTATGTCCCTAATTGATCATCATTGTTGCAAATAGAACCCTAAGTTCTATTGCTCCAATATATCATCACTTAGGATGATACCTATGATTTCTTTAAATGTGAAAATAATATGTTCTTTCTTTAGAGTATATATGATAACACACTATTTGCAAATACTTTGATAAATACTCTTCAAAGGATATGAGCAAGTGATGAACTTGCCTTGTGATGGCAAGGTAGTGAAGTCTGATGCTTGCACTGGACCTTGAGCTTCTATGTCTACAAAAACATCATTATTGCCCAGTAAGGACAATATTTAAAGAAGCAAAATGATTATGCAAAGTAATGTAATGCATCATTTAACTTGATATGCATTCTCCCCATTATTATAAAAATTCTTTTTTAATAATAAAGGATTTATAAATATTATTTATAATAGAATATTGTATTCTTTTATTTTATTTGACTTTTATTATTTAATAATTCTTTTAAGAATTATCACTTAAATATCCAAACTTGTTATTAAATATTTGTTTAGTATTTTTCAGAAATACTACAATATTAATATATTATGAAAGTGATTTTTATTTATTTTTATCATCTTTCAATAATTTTGTAAAATTCCATAAGGAATATATAAATTACAAAATTCTTAATAAAACTTATATGTATAAAATTTTATCTCTTAATTTATTTGGATAGTTTGGATTATTGTGAATCCAAATATATTTTATTTATAATTTTTGGACATTTATTTTATTTTCTAGAATTTAATTAAGTTTAGGGGCATTTTGGTCTTTTCCTATTTATTAAAACAGACTCTAAATGACTTGGGGCTGGCCACTTGGGTTTATTGGGCCCTTGTGGCCCAGTCGGGGAAGGTCAAAACAGCACCCCGAAGGGTTTTCGGCTCACCCATCCCAACTCACTCGTTGTCTTCTCTCTCGAGCTCAACCCTCTCCTTCTCCTTCCCCGACCCCGTGGTCAGTGGTATCGCCGCCGGCGATTCCCGCCGTCGTGGACCACCCTGGCCGCCGCCATGGTGCAGGAAGAGGTTGTCGACCCTGCTCTTCCCTCTTGTCCAACTGGATTTGGACATGGAGCCCTCCTGCTACCAGATCGATGCCATCCCGAACCCTAGGGTTTGGGGTTGGCATTGATCCTAGCGCCGCCGCTGCTGTCGTACGCCGTGGTGATTCACCTCTCCTCTAGGCATGGCTATGGTCGCCGCCGTGGCGCCGTATGGGTCGCAGCGCCCCCTTGGGGGTGCTCCCCGTGCCGCCATGGTCGTCGGCCCCTCTGCTTCCTCTTCTATTCTCTAGTGAGGACCTTCGGTGAGTGGTTCCTCTTCCTCTCATGCACTCTGTGCTAGGCCATCCTATACTAGATGTTGGTAGTGACCTTCCTGGTGATTGTCTGGTCCTGATTAGGGTTCTTGGTTCTGTTTAGGGTTCATACCCTGCTATTGATTAGATACTGATGAATTGGATCATGTGTTGATGATCTCTGAATCTGTTAAGTGGTGACTATCTGTGACTTACTGCTGATGATTAGCTGTGGTGATGCTAGTAGTTTACTGCTGATGATTCCATGGTTAAATTTCATATGATTTAGATGGTAAAGTTGTTCTGGAAACAATACTTGGTAAAGTTAGGGGTTTTGATAACTTACCACTATCATTACTTCGTTAATGGCAGTGAGTATGGTGTGATGAAGTCACTGCCTTAGTACTGTTGGCTTGAGAATTCATGTATAAATTGAGATCAAAATGATCTCTTTTTGTGAAGAAATATATATATATATGAATATCCTGTTTATGATTCCTATGTTTAAGAACAGGAAAATGATTTATAATTGGTTGATTGTACCTGTAAAGATTGGATGCTTAACCTTCTTAGTTTAGAACTGTTCTTGTGACACCATCCTTGTATGGCACACAAGACTAGATTCTTTTACTTGTTGTGGTTTTATTCAAGCTTAAGTTTTTGCTTGGCGTGATAGATAAGAGAAATCCTCTTTCCTTATATCCCTAGAACCAATGATGTTGGTCTGAGGTTTAGGGATTTAGACCTCTATCTGTTGATTCACATGGATTAATTCTAGTAATGATACCAGCTACTATTGCTTGAATCAAAGTTTGGAAAAAATGATTGTAAGCTTGATAACTTATATAGATCCATAAGATTAAATTCTAAGGTGCTACTCTTGTCTTATAGATGTGCCTAGAAGTTTAAATCCTAGATATGTTCATTCTTGAATTGAAATATAGCTTGATAGCTAAATCAATGATGTTGTTCTGAGATTTAGTTGGATCCTTATACTTTTATGTTTGCTTTTAGAGTTTAAAACCTCAGTGATGGATTCACCCCACTTGGGTGCTTTCTGAGAGTTTGAATAAGAATCAGATCATGTATGTTTGTCTAATCTTAGACAGATAGATCATTTGATGGTCTATTTACTCACCACTGTCACTTGATGTTGTGGTTGCTAGTGGTTGATCTTGTGGTAGCTTGATCTGATGCTCCCCTAGTATTTCCAACTCCTAGCTTGTCCTTGATCTAGCCCATCATCTCCTGATCCTGATGGCTTGATCTTGGTCTTGCTATCCACCTGATCTACCCCCTCCTTATGTCACTATCTGGTGATGTGATCCTGGGCTTTGGTTGGTTTGATCTAGCTTGGCTTTGGATTTGGTTTAGCTGCTGGCTGCTGTGCTTGGTGTGTAAGAGCAATGGAATGGTGTGGGGATTGGTTTCCCACGGCTGTGCTGATAGTTTTGTTTGGTTGTGCTGCTGCTATGGTGTGGTGTTGACAACACACACCATGCAGTTTGGTGTGTGTGCTGCTTCTGTGCCTACTGCACAGATGTGGATATGTTCAGAATTTTGAAAGTTACTTTCATCTGGTTATACCGCTATTGGTGAAACTTGCCCTCCTTCTTTGTGATTTGACTTTTGGCTTAAAACTATGAAAGATACATTCTTTCATATTGGTGAAACTTGCCCCTTAAATACTCAATGATGAAAAAGTGAACAGTGCACTTCACTATCAACTTCTGAGAGTAAAAATAATTCCAATCCTAACCTTCTTTTTCTTTTAAGTTTATTTTTATTTTGAAGGTACCAGATTTGAAGATCAAGACTTTAGTTTAGGATTTTTATTTTTATTTATAGATTAGTCACTTGTAATAACTCTCATATTCAATTGTAATCTTTAATTTATTCTTTTGTGCTCTTTATTTTATTCTTTTGTAATAAAGATTGTATTATTATCAATAAAGAAATATTATTCTTTATTTATTTGCTCTTGTAAAGATTGTGGATGATTCTCATAAGTTACATTTTTGTAACTTATTTATTGAATAATATTATGAAATGGATATTCATATTCTTAATTGCTCTCTTTATATAAAGTTTGAGTTATTATTGGTTAACTCTTAATTAAATCAAAGATTCAAACATCATTCAAAAATCCTTTTGAATTATAATACAAACACTCAATTTTTAAATTCAAATTTCATTTCTCAAAACACATAAGTCTATCAAGATCATCTCAAAGTCTGTAGCAATCATCCTTCAAGACTATACCTAATCTCAAAGTATGAAAGAAACTTTGATCACTTTAGGTTTTTATTTGGCAGAAAATTTACCCACATTTTCACAGATGAATGCATGCAACATCTTAAATTCCTAAATCTACCCTTTGTTAGTTTCTAAATGCTGGGATGTTATAATAACAATGAAATTACTAGTCATAAAGATCCTAGGAGATTCGATTGGGCAATACAACAAGATACATAGACCGCCATCAACTGCATCTATGACTAGAAGTCCACCTTCAGGTTATCATCCGAACCCCCTCCAGTATTTAGTTGCAAGCAACAGACATCTGCTTTAAGCAAAGTGTGTAAGGTAAATAGTCCACATGTTCCATGGACAAGAGACCGTTGTTTTCTCCGTGTTAGCAACAACACATCTACAACCGAAGAGATTATTGTCACTTCCCTTGGAAACTAGAGGCATGAACCCAATATCGAGCATAAATACCCCCTCTTGGAGTCACTAGCAACTACTTGGCCAAGATAGCTACTAACAACGGAGAGCATGCAAGATCACAAACAACACAGACATGATAGAATCATAAAGATAAAACCATTAATTAAACCAACATAATAATCTCAATATCCATCGGATCCCCGCAAACACAACATGCATGATTACAAATAGATTAGATCTTGATCATGAACGGAGCTCACAAGATCTATACATGAAAGAACAAAGGAGGAGATACAACCATCTAGCTACTACATGGACCCATAGTCCAAGGTGGAACTACTCACGCATCATACCGGAGAGAAGGCCTCTGGGATGATCTCCCCTCTGGCAGGGTGCCGGGAAGAACTTCAGATCCCCCCGATCTAGGGACGATGGTGGCGGCGGCTACAAACGGTTTCTTGGAGATTTGATTGGGTACTTAGGGTTTCTTCATTGGGGCTTCTTATAGGCATAGGGGGAGGCCGAGGCGGCGGCCAGGAGGGGTAAACCCTACCCAGGCACGGGGCAGGGCCCACCCGTACCTGGGGGGTTTGGTTGCCCTGGACCGCTTCCTCGTATCCCCTATGGACTTCTTGTTCCCCACGGAAAGTAATTGACTTTGATGTTTGTCCCGTCCAATTCCAAGAATATTTCTTGACTAACTTTTCTGAAACAAAAAAACAGCAGAAAACAGGCATCTAGCACTGTTGCAACTTGTTAGTAGGTTAGTACCAGAAAACATGTAAAAAGCACCTCAAAGTGTAGACAAGCAAAGCAAAGTAGATACTAAACAAGCATGGAGCATCAAAAATTATAGATACGTTTATGACGTATCAACATCCCCAAGCTTAACTCCTTCTCGTCCTCGAGTAGGTAAGTGATAAAAAGAATAATTTTTGAGGTGACATGCACCCTCACAAAGATCCAACCATTTGCAAGCATTAAAAGCTAGGATCAAAGAACTCTAAACATGTGCATGAAATATGGAGTTCTAACAATAGGACAAAGTAACTATGCATGCAACATGACAAGCTACAAACAAATATCATGAATAACATGCATTGAAAAACGTTTGTTTGTTTCACATACAGAAAACATAGCATAGTGTCAATCAGCTTGTCCCTCATAGAGTAGCAAATAGATGCATATGACACCTTCAAAGTTCACAAGGGTGACTAGAAACAAATAGCACAAGAACAAGTAATATCACAATATGCATCAATTAATAAGCTTTGGAACACTGCACACAAAATGACAACTATGCTCTCTTAATGGTGCCTAAAGGTAGAAGGTGGAGACTCAATAATGGTGGAAGAAAAGCCTTTTTTTTGTAAAGGAAGCAGGCA
Source organism: Avena longiglumis (assembly GCA_030063025.1). Taxonomy (NCBI): domain Eukaryota; kingdom Viridiplantae; phylum Streptophyta; class Magnoliopsida; order Poales; family Poaceae; genus Avena; species Avena longiglumis. Next base: position 545,087,290 of record CP125976.1, on the reverse strand, counting down.
TTAGAAGTTTCAAAAAGAGCTTCCAAAAATTATGGTACTTGTTAGCTTTTAGCCCTCATTTCCCCTATCATAAGCATATTGAAGTGGTTAAGGTAAAAGTGGAAAAGATGGAGTATATACTTGACGAAGTATAAGTTTGCAATCTCTGGTCCCTTGAATACGAGGGCCACACCTCATGCATACTCAACTTTGGGTCCAGGTAAGTTCTTGTCATTGTAAGTATTTGCATATCATTGAGAACCGCCAACAGGAGTGGATCATTGGACAGCGGTCAAAAACATCCTTAAGTACTTGAGAAGAACTAAGGATATGGTTCTTTCTTATGGAGGTGATGAACAACTCGTTGTTAATGGTTACACCGATGCTAGTTGGAACACCGATCCGGATGATTCTAAATCTCAATCTAGATACGTATTTACTTTGAATGGTGCAGCAGTTAGCTGGAGAAGTGCAAAGCAAAGCGTTGTGGCGAGATCTTCAACTGAATCGGAATACATAGCTGCTTCAGAGGATTCACAAGAAGCGATATGGATGAAGGAGTTCATTACAGAGCTCGGTGTGGTTCCAAGTGCGCTGGACCCAATGTCTATCTACTGTGATAACATGGGCGCCATAGCCAATGTGCAAGAACCAAGGTCACACAAGAAGCTGAAGCACATCAAGCTACGTTTTCACGCTATTCGAGAACATGTCCAAGATGGTGACATAAAGATTTGCAAAGTACACACAGATCTAAATGTGGCGGATTAGTTGACTAAACCTCTCCCGAGGGCAAAACATGACCAACACCAAAATGCCATGGGTGTTCGGTATATTACCATGTAATCTAGATTAGTTGACTCTAGTGCAAGTGGGAGACTGTTGGAGATATTCCCTAGAGGCAATAATAAATGTAGTTAGTATTATATATTTGTGTTTATGATAAATGTTTACATTCATGCTATAATAGTATTGACCAGGAAACATTAATACTTGTGTGATTTGTAAACTAAATTAGAGTCCCTAGTAAAGCCTCTTCATAATACTAGTTTGTTGGTTAATAGATGATTGTGGTTTCCCTATCATAAACATTGAGATGTTATTAACAACAAGATCATATCATTAGGAGAATGGTATGATGGACATACTCCTATAGATAAGCGTAGCATAAAGATCAAGTCATTTTAATAGTTCAATTGCTATAAGCTTTCTGATACATAGTAACCTAATTCCTTCGACCATGAGATCATGCTTATCACCATCATCGGAAGGATGCTTTGATGACATCAAACACCACACCGTAACTGGGTGGCTATAAAGGTGGCATTGAGTGTTCGGAAAGTATGGGTTGAGACACATGGATCAAGAGTGGGATTTGTCCATCCATATGATGGATAGATATACTCTGGGCCCTCTCGGTGGAATGTCATCCAATTAGCTTGCAAGCATGTGACTGGCTCACAAGGGATCACATACTACGGGAACGATAAAAGAGTATTTATCGGTAACAAGGTTGAACTAGGTATGCAGAGATACCGACGATCAAAACCTCGGATAAGTAAACTATCGTGAGACAAAGGGAAATTGGTATCATATGTAAGTGGTTCATTCGATCGCAAAGTAATCGCAGAAATATGTGGGATCCATATGAATTTCTAGATTCCTCTATTGGTTATTAATCGAAGAAGTGTCTTGATCAAGTCCGCATAATTCACGAACCGTAGGGAGACGCACTTAAGGATTCGATGTTGTTGAGTAGTTATGGAATGATGAGTAAGAGACTGAATGTTGCTCGGAGTCTCGGTTGGGATCTGGGATATCACGAGGAGATCCGGAATGTTCCGGAGAATAAGATTCATATAAGGAAAGTTCTGTTTCGGAGTTGGGGAATGATTCCGATGTTTTCATCGAGAATGTTCTAGAAGGTTCCGGAAGGTCCGACACTCTGGTGGGGAAGGGTACATGAATGTGTCATGACAATGTGGAATGGTTGCATCATGTACTAGGTATCATGGCTGGGCAAAATAAAGGGAGAAATAAAATCCTAGTTTGAAAAGTCAAACGGCAAGTTTGCTTGGTGGAGGGAAAGTAGGAAACCTACTTGGGGAGGAAGTCCTCCTCCCTCCACCCGCCGGCCAAGGAGGCCGAGTTGGGGGAGGACTCCATCCTCCCAACCGGCACCCTCCCACCTATAAAAGAAGGGGCGGGGGTGCCCCTCTTCCCTACACCCAACACCACCCAAACCCTAACCCTAGCCGCCGGCCTCCTGCAAATCGCCGCCGCCCATAGGGTTTCTCCTAGCCGCCGACTTGGGCCTTCCCCAAGCCCTAGCCACCGGCCAAGATCTGCCCCTTGGTGCCTTCTAAACCCTAGATCGCTAAGGCCTCTCTCATAGTCCACCATACTCGCTCCGGCTTAAGGAGAAGCCCTGCGAGATCTCCCCTCTACTTTCGGTACCATGCCGTCATGCTGCCGGAATCGCGAGGAGAGTGCTACAACCTCCGCTGCCTACTGGAACAAGGGAGAGGAAGGTCTTCATCGAGTAAGAGCGATGTGACCGATCATGGAAGCGCTGCCGGAACGCAGCGCCAGAAGGATCGTCTACGCGATCTTGAGATCGGCAAGAGTACGACTACATCACCCACGAGAATCTGCTCTCGTTAACTGCTTTGGAATCTTCGAGGGTGAGCTCCTCTATCGACTCGTTGCTACAATCTAGTAGATAGATCTTGGCTTGTTTGTTTGCATGCGGTAGAATTTTTTTGTTTTCCATGCTACGAACCCCTACATTCCTTAATTAACAAGAGCATCTGTAATGTGTTTGGTGAAAGCAACATACATATCACTAGCATCAGGACTTCTAGCAAGCTTTTGCAAGAACATAATTACTTCAGAAATATTGCAACCATCAATATCAAAGTCAAACTTAGCATCACTAGTGGTAGGCTCAATAGGCTTAGGCATATTAGGAGGAGGAACAGGGACTACTTGTGGTTTAGTGGTGATGGTGCACACACTATTGTTTCTATCAATTTCAGCTTCCCTTTCCCACTTAGCATGAAGTTAAGCTAACAGCCTAACATTTTCATCAATAGTAACTTGTATGGCATGAGCAGTAGCAAAGGTATTTTCCATGGTTTCAGGTTTAGCATCCATTTTATTAATCAAGGAGGACTGAGCTTCAGACAAAGAGGATACATTTTTCTCAATAGTTAAAAGCTTTTACTCTATAGTCTTATTGAAAGTGGTTTGTTTACTAATAAAGTCTTTGAGCATGACTTCAAGTTCAGAGGGGGCACTCCTAGCATTATTGTAAGAGTTTCCATAGGAATTGCTATTATTAGGAGGATAAGGCCTATAATTGTTATTGCTACCAAAATTGTTCCTAATAGGCATTGTTGTTGAAATTGTTGTTTCTAATGAAGTTCACGTCAACTTGCTCTTCTTGAGCAACCAAAGAGGCTAAGGGAACACTATTAGGATCTAAAGGAGCTTTCCCATTAACAAGCATAGCCATAATAACATCAATCTTTTCACTTAAAGAGGAAGTTTCCTCAACAAAATTTACCTTGTTACCATGTGGAGCTCTCTCAACATGCCATTCAGATTAGTTAACCATCATATTATCAAGGAGCCTTGTTGCAGCACCCAAATTGAGCCCCATAAAAGTACCTCCAGCAGCTGAATCCAACAGATTTCTTGAGGAGAAGTTCAAACCTTCATAAAAAGTCTGGATAATCATCTAAGCAGTGAGTCCATGAGTAGGGCAATTTTTAAGCAAAGATTTCATTCTTTCCCAAGCTGGAGCAACATGTTCACTATAAAGTTGTTTAAATTTCATAATGTCACTTCTCATAGATATAATCTTAGCAGGAGGATAATATTTTCCAATAAAAACATCTTTACACTTAGTCCAAGAATCAATACTATTTTTAGGCAAAGAAAGCAACCATTCTTTAACTTTTCCCCTCAAGGAGAAAGGAAAAAGCTTGAGCTTAATAATGTCTCCATCTACATCTTTATACTTTTGCATCTCACAAAGTTCAACAAAGCTATTGAGATGGGCAGCAGGATCATCAGAACCAGCACTAGAAAATTGCTCTCTCATCACAAGATTCAACAAAGAAGGCTTAATTTCATAAAAGGTAGCATCAGGAGCAGGTGGAGCAATAGGACTACTTAGGAAATCATTGTTGTTGGTTCTAGTAAAGTCACACAACTTGGTGTTCTCAGCAGAGTTCATTTTGGCAAAGGTGGGCAAGCCAAAAACAGCAGCAGCAGCTAGAGCAGGAACTAATTTTTTTGTGTTTTTGAATAAAGAAAGCAAACCAAACTGTACTAATTTTTTGGGTTTTTTGAAAAGAGGCAAACAAAACCAAGCAAAGGAAAACAAAGCAAACTAAAAGCAAAGTAAAGAGAAAGGAAGTGAAGGACTCCCCTAGTGAAGACGTCCTTAGCCTCCCCGTCAACGGCGCCAGAAAAAGCCTTAATGATGCTCGACGTGGCACTTCGTTGGTAACCCCAAGCGTAAGGTGTGAAGAGCAAGCAGCAAGTTTTCCCTCAGTTGAGACCGAGGTTATCGAACCATACGGAGGAAGGAAATGTCACACAGGTGTTGCAAGCAACGTGGATACCTGCACAACATAAACTCAAGACTTTGCCCCAACGAATCAGTGAGGTTGTCAAACTCACCAGTTTGCTGTAACAAAGGATTAAACATATGGTGTGGAAGGTAATGGTTTGCAGCAAGCAAACAAGTAACATTAGAAGATGTATCAATGGTAAAGATTGGACCGGGGTCCATAGTTCACTAGAGGTGCTCTCCTTATATAAACAACATGGCATGAAGGGTAAACAAATTACAGCAGGCAATTGGCGAGGCAGAGCAAGGCATAACAATGCAATTACTAGTCAGAAAGATCCTATGAGATTCGATTGGGCAATACAACAAGATACATAGACCGCCATCCAACTACATCTATGACTAGAAGTCCACCTTCAGGTTATCATCCGAACCCCCTCCAGTATTAAGTTGCAAGAAACAGACAACTGGTTTAAGCCAAGTGTGTAAGGTAAACAGTCCACATGTTCCATGAACAAGAGACCGTTGTTTTCTCCCTAGTAGCAACAGCACATCTACAACCGAAGAGATTTCTGTCACTTCCCTTGGAAACTAGAGGCATGAACCCACTATCGAGCATAAATACCCCCTCTTGGAGTCACTAGCAACTACTTGGACAAGATATCTACTAACAACGGAGAGAATGCAAGATCACAAACAACACAGACATGATAGAATCATAAAGACAAAACCATTAATCAAACCAACATAATAATCTCAATATCCATCGGATCCCCGCAAACACAACATGCATGATTACAAATAGATTAGATCTTGATCATGAACGGAGCTCACAAGATCTATACATGAAAGCACAAAGGAGGAGATACAACCATCTAGCTACTACATGGACCAGTAGTCCAAGGTGGAACTACTCACGCATCATACCGGAGAGAAGGCCTCCGGGATGATATCCCCTCCGACAGGGTGCCGGGAAGAACTTCAGATCCCCCCGATCTAGGACGATGGTGGTGGCGGCTAAAGACGGTTTCGTGGAGATTTGATCGGGTACTTACGGTTTCTGCATCGGGGGCTTCTTATAGGCGAAGGGGCAGGCCGAGGCGGCGGCCAAGCGGGCCAAACCCTACCTAGGCGCGGGGCAGGGCCCACCCGCGCCTAGGGGGGTTTGGTTGCCCTGGCCCGCTTCCTCGTCTCCCCTCTGGACTTCTTGTTCCCCACGGAAAGTAACTGACTTTGACGTTTGTCCCGTCCAATTCCGAGAATATTTCTTGACTAACTTTTCTGAAACCAAAAACAGCATAAAATAGGCATCTATAACTGTTGCAACTTATTAGTAGGTTAGTACCAAAAAACATGTAAAAAGCACCTCAAAGTGTAGACAAGCAAAGCAAAGTAGATACTAAAGAAGCATGGAGCATCAAAAATTATAGATACGTTTCCGACGTATCATGACTCCAAGAGGGGGTATTTATGCTTGATAGTGGGTTCATGCCTCTAGTTTCCAAGGGAAGTGATAGAAATATCTTCGGTTGTAGATGTGTTGTTGCCATTAGGGAGAAAACAACGGTCTCTTGTTAATGGAACAAGTGGATTGTTTACCTTACACACTTTGCTTAAAGCAGTTGTCTGTTGCTTGCAACTTAATACTGGAGGGGGTTCGGATGATAAAATGAAGGTGGACTTCTAGTCATAGATACACTTGGATGGCGGTTTGTGTATATTTTTGTATTGCCCAATCGAATCTCATAGGATATTTTTGTCTGGTATTGAATTGTTATGCCTTGCTCGATTCATTTCCAATTTTTGTAATTTGTTTACCCTTCATGCCATGTTGTTTATCTAAGGAGAGCACCTCTAGTGAACTATGGACCCCGGTCCAATCTTTACCATTGATACATCGTCCACTGTTACTTGTTTACTTGCTGCAAACCATCATCACCTTCCACACCATACGTTTAATCCTTTATTACAGCAAACCGGTGAGCTTGATAACCTCACTGATTCATTTGGGCAAAGTCTTGATTTTGTGTTATGCAGGTTTCCACGTTGCTTGTAACACCTGTGTGACGTTTCTTTCCTCCTACTGGTTCGATAACCTCAGTTTCTTACTGAGGGAAAACTTGCTGATGTGCTATATCACACCTTGCTCTTGGATTTTCCCGTCGAAGCACTACACATTTACGCAGTGCCATCACATGTCCAAATGGTTAGCTCTTGTTTGGGTTGTTGCCAACCTTTTGGCATGCCAATGCTTCAGTGCCAACTTTATTTCAATTTTTTAACAATGTTGGCCAACTTGTGAGCAAGCAAAGACTCAACCAAAATTTTGGCTAGCAACATATTTGGTGAGGCAATCATGGGCACAAATCAAACACAACCCTGTAATACCTTGGACACTACGCTCTAAGCAACAAGTCAGGAAGAACCCAAAGTGCACAAGGTTGTTCTACCGCGGAGGCCCAAAGGCTACCCACGTGCAGGCCTGTCTAAGCGGAGCAGGGCACGGTACCGGCCACCACCCTATCCACTTTGCAAGAACATCGTATCTAGTGAGAACGGCGTAGTCGACAGGCATGCTGTCACATCCCAAAATTTTCCAAATTTTGAAATGTGAAAAATAAATAAACAAAATAAAATTTGTTGAAATTTAGGGTGAGAAGAAACTTTTTGATTCCAATTGGAAACATCAAAACCTATTTTGGTCAAATAAAATCCTAAAGGGATTTACAAAGATAAACAATTAATAAAGAAAGTTAAAATAGTTGGAATCACTATTTTTGGATCTTTTCATAAAAAGATTTGATTTTCAAAAGCAAAGGTAGAATTATAAATAAGGATTATTTTATAGAGCCAAATTAAACCTTGGCCAAGCTTTTGAAAGAAAATATTTTGTTTGATAAAAATAGTAAAGGTTTATTTAAATAAAATGATAAGGATTTATTAATATCCAATTTTATTTAAGTAAAGGCTTTTCCTTTTTAAATAAACACTAAAACTTATTAAAGTATTTTAAATAAGTGATTTCCAAGTGTTTTGTTTTTCAAATGAAACCTACTGAAAAGATTTTGATATTATTTAGATTTCAAAAAGAGTTTTAAAATAAATTAAAACCTATTTGAATTAAAGACTATGGGCTATTTATTTAATTATTAATAGATCCTAAAAGAATAAAAGAATTATTTTATTTTGGACTTTGAAATATGTGGATAAACAGAACTAATATTCACCCAAAGTTTGGTGGTGATTTGAATTCAAATGGAGATTGAAAATATTATTAAATCTTATTTAATTAATACTAGAGCCTATTTTAAATAATTAAAAGACCCTAAAAATAGTAAATAAATTATTCTAAATTTGACTTTGGAATGTGTTATTAATCAGTATATGAATCTACACAAATTTTGGTTGAGGTTTGAAATCAAATTGATGTTTGAAATAATTAAACAAAATCAAAACAAAAATTAGAAATGGAAAAAGAGAAAAACATTCAGAACAAAAAAACGAACAAGGTCGACCCAGCCAGCAGGCCCAACTAAGCCCAGTCCATCCCACTCCTTCTCTCCCACAGTGATACGTTTTTTCACCGTAGACAGAACCCGCAGAGTCAATAACTAGCTGGCCCCACCTCTTCTCTCTCTCACTCGCTGACTCCAGGCCCCACTGCCACCTCACCATCGTCTCCACCCTACGACCATTTCTTCACCGTTTCTGCATTGATCTCGCGGGAGTAAATCACGTCAATGAAGAGAGTAATTTCTGTCATCAATCACGTTCGATAAATCCCCTCTCTCTTCTCTCTCTTTCCCCTCAAACCCCGCTGCCAGAGAGCCACCAGGCTGCCTCCAATTTACTTTGCACCGCCGCTGTCTCCGACGTCTTCCGGCGACGATTCCGGCCACCTCTCGCCACCCCTTGCTCCCTCGACCACGCGATCTTGCTCCCCTCTTCCATACGCATCTCCCAGTGGCCTCAGCTCGCTCGCGCATGCCCCCTATCGTCGGCAACCACCTCGACTGACCGCTCCACTGTCGTCTGCTACCTCTCCGGCGGAACCCCCTGGTAATCCCTGGCCGCCCCATTCCCTCTGGCTGATACTCCCGTATTCGCCTTTCTCTAGAGAACCTAATGGCGTTGCTTGTTTGGGTTGGAGTGAACCGTAGACTTGCCCCCGTCGACGAACAGACGAGCCCGAGGCGCAGCTCAACTCCGGCGAGGAATCCACGTCACCACCGTGCGCCCCTCGACGAACTACGACCACCTTGAGCATCCCCACGCCACGGCGAACTTGGTGAGCATCTCCCCTCGATCTCTCGCTTCCTGTAACGCCGACACCGACATAATCTGAGCGCGCCGCCGCCGTTCACCGCCGCCAGTGTTTGTCCAGTGATTAGGAGCCATAGGATCGTGATCAAAGGGTTGCGATAGAAAGTAAACGAAAGGGTAAGCAGTGCTCTGAGCCGTGCGATGTCACTTAGATCCAACGCCTCGCAACTGTCCATCCGCATGAAGCGGTACAGACGAATAGAAACAAGACGCGTGGCCTGTGATTGTTTTAAAAACCAGAAACTTGTCTATTAGATGTTCCAATTTGAAAAATTCATAACTTTCAAACCACACGTCCAAATTTTGCAAATTTTATATCAATGGAATCATAAAGACAAGTACTTTCTAACAATTCCCTTTGTTTAGTAAATTTCTTCTGGTAAAATGTTTGTTTTTGCAGAAACTTGTGTAGGCATATTTAGAATATAAAATTTGTTCTAAAATGATTTTTGAGATAAAATCTTTGGCAAATGGTTTGTTTTGAACCTACTGACCATAGAAATCAATTTGTGGTTTCAAAAACATATTTGGTGAAGCAAAAGAATAAAACCTTGAATTAAAGCATTTCTAGTCAAATAAAAATATGGTTTAATTGTTAAGAATGATTTTGGAAGAAAACCTTTGGGAAATGTTTTGATTTAAACTCTCTGACCCCAAACACCAAGTTTTAGAATTAAAAATGTATATGGTGAACCATATAAAAATTGTTGCTTTGCTAAAGGCATTTTCAACCACATAAAATATTGATTTGGTTCAAAAATGATTTATAAGTAAAACATTTTGAAAATGGTTATTGCCACTTATATAAAATGACCAATAGGTGTTTTGCAATGTTTATAACCCATTAGAAACCACTTCTCCAAATAAAACAATCTTTGGCATGCTTGCATGCATTGTTTTGTTTCTATTATTTTATGTGATGTTGCTTGAATGGTAGATTGAAATATTGCTTGCTTGATTGAATTGTAGTGACATTTGAAGAGTGTGAATATTGCAAGATCAAGGAGTGAACTTATATTCTCTACCAAAAAGGCAAGTGATGCTTCATACTTTTGTCCCATTATTTTCACTATGCATTAGTGATATTTCTAAGTAGGACCTGCATGGAATTTTGCTAAGTGTAAACTATACCATGGGAAATCCTAGTAGATGAAACCTTAGTAGAATTTTCCTAATTTAAGATTCCTACTACTATCATGCTTAGCTTAGCTAGTAGAAAACAAGGGTGGAATATATATTCATACTATGGAATACTTCTAAGTCAAGGACTTGTGTTTTGTTTAATAAAACAACTAAGTGAATGAATCACCTGGGTGGAATGGAAGGAATGGTTTGTGTTGAGTGGTTCACAAGGCCCATTTCTATGGTTTACCTTGTGTATCTCACTTGTGGATGGCCACCCAGGAACAAAGAGATTTGAGATGTCAAATGTTGAGAAGCTTCAAGTGCAGCCACTTGGCATTATGGGCTCTGCCTGGATCATATAGGTTGCAATAACTTAGCCAAATGGACAGTTGGTGGTAGGGGAATGATAGGTTGGAACGCGTCCATTCTGGTTTAAGGGAAGGCTTCTGAAAGATCTTGTCTTGGTGAAACCAAGTCTTGTGGGGAAAGTGCACCACCTCTGTAGAGTGTAAAATCTAAGTTCTTAGCCATGTCCCTGGTAAAGGACAATTTGAGCATCAAGACATGGAAGCTATCAAGAATCTCCTCATCCAAATTTCTAAGTTAAAAACTTGTGGTTGAACAAGGGTTGGAGGATCACCAATTTCTATTGGGAGATGCGTCGGGTGATTTTGACAAACAAAAACTTAGTGTTTTCAAATGATAAGGAAAATCTATTTTGATCAAAGCAAGCCTAAGCTCCACTTAGCCAAATGCATATAGATGATAGACTCCACTATACTACCATAGTATCACTTGCCAATACAATTCAAATGTATTGACCCTTGTGGCTGTAACTTGTTATGTTGCAGGTTTGTTTGATATTAGTGAAGTTTATTGATTAGGATTACAAGTCTACAACCAACATGTCTGCATGTGGCACTTTGAAGATGAAGGACCCCATGCTATTGTTATATTCTGCTGCATTGTAATGAGATATCCAAATGAGCTATGTAAGATGTAATAAATTATTTTATTCCTGGTTATAAAGTTGTATTATGACCTTTGTTTCTTGATATTACGTCTTAACTGTGGATGCTAACTATTGATCCAGGGACTAGCATTGTAAACACAGGGATCTCTACCTTATTAAAGGTTGGGAACCTTACACATGCGAACAAAACATACACAAGTGTGTATATCAGCGACATACAAGAGTACATCAGAGCCAAACCATCTAAAAGAAATAGAAATATTCAATGCCATACGACAAGATCCAAAATACTAGATAGCTAATAGTTATCGGATAAGAAGAAAATTGGCATAAGATGCCCTGAAAATAAGCACATCTCGCCCATAGATCTCACGGATCTCCATCCCTGAAATCTCTACATCAGACGGTCGTTGCCACCATCATCGGTCTCCTTGACCCAGTAGCCTTCATGTGGATATACCTATCCACCTAAACCACTATTTTATCGTGTGAGACCCTAAGGGACTCAGCAAGTCTTTATGCATCTAAAGGGAACAACCTGAGGGTGACGCGATTACAGCGAAATAAGCCTAAAAATTCTATAAAGACACACTACAACATCTGCCTAACCAAAGATAGACGGACGATCGTTAATTAAACAACATTTAGTTACCCAACAGATATATATCAACATGAATAAAACATCGCTCGCCCACCTCCCCGTTCCCGAACGAGAAGGCGGAAGAACATCCCATCCGTTGGCAGTTTTATTAATCATTCCATGATTATTGCACTATTACTAGTCAAGTTTTAGTCAATTTAAACGTGGTACTTTAGTTATACTTGTCTATGATCGAGAAACTGTGCTCCAAGTCGTCCATAACCGCGGACACGACTTTCGGAAAGATTTACCCTGCAGGGGTGCACAAATAGCTACACATGCACGATCAACCTCGGAAAAACCAAATGAAAATCCAACGAGGCATCACGACAAAGCATTCGCAAGATCCATATTTGATTTCAGGGGGCCACCCCGCTAAGATACCCGCTATGAAGTTGGCCGGCACCGCGACAGACCGAGGGGTTTGCGAGAATGGTTGTAAACGATTGAGAACCCAAAGGTGTGACTAGGCTTGTCGATACCGCGAAATCGTGCCATGAACCTAAACAGTACGGTAGTAACGTTCCTCGAGTAATAATAGTAAATAAGCAGTAGCATGGCATAACTACATGATAGTAATAAATACCCAAACTACTTTGTGGCCCCAAGAAATTAAGTATGACTCAAGCTAGGACTAAGGGGATTCATGGTCCCACATGCAGATAGTGTGATAGTCAAGGAACAAGAATCAAGTACTCGAGGTCCTACGGAACACAAGTGGGCAGATAAAAACTAGATCTCAACTATTGCCCACCGCGCCTCTTTTTTTAGTTATCCTGTTACTACTCAATTCAGTTGTTTAGGTAACTCATTATTCAAAGACACTCACAAATCCTACACATGCAATTCTACAACTCACATGGCTCAAACAACTCTTATAGTAATGGCTCATAGGATGGAGGGGACAAGCTTCAGTGGGGTTTAAAAGTAAAGGCTATGCAATACTTGGGATTCAATTTTATTCGGATCACGACATATGATGCAAAAATAAGATAGATGCAATAGGTGCTATATGTAGTGCAAGCATGGGGAAATGCTTGCCTAGCATCTCAGTTGCAGAATAAGATGGATCCGGGTAATACTCCTGAGGCTCCTGCTATTCTCCTTGCTTGGCGTCTATCCGGTTAAAAATCAAACACATAAGGGGCCGAAATAAATACATTGCACAATCATATAAAATCATATGCAACAAGCACACAAGTATGGCATGATGGAACGATGCACAATTTACATGGGATAACGTAGCATGGCATGGATGAGGTGTGGGGTACAAGAACAAAACTTTGATTAAGTTTTTAGTCATGTTTTGCTCCCATAAACATTATTGTACGCTTAATATTTATATGATGCATGCTTTAATTCATGTCATGGAATGCATAGTTGGAATGGGCTCGACGAGCTAATCGATTTATACATATCATTTGTTGAATTAGGAATTACGGATTTAAAGTTATGCAATATTTAATAAATGGCATTTATTAGTATTTAAATTATTTTGAAATCTTAAATTGCTCCAATGATATTATAAATAGCTTAAACAGATTCCTCTCATTTTTTATCCTTGTAGGACATTCCATGCTACCAGACGACACTTCCCATACATCATATTAGGTGGGGACATTCCAATAATGGCAATAAAATTATTGCTTTTGTGATAAGTAATATGACCTTTATTATCGAACTTTTGGGTCCGAGGTAGAGTATTCAACTTGGATGAGGTTGACAAATATCACGCTTCTTTAGATCACCTTGTTGTGCAAGACGCAAAAATGCTGCAAGTCGGCATCGACATTAAAACGATAAAATTTGAAGCCAAATAAAGTCCTAAAATGAACAAAGCAATATAATGTAATATTAGGGCTTATTTTGGACCGCTTGCGGTTGACCAAAATCATTGAGATTATGTTTAATTATAACATGGAAAGATGGACTTTAATTTCCGATCAGAATTAGAGAAAGAACTGTTTAGGTTTTTGTGGTTGAATGACAACCTCGTGAAGTGGATCTCGTCTTAACATTCCCAAACAAATGCTTATCTTAGAACCAGGTTCATGTATACTCCCTTTGTTTGATGTTTTAGGTTAGTGAAGCTAATGTATGTAGACATCTTTTAGTGTGCAGGTTCAATGGAATCTAGACTCTAAAAGGTGTCTAGATACATCTCTTCACAAACCTAAAACATCTTATATTTCTAAATGGAGAGAGTATAATTGTTTATCCGAAAACAAGGTCCGTTCACTGTGAAATGGATATCAGCCATCGACTTCTGAAGAACGCTTCTTTTTAAGAAATCTAAAGTATGAAATCAAAAGCTAAAGTGCTTTTTACCATGGAGATTCTCTGCTCACGTTATAGCATAGTCAAAGAGATAGTAGCCTGTCAAATTCCATTATATTTTAAGTAAAGGAATGATTTCCTGTATCTCACCCTAACTTGGATGTTAAGATTCAGGAGTATGTCGCTGGCATGAATGCATGATTAACACATGTATTCAAGACCACATGTCACTCCGACAAAGAGTACCACAAAAATTAACTTTCTTTATAGGAGAATCATATGGATAAACCCCCTTTCCCTTCCATAAAAATGAGCATTTTATTAACTTGTAGTGTCAACATATATTGGGTAATATTTAATCGTCTCATTTTTTTATAAAAGAAGCAGAGTTTACAAGTGTATTAATACAACTCCTCCTCCTACCCTCCTGTGTGCATCAACAATCATAATTAATCTAATAATCCATTTTATAAGTAGGCCAATTTTTTTTTATTTTTATTCTCGGATAAACACAGTTTCCCAAAGTCCGGACAAAGTAGCTTTTGTTCCCCTACCTCCTCCCTTTATAACATGATCTCATTCCCAACCTGGTTCGCAAGAGAGGAAGCATGCTCTTCCCTTCGTCCATTGAACCGACAATGGTTGGGGGCCGGGACCCTGCTCCTTTTCTCGGGTTGTAAATTTAGGATTAGGATTTGCGACGATGCTAAGATGGCATAAGTGTTCCCCAATCCCGGCTCTATCGCAGTCACACCATGTCAGCGAGGTCGAGGGATTAGTGGGAGGTTGTCATCCGTTGTTTCTATACAAATAAGGATTTGGTGTCCCTAGTGGGATGGCGATGGTCGCCTTTGTCCGTACCATCAATGTGCGACGGAGAACGGCCAGCTGCTCGGAAGACGGTTCGCCGGTTGCAGTTCGAGTACTCCAACTCAACAACAAATGGAGGTTGTAGGATGTGAGGAGCACAAGAACGTTCCTGGGTCGAGGCGTCACAGTGACTTCTGTTCTTTCTCGTATTTGGGAGATTAATTACCCTCTCTCCTGGCCTTTTAAATATATATAATTATTATATATCTTCTATCAGCATATATTCGGTACTAATAATTAATATTCTCTTAATGTATTTCACAGGCAGGCAACATTTCCTATTTCAATTCTCCGACTGACCCCATCCGCCCCTATTTTATATATAGCCGCAACCGTCTTGCTCCTGATACTGTGCCTTCCAAACCCAACTTACTCATTGACGGCCAAGGCTCGTGCGCAGCTAGCGGCCATGGCCAGAGAAGGGTTCCCCACGGCGGACGGCGGCGACCGCGTCCAGGGCTACGGCAGCGGCCGGGTGACTATCTCCGTCGTAGTCACCTGCCTCATGGCCGCCTCCTGCGGCCTCATCTTCGGCTACGACATTGGCGTCTCAGGTACGCACGCGTCCTCTGAATAAGATATGCTTTGCGTTTATTCATCACGAACACCTTGGATCCTCGGTTAGCACAAGGCATGAGTGTAGCTCAAGTTATGTACTGTAGTATATATTTTCTCCGTGGGAATTTCAGTCTAATCGATCGATGCAACAACAGCAGAACTGATCCTGCTAACTTTTCTGGGTAATTAGAGTATAGGCTCATATCTATTCATAGTAATTAAGCGGGAGAAGATAGCAATCTTTTAGGGAAGGCTGGCTACCCTTATCAGGTTGTAATTTCCAAACAGTTATTTCATCATTTTGTGCCGGTGATAAAAATAAATAAAGACCGATTTCGATAATACTCCTGGAGCTAGCTTCTCTCCATGCTTTATGCTTAAAGGGCGTAAGGATTAGTTCAGAAAAATCAGATGGGGACGCGATTCTATGTTTGCTAGTCCAAAGAAAATACAGATGTGCAAGATATCATCGCCGACTAATAACCACATGCATCTGGATTGATTTAATTAATCCATCAGTTTCTAGCGGCGTTTGTCCTTATTAGTTGTCTAGCAATCTCCCTAGCTAATAAAGGCGTTCGGCGGAAACAGTCATCAACAAAAAATCAACTTTGGCCCAATGCTTACAAAAAACGCATATATATATGTAACTGAAATTATTTCTTGTTCCATATATGATGTAACATACTGATGTCAATGATGACGATCGAAATTACAGGCGGCGTGACGCAAATGCAGTCGTTCCTGGAGAAGTTCTTCCCGGAGGTGCTGAGGGAGATGAAGGGCGCAAACCGCGACGCCTACTGCAAGTTCGATAACCAGATGCTCACAGCGTTCACGTCGTCGCTGTACATCGCCGGCATGCTGTCGTCGCTGGTGGCCAGCCGCGTGACCAAGAGGGTGGGCCGTCAGGCCGTCATGCTCACCGGCGGCGTCCTGTTCCTCGCCGGCTCCGTCTTCAACGCCGCCGCAATCAACATCACCATGCTCATCCTCGGCCGGATGCTGCTCGGCTTCGGCGTTGGGTTCACCGCGCAGGTCTGTATTATTCTCCACCGATGTCCAACTTCCACAACTTAAGTACAGTAGTATTTTTTCTGAGAATTCTTCAGTTTCTATCAAAGAGCATAGCTACGTTATTGGGGCCCACGAGCATGCAGTATTCGTTTATATAGGCGTAGTTTGTACTTGTACAACACGGCCCACTTCAATTCAGTCCAAACAATTTGTTTTAAGACAATTCAGTTCAAACAGTTCGGTACCCTAAAAAAAAGTTCAAACATTTCGGTATACTAGATTCTCAAAAGAAAAGAAAAAAGTACACGATCCATTCTCTTGCAATGACACATCATGGTTGACCACAGGCGGCTCCGTTGTATCTCGCCGAGACAGCGCCGGCGAAGTGGCGCGGGGCCTTCACCACCGCCTACAACTTCTTCCTCGTCCTCGGCACGCTGGCAGCGACCGTCACAAACTACTTCACCAACCGCATCCCGGGCTGGGGCTGGCGCGTCTCCCTCGGCCTCGCCGGCGTGCCGGCTACCATAATCGTGCTGGGCGCCATCTTCGTCCCGGACACCCCCAGCAGCCTCGTCATGCGTGGCCACGCCGACAGGGCACGCGCCTCGCTCCAGCGCATCCGCGGCGCAGATGCGGACGTCTATAACGAGTTCAAGGACATCGTCGTCGCCGTTGAGGAGGCCCGCCGGAACAACGAGGGCGCGTTCGAGCGGCTGCGCGGCAAGGGGTACCGGCACTACATTGTGATGATGGTGGCCATCCCCACCTTCTTCGACCTCACCGGCATGATTGTCATCTCCGTCTTCTCGCCAGTGCTGTTCCGGACTATCGGGTTCAGCAGCCAGAAGGCCGTCTTGGGCTCCGTCATACTCAGCCTCGTGAACTTGAGCTCCGTCGCCGTGTCCACCTTTGTCGTGGACCGCGCCGGCCGCAGGTTCTTGTTCCTCGTCGGAGGTATCGCCATGATGTTCTGTCAGGTACGTAACACAGACACGCCCGCACTGGTTTGCCACGTGTATGCTCGCGCGAACTTATACTATTGCCTATTAATTCGTCGTCTGACTTGTTAAGGTGGCGGTGGCGTGGATACTGGCGGAGCATCTCGGCCGGCACCACGCGACGACGATGGCGAGGAACTACTCATATGGGGTGCTGGCGCTGACGTGCATGTACACGTTCAGCTTCGGCCTGTCATGGGGGCCGCTCAAGTGGGTGGTGCCGAGCGAGATCTACCCCATGGAGATCAGGTCAGCGGGGCAGGCCATGACCATCGCCATCGCGCTCACCCTCTCCTTCGCACAGACGCAGGTGTTCATCACCTTGCTCTGCTCCTTGAAGTACGCCATATTCTTCTTCTACGCTGGCTGGGTCCTGGTGATGACGATCTTCATGGCGGCGCTCCTACCGGAGACCAAAGGCGTGCCGCTGGAGGCCATGCGGTCGGTGTGGGCCAAGCACTGGTACTGGAGGAGGTTCGTCAGGGATGCCAAGCAGGACAACCAGGTCAACTGCCTGTAAAATACCATGGCCTAACCGATATATATCGTGGTTGGCTCGCATACACATAACAAAATGGGAGTGACTAAATTTTATGCGTCTGAAAACTTATTATGTCTAAGTTGTTGACATTATTCTACTATTTGTACTAATTTTCAGTTGCAACCTAATTATAACTTATATAATTTGTATTAATTCTTCGTTGCAACCTAGTCGCAACTCACTAAAATCTCAATTACAAACTAGTCACAACTCATGTGTAAGTCTCACATTACACGAATCGCGAGGTAAATCCAAAAATGAGAGAGGTGACTGTGACCTATGAAGTTCTTAGACGTCTCATAACTAGCAAATCCGTAACAAAATCATTATCATAGTTTGTCCTCCAAAGTTCAGAGTCTCTTTGTAAAACCTGATGTACTAATCTCTAATTACCCAAAAATAGTTTTTGGCTGAGTGGACAAATTTTTGCCGAGTGTGTTTTGCCTAGTCCAAAAAAATCCTACACGATAAATTCTACAAAGACATTCGGCAAAGAAAATGCGCTTGGCTCCCAAAATTTCACACGACAAAGAAATGTACTATGTAAAACCCTAAAAAAACACATGGCAAAAAATTGCACTTGACAAAAAAATAGAATATACTCGGCAAATCCACGGGGACGCGTGGCTTCCTCCATGCGGTTAATGGCACCGGATGGAATCTACCTTTACCGAGTTTCCTCTAACATACATTCACCGCCGTCTATGGACGAGGTGCCAATTCCAAGTCCGATTGTGCCGTCTACCGCATGCAATGCAATTTAGATTTGATCGTGCATCACTATGGTTTATTTTAGTGTTGATGATAATTGTTTATGGCAAGTATGAAGGTTGGTTCACATGATCATTGGTCTCAAGAAACACTCTCACAAGAATATAAGATACAAATCGATGATGGACTTTACATGGATGATGAGGGTTTCATTGAGGACACTACACTGAAGGGTATAACGGGCAACTACACAACGACCGAATACATTTTGCTTTGTACAACATGGAGGAAAGTGGGGATGGATGAGGTCATGGGCACCGAGCAACCAAAAGACACCTATTGGGTCTGGATGATGGAGTACTTTGATGCACACAACAGTAATGGCTCAGATCGAATGACGGCTTCTCTTCGCCATGGGTGGTCCACAATCCCCTTGGATTGTCAAAATTGGTCGGTGGCCTTGGAACATATTGTATTTTTGAACCCAAGTGATACACACAACAGTAATGGCTCAGATCGAATGACGGCGTGGTGGTGAAATAGAGGAGTATATCCTGCAGGGCTTCGCCTAAGCCGGAGCGAGTTATGGTGGAGTAGAGAGGCCTTATCAACTAGGGTTTAGAGGCCAAGGGCTGTAGGTGGCCAGCGTCTAGGGCAAGGCTAGGAGACAGCGGTTTAGAGGGGCTCTAGGGCGGCGGCGGTTTAGAAGGCAGCCGGCCTAGGGTTTGGAGGTGTGGGGCAAGGGGGCGCTCCTCCCCTTATTTTATGGGAGGGAGAGGCGGCAAGGGGGAGGGGAGTCCTCCCCCAACTCCTCTTCCTTGGCCGGCGGCAAGGGATGGAGGGGAAACCTTCCTCCACTAGGTTTCCTCCTCTCCCTCCACTTGGTTTGACTTTCAATATTGGGATTTGACTTTTTAAATTGGAGTTTGACTATTCAAACTAGAGTTTGATAATTTCTCTTCCCATTGTCCAGCCAAGTTACCTAGGACATGATGCAACCATTCTACATTGGTATGACACATTCATGTATCCTTCCCTCTTCGGAGTGGTGGACCTTCTAGACCCTTCTAGAAGATTTCGATGAAAACACCGAAAACATTTATGAACCCCGGAATTGGACTTTCCTTGTATGAATCTTATTCTCCGGACCATTCCAGATCTCCTCGTGATATCCTGGATCCAATCCGAGACTACGAACAATATTCAGTCTCCAACTCATTACCATATCTACTAAACAACATTGAATCCTTAAGTGTGTCTCCCTACGGTTCGTTAATTATGCAGACATGATCAATATACTTCTCCGATCAATAACCAATAGAGGAATCTAGAAATTCATATGGCTCCCACATATTTTTATGATTACTTCGTGATCAAATGAGATTTACATATACCAATTTCCCTTTGTCTCGTGATACTTTACTTATTCGAGGTTTGATCATCGATATCTCCGCAGACCTAGTTCAACCTCATTACCGATAAGTACTCTTTACTTATTTAGTGATATGTGATCCCTTGTGATCTAGTCACATGCTTGCAAGCCAATTGGATGACATTCCACCGAGAGGACCCCTAGTATATATATCCGTCATATGGATGGACAAATACCACTCTTGATCCATGTGCCTCAACACATACTTTTAGAATACTCAATGCCACCTTTATAACCACCCAGTTATGAAGTGGTGTTTGATGTCATCAAAGCATCCATCCGGTGATGGTGATTAACATGATCTCATGGTCGAAGGATTTAGGTTACTATGTATTTAAAAGCTTATAGCAAATGAACTATTGAATGACTTGATCTTTATGCTACGTTTAACTATAGGAGTGTGTCCATCATATCATTCCCCTAATGATATGATCTTGTTATTAATAACATCTAATGTTCATGATTAGGAAACCATAATCATCTATTAATCAACAAGCTAGTATTACAAGAGGCTTACTAGGGACTCTTACATGTTTACAAATCACACAAGTATTAATGTTTCCGTTTAATACAACTATAGCATGATATGTAAACATTTATCATAAACACAAATATATAATAATAAATAATTTTATTATTGCCTCTTGGGCATATCTCCAGCAGGACTAGCGCTAGGGTCGGCAGTGATATTGACACCCTTGTTGTAGTCTGGAGGCAGGGATTCATAAGTCCATTTGGGCTCGGACGGACCAGAGAGGGTCTGGTTTGCCCTCGCTTCTACATCCAGTTGACTATCATCTTTTGGCGGTGAAGGTAGTTCCCTCCCGCGTGTTATTGTACCGTCGACCCTCGTCGGAGTTTCTTCTTTTCGGTCGTTCCAGCCTCATATTGTGCGTCATGGTGAGACGACGATGGTGACTACAAGACCGTGGTGGCATGTGTTGGTGGGCATCGAGCTTGGTGGAGCGATTCGAAGCGTCCGATGGTTTGATTTTTTGAGGGGTCGTGAAAATCATTGTTGTCTAGACACCGACGTGGTGACGGCTGCTGGTGTCGCTGACCTTCCTCAAGGGCGTCAGTGGTATCGTTTCCCCACCCCCGTAGCGTATCAGGGGAAACCCTGGGACTCGTTCGGGCAGCAGCGTCATCGTTGTTTTTCTTTTTGAAGGTTTTCTTTGATTCGTGCCGCTTCGGAGAGGATAGAAGAGGGGCGGAAATTCTCCGGTGGGCGCAGCTGATGAGGTTTAATCTCGTCAATGCCCATTGTTATGAGCTTGAGTTTTGGAGAAGATGGGGATGCTGGAGATCGTGGAACGGTTAGCAAACAAGCAACACGGGGACACGAGGTTTACCCAGGTTCAGGCCCCTGGAGGGAAAACCCTACTCCTGCTTGTCTGCTCTTGATTACGGCGGAACCAAAAAGTAAAGGGGTGCGCAGATGCAATCTGGCGTGGAGGTGTGTATGCGGTGGTATGCGAAGTGCCCTCCTCGTCATGCTCTCCTAGCCTTTATATAGATATAGGCAGGTCCCAGGCACAGATCAAGTCGGTTACAAGTTTTAGGGTTTGCCCCTTTGAATATTCTATCTATTCTAGTCTTGTTCTCCAAGGATCCGAAGGCGTCATGGGCCCTGGCCACCCGAAAGTCTTCATGGGCTGGCGTATGTTTCTCGTGGGCCTTCCTTGGGCTGGACTAGGTATGCTAAGATCGTGTACCCGTAGGGTATAACCATGTCAGTAGCCCCCGAGTGTTCAGTCGAATCGTAGATTCGGCTGAGGACTCTTCAATATTTCGAGTGCAGTTATCTCTATTCGTTTAGAGAACGATTTGAGTATGTAGGGATTGTTGATGCGTGTTCCTGACTCTCCTGAAGGATCAGGGTCAGTTAACTGTCTTAGGACAAAACAACACGATCTTCTTCAGATTTGAGTCCCTTGACTCGAACCCGGAACATATGCTGGCGTAATTCGACTCGGGCCACGGAGGACTTACAGGAGTGGAATTCCAGTAAATTTTAAATGATGTACCCAATGCGTCCGTCGGGATTTTTCATCGCGCCTGCTGGCACGGATTTTTACTATCAGAGTGTAGTCGTGTGCGTTACCAGGCCATCAGATGGTATCTCTAGGTCTTATCTTTGCATCGCAGACGCAGCATCCGAATGTTTATCACCGCGGAGGTGTTTCGGGTGGCCCAGGAGGATGTTACTCACTTAGCCTTTAATTGGGGCAGAGTTGCCGAAAAAGTTTTTGCATACTGATCCGCAGGATCTTAGTCGAAGATTCATAGGGTGCACGGCCAGCGCTCCCTATGGAAGTAGCCCCCGAGTGTCTGTTCGAGTCATAGACTCAAGTAGAGACTTTAATTCAGTCTTTGTTGACTTTTAGGTTCGTAGGACACAAATTTTTCGGATACTTGAATTCGCCCTGCCTATGGGAGTAGCCCCCGAGTCCGTAGTGGTGTCGTAGACTCGACGTAGGACTCGAAGAATAGTTCAATGGTGCAGTATGTTGATTGTTTTTCGGGTGCACGGCCAGCGCTCCTGATAGGAGTAGCCCCCCGCGTAGTGAGTCGAATCGTAGATTCGAGTGAGTACTTTTAGCTGTGTAACCGAAGAATTGTAACCGTTGCTAGTATAGCTTTGATGACGTCAGTGCTAACGATCGGTGACCTCAAGCGTCTGCGGCGCCAGAGATGACGTGACTGGACGAACATGGGTCCCACCTTCTGACTTTGAGTTGACTGGTCACGAGCGGCGTGGAGATAATTACGGCGTCACCTCGATTTCCGTGTGTAGTGGACGGCGTGTGTGCGACGGTTCGCTACTGTGCCGACATGTGGACGGTTGGATTTGTACGTTGGCTTTAGGTCTTCCCGATGAACGATCGTCGTGCATCGTCTTCGTCCTTATAATCACTGGGGAAAAGTTAGTTTGTTTTTCACCGCAACCATTCTAGTTTCACTGCTCCCATCTTCTTTGAGATTTTCTCGCTGCGTGCTGGAATTTCTTCGAACCCTTCCTTCTTTGTTTCTGCGTTCACATCGTCATCATCGCTGCACTGCGATGGGGAAGTCCAAGAAGGCCTTCACCGCAGTTGGTACCAGTGCTTCCGCCGGCGGCAAGAAGGGTTCCGCCGCTACCCGTGTCACCGATGGTGGCTGGTGGCGATCGGAAATGCGCGAGGGTGACCTTCGCAAGCTCCGTGAGCAGGGTCTGATCCCGCAGGATAGGGAGACCGTCAGAGTTCCCGGCGACGAGGTAATTCCCCGTCCTCCCGCTGGGTTTCGGGTCATGTTCATCGCTTTTGTCCTTCAGGGCCTTTCTTTCCCGATCCACGATTTTCTCTGTGGATTGCTTTCTCTTTATGGCATCCAGTTCCATCATCTTTCACCGAACTCTCTTCTTCATATCGCCTGCTTCATCACCTTCTGCGAGTGCTGGCTCGGTGTCGAGCCGCACTTTGGCCTCTTCCGGAAGCTCTATTCCGTGAAGAGGCAATTTGGATCCGATGGCGTTTACCCCATCAGAGGCTGTATCATTTCCCTTAAATCCAACATTCTCTTCTTCTCCTTTTCTATGTCTGAATCTGTCCAGTACTGGCGGAGGCAATGGTTCTACATCCGCGACTCCACAGTGGCTAGGTAGGACTTTGGCCTTGCTCCTTTCGACCCCTCCCAGAAAATCCAGCCGAAGAGGTCATGGAAGAACCACATCTTGCAGGGTGAGGTGGCGGAGATAGAGGGGCTCTACCGTCGGGCGGAGGATCTTCAGTTGATTCCGGATAAAGGGGTGAACGGTGTGGATATCATCCGCACCTTCCTCAAACGTCGGGTGTAGCCGCTCCAGGCTAGGACGCACCCGATGTTCCTTTATTCTGGTCGCCATGATCCGACTAGGGTTTCAGCTGAGGAGTTCTCCAGGGGGGATCTCGACAGGATTCTTCGGCCGCTTCTAAAGTTCAAGGCTGGAGAGGATCTCCTGGGGAAGTCGCTGACTCCTCCGTTCGCCGCCTCTCGTCCGGTTCCGTAGGTGTAGATCTAGGGCGTGCGCGTAGCACTTTTTGTTTCGACTGCGTTCTTCTTGCACTTGCTTGTGTTCTGAAAGTTTGTTTCTTTTGCGTAGGAATTCAAGGTACCGGGCATGTCGCCTCCACTACCCGAACTGTTTCCGGATGCCCCGGACAATGAGGTAGTGGATTCCATGTCTGAGCTTCCCTTGGCGCGATCACCAGTGGAAGAAACTTTTGAGTCTAGCGAGGAGCAGACTCGAAAACAGACGCTTTGACTCCGCCGACCCCTAGGAATCTGTCATGCCTTGAGCATCACGGTGGGGGTCATGATGGCTTTTCCTCTCCAATTCCGGCCATGCCCGTGCGGGCTGTAGTGCCGCAGCCGCCGGCGAAGCGGAAGAAGGAAGAGAAGAAAGAAGAGAAGAAAGGTAGGAGGGCCCCTCCTGTCTTTGACTTGAGCGATTTCGACTCGTAAGTATCTGCCATTGCTTTTGCTCTCTCTTGTCTTCTTGCTTGTACTTGTCTGATTTTTTTCTTTTGTAGCCACTCCTCCGATGGCTCCTTCAGTGATGGCGCTCGGGAAATGGTGGGGGAGTCGAAGGTTGCTCCTCCTCCTCCTTAGAAGGTGGCCACCTCTGAGGGTGCTCCTCCGAACCCCTCTTTTTAGGAGGCTCGGGTGGTTGTCCCCCAGAAGACTACATGCGAACCTTCGGAATCGCCGTCTAACCACGTAAGTGTTTTCGTTCTTGCCGCGGGGGGGGGGGGAGCCCCCGAGCATTTTCGGATGATCTGCTGATCGTTTTTATTTTGTGTCTCGGGGGGAGCCCCCGAGCATCTATCGAATGATCTGCTGATCATTTTTGTTTGTATCTTGGGGGGGGGAGCCCCCGAGCATTTTAGTATGCGTCATTTGCTTTGCTCGTTTTCTTGTGCGCATCCCCCGAGCCTTTCTTTTGACAAGTTGTGTCTTGTTGTAGCCTTTTGTGCAAGGCGCCAACCAGCTGGTGCAGCAGCACCTGGTGTTGGAGGCCAGCTTCAAGCGGCTTCAGGGTACATTCATGAGTTGGTCTTTTTCGTCTTCCACTACTTCCTTTTACTTTGATCTGATGAGTGTTTTGTTGTTTGCAGATGAAAACAATATCGCCCTCCGCAAGCTTGATGCTCTCAAAAAGATCCTTGGGCGAGCGGAGAAGAAAGACGAGGACGCCGTTGGTGCGAAGGAGCGCCTCGAGCGGGAGATAGCCGACGCAGCTGCGGACAAGGAGCGCCTGTAGTAGGAGGCTACGGACCGCGAGGAGCAACTCGCCACTGTTGCGGCCTCACGCGAGAAGGAGGTAGCCGGCAAGCTGATGGCTGCTGCCAAGGCTATTTCGGGTGAGTGGTTTCTTCTGTTCCTTTTTGGCTTTCTTGTCTTTCTTGTTTTGCTTGGTTTTCACGTTGCTTATTTTGTTTGTTTAGATGCCGCATG
Source organism: Avena longiglumis (assembly GCA_030063025.1). Taxonomy (NCBI): domain Eukaryota; kingdom Viridiplantae; phylum Streptophyta; class Magnoliopsida; order Poales; family Poaceae; genus Avena; species Avena longiglumis. The sequence goes on along the minus strand of CP125976.1, from coordinate 545,061,783 downwards.
CATCGAGTTTGACTGCGGTGCCCTGGAGCATGGAAGTGCTCTGGATGATGCCACTGCGGCGGTCGAAGACCGCTGCAGTACCGTGGTTAGCTCACTTGCCAAGGCCAAGGAGGTTCTCGGGCGCTTCTACAAGGAGCTCGTCACCAAGGGCGTCGCTATCGAGGATGTCGACTTGTTGGCGGATGCGCTGTCAGCCGATGCGCCTGCGGCGTACAAGCGCAAGCAGAAAGGCATCGGTGCATCCGTGGGGCTGGCGATGGCCCTGGCGTCTAGAGCGGAGCTGGATCTTCATCAGGTCACCTCCCAGATGCCAACGGCTGCTGACGGATCCGAGGTAGCCTTTTCCCTCTACGCTGCCCGTTGTAAACATTATGGGCCGAAGTTGATTGACTAGCTGGCTGAGTACGCGAGAAGCAGGAGAGGCCAAGAGCAGATCCGCTCGAGGCTACTCAGGATGCAGCTTCTTAGGCCTTGTAGTTGTAGAATAGATTTTGTTTCTTTTGGTCTGATGTATCTATGAACACTCCTTGTGCCACGTAGTGGCTTTTGCTGTATATAATGAATCTCCGAGCTATTTGCTTATTCATGCATTTGTTCATATCCCTGCATTCTTTTCCTCTAGGTACCTTCGGGTGATGATCCCGTTGATACTTCGTCTACGCCGCAGCTGCGGCCATCCTTGGATGATGCGTCGCAGCTTGTGTTTCTTCGTGACTGCATCTGTAGTCTTGAGAAAGAATTGCTTGGAGTGCGCGGCCACGCCGATGTTTGGAAATCGAAGACAGAGCGAGGCGCTGCCAGAGAGGATTATTTGATGGGGGAGTTGCGTTGTTTGGCTGAACAGCTTCAATGTGAGTTTTTCGAGCTACTGCTCATTTTTTTGGATGCGCCTGTTGGCCTGTCATCTTACTTTGCAGGTGTTGCAGGTGCTAACCTTGTTCCTAAGGAGGAAAAGGAGCGTGTTGCTGTTCGGATCAACTGCCTGACCCAACAGGACATGGAGGTCGGTGGTTTTTTCTGGATGGACCGCGATCGTGCCATGGTTCTTGCGACTGTGCAGGATCGTGTTCACCAGGTGTCACGGGTGCTGCGTCAAGTGAAGACTTCGTTGGCGCCGGTTCTACACGTGATGTTTCCCTTAGATGAGGCACCATCGACTCTCTGGGACCTGCTGGCGAAGTTTCGAGATGTGCAGCATGTTAGGGAGCTGGTGCGGCATCAACTGGTTGTGGGGGTGAAGGCTACGCTTTCCCTTGCGCGGCTACATAATCCTAATGTAGATCTTGCTACTGTGGCAGCTGGGCCACCTCTTCGGCCGGATGGTGGTGTGTGGGATATGCGTCGACATTATGCGGAAGTAAGGCAGTATGCCAAACAAATTGTAGATATCTTTGAGCAGCGTGCGCAGGTGATTCTTCAGAATAGGTAGGACCTGTAAAAAGATAGATGTAAAATTTGTATGTATTCGACTGGGAGTGTTATGCCCTTTGCTGTAAAGGTTGATTATTGTTAGCACGTGGTGCTTTGTTTGTATGCGTGCCCTTTTCGTTAGCCTGACGTGAGGTGAGGGGAGCCCCCGAGTGTGTTGTAACATGAAGAAAATGCGAATAATAGACAAATTTTTGGGGCGAGACACTTAGCTTTATTCATATCGTAAGGAGGAGGTACATTGTTCGGCTGCGTAGCCTTGGCTGAATAGCCTTATTGAAAGTAAAAGGAGGGGAGGTAGCTAGGGGTAGAAGCGTCGCATTTGTGCGACGCTCTATGGGTTGGAGTATGCGACTCCAGAATCCACATGCTTGAGGCGATAGGCGCCACCTGGGATGACTTTAGTGACGATGTAGGATCCTTCCCAGGGCGACTCGAGCTTCTTCGATCGCTCTTGCTTGAGTCGCAAGACTAGGTCTCCTTCGACGAAGGACCTTGGGCACAGCCGACGGCTGTGGTAGTTGCGGAGGCTCTGTTGATAGACCGTTGATCAGGCTGCGGTGATGTCGCGTGCCTCGTAGAGGGTGTTGACGACGTCTTCGAGTGCGGCCGTTGATTCGGCTTCGCTGTAGGCGACGACCCGTGGGGCCTTGTGGCGTACCTCTGCAAGCAGTACGGCTTCGGCTTCGTGCACCATGAAGAAGGGCGTGTAGCCAATTGAGCTGTTTGACGTTGTGCGAAAACTCTAGAGGATAGAGGGTATCTCTTGTGTCCAGGCTCCTCCGAGTCGCTGGAGTGGGATCATTAGGCGCTTCTTGATGCCGCCACCGACGAGGCCGTTGGCCTTTTCAACATGCCCGTTTTTTTGCGGGCGCGCCACGGAGGCGTATGTGATGTTGATTCCGAGGTCTTCACAGAAGTCCTAGAATTCCATGGAGATGAAGTTTGACCCATTGTCGGTGATGATGCTGTGCGGCACGCCGAATCTGTAGACAATGGATTCGAAGAACTTGACGGCCGTTTTTCCCTTTTGGTTAGTAACGGGCATGGCCTTGATCCACTTGTTGAATTTGTTGACTGCGACCAGGAGGTAAACGTGGCCTCCTTTCGAGGACTTGGGCAATTTGCCGATCATGTCGAGGCCCCATTGGGAGAAAGGCCAGGCCAGGGGTATGGGCCTGAGCTCCGATCCTGGTGCATGTGGTTTATCTGCGAAGATCTGGCACCCGTTGCACCTTTGGATGATGTCCTTGGCATCGTTCATGGCCGTTGGCCAGTAGAACCCAGCTCGTAGAGCTTTGGCGACAAGGGCGCGGCTGCCCGCGTGATGGCCGCAGATGCCCTCGTGGATGTCTTGGAGTATGGTTTTGCCGTCACCTATGGTGACGCACCCTTGGAGTACACCCGAAATGCTGTGCTTGTACAGCTCGCCATTGATGATGGTGAAGGCCTTGGACCGGCGAGATATGCGCCGGGCATCTGTCGGGTCATTAGGCAGCTCCCCGTCTATTAGATATCGGAGGTATGGCTTGTCCATGTTTCTTTGACTGCCATGACCTGCATCAGGTTGACCACTGCAACCTCTGTGTCGAGCTTTTCTGGTCCTTCCTGTCCTTCGGGTAGCGCATCCCCCGAGTGCTATGCCTCTTCGGGTGATCCCTTTGGGAATTTCCTTTTGATGGACGACACGCAGATCTGTTCGAGGAACACACCTGGTGGCACCCGTGCGCAGGTGGAGCTGATGTTGGCGAGTCTGTCGGCCTCTTCGTTGCTTTCTCTCCCAATGTGTCGAAGCTCGCAGCCGTCGAAGTCTCCTTCGAGTGCATTGTAGAGTGCACAGTACCCAATCATGTTGCGGCGTGTGCGTCGTACTCGTTCATCGTCTGCTGGACGACGAGGTTCGAGTCTCCGTAGATGACCAGGCGCTTCGCGCCGCAGATATTGGCCATCCTCATGCCGTGGATGAGGGCCTCATACTCGGCCTCGTTGTTGGAGGCTCGAAATTTCATCCGGAGGACGTACTTCATATTGTCGCTCTGAGGGGAGGTCAGTATGACTCCGGCTCCTGATCTGGCCTCACGCTTGGAGCCGTCGAAGTGCATCGTCCATGACTGTGTCATGTTCGGTGGGTCTGGCAGCTGCAGTTCCATCCAGTGGACGAGGAAGTCCGGAAGGACCTGAGACTTTATCGCGTGGCGCTTCTCATAGACGATGTCTAGAGGTGACAGATCGATGCCCCACAGGGCCACACGTCCTATGGCCTCTGGGTTGTTCAAATGCTGTTCAAAGGTGCCTCGTTGACGACCATCACCTGATGCTCCTGGAAGTAGTGGCTCAGCCGATAAGCCGTCATGAACATGCCGTAGGCGATTTTCTAGTAATGAGGGTACCTCTGCTTTGTCAGCGTCAATACCTCGCTGAGGTAGTAGATTGGGCGTTGGACCCCATGGGTCTTGCCGTCTTTGGGTCTTTTGACCACAAGCACGATGCTTACCACCTGGTGTGTAGCTGCTATGTATAGTAGTAGAGGCTCGCGCTCTTTTGGCGTGACCAAGACGGGCGAGGTAGAGAGCAGCCGCTTTAGATCTTCGAATGCGTCGTCCGCTTCGGACATCCACTCGAATTTGTCTGCCTTGCATAGCAGCTGATAGAAAGGCAGGGCTTTTTTGCCCATGCGGCTGATGAACCTGCTCAATGCCGCGATTCGCTCAGCAAGTTGTTGGACCCCCTTGAGGTTCTTCGGCTTTTCCATGGCCATTATGGCCCGGATTTTCTTCGGGTTCGCTTCGATTCCTCGCTGGGAGATGAAGTAGCCTAGCAGCCGACCAGATGGGATGCCGAAGGCACACTTTTCTAGGTTTAGCTTGATCTTGTATCGATCAAGGTTGTCGAATGTCTCGCGGAGATTGTCGATGAGTGTCTTGGACTCCCTTGTTTTGATTACTATGTCGTCGACATAGACTTGGATGTTGCGGCCGATCTGGTCCTTCAGGCATCCCTGCATGCACAGTTGGTACGTGGCGCCTGCGTTCTTCAGCCCGAAGGGCATTGTGTTGTAGCAGAACACTCCGAACGGCGTGATGAACGCCATTTTCTCCTCATCTTCGACCTTCAGGCGAATCTGGTTGTATCCTGAGTAGGTGTCGATGAAGGAAAGCTTCTCACATCCTGCAGTCGAATCGATGATCTGATCGATCCGAGGGAGAGGGAACTGATCCTTCGGGCAGTGCTTGTTCAGCGATGTGAAGTCCACGCACATCCGCAGGATGTCCGTGTCCTTTTTGGGGACCATCACGGTGTTGGCGAGCCACTCGCTTTCCTTGATCTCCCTAATGAAGTTTGCGTCGAGTAGTCTGTTGACTTCGACTCCGATGGCCTCAGCCCGTGGTTCGGACAATCGTCGGATGGACTGTTTGATGGGCTTGGCGTCTGGAAAGACGTTGAGTGCGTGCTCGGCGAATTCCCTGGGAACTCCTGGCATGTCCGCAGGACACCAGGCGAAGATTTCCCAGCGCTCACGGAGGAATTCGACAAGCGCGCTTTCCTATGCGGAGCTGAGGTCGTTGGCGATCAGCTTCGTCTTGGAAGCGTCTGTCGGGTGGACCTGCACCATTTTTGTGTTGACGGTGGAGTCGAAGGACATGTCTGGTGCGTTCTGTCTTGCGACTGGGGGTGCCCCGTTGTCTGTCACCTCTCGGAGCCTTATGAGCTCCTCCTACATGCCGAATGACTAGGAGATTCTGTTAAAGTCCCTGTCGCAGTGGTCCGATCGGGTGAAGCTCCCGTGGACCGTGATGACGCCCTTGGGTCCTGGCATCTTGAGTAGCAGGTACATGTAGTGCGGTACTACCAGGAATTGTGCGAATGCCACATGCCCGAGGATGGCATGGTATTGTGATGTCCAGTACACCACTTCGAACTCGAGATGCTCGCACCGAAAGTTATCGGTCTTGCCGAGGATGACGTCGAGCCATATCTTTCCCAGGGGAAATACGCCCTTCCCTTGGACGATGTTGTGGAACGTTGTATCATATTGTTCCAGGCTGCACAGCGGAATCCGCATTGCTGCTAAGGTACTAGCGAACATCAGATTGATGCCGCTGCCGCCGTCCATGAAGACGCGGCTCATGTCGAACCCTCCGATCTGTGCCTCAAGCACCAGGGCAGCATGACCTGGGCGAGGGACCTGGCAAGGGTGATCCGAACGGCTGAACGTAATGCAGGAATCCGATCCACCGAGGTACTTAGGGATGGCGGGTGGAGCGGTCACATCCAGATTGATCTGACGGGTGATTTTATTTTGCACCCTGTTCGTTGGGAGCCCTTTTTGGATCATTAGTGATCCTTTCGGCGCGGGGTACCCGTGCCCACCGTTATTCTATGCGGGTGCGATTGGGTGGTTCGAAGGTCTAGCAGGTGGTGGTGGAGGAGCTCCGTGTGCGATCTTACCTGGTGCGGGTGCATTCCCGTACCCAGGGTTCGGGTCTTGTTGCCTCATCTGATACATGCTCTCGCTGAGTTTCTGGAACTCGCGGCAGTCCTTGAGCATGTGGCTTGCCTTCTTTTTACCATCCTGCTTGTCTATGTAGAAGTGGATGGTGCATGGACCCGACAATTTGTAGTATGCTGAGGGTCCATCGTCACGGCCGCGACGTTGCCATGACTGTGCTGGGCGTCCTCCGTCGCGGAAGTTGTTTCCGCGGTATCCGCCACTGCTGCGGTTGACGTTGCTGCGGCGGTCGGCGTAGCCAGATGCGACCATGTCGGGTCCGTCGCGATCGTCATAGACGGGCGATCTTCTCTTGCTACGGCGTTCACATCGCCGACCGTAGTCATATTCCTCCTCCGAGTGCGCTCGGTGGACGGAGTCCTCGCCATCTGCCCACCTGTTGGCGATGTCCATGAGGTGGTCGAGTGTGTTGGACCAGCGTAATATGTACGAGCGAATGGATTCGCCCGTTCGTTGGGTGCAGGCCCGCAATTCCTCGATCGAGGATGGCCTCTTGCTGGTGCATTTGAAGTTTCAGATGAAACTGTACGCCAGTTCCTCCCAGCTTCGAATGGATCCCGAGGATAGGCTACTGAGCCAGATCCCGAGGATAGGCATTGCAGGGAGGTGTCTTTGTTTCTGCCGTGTAGTTTGACGGACGACAGGTGGTCGCTGAGCCACGCCTTGGGGTCATGTGTGCCATCAAACTTCGGAGTGTCCGAAGGAAGCTTGAAGTTCTGCGGCATCCGCGTCCGCCGGACGGATCTGCTGAAGCATCGGGCTCCGAAGAGTTATCCTTCGTCGTCATCCTCCTCGGATTCGGATGAGCATACGCGCTTGGCGCGCGCTTTGTCGATATTGCGCTGGGTGATGGCGGATGAAGGCGCGGTGCGGTTGAACCGCAACCTTCTTCTTTGGCTCCAGTGAGGACTTGTGCATGCCCCTTTGGGTCCCGGAGGTGGATGGGACGAGGTATGTGGTGGCTACCATGATCGCAGCTTGTGGTGTCTTCGGATGACATTGCCAGCATCCATCTCCATGAAGGACGTGTTGAGGGTCCGAGTCACCGCGACGTGCCTTGGGATCCATGTTCTCCGTGCGAAGCGGTGCTTGCCATGGTTGCCATGTGAGCTCGAGCCGCCCATGGCGGAGCATCTTCACCTCCTTCTTGTGCTCTTGAGCCCATCCTTCATCGCCGAGGTGGATGATCTTGGGTGGCGGGTTGTGCTCTTGATCCACATCGCTCTGGATGACTGGGGAGCATTGGTAGCGCTCGTAGATTGTATCGCTGCTGCCGCAGCTTTTGGATCCGGAACTGTAGGTCCCTTCCTCCGATGGTGGATCGCACAGATCTGAGTTGCAGCTGCTACTGTCATAGGACTCATCTGTTGATGGTGATGTGCGTAGCACGGGGTGTGGGGCCCATGAAGCAGGCCTGATCGATGGCAGGGGCACCCGCTCTGGGAGACGGAGAGTGCCGGTCTGCCCCACCTGGAAGCAGAAGCTCCCGAACAGGATCTCGAGTCCGTCGCCAACGGGCTCGAAGTCCTTTAGGGTGGCTGGCAAGTGGGCGGTGAAGTCGAAAGCGCCGAAGAGGAGATGACTCTCCATCGCCGCGGAGTTGTAGATCGCATTGGTTGGGACCGTCACGATCGCACAATCAGCGTCCCCAGTTCCCACAGACGGCGCCAATTGACGGGGTTTAATCTCATCAATGCCCATTGTTATGAGCTTGGGTTTTGAAGAAGATGAAGATGCTGGAGATCGCGGAATGGTTAGCAAACAAGCAACACGGGGACACGAGGTTTACCCAGGTTCAGGCACCCGGAGGGAAAACCCTACTCCTGCTTGTCTACTCTTGATTACGGCGGAACCGAAAAGTACAGGGGTGCGCAGATGCATTCTGGCGTGGATGTGTGTATGCGGTGGTATGCGAAGTGCCCTCCTCGTCGTGCCCTCCTAGCCTTTATATAGATATAGGCAGGTCCCAGGCACAGATCGAGTCGGTTATAAGTTTTAGGGTTTGCCCCTTTGAATATTCTATCTATTCTAGTCTTGTTTTCTAAGGATCCGAAGGTGTCATGGGCCCTGGCAACCCAAAAGTCTTCATGGGCTGACATATGTTTCTCGTGGGCCTTCCTTGGGCTGGACTAGGTATGCTAAGATCGTGTATCCGTAGGGTATAACCATGTCAGCAGCGGTTGTGGGTCATCCTTGTTTTCATCGAGCTGCTCTCGTTGACTTTGTTTTCTCTTCTTTTTCTTTTATTGTTGGTTTTTTTGGCATTGTGTTGTCTGACCCAGCAGCGGTATCAATTGTGGTTGCTATATTAATATAGCTTGGTGCATTCCTATTTCAAGGAATGTACTATTTTATCAATCAAAAAAGAAAAAGGACCGATCTCGTACGTACAAAAAAGTTTTACTCTCTCGGTTCCAAAATGTGTGACATGGTTCTTTTTCTTGAAAAGGCGAAGTACCACGGCCTCTGCGTTGGTTCTTGCATACATAAAAATTCTAATCATTCAGAGTGATTACATCATCGAGGATCGCTGAAACTAAACACATATATCAACCAGCAAAAGATAACAAGTATATGACAACTAGTTATCCTATAGTTGACTAATATGTTGGCTGAAGATTTCATGAGAGACTGTTGGCGGATAGTTGCATCCAAGCCACAATATCCCGCTGCTCCGGTGGCAAGAGGAGTTTCAAGAGCTGTATCCAATTTGTGAACATATGGATAATATGCAAAAAGTTAAAATTCTTTGTCTTACTAAAAATTATGTCATTCATACATTTTCATATTGACCAACATAAAGATGTGTAGCATCCCAGTATTTGAGGTTAGAAATAACAGAGATCAAGTGTGTGCATTGTATTCATATTCATGCATAGAAAATTTGGATAATTTTCGGCGTTTTGATTAAAACTTGTCAAAGTGATTGGAACTTGTCTTAATTTGGTGAAACGGAAGTAGATCATTAAGTTGAGTGTGATGAGTTTTAATATGACATGTACTAAAACCTTATCTTGGTTAAAGGTAGTTTGATTTATGGGTAGATCAAATGGAATTAAATTAAATCATAACATATTACTTAAATATGAATATCATATCTTTTAGAGATCATATCAAGGTATTCTTTACAAGAACTCATGGAATTCAAATCAAGTCTATAACTCAAGCAAAAGAAATCCACTAATTAAATCTTGATAAAATTGAGACCATTAGAATAGACCGGATGGAGTATTGCTCATAGAACCAATATATTTGCTTCCGCAAAGCAACCTGTCACACCCCTTCTATTTTTTTGGGTGCTTGTATCGACCATGTTGCGATTCGGATGCTTAACGCTTCTCACGGAACTTGGCGTTGCCAGTGACAGAGAAGAAACGGCTCAGTCCCGTGGTTCTGTCATCCGCGCTTATCATCATGTTAAACCCTTTTCTCTCACTGCGGCTTACTTTTATTTTCTTTACGGAAGCTGAATTCAGCGGCTCATATTCTTGAGTGCAATAAAAACGGAGTGGAAAATCCTACGGTAGCATCCATTATCCTTCATCCTTCGCAAAAAAACATGTACTTACAAGCCGAACGATCCACCGAATGTGACACTAAAAGAGATCACGGGGGTCGCTCCCGAAAAAGAAAAGGATTCAGAGAACAAAAAAAAATCTAGTCTACTGGCTCGGTGCAGCGAGAATATGCACGAAAGCAGCTTCCATGACCCAATCGCCTCTTAGACTTAGCACCGCAGCGACTCTTTGATGGCCATGGACGCCACGGCCTTAGCCCATGCGACCAGCTCCCGCTTCATCCTCCCCTCGTCGTTCCACGGCAGCGGCACGTCCGTCGCCATGGCGGCGCTCCCCTGCACCATCAGCAATCAGCATGTCCCCTCCCTCGGTAGATGAACCACCAGCGCCGGCCCCTGACCACGGCATCGCCGCCTCGATGGCGGGAGCGCGGCCGGTTGCCGGAGGCGGCAAGGCCTCCAGAGCCATATGGTTGATGGTTTGTCCGGAAGTTTCAAATCAGTGGACTTCGGACCTTGGAGAAGAGGAGCTTTGTTGTTGGATCAGTACAGTACAGCTGCGGAATTGAGGAGAGGACACGCGCTGCATGCTCTATATATAGTACCGGCGAGTGGCGCGGGCGGCGGGCAAAGGGATCACGATGAGCTGTCCGCAGCAGTGTGCGTCGTCGGCACGATGTTGACATCGGGCTTATAGCTCCTATACGATGTCTTTATACGGAATTGGAAGAAACGCGATATGGTTGCAAAGAATAACTCGCATTGCGATATTTTTACTTAACCCCACGAGACCGTCAACGAATTCGAATCAGCTGAGCACAGTAGGACCCACAGCCTCTCCACTTCACGGCAGGACTCACCTGATGTCCACCTCATATCGTGGGACCCACCCTGTGGTTGAAGAGAGCCGTTGACCCCGATCCGTCCCCGCACCCGAGCACTCCCGCCATCGTTCCAGCATCTCATCCCCTTCCGTTTTCTTCTCCGGCGAGTAAGTGCGGCAACGCCGGCGAGGGATGTCGAGCTTTGCTTCAGCCTCCCACCGCTCATGGCCTCGGTATGGTGCGGTGCCGATGAGGAGGTGCCCCGATTGCCCCCGTACCTTGCCCTGAAGCGGCTTGTCACATCCACCGACAAGAACGACAACATTGGCCGGAAATTTGTGAAGTGTGAGAGCAAGCCCGAGCCGGGAAAGGTGAGATCTGAGTGTTCCGAGCGCCAATTTCTCGCTTTTCTTTCGAAATTTCATGCATTTCATCGAATTTGGGATTTAGGGTTCATCTCTGCGATTTCAGGAACTGCCAAAATGTGGGCATTTTGAGTGGCTTGATGAGTACATCGAGCGAATTGGGATGGAGGTAGCATCCCGGGAGCACGAAAACCCGTCCGTGGTGGAGCAATTGGGATGTGGCAACCCCATTTCCGCTGGTACTACGGTGTATGCAGAAGTGAAGGCCGAGCTGAAGAAGATGAACAAGCAGCTAAGACAAATCATCGAATTGAAGAAGCAGGACAATTTGATGGCCGTTTTTTTATTTTTGTGTAATTTCTCTCGGATTATTTTATCTCCTGATCGTTAGTCATTAGACGGCGCAGTCAGTGTTCGAGTGATGCTTTGTAATGGATATAATGGTCTATGTCTTTGGCTTGAATAAAATGCAACACAAATTGGGGCTAATTTTGAGCTGCTCTATTTTCGAAATCAGTGTTCCTTCAGTTTCGTCAGTTTCATCGGTGTTCCTTCAGTTTTATCAGTGTGCAGGGGGCGCCCGTGTGCAGGGGAGGGGAAAGGGTTGAAAAGTTAAAAAAACAATTTATGAGGATTGAAAAAGGTCAGGCCCAAATAAAACTTAGCCAGACCAAAATGGTCGTATCCAGGCCCAATAGTAACTATATGTTGATTGGGCAAAAAAATGGTACTCACGTTACAATCTAAATAGGGACGTGTGGATCTGCAGATACTCGTGCTCAGGTCGCAATCTTTTATTTTTTGCGAAAGTAAATATATAAATAAAGTCTAAGGGCATCCATTTAACTAACATAACTTGAGCGCACCTTTAACTTATGTAAATGTCTTGTTTGAAAATGAACCATGTGTTGTTTGAAAATAATCAACCATCATAACATTAACTTATTCTTCCTTTTGAGTTTTTCTAATTTCACTAATTTTATAAATATTGCACGAGTATTATATGAGAACTTGTTTTTGTGTCTTTTGTTTTATGCACTTGTTGTTTTGTGTGTTTTGACAAATGGCAATACAATAAAACACAGGTTAGAATAAAAGAAGGGGATAGATAATACTGGGATAAAATTTCTTATATTAGATAGCCCGATCGATAACATTGGGATATAACATTACAATAAAAAGAAAAGGGTACAATAATATAGAAGGAAATAGGCGCCTAAACCCTGGGCTAGCCCCTAAACCCTAACCCTAGATACCCTACTCCATCGGCGGTGAAGGCGGTGCCGGTGCCGCCGCCCTCCTAGCCGCCGCTGATCCTCCTGGAAGGCCCAGCGATTGGCCTCCCGTCGTTCCTCCTCCTCCCGTCTACGCCTTTTCTTCAAGGCGCGCTTGGCCTGCTTCTCCCACTTGGCGTAAGCAGCATCCTCCTTTGCCTCATGCTTCTCCGCCGCCTTCCAGTATTCTTCGGAGGGGCCATCGTCGGGGAGGTTGCCGCCGCCGGAGACGGGGTTATGGACGAAGGGGCCCTCCGCCCAGGGGCAGGGCGGGGCTTTGCTTCGCCCCTCCTTTTTGCCACGCTTGGGGCGCGTGGGCGCCTCCTGCTCCTAGACCTTCTTGTGGTCCCGGTGGTTGTCCTCATCGCTGACTTCGGTGTCGGAAGGGAAGCGGAGGGGGGAGGTCGCCATGGTCGCCGGAGTGTTTTGGGGCTGGAAGGAGGCAAAGGGACGGGCTCGAGGTTGAATATGATGGGCAAGATGACATGAGGAGGCAAAGGCGTTTTGCCTATTTATTGAGGGCGGGGCGTGAAGGGTGGCGTGGGAATCCAGCGTTGGCGCATCCGCGTGCGCTGCGTTGCATGTAGGCAGCGGGTGTAGCCGCGTGCGTGATCAATGCGGTTATTGCAAAAAAAATTGCTAGGATACGACGTGACCCCTGCACCGTCGCCCCCGCCCCTGCATGCATGCATTAATGGAAAAGAGAGAAAAAACGTTCAAGGTAGTTGTTCATTGGCAGTGAAAATAAAAGAGAAAATAGAATTTGGCCTTGATTTACTCGTTAATAAATGCAGGAATCTAGGACCAAGGTAGTTGTCACATGACATGCAGCAAACTCGTTCGTTTTTACACATCGCATACAACAAACTCACACATGGAAAATCAACGGGTAAGAAGAAAAATCGCCGAAAAATCGGTGGGAGTAATCAGAGGGATGTCAATTGGAGGGAATAGAAGGAGTATGAAACTAAGTTTATAATATCATTTATATAATATAAAAGTATGTTTTATGGTGAATCTAATTATATTTATTACATATTTTAGATTTTGATATTATTTCTATGGCGCATGAACCGGAGGAGAGTAAGTTTGACTGAAGAAAGTTGTTAGACGTACACTTATTTAATGCGACGGAGGGAGTAAATACGCTGCCACGCTGCTGTATCGGTTGGCTGCACGCAAAATAGCTAGACTGCGACGCGATGCATAGCATGCATGCATGGTGAAGCCAGCCCCGCCCAGCGCGCTCGCGTGCCACGCTCGGTTCAATGGCCAATGGAGTGTGTCACGCTGTACATTATATTTATTACATATTTTAGATTTTGATATTTTTTCTTAGGCCGGTCATAGTGACATGCATACTCCCTCTGTCCATAAATAAGTGTACGTTTGGCTTCAAAATTTGTCCACAAAAAGTGTACTTCTACCTTTCCAATGCACTTTAAAGTAGAAAAAATTAGTGACATACATATGTTACTAGTATAAGTTACTACTCCATAGTGCAAAATAACATAGATGTGGTATCATGCAAAGTCTCATTTATCACAATATAGACTCATTCTGTCAAGTTTATAAATATTGACTTTTTCTATGGCGCATAAACCTGAGGGTAGTAAGTTTGACTGAAGAAAGTTGTTAGACGTACACTTATTTAATGCGGCGGAGGGAGTAAATACGCTGCAGCGCTGTTGCACGCAAAATAGCTAGACTGCGACACTAGAGGCAGCTGCATGCATGATGCAGCCCGCCCCGCCCAGCGCCCTCGCATGACACGCTCGGTCCAACGGTCAATGGAGTGTGCCACGCTATACCTTATCTGTTCATGGAAAAACGATGAAACCAATCAGATTCCAGAATCATCCATCCCACGGATCGCCAAGAGCTAGCCGTAAAATCCTTCTAAGAGACGCCAACCAATCAGGTTGCAGAACAAGTCCTTCCACGGATCGCCCAGAGCCACCCGCGGAATCCTTCTAGAAGACGCGATCGGACGGCCATAGTGTCGCGCTAGGGTTAGATCTACGTTCCTCATTCGGCCTTAGGGTTAGCTGGGCTTAGGATGCAGTCAACGGGGTTTCACAAGTTTGACCACACATTCAAATGTGCATAACTAATTCAAAAACAATCAAAAAAATACAAAACCTTCGCATGGTGTCATGTTATGTGACATAGTTGTGAGGAAAAATATCAAACTTGGTCTATTGATCATATTTTAAAAAACCCTTCACAAAATGACCTATCTCCTCCGAGGTTTTCTGGCTTTCGGGTCAATTGACCAATGATATGGCTAGAATCAAGGCATAGTTTGTGATAATATGCCCATATTGGGCATGCATGTGTATAATGGGATGACTAACAATGTTGTAGCATAAAGTTTCCTTTTCGACGCACAGAAAATCCATTTTCTATTTTCTGAGTGCCGAAAGAGGGGGGGATTTGTGAAGCAACCACCAAATTGAAGTTTCAAAATGGTAACATCCTATTTTTCAAAAATACTAGACCACCTAGCATGTAAAATTTCCCAACTTGAGTATCTCAAACCTTTTATTCCATCCCTTGTGAAAAAGACAAATCCTACCGAATCGGCTGGAAGTGGGTAAGATATGAACTACAGGTACATGATTTTATGCTGATGATTTTTTGTAAAAATCATTTTTAGGTTCACAACATGCTATTTCATCAAAGATCCAATGCTAGTTTTGTGAGCCTCAACCCCTAGCTAAGAATATTTATGAAAACCCTTCAAAAAGTTTGACCAGACATTCAAATGTGCATAACTAATTCAAAAAAAAAAAATACAAAACCTTCGCATGGTGTCATGTTATATGACATAGTTGTGAGGAAAAATATCAAACTTTGTTTTAGAAATGGTGGAAAAAAAACTTGCTTAGAAATGGGGTGGTTTACCCTAGCTTTGGAGCCCATTTCTACCATATTTTGGGTGAGGGTGAGTTGTACTTCACAAAAGGTATCAGGGTGAGGATGAGTTGTACACTACTAGATATCCCATTTTAGCCGAGGGTCGAATTACCGTCGGATATTTTAGTTCACCGTTGGATAAGATTATAACTATGCTCGGTCGGCCATTACTCACATAGCCGACGGTACGGTAAGTTATGTCTTGGCCGACAGTAAGAAACTGACAGTGAGCCGTCAGAAATTATTTGATCACCAACGAACCCCGAAGTAGCCCGTAAACACTTATAGCCGACGGTCCCCCTCGGGTATTTATTTTCCAACAGTTATTGCCCCCCGTCAGTTTTCATAGTAGCTGACGGCAAGTTTAAACCGTCAGTGTAGTTATAACTAAGAGGAGATCTAAACGGTCGGTCAGTAAGATTACTGCTTGTTTGTACACCCCAATGTTTACTATATATAATGGTTTTGAGGTCAAAATTTTCCAACCATCACGATTTAGTCACACACTCACACCTCATGGATTGCTTTCACGGAGGGGTATTGCAAGACAAGGAAATGGGATTCATGAAGGCAACATTTCATAATATTGACATTTCAAAAATATCTCATAGTTACATGCAGCACGCACATGACCAAAGAACATGTATTATTTTTAGCATAACCTCATAGTGTATACTATCCATCTATGAAGTGTCGTGCAAAACAAAATAGTAACTAAGTTACAATGATCCAAACATTTTGCATAAGCTAAATTGTCCAAACTCCAGAACTTCACTTTGTTGAATGAGAAGGTCATTAGATTCATCACCAATCCTCACCAGCCATAGATATCATCACAGCCCATCGCCATATAGATGATAACACTTATCGCCATAGCCATCATCATCCTTGCCATATAGAAAATCTACTATGTTGCCATAGGTGTCATGCTCATCGTCGTTGATATCATGATCAGTCTCACGCTTGTGATTCCTCAAGTATTACTTCCAACTCCCTAATAAATGAAAAGACTAGTTGTAAGCGATATGAAAAATAATGTAATGTAGATGAAACTTAATTGAGCTAGAGAGACTGACTTAATTGTATTGGCATTATCCACATGGGGACATATAACTAAGCAAATCTTAGTATTGGAACTATGAACTCACAAGTGTATAATAAGTATATTGGTGTAATACATAGTAGTTTACTCCACTACTTGACCATAGATGTGGATAAAGACCCATAATGCCAGTCATGTAATTCTACTTGCTGTGTTTTAACTAATCACTCTAATTATGCTAGCACTTACTAAGAACCACATTACCAGAGAACAATTTCTAGCAATTCTCTTTAATTTGTCATGCAGGGCCCGCAAGAGTTTTCACAAAGAAGAAAATAAAAGAGGTTAACTAAGCAAAAGTAAATAATTGTACAATGGCTAAGAAGACATGACAAATGCCTATGTACTAGCACTTCTGAAAATGGCACTTATGGAAGTACTAACTTAGTACACGTCTTTTAATGTTGACTATATGTTTGGAAGTAATTAATTTTATTACTGTGTATTAAGAATCTGTGTTGAACTAACCTTTTGAGTAATGTCTACTATTTGTCTCTCTTGATTTACCCACTGAATCTATTGACAGGCTTCGTCCTTAACCTGCCATATTATTTCAGTTTCCTGTTAATACATCCAAAACGACCGCATGACTTCCCGTTCATCGTTTCATACATAACCTGTGATAAAGGGACCATGAATGAATCAACATCTTCAATCATCTCAATCATAACAATGTCCGTGTAAATACAATGCAGAAATGGTACACAGTCATCTCAACAAGTCAACATGGTACCAAAATTAAGAACAATGCAGAAATGGATCAGGTTATTTCCATAGTATGCAGATCTATTTGATCTTGAAATATCAGTTACACACTTCTGAATAGTCATGGATATGTTGCTTAGATAAGTTAACGTCATGCAGAAAACACAAATAAACAATAGTAATTAAGAGCAATTTTGCTAGGAAATTGTACAAACAAATTTGTTGTGAATTGTAATAAGAACGGAAGCACCAGATCATAGATCTTCAGTGAGGGACTAATTCTCTAACAAATGGCATAGAAGAGGGGCTATATTTTACATGCAGTACAGTCACACGTATTTTAGATGGGGAAAAAGAGTCAATCAATTTGCCATCAGATCATCACGACCAATTCCATGTAACAAACCAAATATTATGAGGAAATAGAGGCAAAGAACCTTTCAGCTGCTTTCGTAGTAGTGGTTCAGAACCATCTAGGTTGAACCAGCTCAAGATGCGATCGTCTATAAACAATAAGTTGGTCAGTAAAAAAGGCTCGTGAATCAAATCAAGTAAAAAAAAGATCTATCGAGCTCACGCACCAATCTCTGTGAATCACTTTCTTGTACAGCCAAGTACCAGAAGAATTAGGCCCAGCACCTACCTTCACGAACTGCGGAGTGCACATCCACAGGGAGGGCCTGGACAGTGGCAGAGAGATCTTACATATTGGGAAGCAAGAGCAACGAGTATGCATCCACCGGCGACGCAAGGTGATCAGCTGCTCAGATCTGGCTGCGACTCCAGTAGATAGGATGCGGATGGAAGGGATTGGAGGAGAAGTCGGAGAGGAGGAGATCTGTGCGACTGCAGGAGCCGGAAGGGTAATTTTTACTGGGAGGTTGCAGACCTAGAGATAGGGGAAGACTAGGTCAAGTGCTCGAGATTAACCGAGTTAGTGGGCCGCACAAGTTTATCTCGAAAGTGCACCAAACAGCGCGAAGGGGTGAAATTTTAGCCAACAAATAACTTTTTCTTTCACAATTTAATTCTACTTCCTCCGTTTTAAAATTGATATCGCAAGTTTATTAAAATTTGAATAAATTTATATACTAAATAGATATCGCAAGTGTCTAGATTTATTTAAATTTTAACAAATCTAAGACATCTATTTTGACATGAATTGAGTACTTAATTTTTAATGCTTCCTCTTAATTCATCCAGACGTAGGTAGGTTCAATAAACCTGTGGCAACTAATTTGGATGAAAGGGAATAGAAAATTAGGTAAATATTCATATTAGGAAGGGCACCATTAATTATTTCTGTTCCCCCTCTTCATCCTGAATTGTTATAAACCTTACAAGAAAATAGTATCTTTTTTTACCCATATTAGTTGACTCAAATTTATCTAGATAACGACTAAATACATTTATATCTAGATAAATCTAAGTCAACTAATACGGGTCGAAGGGAGTATATTTTGTCAATGTTAGATAATATTGGTTATTATTTCACAAAAAAATGATAATATTGGTCGCTGTCATAGTCGATGCTGCAACCACATCTATCCTTGCATCCCATGTGAATTAAAAATTAAAAAAATAAAAATAAACAAAACGAGAGACATGGAGAATCAAACCTGCGACCTACTAAACCTTCAAGTTGTGTGACTAGTAGACTTCCGGTAGTAATTTTGCGCATAATCATCGATTGAAACATTTTACTACACAGTATCAACGTCAATTGTCGGTTATTACTATTCTCCATCGTATATGTTCACTTATGACCAGAGTTATAGATGTATCCTGGCCACTAAAACATATCACTAAGAGTGGAAGTGAATGGTCGGTTATTACTATTTTCCGTCGGATATTATCGCTTATAACTGAGGGTTACGTTTGTACCATCAACCATTTCCACTCATAGCCGAGAGTTACATTTGGACCGTCGGATATTAAATTTCACCGTCAGCTATTTGCACTAATAGCCGAGAGTTGGGTATGCCTCGTCGGTAAATTCACTATACCGTCGTTTATTAGTGGTCATAACTGAGAGGTTCACTATAACCGTCGGTCATTACAGCTACCGTCGGTTATCAACATAATAGTCGAGGGGCCGTCGGATAATATGTTTAACCGTCGGAAATCTGGGGATTTCTAGTAGTGGTATTGTACATATGAGAAAAACGTTGTAAGCTCATACAAACATAGAAAATTGACATAGCTACATTTGTTGAAATTCAAATTTACCATCATATTTGAATTTTGTCCAAATTATCAACAAGTGACAAATTATTATAATAACAAATGTTTACAACAACAACAGCCAAATTATTACAATAACAAATGTTTACAACAACAAGTGCCAAATTCAAAGTCTATTTCTTTTGGCTCTTCTTACCCCTCATTTTCTTCTCCTTCACAAGTTTCACACCACACAACAGGTTTATGCTCTTCTTTTTTTTACCATTACCATCTGGCCTCCCCACAGCACGTCCAAGAGTCTCCTTCACCTCCTGCACCTCCTCAAACCTCCTCAACAAGACAATCTAGCACCAGAGCCTCATCAACATGGTCACTTTGCACCAGACCCTCAACAACATGGTCAGTTTGCACCAGAGCCTCAACAACAGGCTCATTTTGCACCAGAGCCTCACCAACAGGCTCATTTTGCACCAGAGGCTCATTTTGCACTAGAGCCTCAACAACAGGCTCATTTTGCCCCTCATTTTGCACTAGAGCTTCCAAATCAGAAACGGTGTGCCCTAAAGCCTCAACAGTTTGCACATCATCCTCCAAAAGAAGTTCAGATTGCACCTCAGCAGCACCAAACATGATCTGGTTAATTCTCTTCTTTCTTTGGCCATTGATTCTTGCCCTTTTCACTGGCCAGCATTCGTCAACAACAAGGGGTGGGCCTTTTTCTCCACGCTTCCTCCTGAAAACAAGCAAGTTAGCTGGGGGAGAAAAATCATCAACAAGAAATGGGATAGATTTTGGATGAACATACTTTGGCTTTTCAACAGTGTATCTGCACTTGGTAGAGCCATTCGGTGTCCAAGTTCTTCTGAGTTTGCATCTATTCTTGTTACCTTTTGGGCCCTTTTGGCTTGGCATCTTCCTTTTCATCTTTATTTCCTTCTTCCGCTCCCACCTTTCTCAAACCAAGCCTTGAATCTACTCTTGGGCACCGCCTTTCTTTTCATCAAAGGAGGACACAAGGAGAACGAATGTCCACTTTAGGCCACGAGACTGATCTGTAAGTCTTTGGAATTGGTGTTCAATATGCAGCCTTGAATTTTGCTCTGAGAATAATACTCATGCAAATATGGATGCATATTTAGCTTGTCTTTGGAGGCCAAGAAAAGTATGGCATGCTCACAAGGCTTCCCAGTGTTGCCACTCAAGGCATGTGCATTCATGCAATTGAGTGTCAACAACATGCCTCCTTCCGTCTTTGTATCTCGACTTCAAGACACACAATGAGGATTTCTCAACACGCAAATGTGCAAGATTTACGCTCTGTTGACCACCTTGCACAACATCGAAGCTTATCTCCTTGAAGAACATCACCAAGCCTTCTTCTCAATTCCCACAACCTCATGATCATGATCACGATCGATCCGTCAACCATGTCATCGAGCAAGTCTTTTAACTCCTTCACTTTGTTGTTGAAACTTTCGCCAAATTATTGTTGATATGATCACATTTGATGGCGGTGTTAAAACAGACTGTACCATAAAAGAGAGAATGGTAGGTTTCCAACCATGTACAAAACTTGACCCTATCCTCCTCGAGCATGCCTTAATCTTCTCAAGGTGATATGCATGTGTGCAGCTAGTGTAAGATCTTGCTCACGGCCACATGCGTCCAAAATCATCTCCTCTGAATTTTTGATCAAATTCATCCACATATGGTCAAGCACTCCCTCAAACGGCATGAGGGAAAACAATCTTCACTGCATTTTCTAAACCTTTACATGCATCTGTGTGCACTGCCAATGGAGAGACTGGCCCTATGCATCTTTTCAACTACATCATGAACCATGTCCATGATGCCTCTGTCTCAGACTGAAACATGCCAATAGCTACAGGGAACATCCAATTGTGTCCATCTAAAGCATTGCATGCTGCTAGTTGACAATTCCACTTCCAGTCAAGAAAGATGAGTCTATAATCAAATATGGACGGCACCCTGCTTTGAAGCCATCGATGCAAGGCTTTAAAGCCATGAAGAATTTAGAGAAGAAGACTTTCCCATCAGCTGTTACCTCAGTATCTATCTCCACAACACTGCTAGGTGACCTCTTCTCTACTCCTTCTTTGAAGTTATAAAGCATTCGAAAGGTATTTGCCCAATCACCATATAGCTCTTTCATTGCCCTTTGCTTTGCCTTCCACACTTTAGTATAATTCAGCTTAATGGGGTACTGCTTTTCCAAGTCTATTTTCAGCCTCTTTGTAGTGATGTTTGGTGTTGTGGCTAAAATGGGCTTGATCTTTTCTGCAACCCATAATTGTGATGTCATCTTTGTAACTGTTTGAGAACTTGTAATGCAAGTATGAGGTTTTGGAATTTGATTCACTCTTATTGTCCTTCCATCAGGTTGGCATCTAGCAGATATATACCACTTGCAAGGCTTGGCACCACCATCATAACCTACGCATTTTGCATAGAACTTCTTTTTATCAGTCCACATAGTCTTGGTAGCAAACTCACGTTTGATTGCATATGTCCTAAAACACATCCTGAATTCATCCATGCTTGGAAACAATCTCCCAACTTCAATAACTGGGTCCTCTTTGTCATAAACTGTTACTAGCTCATCATCATGTGCATCATCTACATGAGCGCACATTTTCCAACAACTCTAGATCTATATCTGCCTCTTCATCTCTTAAATGGTTGTCACCATCATTTATAGCTTCATCCCTCTTCTTCTCCTTGTCTCTGTCATCTATAGGAATGCCAAAAAGCTTTGCCATTTCAATGTCATCTATTGGTGCAATGACCAAATCATTCCGGTCATGTATCTCAACTGAATTCCAGTCAACAGTTACAATCCTTTGTGCATTAGCATCTGCAGCATCCCCTTGTGCATTAGCATCATCCTCCACTGTTAACACTTCCAACTCAGTAAGTATAGGCATTACTTTCCTTTGTGCAGCCCAATCATCCTCGACCATCTGAGCAGCCAACTTCGATGCCACATATCCAATCCACGAATCGGGTTTTAGATCAATGAGCTCTGCTAAAAACAGAACATTTTTGCTTATCCAACCGTTTCGCTCATCGATTTCATCAACTATATGTTCCCCTGTCTCAACCCTAACATAGTCACATTTTCAATCATCAAATCGTAACAAAGAAACTTCTTGCTCTGGCCCCTAAACCACACTATCCCCAATTTTTTCCACCATTTTCCTCACCGCCTCTTCTCCCATGTTTATTAGCTCTTGGGGATAAACATGTTATAATTCCACCTCCCATTTAACAACTGTGTCTCTCTCAATGAGTTGCGTGCTGCCATCAACTAAAACAGCCGTAGAGGGAAAGAAATTGATGCGAAATTCGAAGGTTTGGCGCGCAACATCGTATCCCCTGTTTTTGGCGGGCACTGTGAGCTAGCGGAAGCGAACAAAGAGCTTAACCTTAGAGAAATTAAGTGAAGAGATACGAGATATACCGATTAGAAGTCCCCTCTCCATGCTCCATATCGTTCCCCCTCGCCTCATTCAGCACACCCTCGCCTCCACAATCTAGCATTAATGGGCACGCTCAGATCTCGAATTGAGAAGAATGGGAGAGGAATTAGCTTTCAAATGGCACTCACCACCTTCGCCGTCGAACGAAAGCGCCGCCGCCTAAATTAATTTCCGTGCCGCCGCCGGCGCCGAGAATGATGGGTGAGGTCCGCCGCCGCCATCGGGGAAGCTACAGTCAGTGTGACGCGCGCTCTCGGTCGGAAGCGGTTGGTTTGACTGGCTTGACTGGCTGTCCCAACCGACCGGTTTGGCTTAACCCTAATCTTGGAACAAAGTTAAATGTGTCCTTACGACCGTTTTATGGCCCGTGTGGCCCTGGGATATTAGCTGCCTCACAACCGTCGCATGCGAGCTATTCTTTTCAACGATGTCGCATTCCTTCCAATTTCGTGTAAAGACGTCGCATAGGATCTATAAGCCCATTGACATCATACTGGCCCTGCACAGGTGGCTGAAGTTAAGCGGTTGGTTGGTGGTGGAATGGTTGGGAACGGGATTATGATATGTTCGTCAGGTGCTAGGCACGATCGTGTTCTTGACTAGTCGGGCGGCCGGGGTTGTTTTATCGGTGTGTGTTTTCCCTTTAATTAACGATCTTTGGCACGTGTCAGTGTTGTGAATATGGTTTGAATGTTTGATCGACGCTTGTCATCATCGAACTCCGCGTCTCGATCGGTGGGAGCAAGCTGCAAAGCGTGTGTGTGTGTGTGAAAAAATGCCTCCCTCCCAGATGGTTTTGGAGATGTCTCCACCTCAATCCTGTAAGTCCGGACGATCTTGAAGATGTGGGTTGCCGCTGTCGCCGGTGCCGGCGTCGGTGGCGGCGGAGACCATATGCTCGAAACGACGGTGGGCGAGGTAGGGCGCTCGGTCGCGTCATGCGGGAGGCGGCGTGGCGTCGATTGAGGGAGCACGGGTCGGGGCATGAGGCCTCTAGGGGTGGAGGCGCCGCCGGTGATGGCGCTGATCACCGGTGTGTGCGATCTAGGCGATTTGACCGTGATTTGGGCCTTTTGCCCCTTGATCGGGGTTGGAGGAGCCCGGGTTAGGCTGCAGTTGTGGGGGTCCTCGATCTCTTCAACGTCTCAGCCTTCTGCTGCTTCCTTGCCGCTGTCTTCGTGCTGGAGGAGGATGGCGGCGTGGAGGACAGCGAGTCTCGCGAATAATGGCAGTGGTCCTAGCCCTCCCGCGCCAGGACGAAGATCTTCTTGATGTCTAGCCTCGTTGATCTGGCCAGAGTGTCTAGTTTCGGAAGGCTTCGTCGGCAAACTCCCATGGGCGTATCATGCCTGGAGATTGCTGGATCGGAAGGTATTCGGTCGTACGTATCCATGTGTTTTTCTGGCCATTTGGGTTCATAGGGAGCGCTTTGAAGCTCTGTTGTCTATTAATATCATGGAGCTTGTTCTCTTTCCATGATGCTGACGAAGAATTTCATGAAGACAGAGGTCTGAGGAGTGACAATGATGGTTAGAGTCTGGATGGTGATGAGGAATTGGCATGGTGACTCGTGACTTAGAGAAGTGGCATGCAAGTGGAGGCAACTACACATGAGAGGTTAACTGTCCTACCTTTCAGGGTGAAAATCCAGGGTCTTGCCTTAATTGGTTGTGCATGGCAATGTCCTTGTTAAAGGTATTGTTTTGAGAGCATAGTCTTTCTTCAGGATGAAAACCTAAGATCTATGATCGGGTGATGATGGTGTTTGTGTACGGTTTCCTTTTTGGAGGCATCATTTTTGGAGAAGCTGAACTTCTAGTGTTGTCTTGGCGGTGGTAGTACCGCTAATCCAATAAATAGGTCACTAAAGCAGGACTTTTATTTTTTTTATTTCTCTTTTTTGGCTGTGTGTATCTGTATGGCCTATAGAGAAATACGTAGTTATAGAGATTGAGTGTAATTGGTATGTTTTGATATTAAAATAATGCTCCTTTTCAAAAAAATGGGAGCCGACCCCCTCTATGAGCATGTACATGGTCCAACTCAGGGTGTCCAATCCAGATGTCTACTTCCTATGTTCTTAAAAGAGTGATTTACATATAAACTAAAAGATATGGTATTTTGTTCAATATCTTAATTAATGCATAAATATAAAAGACTCGTGTGTGCGTGCAACCATTCGCTATGGGAAAACAAATCTTTTCCGTGTGACAAATCCACAATGCAACATAGGTAATCCACATAACAAACTTTTTACCGTGTTCGGACACACGACAAATGTCGCACGACAAAGAAAGACACGACAAAGAGTCTTTGCCATGCGCTTTGCGGAAAATACAAGGCAAGGCCTTTGCCGTGTGTTTTTTCAAATACACGGCAAAGTAAAGTATTTGACGACGGTAGACGGACTAACGATGTCGTCCTTGTCAGTTCGACATGTGGCGTGGCTTTGCCGTGTGCCCTCCATGTCCTCTTTGTCGTGTGCTTTATTGCAATGAACGGCAAAATAGTCTTCCTTTACTATGCGGCCTGCCTTTGCTGTGTGCCTTCCATGTCCCCTTTGCCGTATGTTTTTTTACAACGTACGACAAAATATCCTTACTTTGTCGTGAGCTTCCTAGGCTCGCACGGTATAATAGTTAGCTGGTCAATGATCTTTGTCGTGTGCATACCTAAAGTCCTTTATCATGCGCATTTCTAAAAAAAGGCACGACTGATAACCCACAAGTATAGGGGGTGTATCGTAGTACTTTTGATAAATATGAGTGTCGATCCCAACGAGGAGAAGAAGGTGCTGAACAGTGGTATGGAGCCAGAAATCCCTGTGGATACTTAGAAAAGGATATTTTTAGTGGTTTTCTGACAAGGCAACGAAACAAAGAGCAAGTAATAAAGACAGTAAACAAACGGAGCAAGTGGCCCAATCCTTTCTTAGCAAAGGACAATCCGGTGGAAATACTTATAAGGACCAAACGTTCTCGATGACACATGGGAATTCTGTCAAGTGCTTTCGCTGCAAATAGCTGAGTACTCTTCTCTGATGTTCGTACGTGTTGTGTGGGTGAACTTGTGCTAACATAACTCCCTTCCTAGGACTAATACATACTTATGATTAAACCCCCTGCAAACATCCGTAACTACAGGAAATTAATTAAGATATAAATCTAACCACAACCTTAAACTCTGAGATCCTACACTCCCTTTTACAAAGGTGTCCTAGCGGGGGGTTCATGTTTCTTTCACTCCGGCAAACCCACAATTAGTAGCCAAATACACAATGAATCCCCTTAGGCCCATAAATGGTGAAGTGTCATGTAGTCGACGTTCACATGACATCACTAGAAGAATAGCACCACAACTTAAATACTAAACCATTGAATAATAACTCATCATAGATTCACTACTAATAACATGACTTCTCCCATGTCCTCAAGAACACAACAAACTACTCACAAGACATCATATGGATCAAGATCAAAGATGATATGATAATGGTGTTATCGCCATATTTTGGCCAAAGGAGGAGATGGGCCGTAATCAAGATGGGCTTGGAAGATACATATATGCAACGTGTTGTTGAATCGGCCTTGTGCGTGGATTTGGGCTAAATTGCCCGTGTATCTGTATATTGTAGTAGGTTCCGTTTCGGTTTAAGTAAGAGATAGAGTTGTAAGGTTATTCCAAAGATAGAAAGTCTCCGGACTATAAATATGTACCTAAGGTTATTGAGAAAAGGAGGACAATCACGTTCACAACAAACACAATCTCGGCGCGCCACCCTTGTTTCTAGGGTTTCTTCGGGTAAGTGTGCCTAGATGCATCTTGCGATCTAGGCGATATCTATATCGTTATTTGGTGTTACTCGTCAAGCCTTGTTGATGGAGAGTAATACTATTATCATAGTTTTGTTGAGGCTAGCATCGGTACCTTTTTACTATGATTGTTTAGTTATCGCCTCTAGTTATTTATTGCCTTTGCACCTTTTCCCGGGTGTAAGGGTAGCATCTTATGATCTTTATTGTTGATTTGATCTTATAGTTATGCCTTGTTTTCCAAGATTTAGTTTGATATCCACGTAGTCGCCTTGCAAGCGGGTTGAACGATCCAAGAGTGAGGATATGGTTTGCTAGCTCGAGAGGAGTTGTTCCGGAATTGACTTTCGTCGGTTGTTAGGCCTTCTCTAGGGTTAGTTTTCTATCATCTTTTGTATCTACCAAGCTCAATTACGTGTAGGATGTTCCAATTACGTGGTGAAAACGTTAAACTGTCGTAGATTGATTTAACTTGTAATGATGAAGCAAAACCCCATGTTATCGTAGATCTAATGCAGAACCATGGGATCATCGGCTCCAGGAGCCGATTCACGAAACACAGGAGCCGGTCACGGCTCAATTTTACGATACTTGTTTACCATGCAGAAGCGATCAAGCAATCCATCACCTTCGACGGTATAGGTCGTGTGCGCCCTGAACCAAGCCGGGCGTGTGCGGAGTTTTGCGGGCCGTTCAGGGACCAGGCCCACGGCAGTTGGAGCCTCCGGCTCTTCGTGTTGCTCGTCCGCTGCCGGTGGGTTTTGACAGGCAACACATTCGCGCACGGTGGGACTTTCAACAAGATCTGCATCAACATCCGAGCTGAGATGGGGGACCGGTCACGTCTGACGATCCGCACGAGGAGCACAAGGCGAAGTATGATGACATCAAAGCTCTCTTGGCCGATCTCATCGGCTCTTTTGAGAGGACTCGTAAGCATGGCATCGGTGGAAAGGGTTCTCACCGAGGGTGCTCTTGATGAGGTGGATCTGCATTCCTTCAAAGGAGCGCGAGCTCTCTGACAGAAGTCAACTACATGGTGGCTCATTCTTCACCGCCATTCGAGAGCACAGTAGCGCTGGCGCGCAGCGATTCGCGTAGTCAGAGATCATGAAACATCGATACTCTCCGTCGGCCTACTCTAGGGACTCACCAGGAGAAAGACCGCTCGAGACCAGGCCACCGCCATTCACACTTGCAGCTCCGAGCCACCAGAAGCGTGGCGTCGTCTACAAGGTCGGAGGTGACCAGCGATTGCAGTTCTGTTTGAACCACCTAAAGAAATCCCACATGGATATGTGCACCTACGTCGGATGCAATAACCGGCACGCACAAACCAGATTGCAACCGCATGGATTGGGCGGAGTTCCGGGCGGGGCTTGAGCGGTGTTTGGGCAGGGATGTCCGCATGGGCCGATAAACATGCGTGGGCTGGCCAAGTATGCCACCGAACGAGTCATGAGAATTTAGCCCTCGGCTCAAGCGGTGGAGCAAATCCGTACCATCTGAGAGACCAGTTCCGTGCGAAGAAGGACAATCGGCTATTCAAGCCGTACCCCAACGAGTTTGATCTGATTCGCCCACCAAGTATCGGCTCCCGAGTTCTCAAGGTTTAGCGGATCGGAAGGTCGCTCGATCGAGCACGTGAGCCGATACACCGCGATTAGGCATGATTTGATGTCGGATCGATTGCGTAAGGTTCTTTGCGCAATCTCGACATGACCAGCTTTTGGGTGGTACACCTCGCGCCACTGATTCGATCCGGACACGGAAGCAAGCGGAAGAGCGTTCCACATTCATATCATTCGAAGCTAAAGGTGGCATTGCGGACGCACAGTGCGGCAAAAGCGGGGAAAGCGGTAGCAGTACATCCAGCGTTTGGAATCAAGAACCGATGTTATTCGCTCGTTTAAGCGAGAAAGAAGCGATCGGCTGGCGGTGTTGGGTCTCCGACTGTCAAGGATCGCTTTCAAGTAGAGTACAACTCATTGGCACATGGCGAAGGCGACAATGTATGAAAGCCACCACGAGTTGTACCAAGGCAAGTTCAAGCGTCCGATAGGCCTGGTCGTCTGAAGAAGAGGATCCTACACAAGACCAGGAGGTGGCCGTGGCTGAATGGGCTCGGGCAGATCCTGTGTCCTGCAAATGGGTGAAGCAGCAAGCTGCAAAAGGGTTCGACTTGATGTGAGCAAAGCGGCAGATATTCGATTCTTCTTTGAAAGAAAAGCAGCTGAAGTTACCCGAAGGCCACAAAATCCCTACGGCTCAGGAGATGAACGGGAGACCATACTGCAAGTGGCATCACTCGTTCACCCACACCACCAATGTTTGCAAAGAGCTACATCGCCAGATCCAAACGGCGATAAAACAGGGCCGTCTGATCCTTGGGCAGTTCGCCATGAAAGTAGACACAAACCCATTTCCCGGTGTCAACATGGTAGAACACAGCCACTCCACGAGGCGTCAGTTAGATTTCTCGTTCGATGTCAACATGGCAGGGCCTGCGTACCACCATGGCACATATAAGGAGGAAGGCGGTCGCTCTCGGGCCAAAGAAAGAGAGGAGGCCGGTCCACGTGACCGGCCCCGGTATGATGACATGAGATATTTAACTGAGGAGCAAGTGAGAAGCGTGCGATATCAGAAGCCACACTCCACGCATCTCCTTAACAAGTATGAGTGTCAGTACGACCGACGTCGCCGGCGCGATAGAGACGGTGAAGGATATGAGCACCTCGCTAGGGGAACGTCAAAAGAAAAGGAAGGCGCAGACAAACATTGGGATTGTCCTTTCTTCAAGTATTGCTGGGATGCGGAATGAGCGATTGCCTACAATCGATAAGCCCGAATGTGGACAGCGAGAAGGAGGACACGGGCGTTTTAGTGTTCAGCGTCTAGGGCCTCTCCACCTCGAGCCGACATGGGGAGTCCGCTCGAGAAAAAGATCTCGAGAGCCAATGGATGACAAAGAAGACAGATATCACCGTCCAAGGTGGTGTCCCGATGGACTCAGACACACCCAAAAGCGTAGAGTTCAGCAGCTGCGTAACTTGGAGGAAGCCGAAGCGCAGTACCTCCACGCTTTAAGGAAAGCACGGCCCGATCTAGCCGCGAAAATTCGGCAGACATTGGAAACGGAAGATCGTTCGAAAAAGAAAGAGTGGCGCCCAAGCGGTAAAGCCGATGCGAAGACATCGGTGGCACAAACATGGTGTTCATACTTCCGTCGAGTTCTGCGCTCCAAGAACCAAAGAGCTACCGGTGGCCCGGTTTGGCGGCCGATTATCTTTGAAAAGCCACGTGAGAAGGGCTACAAACATCGAAAGCTCAGACTGCGAGGTTACATCAATGGGCCTCGCAAGACAAGAAGAAGATGTTGGTTGACACCGGGCGGTGAATATAATGCCATACTCCATGCTACGGTGTTTGGGGCGCTCACGCAGATCGATCAAAACCAACGTCACGTTAAGCGACTTCAGCGGCCAAACTTGAAGCAAGGCGTCGAGCGTGGATCGGCGTGGCGAAAAACCATCCCTACGTCATTCTTCGTCAGGACAGCAAAAGCACCTCTGTCTTGCTAGGGAGAGATTGGATTCACGCTAGCTGCATTCCATCCACGATGCACATTACCCTATCTGATGGGATGGAGATGAAGTGGAGGTCATTCATGCAGATGATTCGATCGAGATCTCCATAGGCATGAACATCTGGAAGCGAAGACCAAGAGCGATCTCTGGAATCGGTCTAGGCGGGTGGCGCATTTAAGCTACAAAAACGGGGTGAGGCTGGTCTTATCCATTGGCACAGAGTAGCAAAGTCCACGATCGCGTGGTATGGCGATCCTGCGATCGTACAAAAAAAAAGCGATAATCTTATGACAAGCGGGTCATGCGATGTAGTAGGAGATTCCTGCCATTGTAAAAGCACAAATAAGGTGTAAACCATCCTTGACTAATGCAATCAGGGGCGATTGCAATCGGCCCAAATTATTTTGTTGTCCTCACCAGCTGTTGCCTGTGTTTAGCATCGATTTAACGGTGTGAAAGCTAGGGTATGGGTTTACATCCGATGAGCTAGAGGAGATTAACATCGGTCCTGGGGATAAGACACGACCAACATTTATCGGCAAGAAGTTAGATCCGAATTTGCGGGGTCCAATGATAGCTTTGTTAAAAGAATATCCATCGCTTTGCACGGGACTATCTGAGAGATGCCGGGTTAGACAGAGCATCATTGAGCATCGACTCTAAAAAGGATTTCGCCATTCGGCGAGCACGACGGATGAAGGCGAAATTTTGGAAGAAGTCAAGAAAGAGGTCGAGAAAATGTTGTGACCAATACCAAGTTAATCAGCCATGCGGGTATCTTGAGTGGATTTCTAGTATCGTACTGTAGAGAAAAGGATGGGGCGTGTTGCCATAGATTTTCGGGATCTCAATAGAGCTACTCCAAAGGATGAGTATCCGATGCGGTAGCGAGACATTAATCAACGCGCTGGTCATAAGATCTTGAGCTTCATGGATGGCAATGCGGTTACAACCAAATTTTATGGCTCCGAAGACACAAGACGCATTGAGTCCCGGTTCGGTGGGGTTGTTTGAATATGTAGTCATGACGTTTGACGAAGAATGCACGTGCAAAGAGCCATGAATTACATTTTCCATGATCTGATCGGCAAGCTGGTGGAAATTTACATCGATGACGTGGTGGTCAAGTCCGATACAAGGACACTTGGACGATCTAACGCGTCTGGACCGAACAAGAAAATTGACTCTGGATGAATCAAAAGTGTGCCTTGGGTGACGGTCGGTTCTTGGGTTTCTTGGTCCATGAGCGGAATTGAGATCGGCCTGAAAAGTCGAGGCGGAACAATGAAGCCACCTACCACGAAGAAAGAAGCTGATCTCATCGGCAAGATCAACCGTCGGAAGATTCATCTCAATCTGTCGGGAAGAATAGAGCCGTTCATGGATGGTGAAAATTAAGTCGACGAGGAATTGGGGCGAGAACAACAACGAGCCTTCGACGAGATCAAAGAATATCGGCAAGCGCCGTGTTGGTTCCCCTGCCCGGATAAACCGTTCTACATTTACTTGTCGATGGCGACCGTCCATCGCCCTGGTGGTGCAAGTTTATGATGGGCTGGAGCGAGTTGTATTTTACATCGGAAGGATCTTTGGATGCGAGACAAGGTATCCCGAGATCGATAAGTTGTGCCTCACTTTTTCACCGCACCAAGCTGCACATCTTGCTCTCGGAGATTGTCATCATATACCGTCGGATGTCATAAAGCACATGATGTCGGCTCCTATGTTGAAAGGCCGACTCGGCAAATGGATGTTTGCGTTATCGTAATTTGACATCCGTATCAACCCGCGAAGCGGTTAAAGTCGAGCATTGGCGACCTTATCATGAAAGGATCAACACTAATATAGCTGTCTATCTGAGCATGGGCTATGTTTTTCGATGGATCGGTTTGTGATGATGGTTGCGGCATCGGCATTCTACTCGTGTCGCCCGGGCAACATTTTCCTTCTCCATCGGTTATCTACCCCTCGCACAAACGTCATTGAGTATGAGGCGTCAAAGGGAATGGAGTTGCTCATCGTGGGCGAGCGATGGAAATTTTTGGAGACTCCAAGTTGGTGATTTCCCAACTCACGGAGGAATACAAGTGTGAGCGAGTCGCTCTTCCCATTATGGCTGCAATGCCGTGAGCGATGGCAGTTCCGGTACATAAACTTCACGGATCCCGATCGCGAGAATACCGAGGCGAATGATCTTGCACAAATGGCTTGAGCTACAAGGGCGTGGCAGGGAGCGATGTTCGTAGAGTTCACGGAGGCGGCCGAGAGCCGATATCTTCAATTACTTGAAGGATTCGCCTGGGGCACCTAAGCGGATAAGGTACAAGGCCATGAAGTATGTGCTTATTGGGGACGACATGTTTTACAGGACTCGGAGGGTTCTGACTCAAATGTCAGGGCCAACCGAGGCCAATCGGCTCCTACGAGGTACGAAGGCGCTGTGGAACTCACCAATCGGCTCACAAGATGAAATGGTTGATCAGCGATCGGGGTTTTATTGGCCCACCATGCTTGAGGACTGTTTCAAGTACTACAAAGGGTGTCAAGCATGTCGAAATTTGGGAAAATTCAGATGGTACCCGTCGACAATGAACCCCATCATCAAGCCTTGGCCATTCCGAGGTTGGGGCATGGATATGATTGGCAAGATCAATCCTCCATCAAGCAAAGGCCACATGTGGATTTTGGCCATTACTGATTATTTCACTAAATGGGTGGAAGCTGTCCCTATGAAGTCAGTGAACTCAAAGGATGTTATCAATTTTGTGAAAGAACATGTCATTCATAGATTCGGGATTCCCCAAACTATCACGACCGATGGAGGTTCGGTCTTCATTTCTCACGAGTTTAGAAAGTTCTGTGAGGACACGGGGATTAAGCTGATTCAATCATCTCCATACTATGCTCAAGAAAATGGGCAAGCTGAAGCGTCCAACCAGATCCTTATCAAGCTGATCAAGAGGAAAGTCGATGAGCACCCTAGGCGTTGGGACGAGGTTTTGTCAGAGGCTTTATGGGCTTATCGCATGTCATGCCATGGAGCGATAAAAACCTCGCCATACCATCTAGTCTATGGACAAGAAGCCGTATTGCCCTGGGAGATTACGGCTGGATCGAGACGTGTCACTTTTCAGAACGATCTAACAACTAAAGAATATGCGGCTTTAATGAGTGACAGTGTTGAGGATTTAACTGAGCTTAGGCTGTGGTCGCTCGAGAAAATCAAAGAGAACAAGGCCAAGGTAGCTCATGCATATAATAAGAAGGTGAGACCAAAGGAGTTCCACGTTGGCGATCTGGTATGTGAAGCTGTATTGCCATTGGGGACTAAGGATGCATCATATGGTAAATGGTCTCCAAATTGGCACGGGCCATACAGGGTCGATCAAGTTTTAAGAGGGAACGCGTACATGCTTGAGGAGCTGGACGGCGTGAAATTCCCAGTGGTTGTCAATGGTCAACATCTCAAGAAATATTTCCCAAGCATGTGGGATGATGGACAGTGAAAGGTGGGGGCCGATACATGAAATCGGCCAATTAAAAAACAAAATATATAGCCGATGCACAGTCATCGACTCTAGAGGTTCAAGCAGGTGCCAATTTACATGAACGAGCTACTGAAGGAATGCCTCGAAGGCGTGGAGGGCGTCAGCACGGACACGATCCACCTCGGCGATCTCGGCTTCGTCATCTTCGTCCTTGCCCGTCACTAGCTGCTTGTTCAGGGCACGTATTTCTGCCAGATCGGTCTTCAGTTGAGCTTTGAGGCCTTCTGCTTCGTCTTGGGAGCGGGCGATGGATGCTTCCTTGTCGCGAATGAGCTGTTTAGTCGCCCGGACCTTCTCTTCAAGATCTTCCAACTCCCTTTTTAAGGATGCGAGCTCGTGATCGTGAAGGTGTCGGTTTTGGCATCGAGAGCGCCTTTTTCTCGTTGAGCTGCGACATACATGCGCAATATTGGCCTTCGGGAAGTTGGGCGCGGCGCAGATTGATCCTTTCACGAGCTAAATTCACCCTTGACCCGTAGAAATACAGGGTTACAACTGGCCAAAGCTTCACCTGCAATGCTACTGGGAGTTGGTCCTTGATTTCGGCAAGAACGCTCTTCACCTCCTCAGAACCCTCGATCAACTCCTCGATCGGGGAGGACAGCAAGGCTTTAAGACGCTGGAATTGAGATAGAACAGCCCTGGCTCGTGGTTCATCGTTGGCAACAGAGGGAGTTGGTTCGATGGATTCAGGGTCAAACATCAGCAAGCCTGAAATATCACAACCCTGGCAGCCCGAAAAGGCGTCAGTATGCGTCCGACATGTAAGGATGAGCCGAAAGAAGCTAACGTACCTCTCCTAAGATCGAGGGGATAGCAGATGACGAGACAATCGGCTTGTGTGTGGTTGCTGGGGGCTTGGCCAAAGTGGTAGCCGTTTCATCTGCAGCTTCGGGGATTGCTAGATCCGGCAGCTAAAGACATCGCACGGCCCGGCCTTCCCACTAGAAGCGTCCAAATGCGCATGGGAGGTGCTTAGCCGATGTAAATAATGATGAATCGGATAAAAGGAAACAATTGGTGAGCGTGGAAGGTGATGACTTTGAAACCTCTGGCTCGGAAGAAGTTTCTGATCCTTGCGAGCCCTCTTAGGGCTCCAGCCTCGGCCCGGTGCTCGAGGCGTGAGGTTCGAGACCTTTTTCTGGAAGCCGATGGTGGTAAATCTGGCTGGCTCGGTGTGATGGTCCTCTTAGAGTCTGTTGGGCCCAATTCTCCTCGATTGGATTGAGTGTCCTCGCTGGAGGTGTCTTCGACGGAAGCCTGTAAGAAAGGAGAACTAGTAAGCACGAGCAGATTTGCAAGGGTGAGAAAGATCGACCAAGGCATGGATCAGCCTACATGCGAACTTTCTGGAGAAGGGCTCCAGCGCCTCAAGGTCTTCCTGGCAGCTACCTTCCTCACCATCGTTCTTGTTTTAGTTGGAACTCAAGGCGGTGACTTAGAAGTTGCTTGGTTCTTGGAAGCCGATTGTGGTGATATCGGCTGGTTACGCATCATGACCTTTTTCAAAGGTGGCGAGTTTTTGCGAAAATAACCACAGGAGTCGGGAAGAACTCGAAGGGAGCCATCACTGTGTAGGTTCAGGACCATCTTGTTCTGCAAAGAGAG
The DNA here is from genome assembly GCA_030063025.1 of Avena longiglumis. NCBI lineage: Eukaryota > Viridiplantae > Streptophyta > Magnoliopsida > Poales > Poaceae > Avena > Avena longiglumis. Next base: position 545,026,897 of record CP125976.1, on the reverse strand, counting down.
AGAGTGGGTTAGTAGAAGAATCATTTGTGAGTGCATCAAGAAAATGTACAAGTAGTGGTACCTGTCCACGGGATATCATAGTCGACATCGAGCTTTTCAAAGCGGTCCCGAGCTCTCGAAGGCATGAGTCTTCCACATCGACCACCAGTTTTCAAAGCCATCGGTTGATGAAGCGAAGGTGAGGTCGTTAGGAATTGGGATGGTCGAGCATCGAAGAAGGAATAACACCTTTGGTGGTGAGAGGATCGCAGGTCGGCTGCTCTCGTAAGATGGTGGAGAAAGAAATGGGAGGTACTTGTCCAAGGCCAAATTGCCGAGCCACTACGACCTGGTAGAATTCATACCTGCTTGATTATTCATTGGATGTACTCATGCCAAGGAAGGAAACAGGACGGATCACGGTGGAAAAGAGTGCCAGTCTTTGGTGTCATCGGCAAAGTTGTCTATCCTGAAGGAGATTGGATTTTCAAAATGTTCCGATTCTTCCATGTAAGGAAAGAAGATAGGATTGTCCAGGCCTTGAAAGAAAGTGCTGAACCACTTGGATGCTTCTGAGGATCGATTTACTACCGCGTCTATACAAAGCTTGGCCGTAGCTGGTGCATCGGATCTGCTTCCCTTTGACATCTGGAAAGGTGTAACTCGCCAAAAGGGTGAAGTTTGGGACGTGGTTTTGAAAATACAGCTGATCCCATAGCTGAATGAACCACCAAGGACCTCCTGTTTTGACTGCTATGCCAGAGAATAGTTTGACAGACATCAACTGGAGATAACGATAGACCTCTCCAAGGAACAGTTTGCTGATGCCAAGTTGAGTGCCTTTGGCAAGCTCGTAGGCTAAGGAGAGATAATTCTTGGTTGGAGCAAGGGAAGGGCCACAGAATATGAAATGTTCCAGCCAGAAGTTGAGAAAGGCTGTGTGTTCTTTCTCTCCAGGCCTTTAGTTTTCATATGGCGTTGGAGGTAGGCACCCGATTAAATGCGATGCTTTGGAAGACAGCTTGTAGGGGACCTTGGTCACTTAAAAGCGGAGGGCTGGGTGATGTAACATCCGGACAGTAATCATCACCACGTCTAATGAGTTGGTGTCATGGGGCCATGACCGAACATAAAGCGATTCGAGCATCGGACGAAATAGTGATGGTTTTAGAAGATTTTCGTGTTTTTCAAGGAGACAATGACAAATGCAAAGCATCGGCTATTCCGTGGTTTCCCATTGGGATTGGTAAGCTCTAGCTACCCTGCTGAACCAAGAGACCCAATGTTGAGATTAGGCCAGGCGATCGGCCCAAGAGTTCAAATCTAGGTCTTGGCTTACGAAGGGATTCTGTTTGCTCGCAAGAGATCGGATGGGCAGGACTAGATTCATGCGGGGCCAAGACAGAGAATTTGGGAGAGAAGGATGCGGTGAGATATACGAAACCTAAAAATTTAATGGTGGAATAAAGCATTAATGGTGTTTGCCATTAATTCTAGCACCGTGTTCGACTGCGAGGAGTAGGCGTACCTTGACCGGAGACCGCTGGGTTGGTGTTGGATGATTCCGCCATCTAGTTTGCGGCGGAGATGGATCTATCACAGTTGGGATCGAGGGTTCTTATCTGGAGCTCGATCTGGTCGGTGAGCAATTGGAGATCTGGGTCGCCTTTTTGAAGAGGTCATGCTACCGTTTGAAATCGGAAAGTGGCGCTCAGTTGTCTAGTATGCGACCAAATTTGACCTTGTCAACGTTTTTGGGAAAGCCGATGTTTTACCATCGGCTCTTTGCTGTGACTTGGTTGTTGTATGAGCGTACTGGTGAAAGCCGATACATTCTTCGCCACGGAACATCGACCTATTTTGACTATCGGCAAAATTGAGTTGGAAAAGCAATCTTGAGTTGAAAAAAGCAATCTTTGTTCATTCAAAAGACGATTGTTTACAATGGAGCTGATTGCTTACAAAGGAAATCTACTACTAGTACTACTACTACTAGTTCCTAATCTAGAGGCGGTGTCGCATTTGTCTTCGTCGTCTTGTTATTGTCATCGGTAGCCGGCGTCGTCTTCGCTTCTGCTGAAGATGCCTGAGGGCCTCCTCGTCCTCGTCGTCTTGGTGTCCTCGCTGGACCCGCGGAAGCGCTTCACCGTGGTATTCATCGGAGAGGTGTCCTCCTCGCTTCCTCCTCCTCGTCGGAGGATTCGACGCCATCCGTGACCAGCGTCGTCGGTGCTCTCCGCCTCAGTTCCCGTCGACAAGGAACTGCAGGCCCTCCTCGCCGTCGGTCAGGGACTCGTCGTCCTCCGACCAGGCTGCGAAGTTCCAATCCCTCTCGTCCCACCATTGTGGGGCGAGAGTCTCGTACGCCGCCGTTGGAGGATGCTCCGGCGTCGGCTCCCGGTCGCTAATCGTGTTGGAAGATTGGGAGGAAAGGGCGGAAGAAGAGGAGGCCATGGCGGAGGAAGAGGGTTTTTTCGGCGGAGGAAGAGGGTTTTTTGGCTACTGGAGGAAGATGGGGCTGCAAACTGCTCAAATGAATTTAAATAAGGGGAATAGTGGGAGGTGGTTCAATGCCATAGCGGTTTCCCAGAATGCGGTGCCAAAATTGTCAAATCATGCACTGCGGAGAAGTTGAGAAGACAGGGCATCATGATGAGGGGTGGCGTGTGATTCTGCTCGCAACGCGTAACCCGATGTAAAAAAGGGAAGAAAAACATCAGAGTGGTTTTGGAATTATTATTGCCAAAACCAGGGGCATGTGTTATCGCCATATTTTGGCCAAAGGAGGAGATGGGCGTAATCAAGATGGGCTTGGAAGATACATATGCAACGTGTTGTTGAATCGGCCTTGTGCGTGGATTTGGGCTAAATTTCCGTGTATGTATTGTAGTAGGTTCCGTTTCGGTTTAAGTAAGAGATAGAGTTGTAGGGTTATTCCAAAGATAGAAAGTCTCCGGACTATAAATATGTACCTAAGGTTATTGAGAAAAGGAGGACAATCACGTTCACAACAAACACAATCTCGGCGCATCGCCACCCCTTGTTTCTAGGGTTTCTTTCGGGTAAGTGTCATGCTGCCTAGATCGCATCTTGCGATCTAGGAAGTATCTGCTTATGCGTTAATTGGTGTTACTCGTACTGAAGCCTTGTTGATGGCGAGTAATACTATTATCATAGTTTTGTTGAGGCTAGCATCGGTACCTTTTTACTATGATTGTTTAGTTATGCTGCCTCTAGTTATCTCGCTGCCTTTGCACCTTTTCCCAGGTGTAAGGGTAGCATCTTGCTTGATCTTTATTCAGTTGATTTGATCTGTTATAGTTATGCCTTGTTTTCCAAGGTTTAGTTTGATATCCACGTAGTCAGGCCTTGCAAACGGGTTGAACGATCCAGTAGTACGTGAGGATATGGTTTGCTAGCTCGAGAGGAGTTGTTCCGGGAATTGACTTTACGTCGGTTGTTAGGCCTTCTATAGGGTTAGTTTTCTATCATCTTTTGTATCTACCAGGCTCAATTACGTGTAGGATGTTCCAATTACGTGGTGAAAACGTTAAACTGTCGTAGATCGATTTAACTTGTAATGATGAAGCAAAACCCCATGTTATCGTAGATCTAATGCGAACCATGGGATAATCGGCTCAGGAGCCGATTCACGAGAAAACCAGGGAGCAGTCACGGCTCGAATTTTACGTATACTTGTTTACCATGCGAAACTGATCAAGCAATCCATCACCTTCTGACCAGGTATAGGTCGTGGCACGACTTGAACCAAGCGGGGCGTGTCGGAGTTTTGGCGCGTTGAGAGGACCAAGGCCCACCGATTCTGGAGCCTCCGCTCTTCGTGTTGCTCGTCGCTTTCTGAGTGGTTTTGGAATTATTATTGCCAAAACCAGGTATGTGTTATCGCCATATTTTGGCCAAAGGAGGAGATGGGCGTAATCAAGATGGGCTTGGAAGATACATATATGCAACGTGTTGTTGAATCGGCCTTGTCGTGGATTTGGGCTAAATTGCCGTATGTCATATTGTAGTAGGTTCCGTTTGGTTTAAGTAAGAGATAGAGTTGTAGGGTTATTCCAAAGATAGAAAGTCTCGGACTATAAAGATGTACCTAAGGTTATTGAGAAAAGGAGGACAATCACGTTCACAACAAACACAATCTTGGCGCGCCACCCTTGTTTCTAGGGTTTCTTTCGGGTAAGTGTCATGCCTAGATCGCATCTTGCGATCTAGGCGATATCTACTATCGTTATTTGGTGTTACTCGCTTTGAAGCCTTGTTGATGGAGTAATACTATTATCATTTTGTTGAGGCTAGCATCGTACCTTTTACTATGATTGTTTAGTTATCTTTTCCTAGTTATCTCGCGCCTTTGCACCTTTTCCGGGTGTAAGGTAGCATCTTATGATCTTTATTGATTGATTTGATATGTTATAGTTATGCCTTGTTTTCCAAGGTTTAGTTTGATATCCACGTAGTCGGGCCTTGCAAGCGGGTTGAGCGATCCGATGGTACGTGAGGATATGGTTTGCTAGCTCGAGAGGAGTTGTTAGGAATTGACTTTACGTCGGTTGTTAGGCCTTCTCTAGGGTTAGTTTTCTATCATCTTTTGTATCTACGGGCTCAATTACGTGTAGGATGTTCCAATTACGTGGTGAAAGCGTTAAACCGTCAGAGATCGATTTAACTTGTAATGATGAAGCAAAACCCCATGTTATCGTGAATCTAATGCAGAACCATGGGATAATCGGCTCCGAGCCGATTCACTGGAAACACAGGAGCATCGCTCGAATTTTATGTATACTTGTTTACCATGCGAAACTGATCAGCAATCCATCACCTTCGACCGGTATAGGTCGGTGGCACGCCTGAACCAAGCCGGGATGTGTGCGGAGTTTTGCGGCCGTTCGAGGGACCGAGCCCACCAGGAGCCTCCCGGCTCTTCGTGTTGGTCGTCGCTGCTCGCCGGTGGGTTTTGACAGGCAACAAATGGATAACAATCTGAACATAAACAATAATCCAATGGTTCCACTCAGAAGTATCAACTACAATAGTAATTAACACCGGAAAAGTTTCCCCTAAGAACTAAAGTAGTATCCAACACAATTGTTACAACGAGACGGAGTGGTGATGATGGCGGGCAATCAAGATACAAGAAGTCTCTTGTGTCCCAACACACCCAATACACTTGTCAGGTGTATAGGTGCACTAGTTCGGCGAAGAGATGGTGAAATACAAGTGGTAACGGTGCCAAAAAAGAGCTTCTAACTTGTTGACGTGGGGTAACGGTGTCAGAAAAGAGCTTGATGGTGAGGTAAAGACTAAAGCAAGCAAATATGCAGCAGATCTAGTAGCAAACGGTGTTTCAATGTTTAGAAACAAGGCCTAGGGATCATACTTTCACTAGTGAACACTCTCTCATATAAATATCCTCTCTTCATGATACTACTCTTAACTACTCTCTGGTTGAACACTCTAATCATTGGTAGGGCTATAACAACACACCTCAAAGTCCACCTTCCCCAATCTAGATAACCCCACACTGTCACCTTGAGCGCTAGATGGTTCAAAAAAACACCACAATTTCATAGAGACATCCAACTCCAAATATAACTCATAACAAATATCCAATCTAGCCAAAGTGACACACATGGTATGCACGCTATCACTTTCACACACGTGGGGAAAAGCATAGATCTATTAAAGCACAAAGAGTATTTATGCATACTCAAACCTAAGTGCCACCATGGCGTGCACGCTGTCACTTTCACACACATGGGGAGAGCAGAGATCTATTAAAGAACTTGAGTAGCAAGGTAGATCTACTTGATTACAAAGCTCATGACCCCAAGATCATGCATAGAGAGAGAGATGAACACATAGCTACCGGTAGAGTCCTTAGCCCTGAGGAAGAACTACTCCATCCTCATCATGGGAATCAGCAATGGTGATGAAGATGGCGATGGAGATCGATGGAGATGGCTCCGGGGGCACTTCCACGTCCCGACAGGGTGCCGGAACAGAGACTTTCTATCCCCCGAATATCCCTTTCGGTGGCGGCGGTGCTGTGGAGGTTTTCGTGGATTTCTTCTAGATCACTTAGGGTTTTCCCATCGGAGGCTTATTATAGGCACATGAATCAAGGTCGGTGGGGGTCCAGGGGGCCCACACCCCCTCCAGGCGCCTCCAGGGCTTGTCCGCGCCTAGGGGGGTTTGGCCACCCTGTGACCCCCCCTCCGGCTCTGCTTTGTGGTTCCGTGTTGCTTTGGGAAAAATAATAACTTTGGCTTTTGTCTCGTCCAATTCTGAGAATATTGATTTTCTGCCTTTCTGGAACCAAAAACAGAAGAAAATAGGCAACTGGCACTATGGCAACTTATTAACAGGTTAGTTGCAGAAAAGATATAAAAACGCCTCAAAGTGTAGACAAAGCAAAGCAAAGTAGATACAAAACAAGCATGGAGCATCAAAAATTATAGATACGTTCCTTACATATCAAGCATCCCCAAGCTTAACTCCTGTTCGTTATCGAGTAGGTAAGTGATAAAAAGAATAATTTTTAAGGTGACATGCACCATCAAAACCAAGATCAAACCATTTGCAAGCATTGAAAGCTGGGATCAAAGAACTCTAAACATGAGCATGAAAGATGGAATTCTAACAATAGGACAAAGTAACTATGCATGCAACATGAAAGGGTACAAACAAAGATCATGAATAATATGCATTGAAAAACATTTGTTTGTTTCACATATAGAAAACATGGCATAGTGGCATTCAGCTTGTCCCTCATAGAGTAGCAATATAGATGCATAGCACACCTTCAAAGTTCACTAGGGTGACTAGAAACAAGTAGCACAAGAACAAGTAATATCACAATATGCATTAATCAATAAGCTTTGGAACACTGCACACATGATGACAACTATGCTCTCTTAATGGTGCCTAAAGGTAGAAGGTGGAGACTCAAGCAATGGTGGAAGAAAACCCTTTTGTAAAGGAAGCAGTGATTTCAAGTTTCAAAAAGAGCTTCCAAAAATTATGGTACTTGTTAGCTTTCATCCCTCATTGCCCCTATCATAAGCATCTTGAAGTGGCTAAGTTTAAAGTGGCAAAGATGGAGTATATGCTTGACGAAGTATAAGTTGGCAATCTCAATTCCCTTGAATACGAGGGCCACAACTCATGCATACTCAGCTTCAGGCCCAGGCATGTTGTTATCATTGTAAGTATTTTCATATCATTGAGAACCGCCAACGGGGTACCCCTTGCACATGGTACAGGAGCTATCCCATAACCAAATTGACAAGGCAAGCAGACAATGAGCATCTCAGCAATATTCTTATTTACCATGGGAATATGGTGCTTTTTTCTCTCTTTCCTCTTTTCTCAATGTGTCTCTTTTTTATAAGAAGAATGCTTCATAGATGTCACTATGGTGATGCTGCAAGTTTCCACCATGATTAAGCATGGCTTAGGCTAGTGGCCCAGGCGTTTCTCTAACACAGAATACAAACTCCATGGACTTAAAAGTTCCCTCTTTATTTCACACCGGTGACATCCATAGACAAAAGAGCATGATATCAACTGAGTACAAAGTACAAGTGCAATGTTGAAAATGTTCCCCGTGACAGCACGATTATGCTAATTCCAACTTATAAGTGCAAGCATATACAACAAAGTTGTCACAATGGTTCAAGTTTATTAGGGGCAAAGAATATAAAGTGTGCCATCAAGTTCGTGAGGGCTTTAATCACTAAGTTTTCACATAACAAAATAGTTTTTAATTGAAAGATAGATGAAAACAAGAATATACTTGGAATGGTGTAACACACCATGTATAGGAGTTTATAGTGGACACTTTGGAAAAACTTGGTTTCTTAGGAGTTGGAAGCATGAGTAGAGCTTACTCATACAAGTGGAGGCTAGCAAAAGACTGGGAGTAACCAACTAGGAGAGCAATAATGGCCATAATCATGCAGAGCAACAAAACATTACTAATCAAAGCATAGAGTGGTACTACAAGCCAAGGACTAAATGATCATAGAGGCTAATGGTGACTTGTTCATAGTCATAACATGGCGTGAGCATGTGCCAAGTCAACCCAAACAAAGCATCAAAGGAGAATACCACAATACTATGCTTTTGTATGCTAAAACAACGCATGATTCTTTCAAGGAACACTAACACATCAATGCATGAAACAATAAAAACGAAGTGTTTAGAAAGACCTGAGATTTTTATTGATGAAGAAGGGGATGCCTTGTGCATCCCCAAGCTTTGACGCTTGTACCTCTTGAATATTTCTTGGGGTGATACCGAGGTGGCATCCGCAAGCTTGAGCTTCCATTCTTCATCTCATTACATCATTCTCTCTCTACACCTGAAATTTTTCCTTCATACAAAACTTCACACAATTTTCATTAGCAACATTAGTGTAATCAAAAGAAATTATCCCTCTGGCAAAGCTTTGGAACAGCAAAAATTTTCACTAATAACACAAGCTACTGTAGTAACTCCTTCAAAAAGATCAATTTCCCAAGAAGAACCCAAAAAGGAATCAATAAGAAGCAAATGCAAATAATGGCAGAAATCTGTCAAAACAGACTAGCAGGTAGAAACCTATTTTTTCAAAGACCTTCTGTTGCTCAAATCAAAAAGTGTTGAACTAACTAAAGTTAGCTAACATACTGGAGGATTTATTCGTAAATTTTGAGATCAATCCGAATTACAGATACTCCTCACTAATTTTTATGGTGGAGGACATAAATCTGTTTCGGGACAGCTACTCCCCAAATCTTACTTCCCTCTCATTAGAGGTCATTCTTGGCACAAAAAGCAACCAAAAAAGGATAAGGAGAGGTCATTAATGAAGTAATAACTTCCAAGACTCAAGAAAAATCTTGGGTTATCTCCCAACAAGTACTTTTCTTTAATGCCTTTAAGTTAGGCTTTATAGCTTGAGAAGATGCTCAAATAAGAAATATGAATTGAAGTAAAAGAGAGCATCAAGAAGCAAATTCAAAAAACATTTAAGTATAACCCACTTCCTATGCATAGGAATCTTGTAAAGAAACAAGTCATTAAAGTAAAAAGCAACAAGCATAGGAAAGCAAAACAAGTGCAACTTCAAAACTTTCAACATAAAGAGGGGAAACTTAATATTTTTGAGATGCATATGACCATGTTTCCCTCTCTCATAATAACTTCAGTAGCAACATGAATAAAATTAACAATATAACTATCACATAAAACATTCTTATCATGAGCCACATGCATAAAATGATTATTACTCTCCACATAATAATAGTCATTCTTATTGATTGTAGTGGGAGCAAATTCAACAAAATAGCTACCATTATTATTCTCATCACCATAATAATCAAATATAGGAGGCATATTGTAATCACAATAATTTTATCCTCAATAGTAGGTGGACTTAAAATATCATATTCATCATTGTAATCATCATAGATTGGAGGTTTAGTGTCATCATAAGTAATACAATAGCTATCTTCCAAAGCTAGAGGACTAAAAAGATCATTTTCATCAAAACTAGCTTCCCCAAGATTAGACTTTTCGATAGAATTAGCAATAATGGTGTCCAAAGAATTCATGCTAATAACATTGCTATTAGCATGCAAATAAAGTTCCATGGGTTTTTTAATTTTCTGTTCAAACACTTCATGTCCTAACTCAAGATAAATGTTATAGAGTTCTCTAATTTTGTTGTTGTTTTCCATTAAGCCTAACTAGTGAAAACAAAAAACAAAAAGACAAAATTGCAGAATCTAAAGGAAATAACTTTGAGTACTCACACCGGAGGATTTGAGTACCTTTTACCTTACCTCCTCGGCAACGGCGCCAAAAAAGAGCTTGATGTCTACACACTTCTATTCTTGTAGATAGTTGTTGGGACTCCAAGTGCAATGGTTTGTGGAACAGCAGCAAGTTTCCCTTAAGTGGATTACCCAACGTTTATCGAACTTAGGGAGGAAGTTGTAGAGGGAGTGTCCCAACCTTTATTTAATATAAGGTGGTGTCCCCTGTGTTTACAATGCTAGTCCCTGGATCAATAGCTAGCATCCATAGTTTAGATGTAATATCAAGAAACAAAGGTCATAATATAACTTTATAACCAGGAAATAAAATAATTTTATTACATCATACATAGCTCATTTGGCTATTACATTACATTGCAGCGGAATAACTATAGTCATGGGGTCCTTCATCTTCAAAGTGCCACAGGCAGATGTTGGTTGTAGACTTTGTAATCCTAATCAATCAATCTTCATTAAATTCAATCAAACCTACAACATTACAAGTTACAGCCACAAGGGTCAATACATTTGAATTGTATTGGCAAGTTTCGCTACTATGTGGAATATAAGTGGATCCTATCATTACATGCAATTTTGGCTAAGTAGGGTTTAAGGCTTATTTGCAGAAGAAAAATTTATCCTATCTTTTCAAAATGGTTTTGGTCCTTTGTCAAATCTCCTTTTCAAAATCCCTTGAACTCCTTGGTATCCCCAAGTATTCAAGTCTTTGTCAAAATCCCTTGAGCTACTTGGTAACCCCAAGTGCATCAAGTTTTATCAAAATCTCATGAGTTCCTTGGTAACCCCAAGTGTTCATGTTTTCATCAAAATCTCTTGAGTTCCTTGGTACCCCCAAGTACATCAAGTTTTATCAAAGTCTCTTGAGCTCCTTGGTACCCCCAAGTGCATCAAGTCTTTAAAAGTTTTCTTTTAGAAATTAGAATGTCGAGATTTCCCATAGCTTCAAACTTTAGTTGCTCAGTATTGTCCATAACCGGGGACACGGCTAAGTACTTAGATTTTATTATCTTCTGCAGAAGGAGTACACTTTACCCACATGTCACAATCCCATCCTTTTGCCACCAGTGGCCACTGGATTAGTGCTCACCAAGATGGAGTACCGGCAGATTGAGAATGTGACGAAGTCTTTCCAGAGGGTCCTCCCATACACCATTGCTAGCTTGTCTTCAAGTACCCATGTAGGATTCCAGGTACTCATGTCCAGTAGCCTGAAGACAATGCATGGGTCTTCCCAATGTAGTTGACTAAGCCAGAGCCATAAATAGCATGTGGTTGCACACGAAAGCCACAATTGGAGAAACATGTTAAATCTCTAAGTTTCCTGGGTGCTTTCCTTTGGAGCACAACACAAAGATATTGCCATAGACATGGTTCCTTTTGTTGCCATATTCTCCAAAACTCAAAGTATCCTTGGCCACCCAGGTGGTTCATTGAGTCCTTGTTTTATTATATAAAATCACAAGTCCTTTTCTCAACTTCACAAAATCTCAACATGTATCTCTTTTCAAAATATAGCATGGCTAAGCATGTAACAACTACATTGTTTTCTCTAAGGAATGTATAGGGAATCCTATTAGGATTTAGCATAGCATAAGTATAAAAATTCTTTTCATGCATGTTTCAAAATCCACTAGGTATAATGAAAATAGTAGGACTTTAGACGATAGTGTCACTTGACTTTTTGGTAGAGAATGATGGTTCACTCCTTAATCTTGCTAGTCTCACACTTTTCTAACTTCACTACAATCAATCAAGCAAACACAATATCAACTAGCATTCCATACCAATAATCAATCAAACAATTTCACTCACATAAAACAATGGGATCTAAGTCATGCATGTAAGCATGCAAGAGGTGGTTCTATTTGCAAAGATGGTCTCCACTAGGCTTCTAAACTTTGTAAGGTTCAAGGTGGTCATTTTCCAAAGTGGCAAAGTCATTTGCAAAAGGGTTTTATCTACAAACCATTTTTAAGTCCATTCATCATTTTATGTGGTGGAAAATATTTTTATCAAAGCAAAAACTTTATGTTGTTCACCAAAATAAGTTGTTGTTTCTCAAAACTTGGTGTTTAGGGTCAGTAGGTTTGGTCCAAATCATTTTCCCAAAGTTTTTACTCCAAAACCTTTTTCATATCAAAATCATTATTTTTATGGGCTAAATCAACTAATCCATCCTAAATTTCACCAAATCCATTTTCAAAACCATGGGTTGGTTCCTAGGGTCAGTAAGTTTACCACAAGCCAATTTGCCAAGGTTTCAAACTCAAAAACATTTTTGAATCATTCTTCTAATCTAAACAAGCATACAAATGTTTCTGCAAAAACAACATTCTAACAGATACTATTTACTAAACCAATTGCATGGTTGGCTAGGGTTTGTTCCACTGATTCCAACGATATAATGTTTGTAATTTTTGGACGTGTGGATCAAAAGTTACAAGAGTTTCAAAATCATATTCTAAACAGATTCAAACTTCTGTTTTAAATAAGAACTGGCCACGCGTCGCAACGCTATTCGCTGGTACCGGTTCGGTCGGATCGGGCTCTGCGGTGCGTTGGATCTAGTTAGATCGCACGGCGCAGGATGCGTACCCTTTCACTGTTAAGTGATTCTACCGCGTCTCTTCGATCTAAATCGAACGGCTCCTATCTACTAGCCAGGAACTGGCGGCGCTCGATGGCTGCGCGCGGCGGCGACGGTCAGATGGTGGCGGCGCCGGCGATACAGGAAGCTAGAAGGGAGGGGAGTATGCTCACCGTGATCGCAAAGGCCTGGGGAAGCTCAACGTGAAGTCGTCTGGGCAAGGGGCGCACGAGGACAGGAGGAATTCCTCACCGGAGTAGGGTCTGGCGACGGGTGGTTCATTCGTCGGTCGGCGTATTGTCGATCACGAGAAGCCAAACAGAGGGCATGGTTAGGTGCGCAAGACCAAGGCGAAGATGTTTGCATGATCGAGAAGAAGAGGGGCGGTTGGATTTCACCTGGGGAACTCGCCGGAGTAGAAGACAGACGCGGCGGCGCTCGGAGCTTGTCGAAGACGGCGTTCTGGGGCGCCCGCGGTTGAACGGAGGGTACTGGGAGGAGCGTCTGGGAGTGGTGAGTGTGCTCGGGGAGGCAGGAGGTGGCGAGGCTTGTCCGGAATTGGTCGGAGACGGTGGTCGGAACAGAGGGAGTGCCAGCTCGATTCGTGGCAGCCTAGGGGCAGTGAGAGGGAGGACCTTGAGGGGAAAGGAGGAGGAGGCGCATGCGTTTAATAGCGTGCAGTCACGTCGAGTAACGGTCGCGGTATCAGCGCGTATTCAGCGCCGGCGTAAATGGCAGCAACGGCAGGCGTCGTCTGCGCGAGGAAGGAGGAGTGAGCTGGTTGTGTGGGTCCCTGCTATCAGCGAGGAATGAGAGGGAGAAGAGGGCAACCAGTCAGCGTCTGCTCGGGTTATAAACTGAGTGTGAAACGTTTTCTTCGGGGAAGGGGACCTGGGTTGGTTCTGGGCCTTGTTGGGCTGCTGGGTTGGGTCGACCACATCCTTATTTTTTTCTTCCTGAAACCTTTTTTTATTTTATTTCAAATTCTGTTTTGAAATTCAAACAACCAAACATAATCTAAACAATTCAAACAATCACCAAACTTTGTAACTTTGAATTTGGTTCTGTTCAGTAACATAAACCAAAATTCCAAAATCAAAATAATATTTTTTATTTTAGAGCCCATTTATAATTAAATAAAATGGACACTAGTTAATAAATCAAATAGGTTTTAATTTATTTAAAAACTCCATTTCAAATCTAAATATTTCAAAACCCAAATCAGTAGGTTTTATTTGAGAATATAAAATACTTGGATAACTTATTTTAAATAAGTAAATAAGTTTTGGTGTTTATTTAAAATGGGAAAAGCCTTTACTTAAATAAAATTGGATATTAAACCCTTATTAATTTATTTTAAATAGGCTTTGGCCAAGTTTTAATTTGGCTTATAAAATAATCTTTATTTATAAAACCACCTTTTCTTTTGAAAACAAAATCCTTTTATTAAAAGATTCAAAATAGTAATTTTAAAATATTTTGTTTACCTTTTAAAAAATGTTTATCTTTTCAAATCCCTTTAGGATTTGTTTAATCCAAATTGGTTTGAATTTCCAATTGGATTCAAAAAGTTTCTTCTCACTCTGAAAATCAACAAAGTTTTATTTTATTCAATTATTTTTCACATTACAAGATTTGGAAAATCTTGGGATGTGACAGGCTACCACCCTTAAAATAAATCTCGTCCCGAGATTTGGGAAAGCTAGGGTTACAAGTAGGCTCAAAACAACTAGGGTACTACCACCCTTAAAAATTTTCAAACAAAAATTACATATTGGCCTTCTTGGGATCTTGGGAAAACTTCTCTGGGAAAACTTCTGCATTGTGTCCTTTGTTTCCATGCTTGACTCATGGGCCAAGGTTGAGTTTCTCCATAAGCTTGTTCAAATTGTTCTTCATCTTTTCTGGGCAGTTGCTTGCATAATGCCCTGGGTTCTTGCAATTGAAACAGTTGATATCTTTGAGTTCTTTACGTAGCTCTTGTGGACAAGTTTCTACATAGTGTCCTAGCTCTTTGCAGTTGTTGCACACCACTTGGATAATTTCCTTATTCTTCTGGTTCTCTGGGCATTCACTGGAATAGTGTCCCATTTCTTTACATTTATGACATTGCACATGGCTTTTGTCCTTCTTTTGCTTCTTGGGTTTCTTTGGTCCTTTGAATTGGGTTGTTTTGTTTGGAGGTATAAGTGGTCCTTTTCCTTTGTCATCAACCTTCTTGGTAGACTTGGATCCTTCTTGATGGTTTGCAATCATTTGTTGCACTCCACCTTGTTTCCTTTGTTCAACAATGGAATAGATGGGGCATTGGATAGGGACATGGTTGTTTCCTTCACATAGGTAGCAAGTAGCTTGAGAAGTGGGACATTGTCCAACAGGATGTTTCTCTTCACAGTTGGGTCATTGATCTCCATGCTCCTTGGAAGTATGATCCTTGTCTCCACAAATAATGCAAGCTGGGGCTCCATATAGAATAATATTTCTGTCATCCTTGTTGTCAAAGAATCTTTTGGAATAGCTTTCTTCCATATTGATCCTTTGATCAGTCACTTTAAGCATTAGTTGGCCTTGAGTTTCCAAAAATCCTTGCAGTGTTGGATCATCTCCACTGGTGTTGGCTATGAATTGAGCTGTCACTTGGTTCAACTGGTTCTGGGTTGCTATGAGCTCTTTCATGCTGTCCTCTTGGTTGGTATTGATGTCATCAACCTTGATGTTGGAGTCTCTTGGAGTAGTCATCTGTTTGGGTTGGATGAGGATTAGAATAGGCAAGATATTTCTAAGGAAATATTTCTAATCACACACATCACAATTCACTCAAGCAATGTGCAAGCATTCACAATAACTTTTCACTCAACCAACAAAGTTCAAGCACATACTTAGGCAACAAAATATTTTGTTACACCACATAAGTTGGTGAGTTTGACTTAACTAAAATATGGTGGTCCATCTATATGGTTCACTTGTGATCTTTCCTTCCTTCATGATTCTTCTTGTATGAGATCATGGTTTCCTTGAGAAAAACTCTTGGTTACAATACTTCAAATGATGTAGGCTCCTTCTAACTTTTGCATTCTCTCAGTCTCAAATTCTTGGGCAAGATTTCCTTATCTCACTTGTAGTCCTTAGTGGTATCCAAGTTGGAAGTCCTTGGGGAATATGCTGAAGATGTTGAAGTCATTAGAGTTGAAGAAGTTGAAGTCATTAGAGTTGAATATGTTGAAGGAGTCCTTTGCACATGGTGTAGTCTTTGGCATGGTTAGGTTTTCCCATCAAGTTGGAATAGAAGAGATGTAGAGTGGAAACCAAAATGGTTGAGGAAAGAGTTTACAAGATTTGTTTGTAAATAAGTTTTGGAACAAATACAACTCTTATTTTTCTAAGGGGTTTTGTCCAATCCTAGGGTTACAATCCTACAGGCAACACAATGCTCTGATACCATCTGTAGAGGGAGTGTCCCAACCTTTATTTAATATAAGGTGGTGTCCCCTGTGTTTACAATGCTAGTCCCTGGATCAATAGCTAGCATCCACAGTTTAGATGTAATATCAAGAAACAAAGGTCATAATATAACTTTATAACCAGGAAATAACATAATTTTATTACATCATACATAGCTCATTTGGCTATTACATTACATTGCAGCGGAATAACTATAGTCATGGGGTCATTCATCTTCAAAGTGCCACAGGCAGATGTTGGTTGTAGACTTTGTAATCCTAATCAATCAATCTTCACTAAATTCAATCAAACCTGCAACATTACAAGTTACAGCCACAAGGGTCAATACATTTGAATTGTATTGGCAAGTTTCACTACTATGTGGAATATAAGTGGATCCTATCATTACATGCAATTTTGGCTAAGTAGGGTTTAAGGCTTATTTGCAGAAGCAAAATTTATCCTATCTTTTCAAAATGGTTTTGGTCCTTTGTCAAATCTCCTTTTCAAAATCCCTTGAACTCCTTAGTATCCCCAAGTATTCAAGTCTTTGTCAAAATCCCTTGAGCTACTTGGTAACCCCAAGTGCATCAAGTTTTATCAAAATCTCATGAGTTCCTTGGTAACCCCAAGTGTTCATGTTTTCATCAAAATCTCTTGAGTTCCTTGGTACCCCCAAGTACATCAAGTTTTATCAAAGTCTCTTGAGCTCCTTGGTACCCCCAAGTGCATCAAGTCTTTAAAAGTTTTCTTTTAGAAATTAGAATGTCGAGATTTCCCATAGCTTCAAACTTTAGTTGCTCAGTATTGTCCATAACCGGGGACACGGCTAAGTACTTAGATTTTATTATCTTCTGCAGAAGGAGTACACTTTACCCACATGTCACAATCCCATCCTTTTGCCACCATTGGCCACTGGATTAGTGCTCACCAAGATGGAGTACCGGCAGATTGAGAATGTGACGAAGTCTTTCCAGAGGGTCCTCCCATACACCATTGCTAGCTTGTCTTCAAGTACCCATGTAGGATTCCAGGTCCTCATGTCCAGTAGCCTGAAGACAATGCATGGGTCTTCCCAATGTAGTTGACTAAGCCAGAGCCATAAATAGCATGTGGTTGCACACGAAAGCCACAATTGGAGAAACATGTTAAATCTGTAAGTTTCCTGGGTGCTTTCCTTTGGAGCACAACACAAAGAGATTGCCATAGACATGGTTCCTTTTGTTGCCACCTTCTCCAAAACTCAAAGTATCCTTGGCCACCCAGTTGGTTCATTGAGTCCTTGTTTTATTATATAAAATCACAAGTCCTTTTCTGAACTTCACAAAATCTCAACATGTATCTCTTTTCAAAATATAGCATGGCTAAGCATGTAACAACTACATTGTTTTCTCTAAGGAATGTATAGGGAATCCTATTAGGATTTAGCATAGCATAAGTATAAAAATTCTTTTCATGCATGTTTCAAAATCCACTAGGTATAATGAAAATAGTAGGACTTTAGATGATAGTTTCACTTGACTTTTTGGTAGAGAATGATGGTTCACTCCTTGATCTTGCTAGACTCACACTTTTCTAACTTCACTACAATCAATCAAGCAAACACAATATCAACTAGCATTCCATACCAATAATCAATCAAACAATTTCACTCACATAAAACAATGGGATCTAAGTCATGCATGTAAGCATGCAAGAGGTGGTTCTATTTGCAAAGATGGTCTCCACTAGGCTTCTAAACTTTGTAAGGTTCAAGGTGGTCATTTTCCAAAGTTGCAAAGTCATTTGCAAAAGGGTTTTATCTACAAACCATTTTTAAGTCCATTCATCATTTTATGTGGTGGAAAATATTTTTATCAAAGCAAAAACTTTATGTTGTTCACCAAAATAAGTTGTTGTTTCTCAAAACTTGGTGTTTAGGGTCAGTAGGTTTGGTCCAAATCATTTTCCCAAAGTTTTTACTCCAAAAACTTTTTCATATCAAAATCATTATTTTTATGGGCTAAATCAACTAATCCATCCTAAATTTCACCAAATCAATTTTCAAAACCATGGGTTGGTTCCTAGGGTCAGTAAGTTTACCACAAGCCAATTTGCCAAGGTTTCAAACTCAAAAACATTTTTGAATCATTCTTCTAATCTAAACAAGCATACAAATGTTTCTGCAAAAACAACATTCTAACAGATACTATTTACTAAACCAATTGCATGGTTGGCTAGGGTTTGTTCCACTGATTCCAACGATATAAAGTTTGTAATTTTTGGACGTGTGGATCAAAAGTTACAAGAGTTTCAAAATCATATTCTAACCAGATTCAAACTTCTGTTTTAAATAAGAACTGGCCACACGTCGCAACGCTATTCGCTGGTACCGGTTTGGTCGGATCGGGCTCTGCGGTGCGTTGGATCTATTTAGATCGCATGGCGCAGGATGCGTACCCTTTCGCTGTTAAGTGATTCTATCGCGTCTCTTCGATCTAAATCGAACGGCTCCTATCTACTAGCCAGGAACTGGCGGCGCTCGGCAATTGCTGGCGGCAGCAGTCGAGATGGTGGCGGCGGCGTCTGAGAAGCTAGAAGGAGGAGTATGCTCACCGTGATCGCAAAGGCTGGGAAGCTCAACGTGAAGTAAATGCAGGAAAGGCGCACGAGACGGAGGAATTCCTCACCGGAGTAGGTTCAGCGGCGAGTGGTTCTCATGATCGCGGCGTATTGTCGATCACGAGAAGTCAAACAGAGGGCATGGTTAGGTGCGCAAGACCAAGGCGAAGATGTTTGCATGATCGAGAAGAAGAGGGGCGGTCGGATTTCACCTGGGGAACTCGCCGGAGTAGAAGACAGACGCGGCGGCGCTCGGAGCTTATCGAAGACGGCGTTCTGGGGCGCCCGCGGTTGAACGGAGGGTACTGGGAGGAGCGTCTAGGAGTGGTGAGTGTGCTCGTGTGCTCAGGGAGGCAGGAGGTGGCGAGGCTTGGCCGGAATTGGTCGGAGACGGTGGTCGGAATAGAGGGAGTGCCAGCTCGATTCGTGGCAGCCTGGGGGCAGTGAGAGGGAGGAGCTTGAGGGGAAAGGAGGAGGAGGCGCAGGCGTTTAATAGCGTGCAGTCACGTCGAGTAACGGTCGCGGTATCAGCGCGTATTCAATGCTGGCGTAAATGGCAGCAACGGCAGGCGTCGTCTGCGCGAGGAAGAAGGAGGAGTGAGCTGGCTGTGTGGGTCCCTGCTGTCAGCGAGGAATGAGAGGGAGAAGAGGGCCACCAGTCAGCGTCTGCTCGGGTTAGAAACTGAGTGTGAAACGTTTTCTTCGGGGAAGGGGAGCTGGGTTGGTTCTGGGCCTTGTTGGGCTGCTGGGTTGGGTCGACCACATCCTTATTTTTTTCTTCCTGGAACTTTTTTTTTATTTCTAAATTCTGTTTTGAAATTCAAACAACCAAACATACTCTAAACAATTCAAACAATCACCAAACTTTGTAACTTTGAATTTGGTTCTGTTCAGTAACATAAACAAAAATTCCAAAATCAAAATAATATTTTTTATTTTAGAGCCCATTTATAATTAAATAAAATGGACACTAGTTAATAAATCAAATAGGTTTTAATTTATTTAAAAACTCCATTTGAAATCTAAATATTTTCAAAACCCAAATCAGTAGGTTTTATTTGAGAATATAAAATACTTGGAAAACTTATTTTAAATAAGTAAATAAGTTTTGGTGTTTATTTAAAATGGGAAAAGCCTTTACTTAAATAAAATTGGATATTAAACCCTTATTAATTTATTTTAAATATGCTTTGGCCAAGTTTTAATTTGGCTTATAAAATAATCTTTATTTATATAACCACCTTTTCTTTTGAAAACCAAATCCTTTTATTAAAAGATTCAAAATAGTAATTTTAAAATATTTTGTTTACCTTTTAAAAAATGTTTATCTTTTCAAATCCCTTTAGGATTTGTTTAATCCAAATTGGTTTGAATTTCCAATTGGATTCAAAAAGTTTCTTCTCACTCTGAAAATCAACAAAGTTTTATTTTATTCAATTATTTTTCACATTACAAAATTTGGAAAATCTTGGGATGTGACAGAAGTGGTCAAAGGTATCCCCTCTCAAGCAATCCTGCAATCAAGATACAAGAAGTCTCTTGTGTCCCCAACACACCCAATACACTTGTCAGGTGTATAGGTGCACTAGTTCGGCGAAGAGATAGTGAAATACAAGTGGTAATGGTGCCAGAAAAGAGCTTCTGACTTGTTGTTGATGTGGGGTAACAGTGCCAGAAAAGAGCTTGAAGGTGAGGTAAATACTAAAGCAAGCAAACATGCAACGGATCTAGTAGCAAATGGTGTTTCAATGTTTAGAAACAAGGCCTAGGGATCATACTTTCACTAGTGAACACTCTCTGATATAAATATCCTCTCTTCATGATACTACTCTTAACTACTCTTCGGTTGAACACTCTAATCATTGGTAGGGCTATAACAACACACCTCAAAGTCCGCCTTCCCCAATCTAGATAACCCCACACTGTCACCTTGAGTGCTAGATGGTTCCAACAAACACCACAATTTCATAGAGACATCTAACTCCAAATATAACTCATAACAAATATTCAATCTAGCCAAAGTGCCACACACACGGTATGCACGCTGTCACTTTCACACACGTGGGGAAAAGCATAGATCTATTAAAGCACAAAGAGTATTTATGTAGAATGAAACCTAAGTGCCACCATGGCGTGCACGCTGTCACTTTCACACACATGGGGAGAGCAGAGATCTATTAAAGCACTTTTGTAGAAAGGTAGATCTACTTGATTACAAAGCTCATGACCCCAAGATCATGCATAGAAAGAGAGAGATGAACACATAGCTACCGGTAGATCCCTTAGCCCTGAGGAAGAACTACTCCCTCCTCATCATGGGAATCAACAATGGTGATGAAGATGGCGATGGATATTGATGGAGATGGCTCCGGGGGCACTTCCCCGTCCCGGCAGGGTGCCCGAACAGAGACTTTTTGTCCCCTGAATCTCCCTTTCGGTGGCGGCGGATCTATGGAGGTTTTCATGGATTTCTTCTGGATCACTTAGGGTTTTCCCATCGGAGGCTTCTTATAGGCGCAGGAATCAAGGTCGGTGGGGGTCCAGGGGGCCCACACCCCCTCCAGACGCCTCCAGGTCTTGCCCACGGCTAGGGGGGTTTGGCCACCCTGTGGCCCCCCTCCGTCTCTGCTTCGTGGTTCCGTGTTGCTCCGGGAAAATAATAACTTTGGCTTTTGTCCCGCCCAATTCCGAGAATATTGATTTTCTGCCTTTCTGGAACCAAAAACAGAAGAAAACAAGCAACTGGCACTGTGGCAACTTGTTAATAGGTTAGTTCCAGAAAAGATATAAAAACACCTCAAAGTGTAGACAAAGCAAAGCAAAGTAGATACAAAACAAGCATGGAGCATCAAAAATTATAGATACGTTTCCGACGTATCATGGTGCTGGTGGAGATGATGGTGTAGATGATGATGATCCTGATCTCGATGAAGCCTAGCTTGATGATGGTGTTGATGGCGAGTGCGCCCTCTCCGGAAGGAATTCACTGGTAGAAATCTGTCATGGGAGAGATCTTTCTCTCTCGGTGTTTTCTGCCCCCTAGAGGCGGCGGAAATCTATCTGTGGTCGCCCCCCGAGGCTTAGGGTTCCGAAGGGATTATATAGGCGAAGGAGGAGAGTCGGAGGCTGGGAAGGTGGGCCACACCTGCCCTAGGCGCGGCCTCAGGTGGGCCTGCGCCTAGGAGGGGTGTGCCCCCCCTATGCCCCCCTTCGCTCCTCCTTCTGGCTTCCTTCGTCCTCAGGTAAAATAATATGTTTCCATATTTTTCTGGTATTTTTTCGATCTTCGTGAAATTGCACCAAAACGCCTTCTTTTTCATCAGAATCTAGACTCCGGCAGTCCATCCTCCAAGAATCATCCAACATGCATAAACAGGTGAAAAGCCATAAGTAATACCTCATAATAAGACAAATATCAATGAATAGAGGTAAATTATGATATAGAATGGTCATGCAAATTGGACGTATCAACTCCCCCAAGCTTAGACTTTGCTTGTCCCCAAGCGAAAAATGAGCTCAGTAAACATGTCCACAGGTTTATGGAGTGAAGTGTCGATAAAAGAATACGAACAAGAAGCATCAAACTTACCATTGCACAACTCATAGAAGAAAGCAACTCACCATTATATAACTTAGCTTGCAACCAAGTACAACAGTCACAATATAGATGCATAAAGATAAATCATAATTGGAATTGGCAAACTTGTTCTTGGTCAGAGAACACCTGGCAAACAGTTTCACAAAAGCTTTTTGTAGAAGTTTCAAAACAGGAGCACTCTCTGCTCAAAAAGGTTTTTCATAAGTGAAGGCTTTCAAAGTAATACTCAACAGATAAGAGTTTTGTGCAAACAAGGAAGATAAAGAACACGATTGAATAAATCACCATATGAATGCTTGAAACACAACAACTCAAATGCTTGCTGGATATAGAGAGGAAGTAGGTTTACTGACTCAACTTGGAAGTGGGAGAAAGGTCCCTTCTTAGAGGGAAGCAGGGATTACAAGTCATAAAGATCTTCCAAAAGATTATGGTACTTACTAGCTTTGAGCCATCATTGCCCCTATCATAAGCATCTTGAGATGATTAAGGTTAAAGTGAACAAATATGGAGTATATGCTTGACGAAATATAAGTTGGCAATCTCATGTCCCTTGAATATGAGGGCCACTCCTCATGCTACATCAACTTTGGGCCCAGGCAAGTTCTTGTCATTGTAAGTACTTGCATATCATTGAGAACCGCCAACGGGGTACCCCTTGAACATGGTACATGAGCTTTCCCATAACCAAAATGTCAAGGCAAGCAGACAGTGAGCATCTCAACGATCTTTTTATTTACTATGTGTATAGTTTTTTATTGAGGATGCTTCACAAAATGCTCATTATGGTGGTGCTGCAAGTTTCCACCATGATTAGGCATGGCTTAGGCTAGAGGCCCAGGCGTTTCTCTAACACAAAGTACAAACTCCATGGACTCACAAGTTCCCCTCTTATTTCACACCGTTGACATCCATAGACAAAAGATCATGATATCAACGATGTACAAAGTACAAGTGCTATGTTGAAAACGTTCCCCGTGACAGCACGGTTCTGCTAATTCCAACGTATAGATGCAAGCATATACAACTTCTATGTCCACAATGGTTCAAGTTTATTAGGGGCAAGAAAATAAAGTGTGCCATCAAGTTTGTGAGAGCTTTACTAACTAGTTTTCTCATAACAAAATACTTTTTAATTCGGAAGGTAGATGAAGCTTGAGAATTTGCTTGGAATAGCAATAGCTACTAGGTAGATATGGTGGACACAAGTGGCAAAAGTTTGGTTCAAAGGGATTTTGAAACATGAGAAGTATTCCTTCTCAAAACAGGTTTTTGGCTATCAAAGTTGGGTAGCAAGCAAGAGAGTTGAAAGAAACAAGCAAACATACAAGTAATAAAGCCAAACATGCAATTTTCCTTGAAGACACAAAAGATCTTAAATAAAGAATACTATGCTTACGAGCCAACAAGAAAGAAAACAAATGATACCAAATACCTGTAAGCTCTTTCTTTCTCCTTTTCTTTTAAACCTCAAAATTTGTTGCTAGTGACCAGAACTCGGTTTGCCAAAACCAATTTAGATCCACTTGATGCTCCCAAAGTGGTGCCAATACTGATCAACAAGATCCATCATATAATAGAGATTGCAAACTAAAATAAGAAGTGCAAAAAGTAAAAGATGAGACTTCTCATTAAACGGCACTCACACCAAGGGATACATACATAATCAACTAAAGGAGAGATACTTCCACATGCAAAACAAACTATAAGATAACTTCTCTACCACAGATATGAATCCACTAAAAAGTTAAAATATGAAAGATAGTGGTGGTGATACCGCGGCACTCCCCCAAGCTTGGAACAAGCCAAGGGGATGCCAAACCTGATGACGAATTACTCCTTTGGTGGTGGTGGTGTTCTGTTGTCATCATAAAGCTTCAAGGGCAAAGGATCCCCATCCAAAAAGGATGTCCTAGTCTCTGCAATTCTGAAACTAGCAGCAGAACTTATGCGATCAAATCTAGCCTCATACTCACAGTTTTGATTTTGTATGTCATAGAGTTGTGCTTGCAATTGTTTGGTAGTATGAAAAAGTGAGAAGATCTCTTCTCGAGCTTAGCAACTTCTCCCTCATGCTCGGTGATGAGTTCTGAACTTATCTTGTGAATAACATCCACTTCGCGCTCCACCATCTTCTTGTACCTGAAGACCTCCCGCTCCAATGCTTCCATCCTATCTTCCAGACTTCCTTCTCCCTTGGGGCCTTCAACTTCTTTCATCTGTACCTTCCCATCTTTGAGAATGTAAGATCCCTCCCTTATAAAGGTAAGGATCCCTGTGATTGCAATGCTAGTCCCTGGATCAATGCTAGCATCCACAGTTTAAGATGAAGTACACAGAAACAAAGGTCATTATTATATATCATTCCAGAGACAAACATAGTCTTTTACAAACTCCATGGCCACAGGCCTAGTACAAGAGTTCAAATATATATATAATAAGATAAATAAGTCTTCATCTTCATGTGCCACAGGCAAGCATGTTGAGTGTAGACTCATAACCCCTAATCATCATCAGAATAACCTGCAACATCACAAGTTACAGCCATAGTGGGTCAATACATTGGAATAGTATTGGCAAGTGATAACTTAGTAGAATATTAGTAGTCTAGATACTATATGCATTTTGGATAAGTGTAGCTTAGGCTTGCTTTGCTCAAAATAGGTTTTGCCTATTAGTTAAAAACACTAAATCTTTCTTTGATAAACTTTCCCAAGGAATCACCAATAGAAATTGGTGAACCTTCACCCTTGTTCAACCACAAGTTTTAACTTAGAAATTGGGATGAGGAGATTCTTGATAGCTTCCATGTCTTGATGCTCAAGTTGTCCAATACCAGGGACATGGCTAAGTACTTAGATTCTTCCATCTGTAGAGGTTGTGCACTTTCCCCACAAGACTTGATTTTCACCAAGACAGGACCTTTCAGAAGCCTTCCCTTAGACCAAATGGACGCGCTCCAACCTATCATCCCACTACCACCAACTATCCAAATGGCTAAGTTATTGCAACCTATATGATCCAGGCAGAGCCCATAATGCCATGTGGCTGCACTAGAAGCTTCTTAACATTTGGCGTCTCAAATCCCTTTGTTCCTGGGTGGCTTTCCACAAGTGAGATACACAAGGTAAACCATAGAAATGGGCCTTGTGTAACCACTCAACACAAACCATTCTTTCCATTCCACCTAGGTGTTTCATTCACTTAGTTGTTTTTATTAAGCAAAAACACGAGTCCAAAGACTTAGAAATATTTTTTTCAATAGTATGAATATATAACCACCCTTGGTTGCTAGTAGCTAGGCTAAGCATGGCATTGATAAGTATCTTAACTTAGAGATTTCTATCAATTCTACAACTACTAGGATTTCCCAAGCATAGCATATAGATCAAAATATTCATGCAAGTCTAGCAAAATATTTCTAGTGCATAGTTGAAAAACATAGGAATAAAATCATGAAGCACCACTTGCCTTGGTAGTTTGGGGAGTAGCAACAATCCTCACAATCACAATCAGTATTTGCACCAAAATCTACACATAAAATAATGGCACAAAATCACATACACAATATATACAAGCAAAAATACCTGAATGTATGCAAAATGCCATGTGATGATTTTCTACACCAAACAAGACAAGTTCACAATACTGAATCATAAACAAGTCCAAAATAAGACAAATAAACTTTATTTGAATAGCATAACATTTTTCAAATAAATACTATACACAAATTATGCTTACAAATTTTTCTGTAAAAACAATCATTTTAACAGAGGCAAAACATTAAACACATTGTATAAACAGAAAGGTTTTTCTCTCCTGATTCTAATGACATAAAATTTGTCAAATTTGGACATGGGAATCAAAAGTTATGATTTTTTCAAGTTTAAACATCCAATAGATCTAAATTCTGGTTTTTATTACACAGACAGGGCCACGTGGCTGCTTCTCATTGGGTGATAACGGTTCGTGCGGATCGACAGAGGACAGCCGCTAGATCTAATGCGCATCGCACGGTACAGAACAAAACTTACCCCTTCGTTTATGAATCTATCGTGACGCTCAGATCTAAATCTAACGGCCTAAACTGACTAACTCAAAACGGGCGGCGCTAGCGGCGGCGACTGGTGGCGGCGTGGTCAGTCAGCGGCGGAGCCGGCGATGCAGGAAGCAAAAAGGGTAGAGGAAAGGCTCACCGAGGTCGTCGCGGCGTGATGATGCAACGATGCCGCAGTTGTCGAAGGGGCGATCGGGGTCGATGTGGATTGCTCGTCGGAGAATTTCCTGGCGACGGTGTGCTCGGGCGGACGATGTTGGCGATGCTACAGGGCTTGGAAAGGCAAGAGAGTTAGTCCATTAGATGCGTACGATGACCCTGGTTATGCGTGTGTCCACGAGGGAGAGAGGGGCGATCGGTATTTACCACTGATAGTCGTCGGAGAAGAGGCAGATGACGACAGAGTATTGCCGATGTCGTAGTCAAAGCTACGGTGCTTGCGCGGGCAAGCCAAGGATGCTGAGAGGTGCAACGGGCGATGGGGATCACTCTCGCGTGAAGCAAGCCTCACGGGGCTGAGGGTGCTGGCCGGAATCGGAGTTGGAGCTCGTCGGAGAAGAGGGAGGTCCCGAGAAGATTCCGAGCAGCCTGGTGGCTCTGGTGGAGTGAGGATTGGGGGAAAAGGAGAAGGGAAGTAGGGCGATTAAGTACGCATGGACGTGGGAGGAATTTACTCGAGCATTCAACGGTAAATGAAGCCGTGAAATCATCTGAAGCAATTTGGAGGAATTAGGGAGGAAGGTCTTCTTTGGGGTGGAGATGACGGTAGCGTGGGCGTTGTTGTCGTGAGAAAAAGAGGAGGTGGGGGCCAGATGTCAGTGAGGGGGCGGGTCAAACAAACAGTGCGAATCGTTTTCATCACGGGAGAGGCTGATTGGCTAAATGGGCTAAGCGGCTGAGTTGGGCCAGATTGGCTGGTCTGTTTTATTTTTCCTCCTTTATTCTTTTTCCTTTTTCTGAATGGATTTCTAGTTTGAATTTAAAAGCTCAATTCAAATATGTTTTAAATGAAACCTTCTCCAAACAAGATTTTTCTAATCTTTGTCTCCTAGGAGGTGTAACACAACTGTTCATACTTGAGGGAAAAACAAAAAGGTTTTGGAAAAGAATTTAAACAAGCTTTAGTTAAATATTTATAAGTAGTGATGAAATGGTTTTTAAAACATAATTTGTTTTTGAAACTTTGACCAAACTTTAGAAGCATCACCCAAGCTCAAGCTCAACATTACTGATCAAAATAGTATCTTTCTTATTAGAAGGTGGCAATAAACCACAACTTGCTTACATAAAATAATGAGCATCAGATGCTCCTGTTTTTGAAATGGTTTTGAAAAGGAACCCTAAATGATCATGGATGCATGGATGATATGCAATCTTTGAAAACATGATTTTAGGGATGTTACAAATCTAACCCCCTTAAGGTGAATCTCGCCCTCGAGATTCGGGTTGGCTAGCAAATAGGTGAGGGTGGTCCTTCCAAAGATCATCTTCTCTTTCCCATGTTGCTTCTTCTTCGGAATGATGGTTCCATTGAACTTTGCATAATTTGATAGTCTTAGTCCGAGTAACTCTTTCTGCAGTCTCAAGAATCTTGATAGGTTTCTCCTCATAAGTGAGGTCACTCTCCAATTGGACCTCTTCCAAAGGTATAGTATCCTTCAAAGAAGTCTCTTCCATTTCTGGATGGCATTTCTTTAGCTGACTCACATGAAACACATTGTGAACAGCAGACAATGATTCTGGCAATTCAATCTCATAAGCTACTTCTCCTTTACGACTCAGAATCTTGAATGGTCCAACATATCTTGGGGCCAATTTTCCTTTGAATCCAAATCTCTTCACTCCACGAAGTGGTGATACTCTAAGATAAGCTCTATCACCCACTTAATAGGAGACTTCTCTACGTTTAGGATCTGCCTAGCTCTTCTGTCGGGACTGTGCTATCTTTAATCTGTCCTTAACTAGCTTGACTTTTTCTTTAGCCTCCTTGATTAGTTCTGGTCCTAACAAACTTCTTTCTCCCACACCATTCCATAGCAATGGGGTGGTACACTTTCTCCCATAGAGAAATTCAAATGGTGCCATCTCAATGCTGGCTTGATAGCTGTTATTGTAAGAGAATTCTGCGTAAGGCAGACTTTCATCCCAACTGGCTCCATAGTCTAGGGCGCATGCCTTCAACATATCTTCAAGAATCTGGTTGGTTCTTTCTGTTTGTCCATCAGTCTGAGGATGAAAAGTAGTGCTGAATTCCAACCTCGTTCCCAATGAATCATGTAGTTGCCTCCAAAAATGATAAGTGAATTGAGTTCCCCTGTCAGACACAATACTCTTGGGTACTCCATGCAGACATACAATCCTACTCATATAGATCTTGGCTAATTTAGCACTTGTATAGGTTGTCTTCACGGGTATGAAATGAGCCACTTTAGTTAGGCGATCCACTACTACCCAAATAGAATCATATCCTGACCTGGTCCTTGGCAATCCGGTGATGAAATCCATGCCAATCTTGTCCCACTTCCAATCAGGAATAGGTAGTGGTTGTAGCAATCCTGCCGGTTTCTGATGTTCCGCTTTCACTCTACTACATACATCACACAAAGCAATATGTTCGGCAATGTCCTTGAGATTATTCCACCAAAATCTTTCTTTCATATCCATGTACATTTTGGTGTTACCCGGATGGATGGAATACGGTGAGTTGTGGGCTTCTTGTAAAATCAATTTCCGAAGCTCCGGATCTTGTGGAACATAGATACGTTTTCCATACCATAAAGTACCCTATTCATCTTCATGGAATCCTTTGGACTTTCCCTTGCCAATCTTTTCCTTAATCTCTTAAATTTCCTTATCTGTCTTTTGGGCTTCTTTGATTTTTTTCCAACAAAGTGGGTTGAACATCCAATGACATGAGATGTCCTTCAGGCACAATCTCCAATCTAAGATCTCTAAATTGGGCACACAGATCATCTGGCAACTCTCCCTTAGTAAGGCCATTCACAAAAACCTTACGGCTTAGAGCATCCGCTACAACATTTGCTTTACCGGGGTGGTATTGCAAACTCAAGTCATAGTCTTTGATGAGTTCTAGCCATATTCTTTGTCTCATGTTAATTTCTTTCGAGGTGAAGATATACTTCAAACTTTTATGATCTGCAAACACTTCACATCGCTTTCCCAAAAGATAGTGTCTCCATGTTTTGAGTGCATGGACAACAGACGCTAACTCTAAATCATGAGTAGGGTAATTTACCTCATGAGTTTTGAGTTGTCTCGAGGCATAAGCCACAACTTTCCCTTCTTGCATAAGTACTGCACCTAATCCATGATGAGATGCATCACAATACACTTGGAAATCCTTCTCCAAATCTGGCAGACATAAAACTGGTGCTGTCACTAGCCTCTTCTTCAACTCTTGGAAACTAAGTTCACATCTTTCAGACCAAGCAAACTTCTTGTCTTTATTTAGCAATTCTGTCATTGTCTTAGCTATCTTGGAGAAATTCTCAATGAACCTTCTGTAGTATCCTGCCAAGCCAAGGAAACTACGAACCTCTTTCACTGACTTAGGAGATTCCCATTCAGTTACAACTAAAATTTTAGCAGGATCAACTGCTACACCGTCTCCTGACACAACGTGTCCAAGAAATCCAACTTCATTCAACCAAAACTCACACTTGCTGAATTTGGCATATAGCTTATGCTCTCTAAGCTTCTCAAGTATCAAATGCAAATGTCCTTCATGCTATTCTTTGCTCTTGGAGTAGATTAAAATGTCATCGATGAATACGACAACAAACTTGTCAAGGAATTCCATGAACACCTTGTTCATCATATTCATAAAGTATGCTGGTGCATTGGTCAAACCGAATGGCATCACGGTATACTCATACAATCCATACCTAGTGGTGAAAGTTGTCTTAGGTATGTCTTGTTCTCTTATCTTGAGCTGGAAATAACCTGATCGAAGATCAATCTTTGAGAACACACATGCTCCTTCTAGCTGATCAAACAAGTCATTGATTCTAGGCAAAGGGTATTTGTTCTTGATTGTCACCTCATTGAGTGAACGGTAATCTATGCATAACCTTTGACTTTTCCACAAACAAAAGTGGTGCTCCCCAAGATGAAGAACTTGGTTGAATAAATCCTTTCTGCAACTGTTCTCCAAGTTGTTTCTTGAGTTCTTTCAACTCATCAACTGACATCTTGTATAGTCTCTTTGCTATTGGTCCAGATCCTGGTAGCAGATCAATAAGAAACTCCACATCTCTATCTGGTGGCATTCCTAGCAATTCTTCCGAAAACACATCTGGATATTCACTCACAATTGGCACACTGTCTATGCTAACCCCCTTAAGAGAATTAAGCTTACTCCCTTTCGATTCACAATTAGACTTGAATCTTATCCGTTTCTTTTCCGGGGTTGTGACTGCAACTGTTCGATTGGCACAATCTAGTACTCCTTCATACTTGGTCATCCAATCCATTCCCAAAATTACATCCAGTCCTTGGGAATCTAGGATTATTAGACACACTGGAAACTTATGCTTTCCAAACTCTATCACTAGATCCCGGCATGCAAGACTTACTATCATATCTCCACCTGGAGAACTTACTTTTATTGGACACCCAATGTTTTTAGTTGAAAACCCATTTCTATCAACAAATTCTTTTGATATGAATGAATGTGATGCACCAGTATCAAAAAGAAAAAGTGCTGGAATAGAATTGAGTTTGAACTTACCAGCCACAGCATCTGGCTCTTCATAGATATCCTCCACATTGATGTAGTTCACTTGCCCCTTATGGAAAGGGTTGGGCTTGTTGGGTCCTTCAACTTTCTTTTCTGGGCATTCATTTGCATAATGACCCATCTTCTTGCCCTTGAAACATTCAACCTGACTAAGATCCTTCTTGACAGGCTAGCTTCCACTACCACTTCCACTTCCATTGTGGTGGCTCTTATATCCACTCTTGTGATTCTTATACTTGTCATTGTCATGACTACGGTGGTGCTTGTTGTCATGATGATGCCAGGTTGTGGTGCTTGTTGTACTTTCCATGCTTGTGGGATCCAGAATTCCCACTGTCATCATAGTGGGAACGCTTGTGAGATGATCCCGAGTTGTGCTTGTCCGAGTGCTTCCTCTTCCTGCTTTCAACTTGTTTTATTTTGCTCTCCAAAATAGCAGCCTTGTCACAAAGAGACTGATAAGTGGGGACATAGGCCATATATAGCTGCAGTTTCATCTCATCGTTCAATCCTTCGAGGAACTTCTCTTTCCTCTTAGCATCAGTGTCAACTTCATCCGGTGCATAACACGCCAGATTGTTGAACTCCTCAATATACTCTGCCACGCTGCGGTGGCGCTGCTTCAGGTTATGAAATTCCTTCTTCTTCAAACTCATCACTTCAGATGAGATGTGAGCAGTACGTAAACCATCTTCAAAGATAGCCCATGTCACATCCGCAATGGGAGTGGTGATCTGGAAGTTATCCCACCAAGTGGCTGCTGGTCATTCCAAAAAGTGTGCTGCAAATCTAACCTTCTCTTCATCAGTACAGCCAACAGTTACCAAGTCCTTGTTCATAGAGCGTAACCAATCATTGGCCACCATAGGATTAGTAGTTCCTGAGAACTTTGCTGGCCTCAGCCTTAAGAATATGGTAAGCATGTCAATACCGGTGGGTTGTTCTGATTGTTCTTGTTGTTGTTGTTGTTGTTGTTGTTGTTGTTGTTTTTGTTGTTGTCGTTGTTGTTGTTGTTGTTGTTGTTGTTGTTGTTGTTGTTGTTGTTCTGATTTTGTATAAACATGGTCATCATTTGCATCAGCTGCGTCTGAGCTGTCATCATCTGCTGCATCTCGGGGGTGATATTGTTGTTGTTGGGGTTGGGATTGGCGCGTCGGGGAGGCATCTGTGGTTTTCAATAGAGATAAGAATGAGATACCCATAGATGCTATCATGCACAATACATCACATAAACAATCACCAAAATGCATCATAGTAGTAGAAGTCAACAACAAAGACAACAAGTTTGAAAAGTAAAACACACCAATAGCAAGCCATCCACATGTTGGATGGTCATTGCGACTCAATAATCAAAAGCATGGTAAATAACGGTAAATGAGTAGTCATCACTACTCCTCTGCATCAACCTCCTCATCAACAAGTGTAAGACCTGGATTATCCATAGCGGTCTTGTACTCCTCGACATTGGTGGTCAAGGTCTCTATTTTGGCTTTGAGAGCCCTCTTCTGTGAACGAAGTCTCTCAATCACCACCTGCTGATGCTCGAGCTCAAAGTCCTTGGCTTATAGTTCTGCAGTCATGTCTCGAATCCTCTTGTTCCTATCTTGGACTCTCTTCTCTTGACTCTTGAACTTTCTATCCTGACTCTCAAACTTGGCCTCCATTTCTTTGACTATTTCATCTTGCTCCGCGAAGAGCTTGTCCTTCTCACGAAGATGCACCTAGAAAATGATAAGTGTGGTGGTCCAACTAACGAAGTACGTTACAATCCCATCTCACTTGCCAAGTTGGCTAACAGGGCATCCCTAGAGGCAATCTGTTGATCCTGATCACATGACTCCATTGCTAAGTCTATGATGTCCTCTCTTAAACGTTGGTTGGTATCCTCTAACTCCTGGGTATGCTTCTTCTCTTCCCTAAGGTCATTCTAAGTGTTGAGCATTCTGCACTTGATTCTATCACCAAGTTCCTTGATGGCCTTCCAAGTTGCATCCTTTGCTGAATCAAAGAATGTGGTGTGCATCACTGAGTTGGTGACCATGTAGAATCCTGATTCCTTGTGGTTGTCTTCCTCGTTTTTATACAAGTGAAGTTGCACCCACCAGTACTCAACTCCTTCATCCATCATAGGAAAACCTTTGTACACAGCTGCACCATGTACTCCCATGGCAACCATGAGGTCCTTGAGAGCCTTGGGAAATTCCATCCCACATTCCAAAGTGATAGTCATGAGTGGTCTCTTCCTCACGGCTTCGTTGATGGAGTTCATCTACAAATAGAGATGAGAAAGAAGATTAGAAAAGTTTACGAGAAGAAAAGACAAGTGTGGAAGTTGTTGAAATTTTTTCCTTAGTGGTTTCCAATCCTAGGGTCATAATCCTACAGGCAACACAGTGCTCTGATACCATCTGTAAGATCCCTCCCCTTATAAAGGTAAGGATCCCTATGATTGCAATGCTAGTCCCTGGATCAATGCTAGCATCCACAGTTTAAGATGAAGTACATAGAAACAAAGGTCATTATTACATATCATTGCAGAGACAAACATAGTATTTTACAAACTCCCTGGCCACAGGCCTATTACAAGAGTTCAAATATATATATATATATATAATAAGATAAATAAGTCTTCATCTTCATGTGCCACAGGCAAGCATGTTGAGTGTAGACTCATAACACCTAATCATCATCAGAATAACCTGCAACATCACAAGTTACAGCCATAGTGGGTCAATACATTGGAATAGTATTGGCAAGTGATACCTTAGTAGAATATTAGTAGTCTAGATACTATATGCATTTTTGCTAAGTGTAGCTTAGGCTTGCTTTACTCAAAATAGGTTTTGCCTATTAGTTGAAAACACTAAATCTTTCTTTGATAAACTTTCCCAAGGAATCACCAATAGAAATTGGTGAACCTTCACCCTTGTTCAACCACAAGTTTTAACTTAGAAATTGGGATGAGGAGATTCTTGATAGCTTCCATGTCTTGATGCTCAAGTTGTCCAATACCAGGGACATGGCTAAGTACTTAGATTTTTCCATCTGCAGAGGTTGTGCACTTTCCCCACAAGACTTGATTTTCACCAAGACAGGACCTTTGAGAAGCCTTCCCTTAGACCAAATGGACGCGCTCCAACCTATCATCCCACTACCACCAACTGTCCAAATGGCTAAGTTATTGCAACCTATATGATCCAGGCAGCTTCTTAACATTTGGCATCTCAAATGCCTTTGTTCCTGGGTGGCTTTCCACAAGTGATATACACAAGGTAAACCATAGAAATGGGACTTGTGTAACCACTCAACACAAACCATTCTTTCCATTCCACCCAGGTGTTTCATTTACTTAGTTGTTTTTATTAAGCAAAAACACGAGTCCAAAGACTTAGAATTTTTTTTTTCAATATTATGAATATATAACCACCCTTGGTTGCTACTAGCTAGGCTAAGCATGGCATTGATAAGTATCTTAACTTAGAGATTTCTAGCAATTCTACAACTACTAGGATTTCCCAAGAATAGCATATAGATCAAAATATTCATGCAAGTCTAGCAAAATATTTCTAGTGCATAGTTGAAAAACATAGGAATAAAATCATGAAGCACCACTTGACTTAGTAGTTTGGGGAGTAGCAACAATCCTCACAATCACAATCACTATTTGCACCAAAATCTACACATAAAATAATGGCACAAAATCACATACACAATATCTACAAGCAAAAATACCTGAATGTATGCAAAATGTCATGTGATGATTTTCTACACCAAACAAGACAAGTTCACAGTAATGAATCATAAACAAGTCAGAAATAATCCAAATAAACTTTATTTGAATAGCATAACATTTTTCAAATAAATACTATACACAAATTATGCTACAAATGTTTCTATAAAAACAATCATTTTAACAGAGGCAAAACATTAAACACATTGTATAAACAGAAAGTTTTTTCTCTCCTGATTCTAATGATATAAAATTTGTAAAATTTGGACATGGGAATCAAAAGTTATGAATTTTCCAAGTTTAAACATCTAATAGATCTAAATTCTGGTTTTTATTACACAGACAGGGCCAGGTGGCTACTTCTCATTGGGTGATAATGGTTCGTGCGGATCGACAGAGGACAGCCGTTAGATCTAATGCGCATCGCACGATACAGAACAAAACATACCACTTCGATTATGAATCTATCGTGACGCTCAGATCTAAATCTAATGGCCTAAACTGACTAACTCAAAGCTATGGCGCAACAATGGTAGTGGCGGCATGGTGGTGATGGTGGCGGGCCGGCGATGCAGGAAGCAAAAGGGTAGAGGAAAGGCTCACGAGGTCGTCGCGCGCATCGATGCTCAACGATGCCGATTGTCGGCGCCGGTCGATGGTGGGTTGCTCGTCGGAGAAGTTCACGGAGACGGTGTGCTCAGCGGATGGCGTTAGCGATGCTACAGGGCTCGGAAAGGCAAGAGAGTTAGTCCATTAGATGCTGATGACCACAGTTATGCGTGTCCACGAGGGAGAGAGGGACGGTCGGTATTTACCACTGATAGTCGTCGAAGAAGAGGCAGACGGCGGCGGAGTATTGCCGATGTCGTAGTCAAGGCTACGGTGCTTGCGCGGGCAAGCTAAGGATGCTGAAAGGTGCAGGGGGCGATGGGGATCACGCTCGCGTGAAGCAAGGCTCGCGGGGCTGAGGGTGCTGGCCGGAATCGGAGTTGGAGTTCATCGGAGCAGAGGGAGGTCCCGAGAATATTCCGAGCAGCCTGGTGGCTCTGGTGGAGTGATGATTGGGGGAAAAGGAGAAGGGAAGTATGGCGATTAAGTACGCGTGGACGTGGGCAGAATTTACTCGAGCATTCAACGGTAATTGAAGCCACAAAATCATACAGGAAACGGCCGGAGGAATTAGGGGTAGGAACTGGTCGCTGGGGTGGAGACGACGACTGATGCGTGGGCCGTTGTTGTCAGCGAGAGAAAAAGAGAGGAGGTGGGGGCCAGATGTCTGTGAGGGGGCGGGTCAAACAAACGGTGCGAATCGTTTCATTGCGGGAGAGGCTGCTGGGCTAAATGGGCTAAGCGGCTGAGTTGGGCCAGATTGGCTGGTCTGTTTTATTTTTTCCTCCTTTATTCTTTTTCCTTTTTCTGAATGGATTTCTGGTTTGAATTTGAAAGCTCAATTCAAATATGTTTTAAATGAAACCTTCTCCAAACAAGAGTTTGCTGATCTTTGTCTCCTAGGAGGTGTAACACAACTGTTCATACTTGAGGGAAAAATAAAAAGGGTTTGGAAAAGAATTTAAACAAGCTTTAGTTAAATATTTATTAGTGATGAAATGGTTTTTAAAACATAATTTGTTTTTGAAACTTTGACCAAACTTTAGAAGCATGACCCAAGCTCAAGCTCAACATTACTGATCAAAATAGTATCTTTCTTATTAGAAGGTGGCAATAAACCACAACTTGCTTACATAAAATAGTGAGCATCAGATGCTCCTGTTTTTGGAATGGTTTTGAAAAGGAACCCTAAATGATCATGGATGCATGGATGATATGCAATCTTTGAAAACATGATTTTAGGGATGTTACAGAGAATCAACTCCTTGGGATGGATCTTCAAGTCATACATGTATGGGTTAAGGGCATCCGCAGACGAATACTCCATGAGTGATCCAGAGGAAGACATTCTAGCTCTAAAACTGAGAAATTTTCCTGACAAAAACAGATCGAAACAAAAACACGACGAGAACTCGATGCAAGAACCTCGGGAAACCCGGGGGGTGTTACATTGGAAACGTATCTATAATTTTTGATGTTCCATGCTTGTTTAGTATTTACTTTGCTTTACTTGTCCACACTTTGAGGTGCTTTTTACATGTTTTCTGGTACTAACCTATTAACAACTTGCAACAGTGCCAGATGCCTGTTTTCTGCTGTTTTTGGTTTCAGAAAAGTTAGTAAAGAAATATTCTCGGAATTGGACGGGACAAACGTCAAAGTCAATTACTTTCCGTGGGGAACAAGAAGTCCAGAGGAGAGCCGGAGGGGACGGCCAGGGGGGCCAGACCCACCCCAGGCGCGGGGCAGGTGGGCCTGCAGCTAGGGTGTGGCCACTGGCCTCCCATTTCTTCGCCTATAAGAAACCCCGTCGAAACCCTGAGTACCCGATCAGAAATCCACGAAACCATTTGTAGCTGCCGCCACCATCGTCCCTAGATCAGGGGATATGAAGCTCTTCCCGGCACCCTGCCGGAGGGGAGATCATCTCGGAGGCCTTCTCTCCATTATGATTCGTGAGTAGTTCCACCTTGGACTATGGGTCCATGTAGTAGCTAGATGGTTGTATCTCCTCCTTTGTGCTTTCATGTTTAGATCTTGTGAGATCCGTTCATGACCAAGATCTAATCTATTTGAAATCATGCATGTTGTGTTTGTGGGGATCCGATGGATATTAAGATTATTATGTTGCTTTGATTAATGGTTTTGTCTTTATGATTCTATCATGTATGTGTTGTTTGTGATCTTGCATGCTCTCCGTTGCTAGTGGTTATCTTGGCCAAGTAGTTGCTAGTGACTCCAAGAGGGGGTATTTATGCTCGATAGTGGGTTCACGCCTCTAGTTTCCAAGGGAAGTGACAGAAATATCTTCGGTTGTATATGTCCTGTTGCTACTAGGGAGAAAACAACGGTCCCTTGTTCATGTAACATGTGGACTGTTTACCTTACACACTTTGCTTAAAGCAGTTGTTTGTTGCTTGCAACCTAATACTGGAGGGGGTTCGGATGATAACCTGAAGGTGGACTTCTAGTCATAGATGCAGTTGGATAACGGTCTATGTATATTGTTGTATTGCCCAATCAACTTCATAGGATCTTTCTTTCTAGTAATTGCATTGTTATGCCTTGCTCAGTTCCTGTCAATTGCCTCGCTGTAATTTGTTTACCCTTCATGCCATGTTGTTTATCTAAGGAGAGCACCTCTAGTTGTGGTGACCCAATATACCACTTCATGATGTAGTATACTATAGTCGTTGACATAACACCAATGAAACATCGTTCACTAGTATTACATCCCTCTGAATGGCACAATAGAAACACAGCGGGTCCAATACATGGCTAAAGGGGACAACTCACTCTTTACACAAGATCCAGAGAACACTCTAGGGTAAGAGAGATAAAGAACTTCTTACAAATAATAATCAAAGATAAACAACGCAAGGACTATTATACTATTAAGACTAGTTGTTTAACTAAGGGGTTGGCATTGCTGCTATTGCAACGCACTACAGAAATAGGTTCTATGGCTAGAGAGTGTATTCCTATTTAATCAGTAACTTCGTCTTCACTTGAGTTGAGGTATTTGTTGACTTCCTTTCTTTGTTGAAGAGCTTTAGATTTGGATGATGATTCGTGGAGCATAACTTGGTGTAGACGTCGTCTTAATGTCTTCAGAATCTAGCAAGGGTTAAGAAGATACTTTGAGTACGAGCGTACTCAGCAAGTTCACTAGAAAAGGAGTGTCTAATGCACTATAACGATAGCCACAGTCCGTAGGTCGTAGGAAATGCAAGTTTTCATAAAAAATTCTTCAAAGGTTGCTTTTATTCTGAAAATCTATGTCCATCAGCCTTCACGGGTTTACCAAAACTTTCATGGAGTTCCTTTCCTGCTGCGTTCGCTGCTCCTTCCCGGAACAGGGAGTAACAAGTTACAGTTCTTACACTGTGCAGAGGTGCGTTACTCTACCCATGAGATATCAACTCTTTGTTGCACAACCGGGCAGCTTATTCCCGTCCACAATTCCATGATGTGGGTCCCAGAAGATGATCCAAGACAATCACTGCCCCCTTCACGACCTCGCATGCCTCCTTGGTGTACACCATGCCCACATATTGAATTACGGCAATGGTTTGTACAGACCATTAGATGCCAGAACTATCGTGGGACATTGAGGGTTCCCACCCATATGCTGCATATCCTCTATGAATAACCAATTAATATGCATGCTACGAGGATAACAGCCACGACCTGCACATCCAGCTTCATGCGAGAGGAAGAAGATACAGTTGACTTCTCCGTCCCATTCCAAATCTCATGGTTAACGCATAATATACAGTGCTAGAATCACTGGCGACATTGGTTGTTAAGTCCTAGATAATATGTTCCTTTACCACCAGAACTTTTATAGTAAGTTATTACCTCATGGTAATAACCTATAGTCATATTATTATGAAAATAGTGTTTTCTGACCTTTTTCAAATGCAGGTGACGACAACACTGGATTTGCAAAATACTTTGCAGAAAATAATCAAAGGACATGAGCAAGTGTGAACTTTCCTTTTGTGATTGCAACATTATGCACTCACGGTCTTCAAGATAATATAAGATCCAATATCTGAAATCATCATCATTGGTCCGGTAAGGACTAATGTTTAAAGAAGCAATATGCTCTTATGCATAAGTAATGTGATGCACTTTATAAACGCGAATCCCGGAGATAACTTTGTTCTAGGGTTTGGATACTAGAAATGATGTCTTTGAAATGTGTTCTACTCTTAGATGAGTTTTATACTTGTGCTTCTTATTAGGGCTTGTGAGTGTGTGTGAAACAATATGTAGCTACAATATCGTAAAATAATGAGACACACATAATTGTGAAATTCTACTTAAGATTGCTTATATAGGAATTGTTGTTTCGATGTGGCAAAAAGAATAACATTTGAAGAAAAGATTCCTTTTTCTAAGGTCTAAACAATCTTTGTGGTTAAGCAATGTGATCAAGGTTGTTTGTGCTTACTTGAATAGTTTGGACTTGAGATGCCTTTTGTCTTAATTGGAATAGACCAAAGTTAACTATAAAAACATATGTAGTTTATTAGACATAATGTTTATAAGCCTTGAGACTAAAGTTAACTTTAAATACATGGATGGTTTGGAAGTGTAATGCTTATGATATTTGTACCTTGTGTACTTGGTAATGTTTCCTTAAGGTACTTAAGAATGATTATCCTTTTACTTGGTGTGGTGGTTTCTTGATTTTATAATGGATTAGTATTATTTACTTTTTTTATAAATGAGTGGTTAAAATTTATAAACAAAGAAATAATATTACTTAACTACATATGGACTTACTATAATGTTGTGGTAGTTTTTTCATCTGGTGGTTGAAGTATATGGAAAAGATTGGATTTAGTCACAATTATTCTTGGGGATTTTATATTGGATAAGGATCCTTTTGGAAAATAGTCTACACTTATGGTTGAATGATAATTCAATAAAATTGTAATTAAAATGTGTTAAACTATTTTGACTTCATATTATTAATGTTGAAGACTAATACTATTTATTAGACTGAATTGGGTAATTTTAGAAATATTAGCAATTTTTATTTACCCTTATATGAATTATCAATTAAGTAAATAAGTTGAAATTTGAGTTATTAAATTATTTTAATTTTATTTAACTCAAAAGTAGAATATTATATTTTTAACATGTAGGTATTATTTTTGTGATCATTTTGGTATATTACATTTATTTTTGTGATTTATAAATAATAAGATATGATTTTGACAATTTTTATTACTTTATAATTACTTAATAAATAATAAATATTTAATTAAGTGAAATAATAATGCATGATTATAGTTTTAACTATAGTTCTTATTTTTCTAAGATTATTGGTATTTTATTCATATTTCTAACATTTACCATTATTAGAATATGAATTATCAAAGTCTTGTTTCTTTTAAATTCTTTATTAAACAATAATTATTTAATTTGTTAACATAATAATGTTTAATAATAATTTTAAGTTATAGATTTTATTTTTCTAAACATTTTCATATATTATTGTTATCGCCACATTTTGGCCAAAGGAGGAGATGGGCCGTAATCAAGATGGGCTTGGAGGATACATATATACAACGTATTGCTGGATCGGCCTTGTGCGTGGATTTGGGCTAAATTGCCCGTGTATCTGTATATTATAGTAGGTTACGTTTCGGTTTAAGTAAAGAGATAGAGTTGTTAGGGTTATTCCAAAGATAGAAAGTCTCCGGACTATAAATATGTACCTAAGGTTATTGAGAAAAGGAGGACGATCACGTTCACAACAAACACAATCTCGGCGCATCGCCACCCCTTGTTTCTAGGGTTTCTTTCGGGTAAGTGTCATGCTGCCTAGATCGCATCTTGCGGTCTAGGCAGTATCTACTTATGCGTTATTTAGTGTTACTCGTACTGAAGCCTTGTTGATGGCGAGTAATACCTAGCATCGGTACCTTTTTTGTTATGATTGCTTAGTTATGCTTCCTTTAGTTATCTCGCTGCCTTTGCACCTTTTCCGGGTGTAAGGGCAGCATCTTGCTTGATCTTTATTCAGTCGATTTGATCTGTTATAGTTTTGCCTTGTTTTCCAAGGTTTAGTTTGATATCCACATAGTCCGGCCTTGCAAACGGGTTGAACGATCCAGTCGTATGTAAGGATATGGTTTGCCAATTCGAGAGGAGTTGTTCCGGGAATTGACTTTACGTCGGTTGTTAGGCCTTCTCTAGGGTTAGTTTTCTATCATCTTTTGCATCTACCAGGCTCAATTACGTGTAGGACGTTCCAATTACGTGGTGAAAACGTTAAACTGTCGTAGATCGATTTAACTTGTATTGATGAAGCAAAACCCCATGTTACCGTAGATCTAATGCGAACCATGGGACAATCGGCTCGAGCCGATTCACGAAACACAGGAGCGGTCGCCTCGAATTTACGTATGCTTGTTTGCCATGCGAAACTAATCAAGCAATCCATCACCTTCTTGACCAGGTATAGGTCGGTGGCATCCTTGCATCAGCCGGGGCGTGTCGGGAGTTTTGCGGCCGTTGCGAGGGACGAGGCCCACGATTCAGGAGCCTCCCGGCTCTTCGTGTTGCTCGTCGCTGCTCGCCGGTGGGTTTTGACAGGCAACACATTCTGGCACGCCCGGTGGGACAATCAACAGCATCTGCATCAACATCCGACGCTGCGATGGGGGACAGACCAGTCACGTACGACGATCTGCCTGAGGAGCACAAGGCGAAGTATGATGATATCAAAGCCCTCTTCGAAGCCGATCTCATCGGCTCTTTTGAGAGGACCCGTAAGCATGGCATCAGGTGGAAAGGGTTCTCGCCCGAAGGTGCTCTTGATGAGGTGGATCTGTCTGTTCCTTCAGAGGAGCGCACCAGAGCTCTGCGACAGGAAGTCAATTACATGGTGGCTCATTCTCTTCACCGCCATTCTGAGAGCCTAGTGAACGCTTTCGAGCGCGTCGCGGTTCGCGTAGTTCAGGAGATCATGAAACATCAGTACTCTCCGTCGGGGCCTACTCTAGGGACTCACAGGAGAAAGAGCTCGGACTGAGCCACTCGCCATTCACGCTTGCGCTCCGGAGCCACCAGGGCACCGGCATCGTCGTCTACAAGGTTGGAGGTGACCTGGCGATTGCCAATTCTGTTTGAACCACCTAAAGAAATCCCACATGGATATGTGTGCACCTACGTGCGGACTGCAATAGCTGACGCACGAACAGATTGCAACCGCAGGGATTTACGGGCGAGTTTCGAGCAGGGCTTGAGGAGCGGTATTTCGGAGCAGGGATGTGCAGGATGGGCCGATAACAGGCATGGCTAGCCAAATGCGCCACGGGCGAGTCATGAGAATTCAGCCCCTGCAGCTCAAACGGTGGAGCAAATCCGTACCATCCTGAGAGACCAGTTCGGCTTCGTGCCGAAGAGGAGGACAATCGGCTATTCCAAGCCATACCCCAACGAGTTTGATCTGATTCCGCTGCCGCCCAAGTATCGGCTCCCTGAGTTCTCAAGGTTTAGCGGATAAGAAGGGTCGAGCTCGATCGAGCATGTGAGCCCATACCTGGCACAGTTAGGCATGATTTCAGCATCGGATCAGTTACGCGTAAGGTTCTTTGCGCAATCTCTGACAGGACCAGCTTTTGGGTGGTACACCTCGTTGCCACCTGATTCGATCCAGACTGGAAGCAAGCGGAAGAGTTCCACATTGTATCATTGAAGCTACCGAGGTGGCATTGCGGACTGGCGCAGTAAAGCGGGAGAAACGGTGGCCAGTACATTCAGCGTTTCAGATCGCTAAGAACCGATGTTATTCGGCTCGTTTAGCGAGAAAGAAGCGATCGGTGGAAGTGTTGGGTCTCGGCACCTATCAAGGATCGCTTTCAAGTAGAGTACAATTCATTGGCGCACATGGCCTGACAATGTATGAACAGCGCCACCGAGTTGTACCAAGACAAGTTCAAACGTCCGATAGGCACAGTCGTCTGAAGAAGAGGATCCTATACAAGACCGAGGTGGCCGTGGCTGAATGGGCTCGGGGGCAGATCCTGTCACCAAATGGGTAAAGCGGCAAGGGCCGCAAAAGGGTTCGACTTGATGTGAGCAAAGCGAGCAGATATTCGATTCTTTTTGAAAGAAAAGCATTTGAAGTTACCGAAGGCCATAAAATCCCTCGGCTCAAGAGATGAGCGGAGACCATACGCAAGTGGCATCACTCGTTCACCCACACCACCAATGATTGCAAAGAGCTACGTCGCCAGATCCAAACGGCGATAGAACAGGGCCGTCTGATCCTTGGGCAATTCGCCATGAAAGTAGACACAAACCCGTTTCCCGGCGTCAACATGGTAGAACACAGCCACTCCACGAGGCATCAGTTGGATTTCTCGTTCGATGTTAATATGGCAGGACCTGTGTACCACCATGGCACATATAAGGAGGAAGGCGGTCGCTCTCGGGGCAAAGAAAGAGAGGAGGCTGGTCCACGCGACCGGCCCCGTTATTATGACAGGCGGTATTTAACCGAGGAGCAAGTGAGAAGCGTGCGATATCAGAAGCCACACTCCACGCATCTCCTTAACAAGTATGAGCGTCAGTATGACCGACGTCGCCGGCACGATAGATATGATGAAGCATATGAGCACCTCGCTAGGGGAAAGTCAAAGGAAAAGGAAGGCGTAGATAAACATTGGGATTGTCCGTTCTTCAAGTATTGCTGGGATGCGGGAATGAGCCGATTGCCCACAATCGACAACTGCCCGGAATGTGGACAGCAGAAGGATGACACAGGTCCAGTTTCAGCGTTCAAGCGTCTAGGGCCTCTCCCACCTCAGAACAGACAAGGGGAGTCAGCTCGAGCAAAAGATCTCGAGGAGCCAATGGGTGAAGAAGAAGACAGATATCACCGGCCAAGGTGGTGTCCCGATGGACTCAGACGCACCCAAAAGCGTAGAGTTCAGCGACTGCGTAGCTTGGAGGAAGCCGGGCCTTGACCTCCACGCTTTAAGGAAAGCACGGATCCTGGCGTGAAAATTCGCAAACCTTGGAAGCGGGCTCGTCCGAAAG
Source organism: Avena longiglumis (assembly GCA_030063025.1). Lineage (NCBI taxonomy): Eukaryota > Viridiplantae > Streptophyta > Magnoliopsida > Poales > Poaceae > Avena > Avena longiglumis. Next base: position 544,982,628 of record CP125976.1, on the reverse strand, counting down.
GAAAGAGTGGCGCCCAAACCAGTAAAAGCCGATGCGAAGACATCGGTGGCACAAACATGGTGTTCATACTTCCGCCGAGTTTTGCGCCCAAGAACCAAAGAACTACCGTGGCACAATTTGGCTGCGGCCCACGGTTATCTTTGAAAAGCCACGAGAAGGGCTACAAACATCGAAAGCCACACTGTGAGGTTATATCAATGGGCGCCTGTCCGCAAGATGTTAGTTGACACCGAGCGGCAGTCAATATAATGCCATAATCCATGCTACGGCGTTTGGGGACGCTCCTCGCAGATCGATCAAGACCAACGTCACGTTAAGCGACTTCAACGGCCAAACTTGAAACGCAAGGCGTTGAACGTGGATCTGCCGTGGGCAGAAAAACCATCCTACGTCATTCTTTCGTGGACAGCAAAAGCACCTACTGTCTTCTTGGGGAGGATTGATTCACGCTAATCGCTGCATTCCATCCACGATGCACGGTGCTGTCTGATGGGATGGAGATGAAGTGGAAGTCATTCATGCAGATGATTCGATCGAGATCTCCATATGGCATGAACATCGGGAAGCGAAGACCAAGAGCCGATCTGGAATCAGTCTAGCGGCTGGCGCGTGAAGCTACAAAAAGCGGGGTGAGGCTGGTCTTATCCACCGCCTAGAGTAGCAAAGTCCACGATCAATGCGTGACATGGACGATCCTGCGATCGCCACAAAAATAAAAGCGATAATCTTCGACGAACAGGTCATGCGATCGTAGTAGGGAGATTCCGCCATTGTAGAGCTCAAATAAGTTGTAAACCTTCCTTGACTAATGCAATCAAAAGGGGCGATTGCAATCGCCCAAATCATCTTTGTTATCCTCACCAACTGTTTGCCCGTGTTTAGCATCGATTTAGGTGACGGAAAGCTAGGGTATGGGTTTACCTCCTCCGATGAGCTAGAGGAGATTGACATCGGTCAGGATAAGCCACGACCAACATTTACAAGCAAGTTAGATCCGAATCTGGGTCCGATGATAGCTTTGTTGAAAGAATATCCAGACTTCTTTGCTCGGGACTATCTGAGATGCCGGGTTAAGCAGAGCATCATTGAGCATCGACTCCGCTTAAAAGGGTTTCGCCATTCCAGCAGTGACGAGCAGATGAAGGCGAAATTTTGGAAGAAGTCAAGAAAGAGATCGAGAAAATGTTGTGACTTGGTTAATTAGGCCATGCGGTATCTTGAGTGGATTTCTAGTATCGTACACAGAGAAAAAGGATGGCTGGCGTGTTGCCATAGATTTTCGGGATCTCAATAGAGCTACTCCAAAGGATGAGTATCCGATGCGTGGCAGAGACATTAATCAACGCAATGGCTGGTCATAAGATCTTGAGCTTCATGGATGGCAATGCGGTTACAACCAAATTTTATGGCTCGGAAGATATACACAAGGCGCATTGAGTCCTGTTCGGTGGGGTTGTTTGAATATGTAGTCATGACGTTTGGACTGAAGAATGCCGCGCCACATACCAAAGAGCCATGAATTACATTTTCCATGATCGATCGGCAAGCGGTGGAAATTTATATCGATGACGTGGTGGTCAAGTCTGCTTGATACAAGGACACTTGGACGATGCGCAACGTCTGGACCGAACAAGAAAATTGACCGGATGAATCCAAAGAAGTGTGCCTTGGGTGACGGTCAGTTCTTGGGTTTCTTTGTCCATGAACGGAATTGAGATCGACCTGAAAAGTCGAGGCGGTGCGAACAATGAAGCCACCTACCACGAAGAAAGAACTGGTCTCTCATCGGCAAGATCAACTTCCGTAAGATTCATCTCAATCTGTCGGGAAGAATAGAGCCGTTCATGGGATGGTGAAAATTAAATCGATGAGGAGTTCCGGGGGCGAGAACAACAAAGAGCCTTGACGAGATCAAAGAATATCTATGAAGCCGCCGGTGTTGGTTCCGCACCCGGATAGGCCGTTCTACATTTACTTGTCGATGGTGACACGTCCATCGCCTCGGTGGTGGTGCAGGTTTATGATGGTGCAGGCGAGTTGTGTTTACATCGCGAAGGATCTGGATGCAGAGACAAGGTATCCTGAGATCGATAAGTTGTGCCTCTGCCTGTTTTTCACCTGCACCAAGCTGCGCCACATCTTGTTCTCAGCGGAGATTATCATTATATGCAAGTCAGATGTCATAAAACATATGCTGTCGGCTCCTATGTTGAAAGGCCGACTCGGCAAATGGATGTTTGCATTATCGAATTTGATATCCGGTATCAACCGAAGCGGTTAAGGTCGGCGTTGGCGACCTTATTCTGAAAGAATCAACACCGATATAGCAAAGTCTGCTCTGACGTGGGCTATGTTTTTCGATGGATCGGTTTGTGATGATGGTTGCGGAATCGGCATTCTACTCGTCGCCGGGGGCAACATATTCCTTCTCCATCAGTTATCTACCCTCGCACCAACAACGCCATCACTGAGTATGAGGCGTACGCAAGGGAATGGAGTTGCTCATCGGCTGGAGGCGAGCGGTGGAAATTTTGGAGACTCCAAATTGGTGATTTCCCAACTCACGGAGGAATACAAGTGTGAGAGCGAGTCGCTCTTCCCATTATGGTTGCAATGCCGTGAGCTGATGGCACGTTCGGTACATAAACTTCACTGGATCGCGATCGCGAATACCGAGGCGAATGATCTCGCACAAATGGCTTCGGCTACAAGGGCGTGGCGGAGGAGCTGATGTTCGTGCAGTTCACAGGCGGACGACTGGAGAGCCGATATCTTCAATTACTTGAAGGATTCGGCTCGGGGGGCACCTAAACGGATAAGGTACAAGGCCATGAAGTACGTGCTTATTGGGGACATGTTCTACAGGACTCTGGAAGGGTTACTGCTCAAATGTCTGGGGCCAACCGAGGCCAATCGGCTCCTACACGAGGTACACGAAGGCGCCTGTGGGACTCACCAATCGGCTCACAAGATGAAATGGTTGATCAGGCGATCAGGGTTTTATTGGCCCACCATGCTTGAGATTGTTTTAAGTACTACAAAGGGTGTCAAGCATGTCAGAAATTTGGAAAAATTCAGACGGTACCCGCGTCAGCAATGAACCCCATCATCAAGCCTTGGCCATTCCGAGGTTGGGGCATGGATATGATTGGCAAGATCAATCCTCCATCAAGCAAAGGCCACATGTGGATTTTGGCCATTACGGATTATTTCACTAAATGGGTGGAGGCTGTCCCGATGAAGTCGATGAGCTCGAAGGATGTTATCAATTTTGTGAAAGAACATGTCATTCATAGATTCGGGATTCCCAAACTATCACGACCGATGGAGGTTCGGTCTTCATTTCTCATGAGTTTAGAAAATTACAGTGAGGACACGGGAATTAAGCGATCCGATCATCTCCGTACTATGCTCAAGCAAATGGGCAAGCTGAAGCGTCCAACCAGAGCCTTATCAAGCTGATCAAGAGGAAAGTCGACGAGCACCCTAGGCGTTGGCACGAGGTTTTGTCAGAGGCTTTATGGGCTTATCGCATGTCATGTCATGGAGCGATAAAAACCTCGCCATACCATCTAGTCTATGGACAAGAAGCCGTATTGCCCTGGGAGATTACGGCTGGATCGAGACGTGTCACTTTTCAGAACGATCTAACAACTGAAGAATATGCGACCCTGATGAGTGACAGTGTTGAGGATTTAACTGAGCTTAGGCTGTGGTCGCTTGAGAAAATCAAAGAGAACAAGGCCAAGGTAGCTCGTGCATATAATAAGAAGGTGAGACCAAAGGAGTTCCACGTTGGCGATCTGGTATGGGAAGCTGTATTGCCATTGGGGACTAAGGATGCAGCATATGATAAATGGTCTCCAAATTGGCACGGGCCATACAGGGTCGATCAAGTTTTAAGGGGGAACACGTACATGCTTGAGGATCTGGACGGCATGAAATTCCCGTGGTATCAGCGGTTGACATCTCAAGAAATATTTCCCAAGCATGTGGGGTGATGGGCGGTGAAATGGGGCGATACATGAAATCGGCCAATAAAAAAAATTAAATATAGCGATGCACAGCCATCGACTCTAGAGGTTCAAGCATTACGAGCAGGTGTCAGTTTACATGAATGAGCTACTGAAGGAATGCCTCGAAGGCGTGGAGGGCGTCAGCACGGACACGATCCACCTCGGCGATCTCGGCTTCGTCATCTTCGTCCTTGCCCATCACTAGCTGCTTGTTCAGGGCACGTATTTCCGCTAGATCAGTCTTCAGTTGAGCTTTGAGGCCTTCTGCTTCGTCTTGGGCGATGAATGCTTCCTTGTCACGAATGAGCTGTTTAGTCGCCCGGACCTTCTCTTCAAGATCTCCCAATTCCTTTTTCAAGGATGCAAGCTCGGCGGTACTGACAGAGGTGTCAGTTTTGGCATCCAGAGACGCCTTTTTCTCGTTGAGCTGCTGACATTTGTCTGCAATATTGGCCTTCAGCGGGAGTTGGGCACGGCGCAGATTAATCCTCTCACGAGCCAACTTCACCCTTGACCCGTAGAAAGACAGAGTTACAACTGGCCAAAGCTTCACCTGCAATGCTACTGGGAGTTGGTCCTTGATTTCGGCAAGAACACTCTTCACCTCTTCAGAACCCTCGATCAACTTCTCGATCGGGGAGGACAGCAAGGCTTTGAGACGCTGGAATTGGGGTAGAACAGACCTGGCTCATGGTTCATCGTTGGCAACAGAGGGAGTTGGTTCGATGGATTCAGGGTCGAACGTCAGCAGGCCTGAGATATCACAACCCTAGCAGGCCGAAATGGCGTCAGTATGCGTCCAACATGGAAGGATGAGCCGAACGAAGCGAACGTACCTCTCCTAAGATCAAGGGGATAGCAGATGACGAGACAATCGACTTGTGTGTTGTTGCTGGGGGCTTGGCCAAAGTGGTAACCGTTTCGTCTATGCCTTCAGGGATTACTAGATCCAGCCTTGCGAGAGGCATCAGCACTACCCCGGCTTTCCCACTAGACGTGTCAGTCGTCTGCATGGAAGGTGCTTAGCCGATGTAAGTAGTGATGAATCGGCAGATAAAAAAGAAACAATTGGTGAGAGCATGGAGGGTGATGACTTTCGAAACCTCCTGGCTCGACGAAGAAGTTTGCAGTCCCTTGCGAGCCCTCTTGGGGCTCACGGCCCCCTCGGCGATGCTCGAGGCGTGGGTTCGAGGAACAGCCTTTTCACAGGCCGATGGTGGCAAATCTGGCTGGCTCGGTGTGATGGTCCTCTCGAGTCTGTTGGGCCGATTCTCCTCGATTGGATTGTGTGTCCTCCGGAGGTGTCTTGACGGAAGCCTAAGAAAGGAGAGCTAGTAAGCACGAGCATGTTTGCAAGGATGAAAGAGATCAACCAAGGCATGGATCGGTACATGCGAACTTTACGGAGAAGCTCGGCGCCTCAAAGTCTTCCTGGCAGCTACCTTCCTCACCACCGTTCTTGTTTTAGTTGGAACTCGAGAGGCGGCTGACCTAGAAGCTGCTTGGTTCTTGGAAGCCGATTGTGGTGATATCGGCTGGTTCTGCATCATGACCTTTTTTAAAGGTGGCGAGTTTTTGCAGAAAAGGACCACAGGAGCTGGTGGGAAGAATTCGAAGGGGGAGCCATCACCGTGCGTAGGTTCAGGACCATCTTGTTGCTGCAAGGAGACAGAGTGGGTTATTAGGAGAATCATTTGTGAGCTGCATCAAGAAAATTTACAAGTAGTGGTACCTGTTCTACGGGGATATCATATTCAGCATCGAGCTGTTCCAGCAATGGTCCCAGAGCTCTCCTGAAGGCATGAGTCCTCCACATCGACCACCAGTTCTCAAAACCATCGGTTGATGAAGCGAAGGTGAGGTTGTTAGGAATTGGGATGGTCAGAGCATCGAAGAAGGAATAACACCTTTGGTGGTGAGAGGATCGGGCGGTCGACTCTGCTCTCAGTAAGATGGTGGAGAAAGAAATGGGAGGTACTTGTCCAAGGCCAAATTGCCGAGCCACTACGACCGGCTGGTAGAATTCGTATCCGAGCTTGATTATTACATTGGATGTGCTCATGCCAAGCTGGAAGGAAACAGGACGAATCACGTGGAAAATAATTGCCAGTCTTTGGTGTCATCGGCAAAGTTGTCTAGCCTGAAGGACATTGGATTTTCAAAATGTTCCGATTCTTCCATGTAAGGAAAGAAGATAGGATTGTCCAGGCCTTGGAAGAAAATGCTGAACCACTTGGATGCTTCATGAGGGATCAGTTTACTACCTGGCAGTCTATACAAAGCTTGGCCGTAGCTGGTGCATCGGATCTGCTTCCCTTTGGCATCTGGAAAGGTGCAACTCGCCAAAGGGGGAAGTTTGGGACATGGTTTTGAAAATACAGCTGAGCCCATAGCTGAATGAACCACCAAGGACCTCCTGTTTTGACTGCTATGCCGGAGAATAGTTTGACAGACATCAATCGGAGATATCGATAGACCTCTCCAAGGAGCAGTTTGTCGATGCCAAGTTGAGTGCCTTTGGCAAGTTAATGAGCCAAGGAGAGATAATTCTTGGTTGGAGCAAGGAAGGGCCACGAATATGAAATGTTCCATCCGAAGTTGAGGAAAGTCGTGTGTTCTTTCTCGTGGAGGCCTTTAGTTTTCATGTGGCTTTGAATATAGGCACCCGGTTAAATGCGATGCTTTTTGGAAGAAAGCGTGTAGGGACCTTTGTCGATTAAAAGGAGGGGCTGGGTGATGTAACGTCCGGACGGTAATCATCACCACGTCTAACGAGTTGGTGTCATGGGGCCATGACCGAACATGAAGCGATTGAGCATCGGACCAGAAATAGCCGATGGTTTTAGAAGATTTTCATGTTTCTCAAGGAGACAATGACAAATACAAGGCATCGGCTATTCCGTGGTTTCCCATTGAGATTGGTAAGTTTTGGCTACCCATTGTACCAAGAGACCCAATGTTCAGGAGGATTAGGCGGGCTCGCAAGAAGTCGGCCCAAGAATTCAAATCTAGGTTTTGGCTTACGAAGGGATTCTGTTTGCCTGCAAAGAGATCGATGGGCAGGACTAGATTCTGCAGGGGCCAAGACAGAGAGAGTTTGGGAGAGAAGGATGCGGCGTGAGAATGTAAACCTAAAATTTAATGGTGGAATAAAGCATTAATTCAGGTGTTTGCCATTAATTCTAGCACCGTGTTAGGGCATGAGGAGTGGGCGACCTTGAGACCAGAGACCTGTGTTGGTGTTGGACGATTCCGCCATCTAGTTTGCCGGCGGAGATGGATCTATGCAATTGGGGATCGAGGGTTCTCGTCATTGTAAGCTCGATCTATTCGGTGAGGCAATTGGAGATGGGTTGGCCTTTTTTGAAGAGGGTCGAGCTACCGTTTGAAGCGGAAAGTGGCCGCTCAGATTTGTCTAAGTATGCGACAAATTTGACCTTGTCAACGTTTGTGGGAAAGCCGATGTGTTACCATCGGCTCTTTGGGCTGACTTGGTTGTTGTATGAGCGTAGTATGGTGAAAGCCGATACATTACTATCGACGGAACATTGACCTATTTTGACTATCGGCAAAATCGAATTGGAAAAGCAATCTTTGTTGATTCAAAAGCGATTATTTACAATGGAGTCGATTGCTTACAAAGGAAATCTGCTACTAGTACTACTACTACTAGTTCCTAATCTAGAGGTGTCGTCGCCTTTGTCTTATTGTCGTCGTATTCGCTGTCCTCGCCCTTCTTCAAAGTTGTCGTGGGGCCTCCTCGTCCTTATCGTCGTCTTCGGTGTCCTCGCTGGATCCGGCGCGGAAGCGCTTCACCGGCGGGTATTCGTCGGAGGAGGTGTCCTCCTCCGCTTCCTCCTCCTCGTCGGAGGATTCGATGTCCTCGTCCTAGGACACGGCATCGTCGGCGCTCTCCACCTCCAGTTCCTCGTCGACAAGGAACTGGAGGCCCTCCTCGCCGTCGTTCAGGGACTCGTCGTCCTCTCACCAGGCGGCGAAGTCCCAGTCCCTCTCGTCCCACCATTGTGGGGCGAGAGCCTCGTACGCCGCCATTGGCGGGTGCTCCGGCGTCGGCTCCCGGTCGCTTATTGTGTTGGAGGATTGGGAGGAAAGGCCGTATGATTTGGAGGAAGAAGAGGAGGCCATGGCGGAGGAAGAGGGTTTTTTGGCGGAGGAAGAGGGTTTTTTGGCTGATGGAAGAAGATGGGGTGTATGCTCGGATGAATTTAAATAAGGGAATAGTGGGAGGTGGTTCAATGCCATAGCGGTTTCCCGAATGTGGTGCCAAAATTGTCAAATCATGCACTGCGGAGAAGTTGAGAATCTGAGGCATCATGATGAGGGGGCGTGTGATTCTGCTTTCAAGCGTAACCCGATATAAAAAAGGGAAAAGAAAAAAAACCATGAGTGGTTTTGGAATTATTATTGCCAAAACCAGGGGCATGTGTTATCGCCATTTTGGCCAAAGGAGGAGATGGGCGTAATCAAGATGGGCTTGGAGGATACATATATACAACGTATTGCTGGATCGGCCTTGTCGTGGATTTGGGCTAAATTGCCCGATGTCTGTATATTATAGTAGGTTACGTTTGGTTTAAGTAAAGAGATAGAGTTGTTAGGGTTATTCCAAAGATAGAAAGTCTCCGGACTATAAATATGTACCTAAGGTTATTGAGAAAAGGAGAACGATCACGTTCACAACAAACACAATCTCGGTGCATCGCCACCCCTTGTTTCTAGGGTTTCTTTCGGGTAAGTGTCATGCCTAGATGCATCTTGCGGTCTAGGCGATATCTATCGTTATTTAGTGTTACTCGTACTGAAGCCTTGTTGATGGCGAGTAATACCTAGCATCGGTACCTTTTTTGTTATGATTGCTTAGTTATGCTGCCTTTAGTTATCTCGCTGCCTTTGCACCTTTTCCGGGTGTAAGGGAAGCATCTTATGATCTTTATTGATCGATTTGATCTGTTATAGTTTTGCCTTGTTTTCCAAGGTTTAGTTTGATATCCACATAGTCGGGCCTTGCAAGCGGGTTGAACGATCCGAGTATGTAAGGATATGGTTTGCCAATTCGAGAGGAGTTGTTCCGGGAATTGACTTTACGTCGGTTGTTAGGCCTTCTCTAGGGTTAGTTTTCTATCATCTTTTGCATCTGCCAGGCTCAATTACGTGTAGGACGTTCCAATTACGTGGTGAAAACGTTAAACTGTCGTAGATCGATTTAACTTGTATTGATGAAGCAAAACCCCATGTTATCGTAGATCTAATGCAGAACCATGGGACAATCGGCTCCAGGCGATTCACGAGAAACACAGCCGTCGTGGCTCGAATTTCACGATGCTTGTTTGCCATGGAGGAAACTAATGAAGCAATCCATCACCTTCCGACCAGGTATAGGTCAGTGGCACGTTTGCATTAGCCAGGGCGTGTGCGGAGTTTTTGCCGTTGCCGAGGACGAGGCCCACCAGCGATTGGAGCCTCCCGGCTCTTCGTGTTGCTCGTCGCTGCTCGCCGGTGGGTTTTGACAGGCAACAATTATACATATTTTTCTGAATTATAAAACAAAAGTTATTGATTTAACAAGTTTTAATCATTTTATTTCATTTTTTGAATATTTATATTTGGATTTATATCATTCATTCTTTCTTAAGCAGGAAATAACTTTTTACATCGCATCCACACCTATCCCTAGTCACAGACTAGTGGGCTAGTGGCCACCTCATATCTTAAGTTAAAATAAATGCATTTGTTACCGGCCTGATTGCTACCCCCAGACAATGACAGATGTGCCCCAGGCCATATCACTTGCCACGTGAGACAATGACCAGGTCAAACCGTGAACTGTGTCCAGGGTGGCGTCAGCATGACGTCGCTATGGCGTCAGCACCACCACCTCCGTTAGTGGGTGGTTGCCGGCGACGATCCATGGCGCCCCAGCAAACGAAACTAACCTAGTTCGAATCAGCGCAACGCGCTGAACCCTAAAGTGGCGGCGCCGCTCGGAAATGGTCATTGGAGCCTTGGCTCCGACGATCTCCGACGGTGTCCGACGATGGCAAAAGGTGTGACGACATTTTACAACTAGATACGGCGAGTTAGGAATACTGGAAGGTTCAGGAAATCACCCTAATTACGATAGAGAGGTCGGCGGGGACAGGTGTGGTCGGAGACGAGCTCTCCGATGAGGATTCCGACGAACTGCCGCAAAGAGGAACGACAAAATTCGTCCACTCCAGTGCTCCCTTTGATGCAAGATTTCACTTAGAGGATCTACGGAGGACGGGGCTTCTCCATGGCTACTTGGAAGAGAGTGGGGAGGTGCGTCTCGACGGCGAGACGAGCTCCGGTGAGCTAGGATTTCAGCCCCATTCGAATCAGAGAGGATAAGGAGGGAATATGGATAGGGATTGAGGCAGGGCGTCGCGGTGGCCTTCTTATCCCCCTCTAGAACGACGACGAGCGTCTCGACGCACGGCTGACGATGACGGCATCGGGCGGCGGTGGACTCCTGCATCGAGCTGCCTGTGTGCGTGAGGATGACGACGATGTCACTTTTGCGGAAAAACCCCTGGCAATTCTTTTAGCTCAACCCGCGGTCCTTCTTCAGTCCCAACTTTCAGCCAGAGAAGAGGAAAAGCTGGGCTGGCTGTTGGGCTTTTGTGGGCTGCACATGGGTGGTAGATAGTGGAGAAGGAAATGGGCCACGGCCAGGTAATGTTTTTTATTTGCTTTACTTTTTTCTATTTTCTGTTTTGTTTTTTCAGATTTGTATTTTATCTATAATTTGAATCTTTCTAACAAAGTTTACTTGCTAAACATTTGCAGCAGCAATTTATATTGATTGAGATTTATTTTGTAAATCTTAATGATAAACATTTTATATTTCTTTATTTTCTTTATATGAGTCCCTTTTAATAATTTGTAAAATCCTTTATTATTAATTTTCTTTCTATACTAACCATGGCTTTATTATATGATATTTCCTTATTTTTTATAAAACTTAACTCTAGTTAGCTCATAATGGAAATTTTTATATAATGATTCTCTACCATTATTTGATGCATGAAATACAAAGGAAGTTAATATGGTTAATATAACTCCTATTAATTTAGAAATTGGCAATGTATATATTCTATTATGATAAACATAGAAGTTAGGGTTTGAATTGTAAGTGCTTACCCTAGATTTTAGATTCTTAATTTACTTATATTCCCGTGTTTATGTGAGTAAAGATTTAATAGCTAAGCATATTGTATTTATATTTGTGATTTTTAATGATATCACCATTTAAAGTAAAATAGTGGAATGGTTTTCTAGGCTATCTTATGAGAAAGAATTAATAAAGATAGTTCTTATGTACCTAAGATAATGATGGTTGAGAATGACAAAGGTGTGCTTAAGTGATTTGATATAGGAAATTATTCCTAGCAGCTATTGTGGAAATAAGATGATTGATCCAACCGATGGGGTGGATGTTAAGCTTGGTTATAGATTTAGGGTTTAATGTTACTCAGAATTTCTATCTTCCGTAACTCACAATCCTGGACTTCTAATTAATGAATTCCTTTCCTAGATATACTACTTTTTCCTATCCATCATCATGGTTAACATGATGAGCTTTATTTCACAAAAAATATTCTTATCCACCTATTATTCTTCTAAACTCATGGATGAATCCAATGAGTTTGACACTAAAGCATTTCATGATCTTCACCTATCCAGACTTGGCTATATCAACTACTCTTCTGCTGATAATCTTCAATCCAACCAGTAGTTCCTTCAAACTCCACTCATAATCTTCCTTAATCATCCATCACTAATATTTCTCCATTAGATATATACATCAAACTACCTTTCTCTAAAGCTTACTACCCTTTAGGATGAATAACACTACTTCCATAACTCCATGATATACTATCTTTAATTGAATCATACTGTCTTACATTTACATTATTCTAATAACTCACACCCCAACCTCACATTATATTAATGTGGCTTGTAATGACTACTCTAGTATAACTTATCTATACCAGGGTTTCAATCATTTTCTTCCCACCAATATCACTTATACTTGATATAAGTATTCAATCTTGGTGAGCAAGGCATGATCATTATAATCCTTAATTATTGCTAACTTAGATTCCAATTTGGCTAATCCAGGCTTTATCAGTATAACCTTACAATTGTATTGGAATTATCTTCTTAGTACCTTTAATTGAATTAAGGCTGTTATTCATGGACTATGCCCCCTTGATCCAATAGAATTACTACTTGTAACTATCTTCAGGGTTCATCCTAGTAATCTTCTTTACTACCACCTATATGTTATTTCAAATAACTCTTCTATCCATCCAGGAGTGAGTTTAACTCCATCAATTATCACATTGATTTTTATTCTTCTTCAATCATTCCCATCCTATCAATGATATCTAAAACTAGCATCACTATTTACCTCTTCTTAGTTGTTTCTTTATAATCACTCAAGTGTAAGCTATGTTATGGTCAAGAGTTAATAGATTAAGATTTGGTGAATCAATAGTTGATTTCTCAACATTGATGAACAAAATATATTGGAATATAGCTCAATAGATATGATAAGGATTGATATGGAAAGAAAGATATATGGTGAATGATCTTGACTTGGTTTCTTTCCTACTCAAACTCATTGAAGAGTTAAGGTTAGGTATTACCATGATACTCATAGTAAGAATAGGTAAGAATAAGATAGGTCAGGATTAGTCATTACATTCTTATTACTTGAGTGGTAATCTTAACTTGGCATTTATGAGTTTTTGTGCTAAATATTATGATATGATCCCTTAAGGGTCAGATATTAATCATTTAAGCAAAGCATTATGAGTAACCTTTTATTATATTTGATCTATCCTCCGATCAGATCATGTTTACCCAAATAAGGTTTTAGCAAAGGTCATATTGAAACTTATCACATTCAACTTGATGATCTACTTCAGTTCCATCAAGTTGAGAGAAGCTTCAATCATTTTGACAAGTTTTCTTTAAAAGCGCGAAAATTATTCGGATTTTCTATGCATGAATGCAATGCACACATCTGGGTTCAGCTTATTTCTAAGCTCTAATGCTGGGATGTTACACTAGTGAACTATGGACCCCGGTCCAATCTTTACCATTGATACATCTTCCTTTATTCTTGTTACTTTCTGCAAACCACCATTACCTTCCACACCATACGTTTAATCCTTTGTTACAGCAAACCGGTGAGCTTGACAACCTCACTGATTTGTTGGGGCAAAGTCTTGAGTTTGTGTTGTGCAGGTCTCCGCGTTGCTTGCAACACCTGTGTGACGTTTCCTTCCTCCTACTGGTTCGATAACCTCGGTCTCAACTGAGGGAAAACTTGATGCTGTGCTGCTTCACACCTTGCTCTTGGGGTTCCCAACGAAGCGCTCCTACATCAACTCAGCGCTGCATCAAGATTTTTTGGCGTCGTTGTCGGGGAGGCTAAGGACGTCTTCACTAGGGGAGTCCTTCACTTCCTTTCTCTTTACTTTGTTTTTAGTTTGCTTTGTTTCTTTTGCTTGGTTTTGTTTGCTTCTTTTAAAAAAATCCAAAAAAATTTAGTCTAGTTTGGTTTGTTTGCCTTATTCAAAAACACAAAAAAAATTAGTTCCTGCTCTAGCTACAGCTGCTGTTTTTGGCTTGCTCACCTTTGTCAAAATGAACTCTGCTGAGAACACCAAGTTGTGTGACTTCACTAGCACCAACAACAATGATTTCCTAAGCACTCCTATTGCTCCACCTGCTCCTGATGCTACCTTTTATGAAATTAAGCCTGCTTTGTTGAATCTTGTGATGAGAGAGCAATTTTCTGGTGTTGGTTCTGATGATCCTGCTGCCCATCTTAATAGCTTTGTTGAACTTTGTGAGATGAGAAGTATAAGGATGTAGATGGAAATATTATTAAGCTCGACCTTTTTCCTTTCTCCTTGAGGGGAAAAGCTAAAGAATGGTTGCTATATTTGCCTAAAAATAGTATTGATTCTTGGGCTAAGTGCAAAGATGCTTTTATTGGAAAGTACTATCCTCCTGATAAGATTATTTCTATGAGAAGTGACATTATGAAATTTAAACAACTTGATAGTGAACATGTTGCTCTAGCTTGGGAAAGAATGAAATCTTTGGTTAAAAATTGACCTACTCATGGCTTGGATGATTATCCAGACTTTTTATGCAGGTTTGAAATTCTCCTCAAGAAACCTGCTAGATTCTGCTGCTGGAGGTACCTTCATGTAAGATCCCTCCCTTTTAAATGTAAGGATCCCTGTGTTTGTAATGCTAGTCCCTGGATCAATGCTAGCATCCACAGTTTAAGATGAAGTACACATAAACAAAGGTCATTATTACATATCATTCCAGAGACAATCATAGTCTTTTACAACTCCATGGCCATAGGCCTAATACAAGAGTTTAACCATAACAATATAAATAAGTCTTCATCTTCATGTGCCACAGGCAAGCATGTTGAGTGTAGACTCATAACCCCTAATCATCATCGAATAACTCGCAACATCACAAGTTCTGACCCAGAGGTCAATACATTGGAATAGTATTGGCAAGTGATACCTTAGTAGAATACTAACATCTAGATACTATATTAATTTGGCTAAGTGTAGCTTAGGCTTGCTTTGCTCAAAATAGGTTTTACCTATTAGTTGAAAACACTAAGTTTTTCTTTGACAAAACTTTCCCAAGGAACCACCAATAGAAATTGGTGAACCTTCACCCTTGTTCAACCACAAGTTTTAGCTTAGAAAATTGGGATGAGGAGATTCTTGATAGCTTCCATGTCTTGATGCTCAAGTTGTCCAATACCAGGGACATGGTAAGTACTTAGATTCTTCCATCTGCAGAGGTTGTGCACTTTCCCCACAAGACTTGATTTTCACCAAGACAGGACCTTTCAGAAGCCTTCCCTTATACCAAATGGACGCGTTCCAACCTATCATCCCACTACCACCAACTGTCCAAATGGCTAAGTTATTGCAACCTATATGATCCAGGCAGAGCCCATATTGCCATGTGGCTGCACTAGAAGCTCCTTAACATTTGGCATCTCAAATCCCTTTGTTCCTGGGTGGCTTTCCACAAGTATGATACACAAGGTAAACCATAGAAATGGGCCTTGTGTAACCACTCAACACAAACCATTCTTTCCATTCCACCCAGGTGTTTCATTCACTTAGTTGTTTTATTAAGCAAAACATAAGTCCAAAGACTTAGAAATACTTCTCATAGCATGATTATATAATCCACCCTTGGTTGCTACTAGCTAGACTAAGCATGGCAATAGCAAGTATCTTAACTTAGAGGAAATTCTAACATTGCTACAACTACTAGGATTTCCCAAACATAGCATATAGATACTTAGCAAAATAATCATTCAAGTCCTATACAAAATATTTCTAGTGCATAGGTAAAATATTGGGAAGAAACATGAAACACCACTTGCCTTGGTAGTTTGGAAAGTAGCAACAATATTCACAACCACAATCACTATTAGCACCAAAATGTACACATAAAATAATGGCACCAAAATCTACACATAAAATAATGGCACCAAAATCACATAACAAAATATACAAACAAAAATATATGAATGCATGCAAAAATTGTTGGAATTATACCCTAGAGGCAATAATAAAGATGTTATTATTATAATTCTTGTTCATGATAATGTTTATATTCCATGCTAGAATTGTATTAAGCGGAAACTTTAATACTTGTGTGGTTTGTGAACAACACCGTGTCCCTAGTACGCCTCTATGGACTAGCTCATTGATCAATGATGGTTAAGGTTTCCTAACCATAGACATGAGTTGTCAATTTATAATGAGATCGTATCATTGGGAGAATGATATGATGGACAGACCCAAACTAAGCGAAGCAATTAGATCGTGTCATCGTGTTCGTCTTTGCGAAGCTTTTCTTATGTCAAATATTGTATTCCTTAGACCATGAGATAATACAACTCCCTGGTATCGTAAGAAAGCTTTGAGGTCATCAAACGTCATCCTATGAGAGGGTGATCATAAAGGTGTCTCTCAGGTGATCGGAAAGTATCTGTTGGGTTGTATGTATCGATATGGGATTTGTCCCTCCCAAGTCGGAGAGATATACTTTGGGCCCACTCGGTAATCGATATCAAAACCGCTTGAAAGCATGTGGTTAAGGAGTTAATCACAAAGTGATATCGGATTACGGAACGAGTAAAGTACTTCGTGAGCGAGATTGAACTAGGTATGACGGCAAGACGATCAAATCTCGGGCAAGTAAAAATATCGCGAGGCGAAGGAATATATATATGGGATTGATTGAATCCTGGCATCGTGGTTCATCCGATATGATCATCGATGAATGTGTGGAGTCAATATGGGTTTCCAGACCGCTGTTGATTATTGATAGAACATCATGTGCGCATATTCTCAAACCCGAGGGTCACACATAACGTGTCTCGACGCTAGGATAGATTGGATAATTGGTTTATGAGTTTTTGTTGGTCTCGGATGGGATCCGGGACATCACGAGAGGTTCGAGTGGTCGGAGAATAAGATTCATATAAGGCGGTGCAGTTTTGGAGTTGAATTGTTCGGGTTAATCGGTATTGTCTGGAAGCTTCTAGAACCTTCGGAAGGGACCAACGTGGCCCCATTCCGGGGGGGGGCATGGGCCTATGAGGGAGTGCCCTGGCCTCTTTGGGCCAGGGGCACAAGGCCCCAAAGGGTCCAGCCGGCCAAGAGAGGTTTAAACTCTAGATAGAGCTTCTAGAAGGGGGGGGGGGTTTCCTTGACCCCCACTCTTCCTCCTTGGGGCCGCCGGCCTTGGCTTGGGGGAGGGCTGGCTGCCCCCTCTATATAGAGGGCTGGGCACCAACCCCTACACCTTCCTTCCAACCCTAGCCGCCTGCTGCCCTCCTCTCTCCCTCCCATCGCTTGTGGCGAAGCCTGCTGAAATTCTCCACCAATTGCACCGCGCCGTTGTAGATCCAACCCATCTATCCACCATACTTGCTGGAACAAGGAAGGAGGATACGTCGAGGTTCCGCACGTGTGCATCTCACGGAGGCATCGCCACTTGTGGTGCTAGATCGGATCGGATCGCGAGGAGGAGAAGCGAGTACGACTACATCACCCACGCGTTCGACGAGCGTTCGCTGTCTTGAATCTTCAAGGGTATGAAGATCTAATCAAATCCCTCTCGTTGTTTGCATCTCCTAGATTAGATGTTGGCTTTCCCTCTGTTCGCATCCGTAGAAAATTTTGATTTACTATGCCGCGAAACCCTTCAGTGGTATCAGAGCTAGATCTATGCGTAGATGTGTTTCACGAGTAGAACGCAACATGGTTGTTAAGGCGTTGATGTTTTCTGTTGCAAGACTCTTGTTTGTGTTCTTCTTATGGCCGGGATAGTGAGATTGAAGCGGTCCAGGCCAACCTTACGGCGTCGTTCGCGAGACCCGGCTCCGCACTTGGCGTGTGGCTTGTTCACACATGCGGCTGGTGGATGTCAGTTTCTCTCACTATAGTTGTCATGGGATTAACACTGGAGTTTGGCAACCATAATATCACCGTTGTGGCTTTCCGTAGGTAAGAATCCTTCTTAGCATCTACTCCCATAAGCCACGTAAAACATGTAACAACAAAGTAGAGGCGTCTAACTTGTTCTTGCAGTGAGTGTTTTCTGTGATATGGTATGGCCCAAGATGTGATGTGTATATTTATGCGATGATCATGTTTTGTAATGTTTCACGACTTGCATGTCGATGAGTACACAACCGGAGAACCATATGGTTGTCTTTATAATTGTGTATGACCTGCGAGTCAACTTCTTATCGCCATGTAATAGCTTTACTTTATCGCTAAGTAGTTAGCAATAGTTGTAGTTGCTATTCGTGGTGGGGGCAATCATGGTGGAGTGATGGAGATCATGCGAACGCACAAGATGGAGATCTTTCTTGTGAAGATTGGCTATACCATGTCACATAAAGTTATATGCATGTGATGTTTATCCTTTTATGTATCTTATTATGCTTAGATCACGACGGTAGCATTATAAGATGATTCCTCACTTAAAGATCAAGATAAAAACTGTGTTCTCCCCAAGTATGCACCGTTGCGAAAGTTTGTCGTGTCCAAGCATCACGTGATGATCGGGTGCTATAGACTCTACGCTCACATACAACGGGTGCAAGCCAGTTTTTACACACACGGAAATACTTGGGTCTAACTTGACGAGCCTAGCATGCACAGACATGGCCTCGGAACACAAGAACCGAAAGGATAATCATGAGTCATATGAATGATATGATCGACACTTCGTTGTCCACCATTGAAACCACATCTCTTCTCGTGATGATCGGATTAGGTGTGGTGAATTTGGATCGTGTTCACTAAACAACTTGAGGGATGTTGAATTTAGTGGGAGTTCATCTAGTAATTTGATTAAGTTGAACTATTTATCATGAACATAGTCTAAATTGTACTTGCAAATACTGTAGATCACATGGCCAAGTCCAACTTCAACTTCAACGTTTTTGCTAAGATAGAAAAGCTTAGAAAAAATGGGTCTAACTTCACCAAATGGTTCCGTTCGAGAATCATTCTCGTGGCGGACAAAAGGACTATGTCCTTGAGAAAGCGCTAGGTGGCGCCACTATAGATGCTTGGTGATGAAAAAGTTGTTTATCGATCGCGCAAGGATGATTATGATTTGATTAAGATCGCCATGTTGTATGCTATGGAATCGGATCTTCAAAATCGTTTTGAGGAGTTCGAAGGGCCCTTTGAGATTCTCGAGGAGCTGAAAAACATGTTACAGACTCAAACCCGTTCAGAGATATGAGATATCTAAGAAATTCTTTAACTACAAGATGGAGGAAGGGAGTTAGTTAGTGAGCATGCCATTGAGATGACGGGCTACACTCAACGCCTTGAGCAAGCTGGACTGCAAGATTCGGAGGAGCTCAAGATTGACACTCCTAGCTACAAAAGTTTTGTAGTTGATCACAATCAGATTGGTTCCACTGATATGATCACTGAGATCTTTGCTAAGATGAAAGTAGCGGAGGTGAACATCAAAAAGAATAATCATGTGTTGATGGTCAACAAGCCCCCCACCTTCAAGAAAGGTAAGGGTGCAAGGAAGCCCTTCAATAAAGGCGGCGGCAAGCGCGTTGCCCCTGCTGAGAAGAAGCTCAAGTCTGGTCCTAAACCGGACACTGAGTGCTTCTATTGCAAGGACAAGGGTCACTGGAAGCACAACTGTCCGAAGTACTTAGCGGACAAGAAGGCTGGCACCATCAAAGGTATATTTGATATACATGTTATTGATGTTTTCCTTACTAGCCCTTGTTGTAGTACCTGGGTATTTGATACCAGTTCAGTTGCTAATATTTGTAACTCGAAACAGGAGCTACGGAATAGACGGCGACTTGCGAGGGATGAGGTGACGATGCGCGTTGGCAACGGATCAAGAGTTGATGTGATGGCCGTCGGCACGCTCTCCTTAGTTTTACCTTCGGGATTAGTTTTAAACCTTAATAAGTGTTATTATGTTCCTGCGTTGAGCATGAACATTATTTCTGGATCGTGTTTATTGCAAGACGGTTATTCATTTAAATCGCAAAATAATGGCTGTTCTATTTATAGGAGTAACATCTTTTATGGTCATGCACCTCTTGTGAATGGTTTATTTCTTCTAAATCTCGAAAGGGATGAAACACACATCCATAACATTGAGGCTAAGAGATGCAAAGTAGATAGTGATAATACTACTTATTTGTGGCACTGTCATCTAGGTCATATTGGTGTAAAGCGCATGAAGAAACTCCATTATGATGGACTTTTGGAGTCTCTTGATTTTGAATCATTTGACACATGCGAACCATGCCTCATGGGAAAGATGATCAAAACCCCGTTCTCCGGTATGATGGAGCGAGCAACGGACTTGTTGGAAATCATACATACCAATGTATGCGGACCGATGAGTGTTTCGACTTGGTGGATATCGCTATTTTCTCACTTTTACCGATGACTTAAGTAGATATGGGTATATCTATTTAATGAAACATAAATCTGAAACGTTTGAAAAGTTCAAAGAATTTCAGAATGAAGTGGAGAACCATCGTAACAGAAAGATTAAGTTTCTACGATCCGATCGTGGAGGTGAATATTTGAGTTATGATTTTCTCACGCATCTTAAAGCAAGCGGAATTGTTTCGCAACTCACGCCACCCGGAACACCACAGCGCAATGGTGTGTCTGAACGCTGGAATCGAACCTTATTAGATATGGTCCAATCGATGATGTCTCTTACTGATTTGCTGTTATCATTTTGGGGTTATGCATTAGAAACCGCTGCATTCACTTTAAATAGGGCACCATCTAAATCCTTTGAGACGACACCGTATGAACCGTGGTTTGGTGCTAAACCTAAGTTGTCGTTTCTTAAAGTTTGGGGATGCGAAGTTTACGTCAAGAAGTTGATGCCGGACAAGCTCTAACCCAAAGCATAGAAATGCGTCTTCATAGGATACCCTAAGGAAACTATTGGGTATACCTTCTATCACATAACCGAAGGAAAAGTGTTTGTCGCAAAGAACGGTTCCTTTCTTGAGAAGGAGTTTCTCTCGAAAGAAGTGAGTGGAAGGAAAGTAGAGCTAGACGAGGTTACTGAACCTTCTCTTGAGTTGGAGAGTAGCGCAGCACCTGAAATTGTTCCAGTGCTTCCTGCACCAACGATAGAGGAAGCTAATGACAAGGATCATGAAGCTTCGGACGATGTTGCTACTGAACGTCGCATGTCGACAAGGTCGCGTGCCTCTCCTGAGTGTTACGGCAACCCTGTCTTGACTGTCTTGTTGGTAGAAGACAGTGAACCTACGAACGAGGAAGCGATGATGAGCCCAGACTCTGAGAAATTGCTAGAACCATGAAATCCGAATTGGGATCCATGAGCGAAAACCAAGTATGGACTTTGGTGGACCCTCCTAGCGACTGAAAGGCCGTTGAGTGAAAATGGATCTTCAAGAAGAAAACGGACGTGGATGGTAATGTTACCGTCTATAAAGCACGGCTTGTCGCGAAAGGCGACAAGTTCAAGGTGATGACTACGATGAGACTTTCTCTCCCGTAGCGATGTTTAAGTCCATTCGGATTTTATTAGCAATTGCTGCGTTTCATGATTATGAAATATGGCAGATGGATGTCAAGACTGCTTTCCTCAATGGAAACATTGATGAAGATTTGTATATGATGCAACCCGAAGGTTTTGTCGATCCTAAGGATGCTGATAAAGTATGCAAGCTTGAGCGTTCCATTTATGGACTAAAGCAAGCATCTCGGAGTTGGAACCTTCGTTTTGATCAAGTGATCAAGAGCTTTGGATTTGTTCCAAATTGCTACGAAGCTTGTATCTACAATAAAGTGAGTGGGAGCTCGGTGACATTTCTGGTACTATATGTGGATGACATATTGATTATTGGAAATGACATTAACATGCTTAACGATGTGAAGAGTTATTTGAACAAGTGTTTTTCAATGAAAGACCTAGGTGAAGCTGCTTATATATTGGGCATCAAAATATATAGAGATAGAGAAAGACGCCTGATAGCTTTAAGCCGAGTACATACCTAGACAAAGTTACGAAAAGGTTCGAGAATGGATAAGGCAAAGAAAGGTTCGATGCCCATGTTGTCGGGTAAGATATTGAGCAAGGCTCGGTGTCCACTGATGAAATGATAGGGAAGCTATGAGCAAAGTGCCTTATGCCTCGGACGTAGGTTCTATCATGTATGCCATGCTGTGTACTAGACCGGATGTGTCCAATGCTCTTAGTTTGACGAGCAGATATCAAAGTGATCCAGGAGTGGAACACTGGACAGCCGTGAAGAACATCCTAAAGTACCTAAATAGGACTAAAGAAATGTTCTTAGTCTATGGGGGTGATGAACAGCTTGTCGTAAAAGGTTACGTCGACGCTAGTTTCGACACCGACAAGGATGATTCCAAATCTCAGACAGGATACGTTTATATTTTGAATGGAGGAGCTGTGAGCTGAAGAAGCTGCAAGCAAAACGTGATCGCGGGATCTACAGTAGAAGCGGAATACATGGCTACTTCATAAGCGTCAAGTGAAGGAGTTTGGATCAGAAACTTCATCACTGAGCTTGGCGTGGTTCCAAGTGCATTGGACCCACTGGAGATATTGTGTGACAACACTGGCGCCATAGCACTCGCTAAGGAACCAAGATATCATCCAAAGACCAAGCATATCAACCGCAAGTTTCATATAATCCGAGATTATATAGCAGATGGAGATCTGAAGATTAGCAAAGTACATACAGATCTGAATGTCGCAGATCCGTTGACTAAACCTCTTCCGCGTGCAAAACATGATCAGCACCTCAGTGCCATGGGTGTGAGATTGTTGCCAAATGTAAACTAGATTATTGACTCTAGTGCAAGTGGGAGACTGTTGGAATTATACCCTAGAGGCAATAATAAAGATGTTATTATTATAATTCTTGTTCATGATAATGTTTATATTCCATGCTAGAATTGTATTAAGCGGAAACTTTAATACTTGTGTGGTTTGTGAACAACACCGTGTCCCTAGTACGCCTCTATGGACTAGCTCATTGATCAATGATGGTTAAGGTTTCCTAACCATAGACATGAGTTGTCAATTGATAATGAGATCGTATCATTGGGAGAATGATATGATGATGAGACCCAAACTAAGCGAAGCAATTAGATCGTGTCACCGTGTTCGTCTTTGCGAAGCTTTTCTTATGTCAAATATTGTATTCCTTAGACCATGATATAATACAACTCCCTGGTATCGGAAGAAAGATTTGAGGTCATCAAACGTCATCCTATGAGAGGGTGATCATAAAGGTGTCTCTCGGTGATCGGAAAGTATCATTGGGTTGTATGTATCGATATGGGATTGTCCCTCCCAAGTCGGAGAGATATACTTTGGGCCACTTTCGTAATCGATATCAACACCGCTTGCAAGCATGTAGTTAAGGATTTAATCACAAAGTGATATCGGATTACGAGAATAAAGTACTTCTGTGAACGAGATTGAACTAGGTATGACGGTCAAGCGATCAAATCTCGAGCAAGTAAAAATATCGCGAGGCAGAGGAATATATATATGGGATTGATTGAATCCTGGCATCGTGGTTCATCCGATATGATCATCGATGAATGTGTGGAGTCAATATGGGTTTCAGGACCCCTGTTGATTATTGATAGAAGATCATGTCTGCATATTCTCAAACCCGCAGGGTCACACACTTAACGTGTCTCGACGCTAGGATAGATTGGATAATTGGTTTATGAGTTTTTGTTCGGAGTCTCGGATGGGATCCGGGACATCACGAGAGGTTCCAGAGTGGTCCGGAGAATAAGATTCATATAAGGCAGTGCAGTTTTTGGAGTTCGGAATTGTTCCGGGTTAATCAGTATTGTACCGGAAGCTTCTAGAACCTTCCGGAAGGGGACCAACGTGTCCCCACCTTCCGGGAGGGGGCATGGGCCTATGAGGGAGTGCCCTGGCCGCTTTGGTCCAGGGGCACAAGGCCCCATAGGGCCCAGCCGGCCAAGAGAGGTTTAAACTCTAGATAGAGCTTCTAGAAGGGGGGGTTTCCTTGCCCCCCACTCTTCCTCCTTGGGGCCGCCGACCTTGGCTAGGGGGAGGGGCTAGGGCTGCGCCCACCCCTCTATATATATAGGTCTGGGGGCGCACCAACCCCCTACACCTTCCCTTCCAACCCTAGCCGCCCTGCTGCCCTCCTCTCTCCCTCCCGACTGCTTGTAGGCGAAGCCCTGCTGCAGAAATTCTCCACCAATTGCACCGCGCCGTCGCGTTGTAGATCCAACCCATCTATCCACCATACTTGCTGGAACAAGGAAGGAGGATACGTCGAGGTTCCGCACGTGTGCATCTCACGGAGGCATCGCCACTTGTGGTGCTAGATCGGATCGGATCGCGAGGAGGAGAAGCGAAGCGACTACATCACCCACGTTCGACGAGCGTTCATTGTGCGAATCTTCAAGGGTATGAAGATCTAATCCAATCTCTCTCATTGATTGCATCTCCTAGATTAGATCTTGGATTTCCCTCTGTTCGCATCCGTAGAAAATTTTGATTTACTATGCCGCGAAACCCTTCAAAAATGCCATGTGATGATTTTCTACACTAAACAAGACAAGCATAATATACTAATTCATAACAAGACCAAGACACACTAAATAAACTTTATTTGATCTTTAAATCATTTTTCACATCATTTCTATACTCAAAATAAGCCTACAAATGTCTCTGCAAAAATAATCAATTTTACAGAAGCAAAACATTAAAAACATTGCATAAACAGACATAATTCTTTCTCATGATTCCAATGATATAAAATTTGTAAAATTTGAATGTGTGGATCAAAAGTTATGAATTTTACAAGCTTGAAACTCTAATAGATCTAATTCAGATTTTTAAAACAAAGAACAGGACACGCGGCAGCGTCTGATTGGCCGATACCGTTTTGCACCGGATCACACTCACAGGCCGTTAGATCTAACTTACTACGCACGGCTCAGATCAACACATACCGCTTCGCTACAGGTCTAATCCTAAGCGCAGGATCTAGATCCTACGGTTCCTAGCAACTGGTCAAAGACGAGCGGCGCTCGCGGCGGCAAGTGGCGGCGGCGCGCTCTGTCAGTGATGCTCCGGCATCTACGGAGGGGGATGGGGTCATCATAGGGGCTTACCGAACTCGCAAGGTCGCGCTGATGCTCAACTACTTGCTGGCGTGGACGGGGGCGCACTATGGAGGTCACTGGGGCTCGTCGGAGTTGCGGACGTCGTCGGGTGCTTGCAGATGGAGTTGTTGCCGACGATGTAGACCGCCCTATCATGAACCAGTGGTGTGAGAGGGTGCACAAGGTTGTGGCGAACATGATAGGGTCAGAGAGGAAACGAGGGGCGCTCGAGGTTTACCAGTATTCCTCATCGGAGTTGGACGGCGGTGCTGTCGCTTGCGGATGCTAACGGAGCCGACGACCTGGGTCACGAGAAGGCAAAATAAAAGCACCAGGAGATGCGCCAGAACATGCTAGTCGCACTTGTTTGAAGCAGAGGCAAAGGGGCGGTCGCGTCTCACCGGAATCGATGCGGAGCTGGTTACATGCAGCGATGCAAATTGAGTGAGGCAGCCTGGTGGCAGAGCGTGTAGAGGTCTCAACCTAATAAGGTAGATTCCTCCTGTGTTTACAATGCTAGTCCATGGATCAATAGCTAGCATCCACAGTATAGATGTAATATCAAGGAACAAAGGTCATAATAAAATTTTATAACCAGGAATAACATAATTTTATTACATCAATACATAGCTCATTTGGCTATTACATTACATTGCCGCGGAATACTATAAGTATGGGTCCTTCATCTTCAAAGTGCCACAGGAAGATGTTGGTTGTAGACCTTGTAATCCTAATCAATCAATCCTCACTAAAAACAATCAAACCTGCAACATACAAGTTACAGCCACAAAGGGTTAATACATTTGAATTGTATTGGCAAGTGATACTATGGTAGTATAGTGGAGTCTATCATATATATGCATTTGGCTAAGTGGAGTTGAGGCTTGCATTGCTCAAAATAGATTTTTCCTTAATATTTGAAAATACTAAGTTTTTGGTTTGATAAAATCATTTTTCTCAATCAAAGATTGAAGATCCTTTACAAGGCATGTCTCAATCAAAGATTGAATATTTCAAACAACCCTTGTTCAAATCCACAAGTTTTAACTTAGAAATTTGAATGATGAGATTCTTGATTGCTTCCATGTCTTGATGCTCAAATTGTCCTTTACCAGTGACATGGCTAAGTACTTAGATTTTACACTCTGCAGATGTGGTGCACTTTCCCCACAAGACTTGGTTTCCCAAGACAAGATCTTTCAGAAGCTTTCCCTTAGACCAAAATGGACGCGTTCCAACCTATCAAACACTACCACCAACTGTCCATATGGCTAAGTTCTTGCAACCTATATGATCATGGCAGAGCCCATATTGCCAAGTGATTTGCACTTGAAGCTTCTCAACATTTGTCATCTCAAATCCCTTTGTTCCTGAGTGGCAATCCACAAGTGAGATACACAAGCCAAGTCCATGGCCTTGTGAACCACTCAACCAAAAACCACCAAGCAAGCCCATTCCACCCAGGTGATTCATTAACTTAGTTGTTTTATTAGACAAAATCACAAGTCCTTAGACTTAGAATATTTTTCCATAGTGTGAATATATATTCCACCCATGTTTTCTATTAGCTAGGCTAAGCTTGATAGTAATAGGAATCTCAACTTAGGAAGATTTCCTCTAAGGTTTCATCTACTAGTTTTCCTATAGTAAGGTTTATACTTAGCAAAATCCATGCAAGTTTTACTTAGAGAAAATCACTAATGCATAGTGAAAGTAATGGGACAAAAAGTATGAAGCATCACTTGCCTTTTTGGTAGAGTATGGGTTCACTCCTTGTCCTTGCAACAATCACACTCTTCAAGTCACTACAAGTCAATCAAGCAAGGCACAAACTCAATCTACCAATCAAGCAAAACAACACACATAAAATGACAAAGTCAAAGTAATGCATGCAAGCATGCAAAAGATGGTTCTAATTGCAAAGGTGGTTTCCACTAGGCTTCTAAACTTTGTAGGTTCCAAATTGGTCATTCACCAAAATGGCAAAGTCAATTGCAAAAGGGTTTTATCTCAAAACCATTTTTTAAAAATCCATTCATCATTTTATGTGGTGAAAATGTTTTTATCAAAACAAAACTTTTAAGTTTTTCACCAGATGAGTTGCTATTGCAAAACTTGGTGTTTTTGGGTCAGTAGGTTTGGTCCAAATTATTTTCTCAAAGTTTTCTTTCCATAAACATTTTCATAATAAACTTAATAATTTTACTTGACTAGAAATTGGCTAAGTCAAATAATCCAACCTAAATTTTACAAAAATCATTTCTAACACCAAGGGTTGGTTCCTAGGGTCAGTAAGGTCACATCAAACCATTTTGCAAAAGTTTTAACCCTAAAATCAATTTTAAACTATTTTTATACTCTAAACAAGCTCACAAAATAATCTGCAAAAACAAGAAAACTAACAAATACTATTTGCTAAACTAAGGGCATGGCTGGCTAGGTCTTGCTCTCCTGAATCCAACGACATAAAATTTGTAATTTTTGGACGTGTGGCTTGAAAATCCTATCTAAATCAGATTTCAAATCTGTTTTTAAACAAAAACATGGCCACGCTTTCTAGCTGGCGATACGGTTCAGCCGATCACGCTTGTAGCCCTTGGATCTAATTAGATCGTGCGGTCGGCGCATACCCTTCGCAGTTTAAGTGACTCCATCGTGGCTCAATCTAGATCGAACGGTGTCATCGACCGCCAAACTCGGGCGCAATGTCAGCAGCGGTGGAAGCGCGGATGGCGGCGCTGGGTGAGCGGTGAAGCGAGAAAGGGTGGGAGTAAGCTCACCTGGTTCGCAATAGCCTGGAGATGGTCAAGGCGTTGTTGGTTCGACGAGGGGCGCTCTGGAGTGGGCTTGATTTCTCGCCGGAGTTCCTGCTGGCGTCGAGTTCGCTCGGGCGTTGTCGGACGGTCTACGGTGCACACTAGGACAAATGGAAGACAGATGTCATCGCAAGACCAAGGCGATGTTGTGCGTGATCTAGGAGGCGGGGTGGTCGGAGTTCACCGAATGCTCGACGAGCAATGGCGGCACGGGCGACGCTCGCTGGTGTCGTCGTTGCCGGGCACCTGCAGCCGCGGCTGCATAAGAGTCCGCTGGGGTTCTTGATCACAGCTGCGTGCTCGAGGAGGCAAGAGGTGGCGTGTCTGGCGGAATCCTCACCGAGCATCGTGAGCCGTGGCAGTACAAAGGCAAATCTGTGGACTGGGGCGTGCTTGGAGGAAACATAGGGGAAGTAGAGAGGAGGGGGCGTTTGGGAGGCGTGGTCTCGGGAGGAATCAAAGCCTCCTTCAACGCGCAATCACCCGGAGTAACTCATTGCAACGGCGGGCGGGGTATCGTTGAAGACGATGAACAGAGAAGGGTGGGTCATTGTCTGCGAGAGGAAGTGAGGGGAGGGTCCACAAGTCGGTGGCTTCTTGATGCAGGAATGAGTAGAAAACGCTTCGTGGGAGAGGGGAGTCATTGAAATTTGTTGGGCCTTGTTGCTCTTTGTTGTTTCTCTTTTTTCTGTAAACATTTTCCTTTTCTATTTCTATTTACAGATTTGAAATTCATTTCACAATTCAAACAACAAGACAATCATTCAAATAATTCAAACAATCACCACACTTGTAATAAGTTTTTGGTTCTGTTTATCAACATAAACTAAAGTCCAAAATGAAATAATATTTTTAAATCTTTTTAGATTCCATTTATTAATTAAATAAAATGGACCATGGTTTATTAATCAAATAGGGTTTGATATAATTAATAAAATCCCCATTTGAAATCCAAATATTTTCAAAATCAAATCAGTAGGTTTTATTTGAAAATAAAATTCATTTGGAAATCTTGTTCAAAACAAAATAACCTTTTATTTTAGGGTCCATTAATAATTAAATACAATAGACCTCTATTATTAAATCAAATAGGATTTGTTTATTAAAATATTTATTTTGAAATCTAAAACAAAACCAAAACACTTAAGTAGGTTTTACTGGAGAATATAAAATACTTTAGAAAACTTTTAAAATAATTTAATAAGTTTTGATGTTTTAATTAAAATGGTAAAACCTTTTATTTAAATAAAATTTGGATATTAAATCCTAATTATTTTATTTAAATAAACCTTTGCTATTTTATTTCAAAACAAAATGTTTGAATTCAAAAGCTTGGCCAAGGTTTTAATTTGGCTTTATAAAATAATCTTTATTTTTAAAACTTCTATTTCCTTTGAAAACAAAATCTTTTATTAAAGGATCAAAATTAGTAATTCCAAAATATTTTAATTTTCCTTTAATAAATGTTTACTCTTTTAATTTTCTTTAGGATTTTATTTGATCCAACTGTTTTGAAGTCCCAATTGAATTCAAAAAGTTTCTTCTGGCCCTGAAAATCAAACAAAGTTTTATTTTATTCATTTATTTTTCACATTACAAGATTTGGAAAATC
The DNA here is from genome assembly GCA_030063025.1 of Avena longiglumis. NCBI lineage: Eukaryota > Viridiplantae > Streptophyta > Magnoliopsida > Poales > Poaceae > Avena > Avena longiglumis. The sequence goes on along the minus strand of CP125976.1, from coordinate 544,953,380 downwards.
TTGGGATGTGAAAGAGCGAGTGAGTGGTGTGCGGGTAAATATACTGAGAGGGGAGGGGATTAAGTAGCCAGAGCAGGGGCGCCAATTACTCAGTGATTCAATGGGAATTAAGCGTTTTATTTTGCGGTAGTGACGGGGAGGAAGCAGCGTGACGGCGTCTGCACGGAGTTTGGGGTAGAAGATCTTGGCGTGGAAGGTCCACCGATCGGTGCTGAGGGTAAGTCTGCGGCGTGAGAGAGAGGAAAAACCCGGGTGGGCTTAGTGGGTCTGCTTGTTGTGAAAATGGCGCTTGACCCTTTTCCATTTCTTTACTCTTTTTCTGTTTCGATTTTCAGGAAACAAATTCAAATGATTTCAAATGTGTTTGATTTCAAACTTTTTCTGTGTTTTTATAAAGTGAAAATTGTATCCATTTGGTTGCAGGACAATGTTGTACACTTTAAAATAATTTGGCACCTTAAGATTTTAAAATAAGAATGCTTTTACCCATTGTTTAATAAATACAAAAGAATGTTTTAAAATTTTGTTTCTTTGTTTTGAAATCCTTGTCTAAACTTTGGAATACATCAAAAAATACTATGAACAAACAACATTGGTTTAAAACAAATATTCTCTCACTAGAGAGTAGCATTGGATCAATGCTTTGCTTACATAAAATAATAAGCATGCAAATGCTTCTGTTTTTGTAATAACTTCGAAAATGAACCTAAAATGATCATGCATGCATGGATGATATGCAAAACTTTGAAAACATGATTTTAGGGATGTTACACTTCATGGGCCTCACTTTGGGTGCTGCAACAAGGGTCCTTGATAATATGATGGTTAACTACTCTGGATGGCACGTTGAGAGAGCTCCACATGGTAAGAAGGTAAATTCTGTTGAGGAAACTTCATCTTTGAGTGAAAGGATTGATGTTATTATGGATACGCTTGTTAATGGGAAAGCTCCTCTAGATCCTAATAGTGTTCCCTTAGCCTCTTTGGTTGCTCAAGAAGAGAAAGTTGATGTGAACTTCATTAGAAACAATAATTTCAACAATAATGCCTATAGGAATAATTTTTGTAGCAACAACAATTATAGGCCTTATCCTCCTAGTGGAAATGTTTATCATGGTAGATCTGAAATGCCTAGTGAAGAAAGGATTCTAGAAGTAGAGAGATCCACTAAGAATTTTATGCAGATGCAATATGAGCAAAATAAGATTTTCACTAAAACTATGGAGGAACAGTCTATCATCTTGAAAAACATTAGTCATTAGCTTGAGAATCTGAATAGGGAAATTCCTAGTCTATAGTCAAAAAAATTGAGTGCTGAGAAAAATATATCCTCTTTGTCTGAAGCTCAAACTTCCTTGGTTAATAAAATGGTTGCTAAACCTGAAACTATGGAAAACACATTTGCTACTGCTCATGCCATACAAGTTGCTATTAATGAAAATGTTAGGCTGTTATCTCAACTTCATGATAAGTGGGAAAGGGAAGCTAAAATTGATAGAAATAATAGTGTGTGCACTATCACCACTAAACCACAAGTAGCCCCTATTCCTCCTCCTACTATTCCTACCACTAGTGATGCTAAGTTTGACTTTGATATTGATGGTTGCAATATTTATAAAGTGATTATGTTCCTACAAAAGCTTGCTAGAAGTCCTGATGCTAGTGATATGTATGTTGCCTTTACCAAACACATTACAGATGCTCTTGTTAAGATTAAGGAAGAGAAGCTAAAACACAAGGCTTCTATTCCTAGGAAAGTAGAAGATAGTTGGGAACCCATTATTAATATGCAAGTGAATGACTTTGATCTCAAAGCTTCATGTGATTTTGGTTCTAGTGTCTCTATTATGCCTAGGAAGATTTATGAAATGCTTGATTTGCCGCCATTATAAGATTGTTATTTGGATGTCCCACTCAATGATAATGCTAAGAAGAAACTCATGGGGAGTATTAATGATGTTCTCATTATGGTTAACAATGCTTATGTCCCTGTTGATTTCTATGTTTTGGATGTTGAATACAATGCTTCTTGTCCTATTACTTTGGGAAGACCTTTTCTTAGAACAGTTGGTGCCATCATTGATATGAAAGAAGGCATCATAAAATATCATTTTCCATTCAATAAAGGTATTGAACACTTCCCTATTAGAAGATAGAAGTTGCTTTTTGCTCCTCCTTTAAAAGCAAGGTTTGATGTTAATGCTTCCTCATTTGAAAATACTTGATTCTTCTTGCTTCTTGTGCCTAACTTATAGGCATTAAAGAAAAGTACTTGTTGGGAGATAACCCAAGAGTTTCCTTGAGTCTTGGAAGCTATTACTTCTGTAAGTACCTCTCCTTATCCTTTTTGTTTGCTTTTTTGTGCCAAGAATGACCTCTAATGAGAGGGAAGTAAGATTTGGGGAGTTGCTGTCCCGAAACAGATTTCTGTCCTCCACCACAAAAATTCATGAGGAGGCTATGTAACTCGGATTGAGCTCCAAATTTATTAATAAATCCCCCAGTATGTTAGCTAACTTTTGTTAGTTCAACACTTTTTGATTTGAGCAACATAAGATGTACGAAAAAAATCGTTTATACCTGCTGGTCTGTTTTGACAGATTTCTGCCATTATTTGCATTTGCTTCTTATTGATTCCTTTTGAGCTCTCTTCAGGTAAATTGAGTTTCTTTGAAGGAGTTACTACAGTATATTGTGTTTTTAGTAAAAAGCCTTGCTGTTCCAAAGCTATCCCAGTGGTCTAATATATTTTGAATAAGCTAATGTTGCTAATGAAGATTGTGTGAAGTTTTGTATGAAGGAAAAATTTCAGGTGTAGAGAGAGAATGATGCAATGAGATGAAGAATGGACAAAAGCTTAAGCTTGGGGCACTACTAGGAAACTAGCTATAGATAGACATACCTTCTGTGGCGCATGGTTCGGACCATGCATACAAAGTTATCGATGGCGCATCGAGAAATGCGCCACGGAACCTCAAACTTATGGCGCATCCTATGGAGTGATGCGCCCGCAGTATGGTGGGACCCACCAACATGAATCTTCGTGGGCGCATCACCCGTATGCGCCACTGAAGTTTGGTACGACCGTGCTCTGACCAAACTTCTGTGGCGCATAGAGTATTATCGACACGGAAGATTATATCTTCATGCGCATATTGTCGTATCGCCATAGAACAAAATGGGCCCCACACTGGACACCCATGTACAAGCTTCCGTGGCGCATTTGTGCATATGCGCAGAAGAACAAACTCGTGGCGCATTACTCGATGCGCCACAGAATGCTTCGTGTTTCCTTGAACAAACTTCTCTTGTGCTTTTCCCAACTAGTAGTGGAATAGGTAGAATATACTAGACAATCTAGTAGATAGACATGTGCAGTGGCATACATCGTTACAAAATGCACATGCGCATAGCTTTGAACAGCGCAAAACAACAATGCCATACATCATTGCAAATACACAAACTACAACATTGCAAATCCCTTCAAAGAGCTGGTGGGGGCGATGGCGGTGGAAGATGACAAACCTCCATGTTCACGCGCGCCTGCAGCCTGCGGACGTGGTCGTTGGGGTTGAGCACCGGCCGCCACCCGATGGTTCCGCCATGCGCGCCCTCTCCTACGGAGACGCGAGCACGGCGTACAACCTCATGGCCTTATTGTAGAGGGCCTCGTGCCACAGTCTGGCCTCCTCCTTGATTAGGTTGACCTCTAAATCCCGCGGCGGCTGACTCTAAGAACTGCCCCTCGACCTCGCCCCTCCATTGCGAGTAGGCTGTAGGGAATGCGAGCGGGCTGTGCTCTCCAGCGAGTCTTCCGACGAGTTGTGGGAAGAAGACATGAGGGGCAGGTATGTTGCTTTGGATAGGGAGTGTGGCATGTATATAGAGGGGTGTCATTAAAGAGCTCTATCTGCCACCTTTATGTGGTGCAGATCTGTGCCCTCAGTGTTCTGTGGCGCATAGGTCAGATATGCGCCACAGAAGTTTAACCTTATGTGGCGCATAACCACGTGTATGCGAGCGATGAGTGTCGGGCCAAGGTGCTCCCACAATGTCTGGCCACTGGCCAAGGTTCTGTGGCGCATTCATTGGCCATGCGCCACAGAACATTGAGTCAGGGGGCCCACATGGCCCACTGCACCCTATGGCCAAGGTTCTGTGGCGCATGCAGCCTGTATGCGCCACAGAAGATTGAACTTCTGTGGCGCATATGGCCTGTATGCGCCACAGAATCCTTCGACCAGATTTGCATAAAGGTGGCATCTTTGCACCCCTCTATCTACCACCATCCATATCACATCCTTCTTCCCCCTCCTCCCAGCTCGTCTTCTTCTCTCGCACCCCATTGTGTCTATACTTTTCTACATTTTGTTGTATTTAAACCTACTATAGTTGATAGATTGGCTAGGGAAAGCCTTTCTCCAACTAGTTGATCTAAAACACACCTACTTTTCTCCTCCACATCTCTATTTGTGTACTATTATCTCTCTATAGATCTATTGATCCACACTCTCTCACATCGCGCTCTCGACTCGGTATTCTATCTACCCGGTGAGTAATTGGCCATGAATATGCATGTTTTGTAGGTGTAAAGCTTGTCGCGCGGGCGGTGTGTATATGCGATGCATGCATGGCGCGAAGATGATGTTTGTGCATGAAGCTTGTGTGGTGCATGAATGCTTGCATGGGAAGAAGACTATTGTTTTTGCTTGTCTCTGTCCCGGTGTGGTGCATGGATGTTTGCCAAAATGTTGATTCATTTCCATTTCGGCAAATTTTTGCACCACCCATATGTCCTACTTTTAGGAAAGGTCATGCCGAATTTTTCCGGCGACGACCATGCATGTGTGTTTTGTGTGTGTATATTTCTAATTAACCTGCTCTCTGTCTTTTTGCTCTATATGTGCATACCACGCAAGCTACCATGGTCGTCAGCATGAGCGAAGGTCGAGTTACTAGGTATAAGAAAGACGCGAAGGAGGGCATGATTCGGAACAACAAGACCCAGATAAGACGTCCATGTCGAACATGCAAACTCCAGCGCTGGATCGACCCTGATTCTGGACAATTGGAGGATCACCTGCTCAGGCATGGATTCATGCGCGACGACATCGTTGAGGAGCTGGCAGTAAATGGTGGTGGTCATCATGAAGACTTGGGTGGGCGAGAAGACGAAGAGTCTCCCGACGGGCATGATCATCATGACGAAGAATATACCGGCGGGCATGATCATCATGACGAAGAAGGAGATGTCGACGGGCATGACCATCATGAAGAAGGAGAAGAAGCGAACACCCAGACGCTGCTAACTTCGGTGTTAAGGGACCCTCATGTTCAGGAACTGCTTCTCAAGGAGACGAGCAACGCCAAAGCTGCAGCCAGAGAGAAAGCCAAGCTGGCGCAAATGGAGTTAGATGGGATGACTCCATTGTATCCTGGGTGTCGGCACGAGGATACACGCCTGAGTGTAACGCTCAAGGCTCTAGAGATGAAGGCGGAACACAAATGGACCGACGTGAACTTCAATGCTAACATGGAATTCTGGCACGATCGTCTTCCTAACGGGAACACATTGCCAACAAGTATAGAGGAGGCCAAGAAAATCGTGTGCCCTCTCTACCTACCACACGTTAAATACCACACATGTATCAATGATTGCGCACTTTATCGTAACGAGTACGCGGAGAGAACCACATGTCCGGTGTGCGGCCATGGACGGTACAAGAGAGGGAACAAGAAAGTTCCTCAAAAAGTGGTATGGTACTTTCCTATCACTCCCCGTCTAAAGTGGCACGCGGAAAGGGAGAAACCCGAAGATGATCCAGAGAAGGGCAAGATCCTGACACACCCTTCAGACGCTAGCCAATGGAATGCATTGGACATCGAGTTTGAAGAGTTCGAGGGCGATGCAAGGAACATCAGGCTGGGTATGCAGCACCGATGGACTCAATCCTTTTGGCAACCAGAGTAGCACGCATAGCACCTGGCCCATGTTTTTATGGCCGTACAACATCCCCCCATGGCTCTGCACAAAGCAAAGGTATGTACACATCAGCATTCTTATTCAGGGGCCGAAACAGCCAGGTGTCGATATGCATCTTTATCTTGGGCTGTTGAAAGAGGAGTTAGCCACGTTGTGGGAGACACCAGCCCATACGTGGGACGCCTACACTAAAGAATATTTCCCTCTGAGAGCCGCGTTGCTCACGACGGTGCAGGAATATCCTGGTTACGCATATGTATTGGCCCAGGTGAACCACGGACACAATGCATGTGTCAAGTGCATGGATAATACCCCGCATCTCCGGCTACCCAAGGATCCCGGGTCTTCAAAAACCGTGTTCCAAGGGACTCGAAAGTGGTTTCGCATGGATCACCCGTGGAGAAAACGCGGTGACCTGTTCAATGGTAAAGACGAGCTCGAAAGAGCCCCGCGTACGAGGAGCGGCGAAGAAATCAAGGAGCTTCTGAATAATTGGGATGAGTGCAAAGCGCCAGGGAATAAGTGACCAAGGACAAAGCCGCTTCTGGGTGTATGGAAAGCGAGGTATGTTTTCTGGGACCTGCCGTACTGGAAGGTCCTCCACACGCCCCATAGCCTCGATGTAATGCACATCACGAAGAATGTTACCGAGAGTCTGCTTGGCACTCTCCTCAACATGCCGGAGAGGACCAAGGATGGGCCGAAAGCAAGAAATGACCTGAAATTGCTTGGCATCAAGAAGGAGCTTCAGTACCCTGATAGTGATGATGATGACGATCAAACGGAAGGGACTCAGGGTCGCCGCAAAAGGGTTAATAAGAATGTGGTGGTTGTGCTCACGCCACCGCTTCACTCTGTGTCGAGGAGATCGGCGATTTTGGTGCCTCCTAGGAGTCAAAGTTCCTCACGGTTACTCAGGCAAGATAAGCAGGTATCTCGACGTAGCAAAGAAGAGGTTCAGCGGTATGAAGTCCCACGACTGTCACGTGATGATGACACAAATACTTCCAGTTGCCATACGAGGGATAATGGACGAGCACGTCCGTGAGACGCTGTTTGGCTTGTGCAACGTTTTCGACGTCATCTCTAGGAAGTCGATCGGCATGAAGCAGCTCGACAGGCTACAGGAAGAGATCGTGGTGATACTATGCGAGCTCGAGATTTACTTTCCGCCCGCATTCTTCGACATCATGGTGCATCTACTTGTCCATGTCGTGGATGGCATCATCCAGCTCGGGCCGACATTCCTGCATAACATGGTGCCGTTTGAAAGGCTGAACGGTGTAATCAAAGGGTTCGTTCGCAACAGGTCCCGTCCAGATGGAAGCATAGCCAAGGGCTTTATGATCAACGAGTGCATCTCTTTCTGCCAGAACTATCTAACCACCGAGAACGAGGATGTTGGAATACCCACCAAGAAGCACCTCGGTAGGCTCGCTGGGTATGGTCACCGCAAGACCGCTCACATCGCATGTCGATTGCTAATCGACGCGCCGACTTTGCCAGGGCACACCGAGTCGCACTACAACACATTGAATTGGTCAGCCCTTGGGTGGAAGAGCACAAAAGCTTGATCGAGCAGGAGTACGTGGACCGGGCCCACCCAAGGAAGAAAGGAGACGTAACAAGAGAACACAACTCCACCTTCACGGGTTGGTTCAAGAAAAGGCTGCTGGACAATCCCCCGCAGACGCCTTCTACGGAAGATTAACAACTCATATTCTCCTTGTCACAGGGCCCAACGCATAACGTAAAGACCTATCAGTCATACGACATCAACGGTTATAGATTCTACAATGAGGAAAAGGACATGAATAGCGAATATCAAAACTCAGGAGTTACTATGATGTCCTTCGCCGATGACGAGACTACTGTCATGGAAAGATTCTACGGAAGGATCGAGGAGATATGGGAGCTCGACTACTGTGGAGAGACGGTACCGATGTTCCGTGTTAGATGGGCCAAGAACGTCGAGAAAGAAGGCCGATATTTCACCACCTGCATTATACCAGATGCCAAGTCGTCAAAGAAGGCCTCCACGAAAAATGAGCCATGGATACTCGCTAGCCAAGTTGATCAATGTTTCTTTATTACCGACCCGTCAAAGTCCAGTCGTGTTGTAGTGAGGAGGGGCAAGAGGAGCATCATTGGAATGGAAGGATCCACCAACGAGCAAGACTTCGACAAGAATGGCGATCCGAAGATCGAAGAGGATTTCGACAAGTACTTCAACATGCCTACTACTACTACAGTAAGAAGAAAGACCACACTACCTACTAAAGGTTTTCCGTTCACGAGAAGAAATCTCATAGTGCCCGGGCAAAACTATTCAACCGCGAAGAAAAAAGGCAAGAAGATTGTGAAGAGAGGCTAGCTAGCTCGAAATATCACATGACGATGTGTGACCTTTTTTGTGTATTAGTTAGAGACTAAAATATATCGTGATATTCGTGTGGGTATACAAATTCACATGTGTTTGTGACAAGCACAATATATACAATAATTCGGGTAGTGTTTTTTAATAAATATACATGTGTATGTGCTTGGTTTTAAATATATTAATAACATATAATTTTGAAACAAAGAAAAAAAAGTGACCCTGCCAGGATTTGAACCTGGCTGGGAAAGGTTTGTCAATGCATCATAACTACTGGGATAATCTTTGTTTGATGTCCAACTACAGCCTCACGTTTGTTTTGACTAAGTGCCAATGTTCTGTGGCACATATCGCTTGAATGCGCCACAGAAGTTGAAACTTCATGCATGCGCAGCGATATGCGCAGAACATTGGCACTTAGCCAAATAACTGCTTCCCTTCCCTTTCTTTCCCCAACCTTACCTCTCGCACCGAAACCCTAGCGCCTGCACGCACCCTAGCACCGAAGGAGGAGGGATCCGTCGCTGCTGTCGGAGCCGCTGTTGGAGACCGTGGAGGAGGAACCCTAGCCACTGTCAGAGCCCGTGGAGGAGGGATCCCGTGGAGGAGCAAGCGCAGGAGCCCGTGGTGGAGGAGGAGCCGCCGCCGGAGCCCGTGGAGGAGCAGGAGAAGGAGCCCGCCCACGCCACCTCGCCGGCCATGCTTCCTCGCCGTCCACGCCGCCTCGCCATCTACCCCTTGGTGAGCATCGCCGTATCCTCCCCTCTCCTCTCTCTCTCTGTTCTTCTCTTTTGAGAATCTGGCCGGGAGCATCGCCGTCTCCTCCCCTCTCCCCTCTCTCTCTGTTCTTCTCCGTTGAGAATCATTGTATGTATTTTGCTATGCTTTGTTGAATGATAATAAATAAATCATGCATGCATCGATAGATGTAGATTCTAGGGCATCGTTCCCCTTTTCAGTAATATTCGTGTGTTCAAGGTAATATTTAAACTGGCCAGAGTTTTTTCAGTAAAATTTAATGATCTAAATCTCATATGATCTAACTATCCTGGTATTATAGCACATGGACTTTTTTCAAAGGTAAACAGGGACATCTGGAGATTACATTGTAAGTTGTCTATAGTTTGTGTGAGCACTTGTTGTTTGCTGATAGGTGTAAGATGCAACTGCAACTGTAGTAACCATAAATGGTAAGGTAGTGCCAACAGCCGACACTGTAGGATGCAAAGATAAAAGGACCACCACCACTAGGATGCTCCTCTTTCCATCCTCCTCAATCAGATTTTATTGGAGACACATCTGGTGATATAGAAAAAATCCAACACTTTTCCCCCACACAAATAAATCAATCCCAAACTGTCCCAACATTACTGACTGAATGTTACTAAGATTGCTACTGCTAAGTGCTAAGATTGCTAGTGACTGCTACTAAGTGCTAAGTGCTGCTGATTGAATGGTAGTGGTGTCTTAGTAGCACTGTTATATTTATCTTTGGCTGCTAGTGACTGCTACTAAGTGCTAAGTGCTAATGTGTCTTAGTAACACATGGCTGCTGATCTTTGGCTTCATCTATATTTATCTTCTGCTGATCCATATAAGTGACTGCTACTAAGTGCTAAGATCTGCCACTGTTATATTTTATATCTCTCATATAAGTGATGCATCAGGGCTGATGGCTATCAGACACACATATCAGTTCATAATCATTTTAGTAAAGTGAGCAAATTAGAGTTGGTACTGGTACTATTTTTTATATGATGATCTGGTTGTAAATGATCTGGTTATATATGATATAAAACGAAAGCAATAAATGATATTTTTATGATCTGTGGTGATGTTGATTATGTATGGTTGATTATGCTGTTTATGATCTGGTTATGCTACTGTTTAACTGAATCATTTAATTTGATCCTATGAAGATGTTGCTTGCTGGCTTGTTGCTTGTTGCTGGAAGGTTTAAGTGGCAGGTTGGTTGCTTGCTGGCAAATTCAGAACTAGTTGGTTGCTTGTTAGAACTATGAAGATGATTGATCTTGTATATTCTTTGATCCTGCCATATTCCTAATGACATATAACTTTGATCTTGTATATTCATTTGAATATGTGAATGAGATGGTGCTACAGAGGTTTTTTTATTTTGTGAATGAGATGGTGTTGGATGATGATGGATGGTATCAATAGGGTTGTCAATGGGGATGCGGTGTTTTTTCTTGTAGGGATTTCAATTGAGTTGCCCGTTTCTCCCGAAGTGTTGATTCACTTCCGTTTCGGTTGAGAAATGGGCACTCGTAGGTCCAAAAATTAGCAAAGGTCATGCCGAATTTTTCGATCGATATTTGTGCTAACTTTTTGCCTCTTTTTTTAGTAATAAAGCGCAAACATGTCGACTAACAACGAGGCCGGTCCTTCTAAACAAATGAGAGTCGAGGATCTAGCCCGAGAAGCCAACAAATCATTCTGGGGGCCGTCCCAAGAGCATGAGGAGGCGGAGGAGATGAGAATGACACCACCACCGACGACCGGAGGTCTTTGAGGCGAGGAAGATCCAGATTACGAGGGGACGGCGATGACTATGATGGAACTAGTGAAGGCGGGAGGAGGGTAACACCACCACGGATGGTGGCGGCGCTTGAGATGGTGGTAGCGGCAACCGCCACCATACAGAAGAAGAAGAAGGATATTAAGGATCGGAAGCCGCAAGTGCTCGCCAACGTCTATGATGAGTTCACCGAGGTCACAGAAGGTGGCCAACCCGTTGCGCCTTCATCGATTGCCTGCGGGTACGGCATGCAACCCGGGTGCATCGTCTGGGAAAGCATGTCGATCAACACGAAGTACATCCGACGTAATCATGCTTTGGTCGAGAACCTCCTTAAGAAGCTTCACAGGCGATACACATTCCCATAGAAGTTCAGAAACCTGGAGAGTAATAAGAACCCGGTGAACAAACTAGCACTGACAAAGATGAGCAACGCCTTGAGCAGCTGGAAAACACGGGTAAAGAACAACATAGACAAAGGTGAAAGCTAGGAGATTATAAGTAGGAAAAATCCGATGCTCGACGAAGAAGAGTTCAAGATATTCAAGGCGGACTTAGATATCGCTGCCTCTAAAGCATGGACTGAGTGGGGAAAGACTATGCGAGAGAAGAACATAGGTAACCACCGGCTTGGAAGTGGCGGATACAGAGGGAAACAACCCATTTGGGACAAGGAGGACGCCGAGCTTGAACGCCTGGGTAAAGAGAACCGATGGCATAAAATTACAGACCTACAGATCCGACAATTTGTCTGGGACCGCTACTACATGGACCCTGTTACAGGGGAGCTCGTCACCGACGACCCGGATGTGAAGGCCTTTGAGGATGAGCTGGTAAGGAATTTACCGTGGATCTCTCATTAAAATAATTAAGCCAAGAATCTAAATGCATGCATGGGTTCACCTCTCCTTGTATCTCTGCAGGAGAAGGAATTGAACGCTAGTGAGGACTTGTCATCCCGATTCGGCGGCGGAGCCATGGGACACTGTTTTTAACAGGGCTACAAACACTTAAAAGAAGAGGGAGAAGAAGTTGCTGCCAAAATCAGCTGGCCGTGTGTCCGGCTTCGGTACAAGCATGAAGTTTACCGAGTACTACAAAGAGGACACAAAGAAGAGGAGGGAGAGGAAGAACCAGTCGGCAGCTAAAGATAAAGCCGAGGTTGAAGAGATGAAGTTGAAGGTGAAGACATTAGAGGCAAAAGTGGACGAGAAAGCAATGAACAAGTTATTGGAGGAGAAGCTTCGCGCGATCATCTCCCCTGGGTTGATGGAGGGGCTAGCTGTTTGGAATGCGGGAGGTCGGCAGGGGCCGATAACGTGCCCAGCTTTAGCGGCAGCAACTCGAGCATCAACGTTAACGCGTCGCCGGACTTGGTGACCCCGCCGGCCAGCATCGCCGCGGCACAGCCGCAAGAGCTTGTTGTCGCATTGCCCCCATCGCTCCGCCAAAATACTAGTATCGCATACCGGCGGTGGCACCGATTGCGAGAATCGATGATAGGCCTTCCGCCGGGATCGGCCGTGTGTCGACATTGGCCGAGCTCAACGCCCTCACCAAGGTAACTAATATCATACTCCGCTTCATCTTCTTTATGCGCCTTTGGTGATTGCCAGCTCGATCATGATGCCCAACACATATGTGTCGATATTCAGGACGATGCTTGCGTACTACTCCACAAAGTTGTCGACGACAAGTTGAAGGATGTTGCCAAGGCCAATATCATACAACCGGCGAACCGCATGATGCACAACCATGCAATGGACGATGCAGTTATGAGGGTTCGGATTGCTCGGGTGTTGCCAGGGTGCGACGACATGGAACCCCCCTTTCAACCTCAGGGAGCTGACGAACACAAGACCCTTGCAGAATGCCACGGCTGGCCCTTGACATGGCCGAAGACTCAGATTCGTCTTACGGGGCACCTAAGAGCCACCTCGATCGCCTGGCCACCACTTCGGATGCCACCTGTCACCAGCGCCACCTCGATCGTCCGGCCACCACCTAGGAAGCCACCTGTCGTCGTCGCCACCACCAGTCACCACCAACAACTGTTGGGAGCGTGTGGGCCGCCCCAAGGCGATGCCACCGTCGCAACGCAACCGCCGTCGCCCCCGCCACCACCATCACCACATGGCAGCAACAACGATGATGATGAAGAATTTGTCAACATCGACGACTACATCAACACCAGCACCGGCATAGGATTGTACATGCCTGCTGTGGATGAATAACCCTTCGTCGCTCGCGAGGGTCAAGGTGGGTGTCCCAATACATGCACGCAACGCCTGGTCTTCGGAGGTTTATATCAAGAGACGCCTCCGGCCGCCGATCAACAGGAGAAACCAGCTGGATTCGTCTTTAGCCCTGACACACTCCAAAAGGCGGCCGTTGAGCACTTAGCATCCCCAGTGGAGGAGCCTGCTCAGAAGACGAAGAAGCACATGAAGAGAGGTAAGAAAGCTGAGAGCCAACCTCCTCCGAAGAGGATATGGGCTAAGGATGACGTCGTACCAGCCCGCGAGGATGGCTTGCCCAGGATACATATAGCCGGTGAGCGATACTGACTCCGGAGCTGCTTCGCCTTGCTGGTGGACATATGCTCGCTTTGAGTGATAGTATCAAGACACTAGAGGGCATTCTTCTTAAAGACAAAGATCCAAATTGTAGGGGTCCCAACCTAATAAGGTAGGTTCCCACTGTGTTTTACAATGCTAGTCCCTGGATCATTAGCTAGCATCCACAGTTAAGATGTAATATCAAGATACAAAGGTCATAATATAAATTTATAACCAGGAATAACATAAGTTTATTACATCAAACATAGCTCATTTGTCTATTACATTACTTTGCAGCGGAATAACTATAGTCATGGGTCCTTCATCTTCAAAGTGCCACAGGCAGATGTTGGTTGTAGACTTTGTAGTCCTAGTCAATCAAACAATCTTCATTTAAAAACAATCAACCTGCAACATTACAAGTTACAGCCACAAGGGTCAATACATTTGAATTGTATTGGCAAGCTTCACTTCTATGTATAATAAGAGTGGATCCTATCATTATATGCATATTTGGCTAAGTAGAGTTTAAGGCTTATTTGCATGAAGCAATATTTTATCCTATCTTTTCAAAAAGGGTTTTAAGTCCTTTGTCAAATCTCTTTTCCAAGAATCCCTTGAACTCCTTGGTAGAAACACAAGTGTTCAAGTCCTTGTCAAAATTCCTTGAGCACCTTGGTAACCCCAAGTGCAACAAGTCTTATCAAAACTCATGAGTTCCTTGGTAACCCCAAGTACATCATTCTCTTGAGCACCTTGGTAACCCCAAGTGCAACAAGCTTAACAAAATCTCTTTGAATTCCTTGGTACCCCCAAGTGCATCAAGTTTTTATTTTAGAAGTTGGAATGTCGAGATCTCCCATAGTTCAAACTTTAGTTGCTCAGTATTGTCCATAACCGGGGACACGGCTAAGTACTTAGATTTTATTAACTTCTGCAGAAGGAGTACACTTTACCCACATGACACAATCCCATCTTGTTGCCACGAGTGGCCTACTGGATTAGTGCTCACCAAGATGGAGTACCGGCAGACTGAGAGTGTGACGAAGTCTTTCCAAGAGGTCCTCCCATACATCATTGCTAGCTTGTCTTTAGCCCCCATGAAGCATTCTAGATCCCCATGTCTGGTAACTAAAGACAATGTATGGGTCTTCCTAATGTAGTTGACTAAGCCAGAGCCATAATAGCATGTGGTTGCACACGAAAGCCACAATTGGAGAAACATGTTCAATCTCTAAGTTTCCTAGGTGGTTTTCTCTTGGAGCACAACACAAAGTGAATCCCATTGACATGGTTCCTTTTGTTGCCACCCTCTCCAAAACTTAAAGTGTCCACCACCTAGGTGGTTCATTGAGTCCTTGTTTTATTATGTAAAACATAAGTCCTTTTCTCAACCTTTGTAAAATCTCAACATGTATCTCTTTTCAAAATAAAGTATGGCTAAGCATGTACAACTTACAATATTTTCACTAAGGAGTGTATAGGGAATCCTATTAGGATTTAGCATAGCATAAGTATAAAGAAATCTTTTTCATGCATGTTTTCATAATCCACTAAGTATAATGAAAATAATAGGGCATTTGTATGATAGTGTAACTTGCCTTTTTGGTAGGGAATGAGGGTTCACTCCTTGATCTTGCTAGTCTCACACTTTGCTAATTTCACTACAAGTCAATCAAGCAAACACCAAATCAACTAACATTCCAAGCCACCATTACTCAAACAAAATCACACACACAAGACAAGAAGGAAACTAAGTCATGCATAAGTATGAAAAGGGATGGTTCTATTGTAGGGATGGTCTCCACTATGTTTATAAACTTTGTAAAGTCCAATTTGGTCATTTGCCAAAATGGCAAAGTCATTAGTTAGAGGGTTTTGCCCAAAATCTATTTTAAAATTCCATTCAATATTTTCTATGGTGGAAAAATGGTTTTATCAAATCAAAAATCTTTAAGTTTCTCACCAAAAGTTTCTAACTCTCAAGTCTTGGTGTTTTGGTTCAGTAGCTTTGAATCAAAATATTTTCCCAAGGTTTTTATTCCAAAATCCTTTTTCATAACAAAACCATTATCTTTATTTAGACTAATTCAATTAATCCATTCTAAATTTTTCCAATTTCATTTTCAAAACCATGGGTTGGTTCCTAGGGTC
This sequence comes from Avena longiglumis, assembly GCA_030063025.1. Taxonomy (NCBI): domain Eukaryota; kingdom Viridiplantae; phylum Streptophyta; class Magnoliopsida; order Poales; family Poaceae; genus Avena; species Avena longiglumis. Next base: position 544,937,769 of record CP125976.1, on the reverse strand, counting down.
AGTAAGGTCACATAAATCCACTTTGCAAAGGTTTTAACCCTAAATTCAATTTTAAACAATTTTTATACTCTAAACAAGCTCTCATAAGAATCTGCAAAATCAAGCAAACTAACAGATACTATTGGCTAAACTAATTCCGCAGTTGGCTAGGGCTTGCTCTCCTGAATCCAACGACATAAAATTTGCAATTTTTGGACGTGTAGATCTCAAGTTATAAGGGTTTGAAGTTTGCAATTAAATCAGATTCAAATTTCTTTTAAAACGAGATAGGTGACACGCGGCACGTTTCTATTCGTGGGTACCGCTTCGCGTGGATCGCGGCTGTGGGGCGTTGGATCTGATCGATCGCACGGTCCAGAGGACATACCCCTTCGGTGTTTAAGTAATCTATCCGATTCGTTCGATCCAGATCTAACGGCTACTATTGTCTGGTCACAGATGGGGGCTGCCTTGGCGGCAGACGGTGGCGGCGCTCTGGCGGTGGAGTTCCGGCTAACACAGGAAGCGAGAGAGAGGGAGGAGTGGCTCACAGTGATCGCCGAGGCACGGGGATGCTCAACCTGCTTGCTTCGGTTGAAGGGGCGCACTGGGGCGGTACTAATCGCTCGCCGGAGTTCCTGCTTCCGTCAGGCACGCTCGGTTGTTGTCGGGAACGAGGCTACAAGGCACGCCGGTGCATAACAGAGGGAGCGTTAGACACGTACGGGGAAGGGGAGTATGATAGTGTCAACTGGAGAGGAGGGGGCGGTCAGGGATTACCAGAGGAGATCGTCGGAGCTGACCTAGCCGTCGGTGGCGCTCAGACGAAGACGGAGGCGAGGCTGTGGGGCATGCGTGGGCGAACGGAGGCCAGGGGCAGGTGCGTGAGATGATGGGGATCAAGCTAGTGTGAGCTAGGAGGTAGCAGAGGGTCAGGGCTCGCCGGAATTTGACATGGAACTCGTCGGTGGCAGTGAGGCTTCGGGCAAAAATTGTGGACACCCTGGGGCTCTGGTGGTGTGATGACTGGACGGAAAGGGAGAGGGGAGGGAGGCGAGTTTACGAGCATCATCACTGGGCGGAATTAGTGCGTCATTTAGGTGAATTGAACACGAGCAATCGTCGCTGGAAACGGCCGGAGTGAGGGGAAAGAATTGGTCACGCGGGTGAGGAGGATAAACAGTAGAGCGGGGTCCATTGTCAGTGGTAAAAGGAGTGAGAGGGAGGGTCCACCTGTCAGCTGCTTAGCGGGTTCTTTCTACGGTGAAGAAAATGGTTCGGGGAAAATTAAGAGGAGGTGGGGTCTGTTGTCAGCGAGTGAGTGAGAGGGAGATGTGGGCCCCGTTTGTCTGTGACTGAGTGGGTAAGAAAGTTGGTGCTAATTTTTTTGTTCGAGGAGAAGACTGGGCTGGTTTTGCTGGGCCTTAGTGGGCTGGGTCTGTTGCACTATTTTTTTCCTGACTAAATATTTTGCTATTTCTGATTTCTGTTTTGAATTTCAAACAACCAATTCACACTCAAAATCTATTCAAACAATCAATCAACTTTGTACTTTGAAATTAGTTCTGTTTAGTAACATGAACCAAAATCCAAAATTCTAAAATAAAATTTTAAATCTTTTTAGGTTCCATTTATTAATTAAATAAAATGGACCATGGTTTTATTAATAAAATAGGGTTTGGTTTATTTAGTAAAATCTCCATTTTTAAATCCAAATATTTTCAAATTCCAATAGTAGGTTTTATTTGGAAATATCAAATATTTGGAAAACTTATTTTATTAATTCCTTATTATTTTATTTAAATAAACCTTTGCTGACTTTTATTAATAATAATAAAATGTTTTAATTCCCAAAGTTTGGCCAAGGTTTAATTTGGCTTTATAAAATATTCTTTATTTATAAACTTCTATTTTATTTGAAAAATAATTCTTTTCACTTAAGAGTTTCCAAAATAATATTTTCCAATGCTTTTATTTTTCTTTTTATTAAATGTTTACTCTTTTAGGTTTTATTCAATTCAAATGGGTTTGAAATTCCAATTGTATTCAAAAAGTTTCTTCTGGCTCTAAAATTTAAACAAAGTTTTATTTGTTCATTTATTTTCACATTACAAGATTTGGAAAATCTTGGGATGTGACACAAATTACCCGGTTTTCACTGTCAAGGTGCCATCGGACGTGGACTTCGTCCATGAAGCCCCCGCGGACGTGTTCTTCATATCGTACGAGGACGTCTTCAAGCTGTTTCTCTCGAAACGGCTGGACTATAACATGGTCCGCCTATTCGCGCTCAATATGGCGATGAAGACCAAGAGAGAGCAGACCCCCTACATCGCGATAGTGGATCCCTACTACATGCGTGATAGACAATTGAGGGAAGGATCTGAGACGCGTGCCAAGGTGACGGCGTATCTCGAGAAGTTCATGGTGGACCACAAGAGGACGAACACGCTTCTTTTGCCTTTCTTTCCCGAGTAAGTACACACACCCCCTAGCATTGTTAACTTAGGCTTTCTTAGCTTTCTTCCTTTGCCTTTCCAACATCCGTTTCAATCGTGTTGTGCAGAGAAAATGCACACTCATCGTCATTTGCACAAAGTACTCGATAGCATCGTATTTCACTGGCGAGTCGAAGAAGAAGGACTACACCAGAATAAGGGGTGTTTTGAATGAGGCTCTCGAGGGCTACGCTAAAAAGGGATGCCCCTTCGTCAACAAGGGGTAATGTATCAAGGATGACAAGCATGTGTTCAAGAACGTGCTCGAGTTCCCCTGCGTCAAGGAGCCGGCTACTGGCGGCGCCAAGGAGGCCTTCTACGCCATGCATCACCTTAAAGGGTTTATCCGGGATTGCCAGAACCTAACTCTGCCATCTAGTTTCCGAGCATGGGCCGAAAATTTGGCGCGAAGGGACGATGATTGTAACATCCCTAAAATCATGTTTCAAAATCCATGCATATCATCCATGCATCCATGATCATCTAGGGTTTCATTTTCAAAACCATTTCAAAACAAGAGCATATGTTGCTCATTATTTTATGTAAGTATGCTCTAGCCTTAGTGCTATTTTCTAATGATAAGAGTACTTGTTTTGTTCATTAATGTTTTGAATTCAAACTAAAGTACTTTCCAAAGCTTGAGCAAAGTTTTCAAAACAAAGTGTGAAAATAAAACCAATATTATGCCTATGGTTTATATCACAATAAGGCTTGGTTTTATTTTTATTTTCAAATGATCAAAGTGATTTTGAGTAAACAGTAGTGTTTGACACACATTTGAATACTAAGTTCAATGTTTAAAAATCTAGATAATATTTGAAATCAAACTTGTTTGAATAAGGGTTTGAAATCATTTCTAGAAATTCAAACAGAAAAAGAAAAGGAGTAAAGAGGAAAAAAAATAAGGAAACAGCCAATCTGGCCCAACCCAGCCCAACTCGACCCAGCTAGCCCAGCAACTCCCTCCCGCGAATCATTTTTCTTTACTCGCAATCACACCCACCGAGTCACTAACTGCCTGGACCCACCTCCCCTCATTTTCTCTCACGACAAATGACCCACACAGTAGTCGTCATCTCCACCCCATGACAGTTCATCCCCAAATCACGCCGGGCATTTACTGTTTATTTCGCGGCTTCAATTCCCGTTCAATGCCTGAGTAATGCACGCCCCCGTCCTCGCCTACTTAAGCACCATGCTGCCCTCCCCCTTTTCTCCCAAACCACACCTCACCAGAGCCACCAGGCTGCTCGAATTTCACTCTGGACGCCCTCTGCTCCGACGAGTTCGTCGTTGAATTCCGGTGAGCACCGAGCTCCCCTCTGCCTATGGTTCATACTGGCTTGTTCTACATATCCGTGCGCACCTACTGACACTCTCGGTTTGCTCGCGCATGATCTGTAGCCTCGGTAGCGTCAACGACTGAGCTTCGCCACTCTCTGCTCGAACTCCGGCGACCGTTCACCGTAAGCACCAGCTTCCCCTCTTCCTCTGTTTGATACGCATGAGATCCCCAGTGTCCTGCGCATCTAACGGCACCCTTCTCTCGTCTTAGCATGGCCCAGAGCATCGCCAAAGTCGACGAATAGAAGCATCCGTCACCAGGGACTTCTCCGACGAGCAATCTGCGACGACTCCGAGCGCCCCTTCGCCAACCGAGCACACGTTGAGCTTCAGCACACCATCGCGAGTCTGGTAAGCCTCTCCGACGACCCCAACCCCCTCTATAGCCACCGCGCCGCCATAGACAGAGCGCGTCGCCACTCATCGTCGCCGCGCGCCGCCAGACTTTGGTACGTTGATCGAGCACCGTTGGATCTGGATCTGACGTGTAGGATAGATCACTTAACGAAGGGGTATGGATCAGATCTGACCGCGCGTTTTAGTTAGATCTAACGGCTCGGAAGCGCAATCCAGCGCGAAGCGGTACCATCCAATTAGAAAGCGCCGTGTGGCTGTGAGTTAGATTTAAAATCAGAAATTTGATCTATTAAATGTTTAAACTTGTTTAATTCATAACTTTTGATTCCCACGTCCAAATTTGACAAATTTTATATCAATGGAATCAGGAGAGAAAGCCCTTTCCATATATGCAATGTGTTTAATGTTTTTCTTCTGTTAAAATGGGTGTTTTTGCAGAAACATTTGTAGGCATAATTTGGGTATATTAATTATTTGAAAAATGTTTTAATGTTCAAATAAAGTTTATTTAGCTTGTTTTGTACTTGTTTATGATTCAGTACCATGCACTTGTCTTGTTTGGTGTAGAAAATCATCACATGGAATTATGCATGCATCCATATATTTTTGCTTGTACTTATTTTGTATGTGATTTTGGTGCTATCATTCTATGTGTAGATTTTGGTGCAAGTAGTGATTGTGATTTTGGTGCTACTCTCCAAACTACCAAGGCAAGTGGTGCTTCATGAATTTATTCCTATGTTTTTCAACTATGCATTAGAAATATTTTGCTAGTCTTGCATGGATATATTTTGATCTATATGCTATGCTTGGGAAATCCTAGTAGTTGTAGAATTGCTAGAAATATTCTAAGTCTTATTAATGCCATGCTTAGCCTAGCTAGTAGCAACCAAGGGTGGTTATTCATATATGCTATGATAAAATATTTCTAAGTCTTTGGACTATGTTTTTGCTTAATAAAACAACTAAGTGAATGAAACACCTGGGTGGAATGGAAAGAATGGTTTATGTTGAGTGGTTACACAAGGCCCATTTCTATGGTTTACCTTGTGTATCTCACTTGTGGAAAGCCACCCAGGAACAAAGGGATTTGAGAGGCCAAATGTTAAGAAGCTTCTAGTGTAGCCACTTGGCAATATGGGCTCTGCCTGGATCATATAGGTTGCAATAACTTAGCCATTTGGACAGTTGGTGGTAGTGGGATGATAGGTTGGAGCGCGTCCATTTGGTCTAAGGGATGGCTTCTGAAAGGTCCTATCTTGGTGAAAATCAAGTCTTGTGGGGAAAGTGCACAACCTCTGCAGATGGAAGAATCTAAGTACTTAGCCATGTCCCTGGTATTGGACAACTTGAGTATTAAGACATGGAAGCTATCAAGAATCTCCTCATCCCAATTTCCAAGTAAAAACTTGTGGTTGAACAATGGTGAAGGACCCCAATGTCTATTGGTGGTTCCTTGGGAAAGATTTTGACAAAGAAAAACTTAGTGTTTTCAACTAATAGGCAAAAACCTATTTTGAGCAAAGCAAGCCTAAGCTACACTTAGCCAAAATGCATATAGTATCTAGACCACCAATATTCTACTAAGGTATCACTTGCCAATACTATTCCAATGTATTGACCCACTGTGGCTGTAACTTGTGATGTTGCAGGATATTCTGATGATGATTAGGAGTCATGAGTCTACACTCAACATGCTTGACTGTGGCACATGAAGATGAAGACTTATTTATCTTATTATATATTTGAACTCTTGTATTAGGCCTGTGGCCATGGAGTTTGTAAAAGACTATGTTTGTCTCTGGAATGATATGTAATAATGACGTTTGTTTCTGTGTACTTCATCTTAAATTGTGGATGCTAGCATTGATCCAGGGACTAGCATTGCAATCACGGGGATCCTTACCTTTATAAAGGGATGGATCTTACAATGATGATCTTAGAGAAGACTTCCATCGCATCCAGGTTAAGTTGTCGGAAATCATCGTGGAAGATGTCAACACGAGGGGAGGGGTCCTAAAACACAAAAGAGGGTTGACTAAGAGGGAGATTGAAAATATTCTTCGTCAACAGGGTGACAACAGGACGTGGATGACGAAGGATGGCTATCTACCATTCCCGAAGCCGGGCGTTAGCAGTTCTCAACATTGATCGATGTGTGCACCTAGAATTATCATAGATGTCTGTGTGTAGTGTTGTGTCACAAACTATATACTACCGTGGTCATATGTTGTAAACTTCACTATTGTGGTCGTTGTCGTCGAAGTTCTATGATTATGATCGATGTGATATCTTCTATGTTTACTGATCTTTTGCTTTAGTTTATGTGAATATATATGCATGTGAACCAATTTAGTTCTTTCTGTTGCATGATTTACTAATATGCCTTATCTATAGAGATGACGAAGTGGTACGTGGTGTACAAGGGTTGGGTTCCAGGAGTCTACGATGAGTGGGAGGACTGTCAGAAACAGGTGAACAAGTTTAGCGGCAACAGCTACAAAGGATACGCGACTCGAGAGGAGGCGGTAGCCAAGTGGAGGAACCACCTATGGAAGGAGAACCGGATGAAGATATTGCTAGTACTCTTTCTCTTGCTCACCGTCGTCATAGTTGTATTCTGTTTGATTCTAATGTAGGCGATGAACACTTCATTTGTAATGTAATGAGATGGTGAACTTTGTAACAAACACTTGTAACAAACCACTTCATTTGACTTGTATTGTAATGTGATGATCACTTGTCTATCTCGTTCGGGCTCTAAGTAGTGTGATGGCACTATATTCATGTTTGTATTATATTTGTTTTCATATACTAAGTCAAATATACTGTTTCTGTATAATACCTGTATAATACTGTATATTTGTACAAGTTTCAAATTTTTTTAATACCTGATATTCAAACTAGTGGCGCATCGTTGTAACCTTCTGTGGCGCATAGAGATTCAGTGGAGCATTGTCCATAATGCGCCACTGAACAGAGTCCTGTGGCGCATCAACAAAAATGCGCCACAGAAGTATCATGACTTCTGTGGCGCATTTCGGAATGCGCCACAGAAGTTTTCATCATTGGCGATGTAACAGTGGCGTCCCTGCCATGCTCCACAAAAGACCAATATAGATGGGCCACTGATGAAGTATTTCCTAGTAGTGGGGATGCCACCATGGTGTCACCCCAAGAAATATCCAAGAGGTACAAGCGTCAAAGCTTGGGGATGCCCAAGGCATCCCCTTCTTCATCAATAAAAAGCTCAGGTCTGTCTAGACACTTCGTTTTTATTGTTTCATGCACAGTTGTGTTGTTCTTGGAGCATCTTAGTTTTCGTTTGCTTTGCTTAGTTTTTTTAGTTTGATTTTAGTAGTTTGGACCCTTGTTCTCGCCGTGTTGTTTTGCAAATAAGGTTGCTTGGTGTTTGGAAAGGAGTAGTAAGTTCTTGCTTGAAGTGCAAGAGGAGCTTGCATTGACTGTGACTTAGACTTTAGCATGACATGCTAGGTGTTGTTTTAGCATTATGCTTAGTGATTATTGTTGTAGCATGTCTTGTTCCAAACAATTAGGATTGCTTGGAGTGCCTTGAAGAAATTATGCGTTGTTTTAGCATGCAAAAGCCTAGTATTGTGGTATTCTCCTTTGATGTTTTGCTTGGGTTGACTTGGCACATGTCGTGGTGGTATCATGGCATATGCCATGGGTAGGCTAAAGTTGGGGCCGATGGACGTGGAGGAATCCGGGGAGGGATGATGCAGTGAAGACCGCACTCGTATGAACAAAGAGAAATACAATGTATCTAGGATTGAGGCTCTCATGTGGAGATAACATCTCTTTCTCTACATCTAATCTCTTATTATCTTGCCGTACTTGTGGCTAAAATCATGCTCCTTGAGCTGTATCTCCTATGCCTCTATCTAGATCTCTCTGTGAGATCGAAGGAAGAAGAAGAAGAGATCCTATTGAGAAGAGAGGGGAAGAGCCCTTCGGGGGCCTCCCTGAGAACGATCCCCCTGGTGATCCTTATAAAGGGGAGCCCAGGGGACAAGACTTGTTCCCCACGCTTGGCATCTGTGTGGCACATTCTGGTTATCTTCTGGAGATGCTCAGCATATGCCTTGGCATCTTTGGAGATGTCAGGCATATTCCCTAGCATCTTATTTGATGCCAAGGGCATATCCCTAGCATCTTGTTAGATGCCATGGGCATATTCCATACATCATGTGCGAGTCTGAGTTGGTCGGCTCCCAAGACTGGAACAATACTTGTTGGTCTTGTCTTGATCCGATGGCGTGTTTTTGTGGAGACTGTAGAGGCACCTGGAGATGAATAACATGGTGTCTAGGATGAATTAACTCGGCCCAGATGATAAATCTGAAGGGTGAACTCGGCCTGGGTCCTGCTGATCCGGCCCAGTTGTTAGTTGATTCGGCCTAGAGGATAAGGGAGAGAGCAACCGAACTATCCGGTCGATCCGCCCACCGGTGAAGTCACAGCCACCGGTCATCAACCTCGGCCCAGGTGAAGGAAATAGCCCAGCCTGGGTCTGCCCAATTCGGCCTAGGTGAACTGGGAAAGGCCCAGCCGGAAGAGGTGTGTCGGCACGTGGTGGGATGGCCGGGTCGAAGCAGACGCCAGCCCACCCGGGGAGCTTGATGATTCTTGGGAATTGATCCGTGGTGGGCCGGATCGTGCTGAGCTGGCACATTCGGGGTATGTTGGTGTGTCTCAGTGCGGTAGGGAGACGCGGCCCCACGGAGGGCCGAATTTCCCTTAGTCGGCCCACCCGGGCGACTTCGGGGTGGCGAGGTGGTGAAGAGGGAGCTTGGCGCGGGAGCGTCATAGCGCTGGCAGGAGACAGCGGGAGCGAGGCGTGGTGGTGGAGTTCGGCAAGGAGGATTGATGTAGGCCTGCGGTGGTCCGAATTAAGCTCTATCGGCCACCCTGGGAGGAGAACTCGGCCCTTATCTGATTCTGCATACTCGATCAATTCGGCCCAGGATGGCCTAATTTGGCCTGGAGTGTACTGAACCAGGCCGACTTTTATTTAGTTCGGCCCGGGTCTCCCTTTACTCTTTTCCCTTTTCTATTTGACTTAATATCCTCTTATCAAATATTCTTTCCTTTATTCATGTCTGTTATTAGTTTATTTATAGACCAACTCTGGGGTACCTGGGGTTATATCCCCGACAGCACATGCTCACACCATGTTATGACTATGACAAGTCACCATTAGCCTCTATGATCATTTAGTCCTTGACTTGTAGTACCACTCTTTGCTTTGATTAGTTTGCTTTGTTGCATTGCATAATTATGGACATTATTCCTCTCTCAGTTGGTTGCTCCCGGTCTTTTGCTAGCCTCCACTTGTATGAGTAAGCTCTACTCATGCTTCCAACTCCCAAGAAACCATGTTATTCCAAAGTGTTCACTATAAATTCCTATGCATGGTGTTCTACACCATTCCAAGTATATTCTTGTTTTCATCTATCTTCCAATTAAAAACTATTTTGTTATGTGAAAACTTAGTGATTAAAGACCTCACGAACTTGATGGCACACTTTATTCTTTGCCCCTAATAAACGTGAACCATTGTGACAACTTTGTTGTATATGCTTGCACTTATAAGTTGGAATTAGCAGAACCGTGCTGTCACAGGGAACGTTTTCAATATTGCACTTGTACCTTGTTGTACTCAATTGATATCATGTTATTTTGTCTATGGATGTCACCGTTGTGAAATAAAGAGGGAACTTGTAAGTCCATGGACTTTGTATCCTGTGTTAGAGAAACGCCTGGGCCACTAGCCTAAGCCATGCCTAATCATGGTGGAAACTTGCAGCATCACCATAGTGACATCTATGAAGCATTGTTCTTATAAAAAAAGAGACACATTGAGAAATGAGGAAAGAGATAAAAAATCACCAAATTCCCATGGTACATAAGAAGAATTGCTGAGATGCTCATTGTCTACTTGCCTTGTCATTTTGGTTATGGGAAATCTCCTGTACCATGTGCAAGGGGTACCCCGTTGGTGGTTCTCAATGATATACAAATACTTACAGTGACAAGAACTTACCTGGACCCAAATTTCAGTATACATGAGGTGTGGCCCTCGTATTCAAGGGGCATAAGATTGCCAACTTATACTTCGTCAAGCATATACTCCAGCTTTGCCACATTAACCTTAACCACTTCAATATGCTTATGATAGGGGCAATGAGGGCTGAAAGATAACTAGTATCATAATTTTTGGAAGCTCTTTTTGAAACTTGTAATCCCTGCTTCCTTTACAAAAAAAGGCCTTTCTTCCACCATTACTGAGTCTCCACCTTCTACCTTTAGGCACCGTTAAGAGAGCATAGTTGCCATTCTGTGTGCAGTGTTCCAAAGCTTATTAATTGATGCATATTGTGTTATTACTTGCTCTTGTGATATTTGTTTCTAGTCACCCTTGTGAAATTTGCAGGTGTCCTATGCATTATATTGCTACTCTATGAGGGACAAGCTGATTGCCACTATGCTATGTTTTCTGCATTTGAAACAAACAAACGTTTTTCAATGCATATTATTCATGATCTTTGTTTGTAGCTTGTCATGTTGCATGTATAGTTACTATGTCCTATTGTTATAAACTCCATCTTTCATGCACATGTTTAGAGTTCTTTGATCCCAGCTTTCAATGCTTGCAAATGGTTGGATCTTTATTGTGAGGGTGCATGTCACCTCAAAAATTATTCTGTTTACCACTTACCTACTCGAGGACGAGCAGGAGTTAAACTTGGGGATGCTGATATGTTGGAAACGTATCTATAATTTTTGATGTTCCATGCTTGTTTAGTATCTACTTTTCTTTACTTGTCCACACTTTGAGGTGCTTTTTACATGTTTTCTGGTACTAATCTATTGACAAGTTGCAATAGTGTCAGATGCCTATTTTCTGCTGTTTTTGGTTTCAGAAAAGTTAGTAAAGAAATATTCTCGGAATTGGACGGAACAAGCGTCAAAGTCAATTACTTTCCATGGGGAACAAGAAGTCTAGAGGAGAGCCGGAGGGGACGGCCAGGGGGGCCATACCCACCCCAGGCACGGGGGAAGGTGGGTCCGCGCCTAGATAGGGTTTGGTGGCCCTATATGCCTCCCGGTCTTGCCCCTTTTCCTATAAGAAGCCCCCTATGCAGAAACCCTGAGTACCTGATCAGAAATCCACGAAACCATCTATAGCCTCCGCCACCATCATCCCTAGATCGGGGGGATCTGAAGCTCTTCCTGGCACCCTGCCGGAGGGGAGATCATCCCGGAGGCCTTCTCTCCGGTATTATTCGTGAGTAGTTCCACCTTGGACTATGAGTCCATGTAGTAGCTAGATGGTTGTATCTCCTCATTTGTGCTTTCATGTATAGATCTTGTGAGCTGCGTTCATGATCAAGATATAATCTATTTGTAATCATGCATGTTGTGTTTGCAGGGATCCGATGGATATTGAGATTATTATGTTGGTTTGATTAATGGTTTTGTCTTTATGATTCTATCATGTCTGTGTTGTTTGTGATCTTGCATGCTCTTTGTTGCTAGTGGTTATCTTGGCCAAGTAGTTGCCAGTGACTCCAAGAGGGGGTATTTATGCTCGATAGTGGGTTCATGCCTCTAGTTTCCAAGGGAAGTGACAGAAATCTCTTTGGTTGTAGATGTGTTGTTGCTACTAGGGAGAAAACAACTGTCTCTTGTTCATGGAACATGTGGACTGTTTACCTTACACACTTTGCTTAAAGCAGTTGTTTGTTGCTTGCAACTTAATACTAGAGGGGGTTCGGATGATAACCTGAAGGTGGAATTCTAGTCATAGATGCAGTTGGATGACGGTCTACTTATATTGTTGTATTTCCCAATCAACTTCATAGGATCTTTCTGGCTAGTAATTGCATTGTTATGCCTTGCTCAGTTCCTGTCAATTTCCTCGCTGTAATTTGTTTACCCTTCATACCATGTTGTTTATCTAAGGAGAGCACCTCTAGTGAACTATGGACCCCGGTCCAATCTTTACCATTGATACATCTTCCAAAATTACTGTTTACTTGCTGCAAACCACCATTACCTTCCACACCATACATTTAATCCTTTGTTACAGCAAACCAGTGAGGTTGACAACCTCACTGATTCGTTGGGGCAAAGTCTTGAGTTTGTGTTGTGTAGGTATCCGCGTTGCTTGCAACACCTGTTTGACGTTTCCTTCCTCCTACTGGTTCGATAACCTCGGTCTCAACTGAGGGAAAACTTGCTGTTGCGCTGCTTCACACCTTGCTCTTGGGGTTCCCAACGAAGCGCTCCTACATCAACTCAGCGCTGCATCTGGGGTTATATATTACAAAGTTTCAATGCATAAGGAAGGTTTTGAGACGGAAATGAGGCGGAGGCGGAGTTCGAGGGGGGAACACCCCTCGTGCACGGCCAGTGGGCTCGCACCGGGTGGTGTGTCCACCGCTCAGATCCTCTTGATTCAGAATCTCGTCCTTATGTATTAGAAACATAAAAAATATAAAAAGATTGGAGTTTCACGAACCTTCTGTTTTCACCACTTTTACCTATTCAAAGACGAACTCTGCAGACTCTGGTGTTTGGCTTCTGATAAATTCTTGTAGAGTCATCATTCGAATAACATCCACATCTGTATTATAATAATCTCCAGAAGTATAGTGTTTTAGTCTTTGCCCATTAACCACCTGTGCTGTGTCATATTTTAGAGAAGAGATTTTGATGGCACCCGAGCGATATACTTCCTTGATAATAAAAGGTCCTTCCCATTTTGAGAGTAGTTTTCCTACAAAAAATCTGAAACGAGACCTATACAAAAGAACTTTCTCACCAACATGGAATCCCCTTTTGAGAATTATCCTATCAACCATCTTTTTACTTTTTCCTTAAAGAGCCTAGAATTTTCATAAGCTTCACCTCTCCACTCATCTAGATTACTTAAGTCTAGCAGTCTTTTCTCACCAGCAAGTCTAAAATCTCTATTCAACTCTTTCACTGCCCAATAAGCTTTGTGTTCTAATTCTAAAGGTAAGTGACAAGCTTTCCCATAGACCATTTTGTAAGGAGACATCCTCATAGGGTTTTTATAAGCAGTTATATAAGCCCACAAAGCTTCATTCAACTTTTTAGCCCAATTTTTTCTAGATCTATTGACAGTCTTCTGCAAGCTAGATTTAATTTCCCTATTGGAAAGTTCTACTTGCCCACTAGTTTGGGGGTGATAAGTTGAAGCAATTCTATGGTTTATATCATACTTAGGGAGAGTTTTTCTAAAACCCCATGAATAAAATGAGATCCTCCATCAGTCATGAGATATCTAGGCACACCATACCTAGGAAAAATGACATCTTTAAGCATTTTCAAAGAGGTCTTACTATCAGCATTGTTTGTAGGTATGGCTTCCACCCACTTTGTAACATAGTCAACAGCAACAAGAATATGAGTATACCCCTTTGAAGGAGGAAAATGCCCCATAAAGTCAAATCCCTAACAATCAAAAGGTTCAATAACAAGAGAATAATTCATAGGCATTTCATTACGTCTAGAGATGTTACCTACTCGTTGGCATTAATCACATGATAAGATAAACTTCCTTGCATCTTTAAAAAAGGGTAGGCCAATAAAATCCAGATTGTAAAACCTTTTGTGCAGTCCTATCCCCAGCATGATGTCCTCCATAAGCACTGCCATGACATTTTCTCAAAATCTCTTGTTGTTCAAATTCTGGAACACATCTTCGCATAATACCATCTACTCCTTCTTTATATAAGTGTGGGTCATCCCAGAAGTAATGCCTTAGATCATAAAATAATTTCCTTCTTTGCTGAGCTATAAAGGTTGGAGGCAAATACTTGGAAACAATAAAGTTAGCATAATCAGCATACGAAGGACTCTCATGCGGACTTACCCTTATTGCAGCTAACTACTCATTTGGAAAACTATCATTAACAGGCAATGGGTCAAAAGAAATGTTCTCCAAATGAGATAAATTATTAGCAACAGGATTTTCGGCACCTTTCATATCCACAATATGCAAATCAAACTCTTGCAAAAGCAACACCCACCTAATAAGCCTAGGCTTAGCATCCTTCTTTGTCATAAGGTACTCAATAGCAGCATGATTAGTATGAATAGTAACCTTAGAGTCAACAAAATAAGGCCTAAACTTATCACAATCAAAGATTATAGCTAAGAACTATTTTTCAGTAGTAGCATAATTCTTTTGAGCAGCATCAGAGTCTTACTAGCATAATGAATAACATTCAGCTTTTTGTCAACACGTTGTCCAAGGACAGCACCCACAGCAAAGTCACTAGCATCACACATGATTTAAAAGGTAAACTCCAATCAGGTGGTTGGATAATAGGAGCAGTTGTTAAAGCCTTATTCAAAGTTTCAAAAGCTTCCTTACAATCATCATCAAAAACAAAAGGTACATCTTTTTGAAGAAGATTAGTAAGGGGCTTTGTAATTTTGGATAAATCTTTAATAAACCTACTATAGAACCTAGCATGACCAAGGATACTGCGAATACCTTTCATATCTCTAGGACAAGGCATCTTCTCAATTGCTTCAATTTTGGCTCTGTCAACTTCAATGCCTCTTTCAAAGATCTTGTGTCCAAGAACAATTGACATGGATATGCCCTGCGGGTACTTGATGTTAGCCTACCGGTCCAGCCCGACGGAAGGCCCACTCGATGACCCGTTAGGGTCCATGACGCCTATGACTTTCGGATGCTATGAAGCCCATATGGACACGGACTCCCAAGCACGCAAGACAAGGAAAGCTTAAGACTAGAGTTTGAATACAACTTTTAACCTACTCGTATCGGTACCTAAGACCTAGCCTCCCCATATATAAAGGCTAGGAGGGTCCAACGAGGAGGGCACGTATACGATAGATCTACAGATCTACCAACCTCTCATACCACTGCATACACACCTCCACGCCAGATTGCATCTGCGCACCCCTGTAACTTTTGGGTCTGCCGTAATCAAGAGCAGACAAGCAGGAGTAGGGTTTTCCCTCTGGGGGCCTGAACCTGGGTAAATCTCGTGTCCCCTGTTTGCTTGTCTATTAACCGTTCCGCGATCTCCAGCACCCCATCTTCTCCAAAACCCAAGCTCATAACAATGGTCATTGACGAGATCAAACCTCGTCAATTGGCGCCGTCTGTGGGAATAGGGGGCGCTAATTGTGCGATCGCGACGGTCCCATCCACCGCAATCTACGATTCATCAGTTACTCTGATTCGGTTCATCAACACCGGCCAGCTCGGATTACATCCGGTAGATTTATCAGCGTCAGTGTGTTCATCTTCTTCATCCACAAACCCGCCATGGTGGGTCTCATCTTCACGGCGAGTGCACAGCTGATTCACCAGGAGGGCGTCCTGCAATCAGGGGAAAGATGACATGTTGATCAAACCAGCAAGAAGATTGGGTGCGGCATCACACAAGAAAACCTAGATCAAATCAAATCTTATCAAGCGAGGTTGTGTCGCATACAAATACCAAATTCTAAAAGATTCCAATCTGCAACATTGGAGTACGGGGAGCCAGGAAATCTGTCCTCCACGATGTGTTCGGATTAAAGAAAAATGAGCACACTTCGATCGTCCATGCTGCTGGATCAAATCACGAGGAGAGCCGCACTCAATATCTGCTCATGTTACTTCTCGTGAAGCCAAAGATTAATTAAATTTGGGGCAACCAGCCTCGGCTAGCGTGCGTACGATTTGAGGCTTCTGTCAATTTTCTTTCACAAACTCAAGTTTTGAGACATGGAGGTGTGTCCTTGGTTAATCGGCTGCATTAAGAGATCAAAGATTTTCTCGTGAAACAAGACAACCTTCGCGTCAATTCCATCGATCTCTACTACATCCACCACTTCGGCATCGGCGACCCGTTGTGGCCTTCGGCTACGATGATCCGTTGTATCCTTTGGATGCGGCGACCCGATGCGATTTTCAATTGCGGCGACCTGCTACGATCTTCGATTGTGGTAAACGACTTCCATCATCGGTTTCGAACCGCTGCCGCGTTGGTTCCGGTCCGCCCCATCGGCTCTAGGATGCCGCCTCGACCACATCAACTCCACGCTCGAGGGCTGCGCCCACCTGTCCACACGACTCGTGACCATTGACCTATTGCGATTTTCGACTGCAATGACCCGGGGGTTGCGCTAACCTACAGATGCGTCAACTCGCTGCCGCCACTGGCTCTGACAACCCTCCACGGTCTTCGGATGTGGTGACCATGCACGTCCTTCGGCTGCGATGACCTGCTGCAGTTTTCAAATCCAGCGATCCTCTACGATCTTCGGCTCCAACGACTCGGGGGCTCCCTCCGCTTCGACGAATAGCTGCGGCCTTCGGCTCTAGCAATCAGCTGCATTCTTTGAATGCGACGACCCAGTGCGGTCTTCGACAGCGGCAACCTTCGGACGCGGAACCCGCTGCATCCTTCTACTTCGATGACTCGCCATCACACCGACCCCGCCGCGTCGATTACATCCGCCATGTGACTCGCTACAGCATCAACTTCGTCCATGGCAACTACCAACAAAGCTAAGTTCTCTACTCAGAGTTGATTTTCTTTCTTACTTTAATCACACTCGAAACACTCGGGGGTTGCGCCCTCTTCGACTAACCTAATGTGCCATCGGCTCCACGCACTCGAGCACCTCGAACGCGACAACCCGAGTAGTTGATCTGCCTGATCGTCGAATCCTTGAACTCCGAGTGCCTCGGCAAGGTACTGAGACTAAGGGTAATCAGGCTAACGAAAAGGCCTAGCATATAGTGCAAAAGTGTCGACTCAATTGGCACCAGAATTTTACTTTACAAGCCGATGGGCAAATATTCTTTACAAGATACAGGTACTTCACCATTCTTCATGTTTTCTGCAGCCTACAGGGACGCCGAACTACATTGTTCTATTGTATCGGGTCCTCCAACAGAGTCGACTAACGCCAAGACCCGAGTCGAGTCCCTCCTCGGATGGTTGCATCGCCCGATGCTACACAAACGCGACGCTGGCGGCGCACCTGACATAAGAAACGGCGTCGACTTCATTCGGAACATCGAGTCCTTCCAGCTAAACGCCGCACGACTCCGCTGCATCAACTCCGATTGCATCGTCGATTCTTGGCTCCGTATGCGTGAGACGCTGACTCGATGCACTTCCGGGTCAGTGGTTTCTCCTCGCATGAGTCTCCACTCGAGTCTGCGACTCAACTAGACACTTGGGGGCTACTCCTATCAGGAGCGCTGGTCGCGCACCCGATGTACTTCCGGGTCAGCGGTACGCCCACGAGATTTTTGACTACAACTCCATGATACAAGAATCGAGTCTCTGCCTGAGTCTATGACTCCGCCAGACACTCGGGGGCTACTCCAAACTAGAGCGTTGGTTGCGCACACAGAAGATCTTCGAGTGGCACGCTTCGATTCCTCACTCGAATCAACAATTCAACTAAGGACTCGGGGACTACTCCCATAGGGAGCGTTGTCCGCGCATTCGAAAAAAATGAAGACATTCAGGGCATCTGCAAGGTTATCCGAAGAACTTACGGGTCGCCATAACCCGCAACCGACGACTACAAGTCTCTGCTCGAGTCTACGAATCGAATAGACACTCGGGGGCTACTCCCATAGGGAGCGCTGGTCGCGCACCCTATAGTCCTTTGTGTTGACTACGTTCATAATGTCGAATCCTCTATAACAACCGAACAAATTCAGTTGACCCGATGAACTTTCGGGTGAAGTGATTCGCACTCGACACAACTTTCAACTCTGACATCCAAATGCAAGGTTCAAGACAACTAAGTCTCCACCCGAATCTATGTTTTGGATGGACACTCGGGGACTACTAACATGGATATGCCCTACGGGTACTTGATGTTAGCCTACCTGGTCTAGCCCGACGGAAGGCCTACTCGATGACCCGTCAGGGTCCATGACGCCTATGATGTTTCGGATTCTATGAAGCCCATATGGACACGGACTCCCAAGCGCGCAAGACAAGGAAAGCTCAAGACTAGAGTTTGAATACAACTTGTAACCTACTCGTATCGGTACCTGAGACTTAGCCTCCCCATATATAAAGGCTAGGAGGGTCCAACGAGGAGGGCACGTATACAATAGATCTACAGATCTACCAACCTCTCATACCACCGCATACACACCTCCACGCCAGATTGCATCTGCGCACCCCTATAACTTTCGGTTCTACCGTAATCAAGAGCAGACAAGCAGGAGTAGGGTTTTCCCTCCGGGGGCCAGAACCTTGGTAAATCTCGTGTCCCCTGGTTGCTTGTATGTTAACCGTTCCGCAATCTCTAGCACCCCCATCTTCTCCAAAACCCAAGCTCACAACAATGGGCATTGACGAGAGTAAACCTCGTTAACAATCCCTTCATTAACCATGAAATGGCATTTCTCCCAATTAAGAACAAGGTTGGTTTCTTCACATCTCTGCAAAACTTTATCAAGGTTGTGCAAACAGTTATCAAAAGAAGTTCCATAGACAGAAAAATCATCCATGAAAACCTCCACAATTTCTTCACAAAAACCATGAAAGATAGCAGATATACATCTCTAAAAGGTAGCAGGAGCATTACATAAACCAAAAGGCATACGCCTATAGGCATAGGTACCATAAGGACAAGTGAAAGTAGTTTTCTCTTGGTCCTGTGCTTTCACAGCAATTTGAGAAAACCCAGAATAACCATCAAGGAAACAAAAGTGACTCTTTTTGGACAACCTCTCAAGCATTTGATCAATAAAGGGAAAAGGATAATGATCTTTCTTAGTAACTTTATTAATCTTTCTAAAATCAATGCACATTCTATACCCAACCACTACTCTTTGGGGTATAAGCTCATTATCCTCATTAGGCACAACAGTTATTCCCCCTTTCTTGGGAATACAATGAACAGGGCTAACCCATTTACTATCAGCAATAGGATAAATAATACCAGCATCAAGGAGTTTTAATACCTAATTTCTTACCACATCCTTCATCTTAGGATTTAGATGGCGTTGGTGCTCAACAACTGGTTTTGCACCAGGTTCTATATTAATAGCATGGTGACATATAGTAGGAGAAATCCCCTTTAAATCATCAAGAGTATAGCCCATAGCTCCTCGGTATTTCTTCAATATCTCCAATAACCTCTCTTCTTCCTTTCTTGAAATTTTAGAACTAATAATAACAGGATATACTTTCTTATTATCAAGATAAGCATATTTAAGATCATCAGGTAAAGGTTTTAGTTCGAAAACAGGGTCCCCTTTAGGTGGTAGTGTGGTACCCAAATATTCCACATGTAAATTATGCTTAAGTTGTTCCGGCTGATGAAGGAAAACCTCGTCAATCTCATTTCTTTCCTTCATGAAGACATCACTTTCATGATCTTCCATAAACTGCTGCAAGCCATTGTCAGGAGCAAGAGAAATAGCAGAAAGTTGTTCAAACTGAAATCCTCATCAGGCAGTTCATTTTCATAAGGAGTTTTGGCAAATTTGGAAAAATTAAACTCATAAGATTCTCCGGCAAACTTAGTCAAAACTGTTTCCTTCCTACAATCTATGATAGCCCCACAAGTATTCAGAAAGGGTCTACCAAAATAATAGGATATGTTTTACTAGATCCGTTACCAAGTACTAGAAAATCAGCAGGATATTTAATCTTACCACAAAGGACCTCCACATCTCTTACAATGCCAATGGGTCAAACTTTCTCTCTATTGGCAGATGAATAACCACATCAATGTCCTCAAGCTCATAAGGACCAATCTCATGCATAATTTCCCTGTAAAGTTCATAAGGAATAGCACTAGAAGTAGTACCAATATCACATAAACCATAATAGCAATAATCACCAATTTTAACAGAAAGCACATGAACACTAGATTTTCTAGCCTTACTAGGATGAGAAACAACATTAGTAGCATCTTCATAGAAGACAATGTGCTCATCCTCTATATTTCTAGTGACAAGGTCTTTCACAATAGCTACCACAGTCTCAATATCAATAAGCTCATCGGACCCTACAGTTTTCTTTGCGATTTTAATAATCACATTAGCTAAAATAGAATGTTCCCTTACCTTGGAGGGAAAAGGGATCTTCTCAACATAAGTTTCAGGCAAAATAGGATCAACAGTACAAACCTCTTCACCGGCAGGAACATGGGTAACAATGTCTTTATATGGAGCATGGTACTTGTCCCACTCTTTCTTGGGAATCTCAATATAAGAAGCAAAAGAATTAAAACATTTCGCAAGAACTTGAGGACCAAGACCAAACTCATTGCTAATATCACGGAAGTCATCAGTTCCCATAAAAGATTTAATGCAACCATAATCATAGTTTATACCTGACTTTCTTCCTTTATCATTCTCCCAAGCTTCAGTGTTATCTTGAATACGGTCTAAGAGATCACATTTAGCTTCTTCCTTCATACGTGTGAATGATCCAGAACAAGAAACATCTAATAAATATTGTTGTCTTGATGGTGGTAGTACTGCTAATCCAATAAATAGGTCACTAAAGCGGGACTTTTCTTTTTTATATATTTTTTCTTTTTTGGTTGTGTCTATCCGTATGGCCTATAGGGTAATGCGTTGTTATAGAGATTGAGTGTAATTGGTATGTTTTGATATTAAAATAATGCTCATTTTCAAAAAAATGGGAGCCGACCCCCTCTGTGAGCATGTACATGGTCCAACTCAGGGTGTCCAATCCAGATGTCTACTTCCTATGTTCTTAAAAGAGTGATTTACATATAAATTAAAAGATATGGTATTTTGTTCAATAGCTTAATTAATGCATAAAAATAAAAGACTCGTGTGTGCGTGCAACCATTCTCGCTACGGGAAAACAAATCTTTTCTGTGTGACAAATCCACACGGCAACATAGATAATCCACATAACAAAAAAATTACCGTGTGTCCGCACACGGCAAATGTCGCACGACAAAGAAAGACACGACAAAGAGTCTTTTCCATGCGCTTTGCGGAAAATACAAGGCAAGGCTTTTGTCGTGTGTTTTTTCAAATACACGGCAAAGTAAAGTACTTGACGACGGTAGACGGACTAACGACGTCGTCCTTGTCAGTTCGCCGTGTGGCGTCGCTTTGCCGTGTGCCCTCCATGTCCTCTTTGTAGTGTGCTTTATTGCAACGAACGGCAAAATAGTCTTCCTTTACTATGCGGCCTGCTTTTGTTGTGTGCCTTCAATGTCCCCTTTGTAGTATGTTTTTTTACAACGTACGACAAAATATACTTCCTTTGTCCTGAGCTTCCTAGGCTCGCACGGTAGAATAGTTAGCTGGTCCATGATCTTTGTCGTGTGCATTCCTAAAGTACTTTGTCATGCGCATTTCTAAAAAAGGCACGACTGATAATCCACAAGTATAGGGGGTGTATCATAGTACTTTCGATAAATAGGAGTGTCGATACCCACGAGGAGCAGAAGATGCTGAATAGTGGTATGGAGCCAGAAATCCATGTGAATACTTAGCAAACGGATTTTTAGTGGTTTTGTGACAAGGCAACAAAACAAAGAGCAAGTAACAAAGACAGTAAACAAACGGAGCAAGTGGCCCAATCCTTTCTTAGCAAAGGACAATCCGGTGGAAATACTTATAAGGACCAAACATTCTCGATGACACATGGGAATTCTATCAAGTGCTTTCGCTGCAAATAGCTGAGTACTCTTCTCTGATGTCCGTACGTCTTCTGTGGGTGAACCTGTGCTAACATATCTCCCTTCCTAGGACTAATAAATACTTGTGATTAAAACCCCTGCAAACATCCGTAACTACAGGAAAGTAATTAAGATATAAATCTAACCATAGCCTTAAACTCTAAGATCCTACACTCCCTTTTGAAAGGTGTCCTAACGGGGGTTCATATTTCTATCACTCCGGCAACCCCACAATTAGTAGCCAAATACACAATGCATCCCCCTAGGCCCATAAATGGTGAAGTGTCATGTAGTTGACGTTCACATGACACCACTACAAGAATAGCACCACAACTAAAATACTAAACCATTGAATAATAACTCATCACAGATTCACTACTAACAACATGACTTCTCCCATGTCCTCAAGAACACAACAAACTACTCACAAGACATCATATGGATCAAGATCAAAGATGATATGATAATGGATAACAATCTGAACATAAACAATAATCCAATGGTTCCACTCACAAGCATCAACTACAATAGTAATTAACACCGGGAAAGTTTCCCCTAAGAACTAAACCAATATCCAACACAATTGTTGCAGCGAGACGGAGTGGTGATGATGGTGCTGGTGGAGATGATGGTGTGGATGATGATGATGATGCTGATCCTGATGAAGCCTATCTTGATGATGGTGTTGATGGCGATGGTCTCCCCTCTCCAGGAAGGAAATCCCCTGGCAGAAATTTTTCTGCTAGAGAGATCTTTCTCTCACGGTGTTTTCCGCCCCCTAGAGGCAGCGGAAATCTATCCGTGGTCGCCGCCCAAGGCTTAGGGTTCCGAAGGGATGATATAGGCGAAGGGGGAGAGTCGGAGGCCGGGCAGGTGGGCCACACCTGCCCTAGGCGCGGCCTCAGGTAGGTCCGCGCCTAGGGGGTGTGGGCCCCCTGCGGCCCCCCTTCGCTCCTCCTTCTGGCTTCCTTCGTCCTCAGTTAAAATAATATGTTTCCATATTTTTCTAGTATTTTTCTGATCTTCGCGAAATTGCACCGAACCGCCTTCTTTTCCATCAGAATCCAGACTCCTGCAGTCCATCCTCTAAGAATTATCCAACATGCATAAACGTATGAAAAGCCATAAGTAATACCTCATAATAAGACAAATATCAATGAATAGAGGTAAATTATGATATATAATGGTGATGCAAATTGGGCGTATCAACGACAAAGGACCTTTGCCATGTGGCATGCTCACGAAACACACGACAAAGGCCCAACATTTTCTATTTTTTGTTTATTTTTGTTTCATCCATGCAGTTTAAACAAAAATATATATATATTGTTGCAAAACAACATATCTAGCACCAGATCAATATCCATGAAAACAAATACCATCATAAATAAGGATCTATCTCAAGATTCATAATAACATGAGTCCAAGGTCCATACATAGCAACATAGAGTCAATAGTTCCATACATACAAGTTTATATAGCAACCATACAAATTCCAAACCACAATCCATATAACATAGAAATATAGAGTTCACATTTAATTGGCAAACAGTGAAGATATCCGTCCTTCATGCATATCCTACACATTTAAAAGGAAGGATATAAGAATCAATATTGAGGTGTTATAAACGCGACAAGCAAAACGGAGAACAAAAACAAAACCACACGCAGGGAACACAAGGTTTTTGCGTGAAAAATCTCTCCAATAAAAAGAGAGAAAACCACATAAGCCATTTCATGAGAGTATATACACAATATTGTTAATCTCTAGTTATAGCTCAACGTACTGTCATTCTTCATGACACTAGCTTTGCCGAACATATATAGATTTGGTATAAGTTATAGATCAAACTAATGAAATCATGGTTCGACGTGTACCAACACTACCCCATCATCTTCATAAACATGTAGATGGATCTGGTTTTTCAGAATGTTGTCCCTCATGTCGTCCTTCGAGGGTGACTCAGGGAGCCCTGCACGCGCCGCTGGCAGGACCCTCCCTCACCATCTCCCTTCCCTGGCTGCTGCCGCTGGCAAGGCTGCGGTGGCGGCGCCTCCTGCCGCCAAAGGTGACTGGGGGGTCCCGCGGTGGACTCGAGCCTACTGGGGCCTCTGGCTTCCTTCTCTTGTGCATGCGGCGATCTGGCAGCGAGGTGGCGCGGCCGTGAGGTGGGGCATCGGCCGGCGTGCCTGTTGTCTGGTGGTGGAGGTGTCGGCCTGCAGCAGGGGCAGCGCTGCTGATGGCGGCAGTCATGGCCAGGGCCCGATCTGGGCCTAGATGGGATTGGCAGGCCAGCGGCGCTGCAACCTCTCAGCAGTGGCTGCTGGCTGTGGAAGTCGGGGCAGCAGCCCCGGAACATGTTGGCGCCTCTCTGGCTATGGACTAGCTGTCCCCTGGCTGCGTAGGAGGCAGGAGCGGCCGGTGCTTGCTTGCCGGTGTGCGGTTGCCGGGGCGATGGCCCCCGACTATGGTGGTTCCCCGTGGCTGCGGCGCGGGCGTGCAGAGTGGAGTGCGGCGGTGCCCTTGGGCTCATGCAGGAAGGTGGCGGTGTCACATCCCAAGATTTTCCAAATCTTGTAATGTGAAACTAAATGAATAAAATAAAACTTTGTTTAAATTTCAGAGCCAGAAGAAACTTTTTGAATTTAATTGGAACCTCAAACCACATTTAAAATAAATAAAATAAAAGGGTGCATAAAGAAAAACATTTAATAAAGGAAATTAAAAATGTTTTGGAATTACTTTTATTAGATCTTTTAAATAAAAGATTTGTTATCAAAGGAAATGGTGGATTTATAAATATTTGATAAAGCCAAATTAAATCTTGACCAAAACTTTGGGAATTAAAACACTTAGTTTTAAATAAAAATATCAAAGGTTTACTTAAATAAAATAACAGGGAATCAATGTCCAATTTTATTATGAAAGGAATTACCATTTTAAATTAAAAACATCAAGACATATTAAAATTGTTTAAATAGGTTTACCAAGTATTTTTATTATTATTTAATAAAAACTTACTAAAATGTTTTGACTCTACTTTAGATTTTAAAATAAATATCTCAATAAAATAAATCCTATTTGGAATAATAAACTAAGGCCATTTTATTTAATTATTAATGGACCCTATAAAATGTTATTTTATTCTAACAAAGTATTACCCATATCTTATATTCACAAATAAAAACCTACTGAATTGGTTTTATAAATATTTAGAATTCAAAATAGGGATTCTAATAATTTAACCAAACCATATTTTATTAATAAACCATAGCCCATTTTATTTAATTAATAAACAGAACTTAGAAAAATTTAAAGTATTATTTTTTTTAAAGTTGATTTATACTACTAAACAGAACCAAAAACACATTACAAACGTTTGAAATTGTTTGAATTATTTTGAATGCTTGAATAGTTGGCTGAAAATCAAATCAGGAAATAAAATAGAAATGGAAAAAGAACACAGAATAATAAAAATGGAAAAGGGCCAACCCAACCCAGGCAGCCCACTAAGCCCACCAACCAGCCCAGATCCTTACCCCGCAGAAAACGATTCGCACCCCGTTTCTGACCCATACAGTGTATGACAAGTGGACCCCTTCCCTTATTCTTTTCTTTCACTGCCAGCGGACCCCACACTACCTCCTCCTTCTTCTTCCTCGCGCGACCATGCCTCCCCAGACGACGCTGCTGCATTGATTCCGCGTTTAATTCTCCTTAACGCCGTTAAATCCTTGTCGCGACCACGGCCTTTTAATCGCCTCGCCTCTCCTCCGCTTTCCTCGACTCCTCCCCAAAGCTCGCCTAGGCATTTCCATTTCTTCTCCGAACGCCTGCTCCGACGAATGTCGCAGCAATTGACCAACTCGACCACCCTCTACCTCTACTTCATGCGAGTGGACTCTCGACCTCACGCACACCTAGTACTCCCGATTCGCGGGTGCACCGAACGACCACGACAAACCCCCTCCCCGGCGTCGCTGCCTCTTCTCCGACAAGCCCCACAGGTAAATTCTGGTCGCCCCTCTCCTCCCCGAGAACACGGTGATGATCTCCAAGCCCATTCGAACCTAATGGCACTTCCCGTTTGTCTTAGGGCGCCCCAATCCTCGCCATCGTCAAGCGCAGAGCGCCGCCGTGTTTGTTTCTTCTCCGGCGACATCTCCCAGGTGAACCAGACCGCCCCGCGACTTCTCGTTCACGCACACACCTTCGCCGTTTCCTTGCGCTCCTGACTATGTGTTTTGTTTACCTCCTGGTGATCTGCAGCATCGTCCTCGACAGCAACCAGAGAGCACCGCCGCTCGCAGCTTCTCCGACGAGCAATTAGCAACCCTTGCGCCCGGCGTAGCCAACCTCATCACGAGCATCGAGGTCTCGCGAGCCTGGTAAGCCCTGCCAGCCTCTTCCTCGCTTTCCGCCAAGCGCCGCCGCACCGACCGCCGCCGCCAGTTATCGCGCGCCGCGAATGGTCGAAGGCGCGAACACCGTTGGATCCCTATCCAACGCCCGTGATAGAACACTTAAGCCGCGAAGAAGTGCGTTATCTGACCACCGATCTAACTTAATCCAACGCCCCACAGCGTGATCCACCCCGAACCGGTACCGTCCAACCAGAGCGTGCCGCGTGTCACCTATCTCGTTTTAAAAGAAATTTGAATCTGATTTAATTACAAACTTCAAACCTTTGTAACTTTCAAACCACACGTCCAAATTTTGCAAATTTTATATCAATGAAATCAGGAGAACAAGCCCTAGCCAACCATGGCCTTAGTTTTGAAAATAGTATCTGTTTGCTTGATTAAAATTGCAGAAACATTTGTGTACTTGTTTAGAGTATAAAAATTGTTTAAATTTGATTTTAGGATTAAATCTTTTGCAAAATGGATTTGTGTGACCCTACTGACCCTAGTAACCAACCCATAGTGTTAAAAATGATTTTTGTGAAATTTATGTTGAATTAGTTAACCTAGTCATTTTTTTTAGCCAAATAAACTCATTAGATTTTATTATGGAAAAGTTTGTGCAAGGAAAACTTTGGGAAAATGTTGTGGACCAAACTTACTGACCCAAAACACCAAGCCTTGCTAAGGGCAACTCATTTGGTGAAAATATATAAAGTTTTGCTTTGAAAAGAATAATTTTCACCACATGAAATGTTGAGTGGATTTTAAAATAGACTTTGAGCAAAACCCTCTAACTAATGACTTTGCCATTTTGGTAAAAGACCAATGTGGACCTTACAAAGTTTATAAACCTAGTGGAGACCAACCTTGCCACAGAACCCTCTTTTACCTAGGATCCATTGCCTTGTGTATGTGAAATATGGATTGAATGTTGGTTTAGAATGCTACTTGATACTATGCTTGCTTGATTGTAGTAAAAATAACAAAGTGTGAGACTAGCAAGATCAAGGAGTGACTATCATACCCTAAACAAAAAGGCAAGTGACACTATCATCTAAAGTCCTACTATTTTCATTATACTTAGTGGATTTTGAAACATGCATGAAAAGAATTTCTATACTTATGCTATGCTAATCCTAGTAGGATTCCCTATACACTCCTTAGAAAAATATTGAAGTTGTACATGCTTAGCCATGCTATGTTTTGAAAAAGAGATACATGTTGATATTTTACAAAGGTTGAGAAAAGACTTGTGTTTTATATAATAAAACAAGGACTCAATGAACCACCTAGGTGGTGGACACTTTTTGTTTTGGAGAAGGTGGCAACAAAAGGGAACCATGTCTATGGCAATCACTTTGTGTTGTGCTCCAAATGAAAACCACCTAGGAAACTTAGAGATTGAACATGTTTCTCCAATTGTGGCTTTCGTGTACAACCACATGCTATTATGGCTCTGGCTTAGTCAACTACATTAGGAAGACCCATACATTGTCTTTAGTTACCGGACATGGGGATCTGGAATGCTTCATGGGGAAGACAAGCTAGCAATGATGTATGGGAGGACCTCTTGGAAAGACTTCACATTCTCACCGCCAAGATCTCCATCTTGGTGAGCACTAATCCAGAGGCCACTGGTGGCAACAAGATGGGATTGTGTCATGTGGGTAAAGTGTACCTTCCGCAGGTTAATAAAATCTAAGTACTTAGCCGTGTCCCCGGTTATGGACAATACTGAGCAACTAAAGTTTGAACCATGGGAGATCTCGACATTCCAACTTCTAATATAAAAACTTGATGCACTTGGGGGTACCAAGGAATTCAAAGAGATTTTTTTAAGCTTGTTGCACTTGGGGTTTACCAAGGTGCTCAAGAGCATGATGTACTTGGGGTTACCAAGGGACTCATGAGATTTTGATAAGAACTTGATGTACTTGGGGTTACCAAGTAGCTCAAGGAAATTTTGACAAGGACTTGAACACTTGTGTTTCTACCAAGGAGTTCAAGGAACTTGGAAAGAAGATTTGACAAAGGACAAAACCATTTTTAAAAGATAGGATAAATGTTGCTTTATGCAAAAAGCCTTAAACTCTACTTAGCCAAATATGCATGTATTGATAGGATCCACTCATATTTACATAAAAGTGAAACTTGCCAATACAATTCAAAATGTATTGACCCATGTGGCTGTAACTTGTAATGTTGCAGGTTGATTGTTTTATTAAATGAAGATTGTTTGATTGACTAGGACTACAAAGTCTACAACCAACATCTGCCTGTGGCACTATGAAGATGAAGGACCCATGACTATATTTATTCCGCTGCAATGTAATGTAATAGCCAAATGAGCTATGTATGATGTAGTAGAATTATGTTATTCCTGGTTATAAAGTTATAATATGACCATTGTATCTTGATATTACATCTTAACTGTGGATGCTAGCTATTGATCCAGGGACTAGCATTGTAAAACACAGGAGGACTCTACCTTATCAGGTTGGGACCCCTACGGCTGCGAAGTGTGACGCGGCATGCGGTGACCCAGCATACCACTGCATGTGTACTACACTATAGTCGTTGACATGACACCCACAAAACACCGTTCCGTAAATATCACATCCCTCAGAGTGGTACAACAAAAACATTGCGGGTCCATATTACAAACATTCACACATTATTATTATTACAATACCAGAAGTTCAAGACTTCAAAAGGTTTCAAGTTACAAACCAAAATATAAAGTGTTTCAGCGGAATTTAAAAGTAGCAACTCCGACTAGGAGTTGAGCTCAGCAGCTTATTCTATAGAGTTCATGCTTCTCGGCTCCATTGGTTACTACTAACTAGGATACTTAGTAGGATTTATCGTCAACACCATAGCGGATTTCGTAATCCACTCCTTCAACACCTCCTGACAGGTCAGGCTCCTCGTAGAACACATCTTCTCGACATTCAGCTGCATACATTGGCATGTCTTCGGGGTCCTCAGAGTCTAAGCAAGGGATCAAAGTAAAGGATGAGTAACAGCGTTACCCAACAAGTTCATTATATGCAAGGTGGGAAGTTTGATGCTCTAATTACCACCTCGGACTATGAGTCCTTGGTACTATGCAGTTTTCGTAAATCTTTCTTCAAAGATTGGTTTTATTATGAAAATCTATGACCATCAGCCTTCACAGGTTGACCAGAACTTTCATGGAGTTCCTTTCCTGCCACGTTCGTAGCTCCTTCCCGGAACAGGGAGTAACAAGTTACAATTCTTACACTCTGCAGAGGTGCGTTACTTTACCCATGAGAGATCAACTCCTTGTTGCACAACCGGGAATACTTTCCCGTCCACAATTCCATGATGTGGGGCCCAGTAGCTGGTCCAAACCAATCACTGCCCCCTTCGCGACCTCGCATGCCTCCTTGGTGTACACCATGCCCACATATTGGATTATGGCAATGGTTTGTACAAACCGTTAGATTCCAGAACTATCGTGGGACGTTGAGGGTTCCCACCCATATGCTGCATATCCTTTACGAATTACCAATTAATATGCACGCTACGAGGATAACATCCACGACCTGCACATCTGGCTTCATGCGAGAGGAAGATGTTGTAGATATGCCCTAGAGGCAATAATAAATGTAGTTATTATTATATCTTTGTGTTTATGATAAATGTTTACATTCATGCTATAATAGTATTAACAAGGAAACATTAATACTTGTGTGATTTGTAAACTAAAAATAGAGTCCCTAGTAAAGCCTCTTTATAATACGAGCTTGTTGGTTAATAAATGATTGTGGTTTCCCTATCATGAACATTGAGATGTTATTAACAACAAGATCATATCGTTAGGAGAATGATATGATGGACATACTCCTATAGATAAGCATAGCATAAAGATCAAATCATTTTAATAGTTCAATTGCTATATGCTTACTGATACATAGTAACCTAATTCCTTCGACCATGAGGTCATGCATATCACCTTCACCGGAAGGATGCTTTGATGACATCAAACACCACACCATAACTGGGTGGCTATAAAGGTGGCATTGAGTGTTAGGAAAGTATTGGTTGAGACACATGGATAAAGAGTGGGATTTGTCCATCCATATGACATATAGATATACTCTGGGCCCTCTCGGTGGAATGTCATCCAATTGGCTTGCAAGCATGTGACTGGCTCACAAGGGATCACATATCATGGGAATGAGAAAAGAGTACTTATCAGTAACGAGGTTGAACTAGGTATGCAGAGATCGAAGCGATCATATCCTCGGATAAGTAAACTATCATGAGACAAAGGAAATTGGTATCATATGTAAGTGGTTCATTCGATCACAAAGTAATCATAGAAATATGTAGGAGCCATATGAATTTCCAGTTCCTCTATTGGTTATTGTTAGAAGTGTCTCGATCATATCCGCATAATTCACGAACCGTGGGAGACACACTTAAGGATTGACGTTGTTTGAGTAGTTATGGAATAATGAGTAAGAGACCGAATGTTGTTGGTCTCGGATGGGATCCGGATATCACGAGGAGATCTGGAATGGTCCGGAGAATAAGATTCATATAAGGAAAGTCCTGTTTCGGGTTTGGAGAATGGTTCCGGTGTTTTCATCGGGAATGTTCTAGAAGGTTCCGGAATGTCCGGCACTCCGGAGGGGAAGGGTACTTGAATGTGTCATATCAAGTTGGAATGACCGCATCATGTACTAGGTGTCATCGCTAAACAAAATAAAGGGTTTAATCAAATCCTAGTTTAAAAAGTCAAACGCCAATTTGAAAAGTCAAACGGCTATTTTGGAAGGTGGAGGGGAAGTAGGAAACCTACTTGGGGAGGAGTTCCTCCCCTCCACCGCCGGCCCACTTGGGAAACTGAGTTGGGGAGGGACTCCCCTCCCCTGGCGCGCCCCCTTAGCACACAAGATCTCCACCAGCAAACCCTAGCCCCGGCGCCGCCACCTCCTGCTGCCGCCGCCTAGGGCAACCCTAGCCGCCGACTTGGGCTGCTCCAAGCCCTAGACGCCGGCCCTAGACCCTCCTCCTTGGTGCGTCTAAACCCTAGATCGCCGAGGATCTCTCTCATAGTTCACCATACTCGCTCCGGCTTAAGGCGAAGCCCTGCGATATCTCCCCTCTACTTCCGGTACCACGCCGTTGTCTTTGCGAGGAGAGTGCTACAACCTCCGCACCTGCTAGAACAAGGAGAGGAAGGTCTTCGTCGAAACCCAGGAACGTGTGACCAAGCTGCCGGAACGCAGCGTCGGAAGGATTGTCTACGCGATCTTGAGATCGGGAAGAGTACGACTACATCACCCACGAGAATCCGCTCTCGTTAAACACTTTGGAATCTTTGAGGGTGAGTTATTCCATCGACTCATTGCTACAATCTTGTAGATAGATATTGGCTTGTTTGTTTGTATGCGGTAGAATTTTTTTGTTTTCCATGCTACGAAACCCTACAGTGGTATCAGAGTCGTGTCTATATGTAGCTCTATTGCACGAGTAGAACACAATGGTCATTGTGGGCGTTGATGCTTTTGTTGTCGATTGCTTCTTGTGTACTTTGCATCTTGCGGGATGGTGGGATGAAGCGGCCCGGTCTAACATTACATGCCATCGTTCATGAGACTTGCTCCACGCTTGACATGCAACTTGTATTGCATAAGTGGCTTTGCGGGTGCCTGTTTCTCCCAACATAGTTAAGATTCAATTTACAACGGGTGATTGACAATACTAGTATCAATGTTGTGGTTCTTGTTCGTAAGTTAGAACGACACTTATTGAAAGCCCCAAACCACGTAAAACATGCAAAGCAAGTATAGGCGTCTAACTTTGTTTTGCAGGGGTGTGCTGTGATGTGATATGGCCATGATTGTGATTATATTTGATGTATGCAATGTTCCTTATTGTAAGTTGGCAATTGGAAGGAGCCATATGGTTGTCTTCAATTTATGTTAAGACCCGCATGTCTATTCAGAGTAGTTGTAATAGTTGAAGCCGGTGGACGACAACCATGGAGAAGCGTCATTGACCTTGATGCAATGCCGGTGATGATGGAGATCATGTTCGTGCTTGAAGATGGAGATCGAAAGCACAAAGAAGAAAGGCCATATCATATCACATATTATGAATTGCATGTGATGTTAATCCTTTATGCATCTTGTATTGCTTAGTTAACGACGGTAGCATTATAATATGATCCCTCATGCACATGAATTTCAAGTTCTAAAGTGTTCATCCTTAGTAAGCACCGTTGCTAAAGCTTGTTGTTTCGAAGCACCACGTGATGATCGGGTGTGTTAGATTCCGCAAGTGTATACAATGTGAGCAAGCCAGATTTGCTCATGCGGAAGCTCATGTTTGATCTTGACGATCCTAGCATGTACAGACATGGTCTCGGAACACGGATCACCGAAAGGTAAAGCATGAATCATATAGTAGATATGATGAACATGTCGATTGTTCGCCATTAAAGCTACATCAACTCTCGTGATGATCGGTGTTGATGTGGTGGATTTGGTTTGTGTGATCACTAAAACAATGTGAGAGATATTGTTTTGAGTGGGAGTTCACCTAGATTAATTTAACTATTAATTAGAACTCAATTTGTCATAAACTTAGTCTAAACTATTGAAAATACGTTGTAGATCAATGGCGGCCCCTACCATCAATTTTAATGCGTTCCTAGAGAAAGAAAAGTTGAAAAACAATGGAAGAAACTTCGCGGATTGGTTCCGCAATTTGAGGATTGTCCTCACAGCTGGTAATTTGACCTATGTGCTGGATGCACCGCTAGGTGACCCACTGCAGCCTCTTGTCGATGAAGTAAAGAATGTTTACCTCGCTCGAAGACTCAAGACTCCGATTCAGTGTGCTATCTTGTATGGTTTAGAATCGGAGCTTGAAAGGTTTGAGAATTCAGACCCACATGATATTGTCCGTGATCTCAAATTGATCTTTGAGACTCACGCGGCAATTGAGAGCTATGAGGCTTCTAAAAAGTTCTTTAACTGCAAGATGGAAGAGGGCAGCTCCGTCAGTGAGCATGTGCTTAAGATGTCTGGGCACGCAAACAAACTTCAAAGCTTAGGTATAGTGATTCCTAATGCTTTGGGGATTTATCGTGTCCTCCAATCACTACCACCAAGTTACAAGAACTTTGTGATGAACTACAATATGCAAAACATGAACAAGCAGTTGCCAAAACTCTTTTCCATGTTGAAATCTGCAGAAGTGGAGATCAAGAAAGAGCACCAAGTGTTGATGGTCAATAAGACCACCAAATTCAAGAAAGGCAAGTCTAAGCAAAAGGGACACTTCAAGAAGGGTGGTAAGAAATTTACCGCACCGACGAAGAAGACCAAGGCTGGACCTAAGCCTGATACTGAGTGCTTTTACTGCAAGGGAGAAGGTCACTGGAAGCGGAATTTCCCAAAGTACTTGGCGGATTTGAAGAACGGCAACATCAAGAAGAAAGGTATATCCGATATACATGTTATTGATGTGTATCTCACTAGTACTCGTAGTAGTGCATGTGTATTTAATCTTGGTTCGGTTGCTCATTTGTAACTCAAAGCGGTCTTAGAATAAATGGAAGCTAGCGAAGAACAAGGTGACGATGCGTGGGAAATGGATCAAAGGTTGATGTGATCGCGATCGACACGCTACCTCTTCATCTACCATCGGGATTAGTTTTATACTTAAATAATTGTTATTTGGTGCTGCGTTAAGCATGAACATTATATCGGGATCTTGTTTATTGCGAGGCGGTTACTTGTTTAAGTCCGAGAATAATGGTTGTTTGATTTATATGAGTAATATGTTTTATGCACATGCACCTTTGATAGATGGTCTATTCTTATTGAATCTCGATGGTGGAAATACATATATTAATAACATTGACGCTAAGCGTTTGAAATCGGCGATAACTCGACCTATATGTGGCTGTCGTCTTGGTCACATTGGAGTGAAGCGCATGAAGAAACTCCATTCGATGGACTTCTTGAATCACTTGATTTGAATCACTTGAAAGATGCGAAGCATGTCGATGGGTAAAATGACTAAGACTCCATTTTACGGTATGATGGAGCGAGCTACGGACTTATTGGAAATCATACATACCGATGTGTGGTCCAATGAGTTTAGCATCATGTGATGGTTATCGTTATGTTCTTACCTTCACAGATGACTTGAGTAGATATGGGTATATCTATTTCATGAAACATAAGTCCGAAACTTTCGAGAATTTTAAGGAATTTCAAAGTGAGGTAGAGAATCAACGTAATAAGAAGATTAAATTTCTACGTTCTGATCGTGGAGGTGAATATCTAAGTTACGAGTTTGGCGAGCATTTGAAGAAATGCGGAATACTTTCACAATTGACACCGCCGGGAACACCACAGCGTAATGGTGTGTCCGAACGTCGTAATCGAACTCTCTTAGATATGGTTCGTTATATGATGTCACTTACAGATTTACCGCTATCATTTTGGGGTTATGCATTAGAAACAGCCGCATTCACTTTAAATAGGGCACCATCCAAATCCGTTGAAACGACACCGTATGAATTATGGTTTGGGAAGAAACCTAAATTGCCGTTCCTTAAAGTTTGGGGTTGCAAAGCCTATGTAAAGAAGTTACAGCCGGACAAGCTTGAACCCAAAGCGGAAATATGCGTCTTCATAGGATACCCGAAGGAAACTATTGGGTATACCTTCTATCATAGATCCGAAGGCAAAATCTTCGTTGCCAAGAATGGATCCTTTCTAGAGAAGGAATTTCTCTCGAAAGAAGTGACTGGAAGGAAAGTAGAACTCGACGAGGTTGTCGAACCTTCTCTCAAAATTGCGAGTAGCGCAGCACCGAAGAAGTTCTGTGGTGCCTGCACCAATAAGAGAGGAAGCTAATGATGATGATCATGAAACCGGTTGTAGTTGCTCTGAGCCTCGCAGTCAACGAGAACTCGTACCACTCCTGATTGGTATGATCCCGTTATGAATGTCATGTTGGTGGACAACACCGATGACCCTGCAACATATGAGGAAGCGATGATGAGCCCAGATTCCAATAAATGTCAAGAAGCCATGAAATCCGAGATTGGATCCATGTACGAAAACCAAGTATGGACTTTGGTGGATGTAGGGGTCCCAACCTAATAAGGTAGATTCCTCCTGTGTTTACAATGCTAGTCCCTGGATCAATATCTAGCATCCACAGTTAAGATGTAATATCAAGAAACAAAGGTCATAATATAACTTTATATCCAGGAATAACATAGTTTTATTACATCTTACATAGCTCATATGGCTATTACATTACATTGCAGCGGAATAACTATAAGCATGGGGTCCTTCATCTTCAAAGTGCCACAGGCAGATGTTGGTTGTAGACTTTGTAATCCTAATCAATCAATCTTCACTAAAATCAATCAAACCTGCAACATACAAGTTACAGCCACAAAGGGTCAATACATTTGAATTGTATTGGCAAGTGATACTATGGTAGTATTGTGGAGTCTATCAACTATATGCATTTGGCTGAGTGGAGCTGAGGCTTGCATTGCTCAAAATAGATTTTTCCTTAACATTTGAAAATACTAAGTTTTTGCTTGACAAAATCATTTTTCTCAATCAAAGATTTCAAGATCCTTGTACCAAGCCATCTCTCCATCAATGATTGAAGAATTCAAACAACCCTTGTTCAAACCACAAGTTTAACTTTAGAAATTTGAATGATGAGATTCTTGATTGCTTCCATGTCTTGATGCTCAAATTGTCCTTTACCAGGGACATGGCTAAGTACTTAGATTTTTACACTCTGCAGAGGTGGTGCACTTTACCCACAAGACTTGGTTTCCCAAGACAAAATCTTTCAGAAGCCTTCCCTTAGACCAAAATGGACGTGCTCCAACCTATCAAACACTACCACCCACTGTCCATTTGGCTAAGTTCTTGCAACCTATATGATCATGGCAGAGCCCATATTGCCAAGTGGTTGCACTTGAAGCTTCTCAACATTTGACATCTCAAATCTCTTTGTTCCTGGGTGGCAATCCACAAGTGAGATACACAAGCCAAGACCATGGCCTTGTGAACCACTCAACATAAAACAATCCTTCCATTCCACCCAGGTGATTCATTAACTTAGTTGTTTTATTAAACAAAAAACATAAGTCCTCAGACTTAGATATTTTTCCATAGTGTGAATATATTTTACACCCATGTTTTCCATTAGCTAGGCTAAGCTTGGTAGTAATAGGAAACTTAACTTAGGAAATCCTACTAAGGATTCATCTACTAGGTTTTCCTATAGCAAGATCTATACTTAGCAAAATCCATGCAAATTTACTTAGCAAAATCACTAATGCATAGTGAAAGTATTTGGGATAGAAAGTATGAAGCATCACTTGCCTTGTTGGTAGGGAATGGTGGTTCACTCCTTGATCTTGCTAGTCTCACACTTCACTATAAGTCAATCATCAAACACCAATTCAATTTACGTTCCAAACCAATAGTCACTCAAACAAATTCACACACACAAGAAAATGGAAACCAATTCATGCATGGGAGCATGCACAAGATAGTTTTATTTTGCAAAGGGGTCTCCATGGGGTTTCTAAACTTTGTAATATCCAAATTGCTCATTTACCAAAGTGGCAAAGTCATTAGCAAGAGGGTTTTGTCCAAAAACTATTTTTAAATCCATTCATCATTTCATGTGGTGAAAAATGTTTTTATTAAGGCAAAACTCCTAAGTTGTTCACCAAATGAGTTGCTATTGCAAAGCTTGGTGTTTTTGGGTCATTAGGTTTGGTCCAAACTATTTCCTTAAAGTTTTCTTTCCATAAACATTTTTATAACAAAAACCATTCTTTTTATTTGGCTAGAAAATGACTAAGTCAAGTAATCCAACCTAAATCTTACAAAAATCATTTTTTAATACCAAGGGTTGGTTCCTAGGGTCAGTAAGGTCACAACAATCCAATTTGCAAAGGTTTTATCCTTAAATTCAATTTTAAACAATTTTTATAAGCTTAACAAGCATACAAAAGTTTCTTCAAATTCAAACAAGCTAACAGATACTATTTGTCAAACTAAGGCCATGGTTGGCTAGGGTTTGTTCTCCTGAATTCATTGATATAAAATTTGTAAAATTTGGACGTGTGGTTTGAAAGTTACAGAGGTTTGAAAATGGCATTTAAATCTGTTTTCAAAAATCTGTTTTAACTCAACCACTGACACGCGTCGCCCCGTGATTGGCCAATACCGGTTCGTCTGGATCGAGTGACACAGACCACAGGATTAAAAGGGGCATGAGCGGCTCAGATCAAACGTACCCCTTCGTTCTACTTTCTATCCTATCCACCGGATCAAGATCGGACGGCTCTCAGTGCCCCGACCATATCTTTGCGGGGCTGGCTCGGCGGCAACTTGTCGATGGTGTCGTGGCGTTACAGAGCGAGAAGGAGGAGGATGTTCACCGTGTTCGCAGAGCCTGGGAGCTCAAGGAGGCCTGGCTGGTGAAGGGCGACGAGGGCAAGAGGAATTCCTCGCGGAGTTCGGTCCGGACGGTAGCTCGGTCGAGTCGAAGACGAAGTTGTCAATCACCGGAGGCAAGAAAAGGTCGTGATCGATCACGAGGAGACCACGGATATGACGTGTGCGTGAGCGGAAGGGCGGGATGGTGCGAATTACCGGAGGAGCTCGGCGGAGGCGAGACAGACGGCGCCGAACTTTGTCGAAGACGGCTTCTGGGCGCCACGGTTGAGCGAAGTGTACTAGGAGATGCGTCAGAGAGTGGTGAGTGCTCGTGTGCTCGGGAGGCACGGGCGGTGTTGAGTCGCGGAATCGGCAAGAAGGGTCGTCGAGGCGGAGAGGTGTCTGGCGAAATCTGGCTGGCGTGTCGAGGAGGCGTCTGGGGAAACGGAAGAGGCGTCTTTGGCGTTTGTCGAGCTTGATCACCGCGAGTTAAGGTGGTTGTGTTAAGGTATTGATGCCGCGATTCAAAGCTTGCAACGGGCGATGAGAGGAGGAAGAACCAACGGGGTGGGGAAGGAGAACAGTGGAAAGGGGTCCACCGGTGGGAAAAGAAAGCGAGGAAGGTCCACGGTCATTGGTTCTGGGTAAGAATATTGGTGCCAAACGTTTTCTTGGGAAAAGAAGCTGGGCTGTTCTGGGCCTATTGGGCTGCTGGTTGGGTCGGCCATGTCTTTTTTTGTTTCCTTAATCCTTTTCTATTTCTATTTTGAATTCAGTTTGAAATTCCCAAACATTCAAACATCAATCAAACAATTCAAACAACACCAAACTTTGTAATATTGAATTTAGTTCTGTTCAGTAACATGGACAAAAGCCCAATATAAAATAAAATAAAATAATAATTTTATTGATCCATTCTTTAATTAAATAAATTGGGCCTTTATTTATTTAACATGATTTGATTTATTCAATAAAATCCTCATTTGAATTCCAGACACTTTCAAATCTAAATCAGTAGGTTTTATTTGAAATTATAAGATACTTGAAATACTTGTTTAAAATAACATGGGCCTTAGTTATTAAATCAAGTAGAGTTTGATTTTATTAATAAAATCTTTATTTGAAACCTAAATATTTTCAAAACCAAATCAGTAGGTTTTATTTGGGGAAATATAGAATACTTGGAAATTTGTTTTAAAACAAAATAACATTTTATTTTAGAGTCCATTATTAATTACATTTAATAGATTTTTATTATTAAATCAAATAGGATTTGTTTTATTGGGATATTTATTTGAAATCTAAAATAAAGCCTAAACACTTTAGTAGGTTTTATTTGTGAATATCAAATAATTAGGAAAACTTATTTTAAATAATTTAATAAGTTTTGATGTTTCAATTTAAATTGGTAAAACCTTTTATTTAAATAAAGTTGGATATTAAATCCTTATTAATTTATTTAAATAAACCTTTGCTAATTTTAAAAATAAAATGTTTTAATTCCAAAGCTTGGCCAAGGTTTAATTTGGCTTTATAAAATATTCTTTATTTATAAACTTCTATTTCATTTGAAAACAAATCTTTTCATTTAATTGTTTCAAAATAATATTTCCAAATGTTTTTATTTTTCCTTTTATTAAATGTTTATCTTTTTAAATCCCTTTAGGTTTATTTTAATTCAAATGGGTTTGAAGTTCCAATTGAATTCAAAAAGTTTCTTCTGGCTCTGAAAATCAAACAAAGTTTTATTTTATTCATTTATTTTCACATTACAAGATTTGGAAAATCTTGGGATGTGACAGTGGACTTACCGGATGGCCGGAAGGCTGTCGAGAACAAATGGATTTTCAAGAAGAAAACAGATGTTGATGGTAATGTAACTGTCTATAAATCTCGACTTGTCGCAAAAGGGTTTCAACAAATTCAAGGAGTTGACTACGATGAGACTTTCTCACCGGTAGCGAAGCTAAAGTCTGTGAGGATTATGTTAGCAATCGCTTCATATTATGATTATGAGATATGACAGATGGATGTCAAAACAGCATTCCTCAATGGAGACATTGATGAAGAGTTGTATATGATGCAACCCAAAGGTTTTGTCGATCCTAAAGATGCTAACAAGGTATGCAAGCTTCAATGGTCCATCTATGGATTGAAGCAAGCATCCCGAAGTTGGAATCAATGTTTTGATAAGGTAATCAAAAGTTTTGGTTTTATACAAACTTATGGAGAAGCTTGTATTTACAAGAAAGTGAGTGGGAGCTCTGTAGCATTCTTAATACTATATGTAGATGACATATTGTTGATTGGGAATGATGTAGACCTTCTTAATAGTGTCAAGGAATATTTGAATAATAGTTTTTCAATGAAGGATCTTGGCGAAGCAGCTTATATATTGGTCATAAAGATTTATAGAGATAGATCGAGACGCCTAATATCATTGTCACAAAGTACATATTTGGACAAAGTTCTAAAGAGGTTTGGAATGGAAGATAGCAAGAAAGGGTTCTTGCCCATGTTGCCCAATCGACCTTGAGTAAAACTCAAAGTCCGAACAGCAGAAGATAGAGAAAGGATGAGTAAGACTCCTATGCCTCGACCATAGGATCTCTAATGTATTCCATGCTATGTACTAGACCCGACATTGCATATCTTTAGTTTAACTAGCAGATATCAAAGTGATCCGAGTGGATCATTGGACAATGATCAAAACATCCTTAAGTACTTGAGAAGAACTAAGGATATGGTTCTTTCTTATGGAGGTGATGAACAACTCGTTGTTAATGGTTACACCGATGCTAGTTGGAACACCGATCCGGATGATTCTAAATCACAACTGGATACGTATTTACTTTGAATGGTGCAAAGATTATGGAGGTGCAAAGCAAAGCGTTGTGGCAAGATCTTCAACTGAATCGGAATACATGGCTGCCGGAGGCTTCACAATAAGCGATATGGATGAAAGAGTTCATTACTGAGTGTGTGGTTCCAAGTCTACTGGACCCAATGTCTATCTACTGTGATAACATGGGTGCCATAGCCAATGCGCAAGAACCAAGGTCACACAAGAAGCTGAAGCACATCAAGCTACGTTTTCAAGCTATTCGAGAACATGTCCAATATGGGGACATAAAGATTTGCAAAGTACACACAGATCTGAATGTGGCGGATCCGTTGACTAAACCTCTCCCGAGGGCAAAACATGACCAACACCAAACTGCCATGGGTGTTCGGTATATTACCATGTAATCTAGATTAGATGACTCTAGTGCAAGTGGGAGACTGTTGGAGATATGCCCTAGAGGCAATAATAAATGTAGTTATTATTATATCTTTGTGTTTATGATAAATGTTTACATTCATGCTATAATTGTATTAACAAGGAAACATTAATACTTGTGTGATTTGTAAACTAAAAATAGAGTCCCTAGTAAAGCCTCTTTATAATACTAGCTTGTTGGTTAATAAATGATTGTGGTTTCCCTATCATGAACATTGAGATGTTATTAACAACAAGATCATATCGTTAGGAGAATGATATGGTGGACATACTCCTATAGATAAGCGTAGCATAAAGATCAAGTCATTTTAATAGTTCAATTGCTATATGCTTTCTGATACATAGTAACCTAATTCCTTCGACCATGAGATCATGCATATCACCTTCACCGGAAGGATGCTTTGATGACATCAAACACCACACCGTAACTGGGTGGATATAAAGGTGGCATTGAGTGTTCTGAAAGTATTGGTTGAGACACATGGATCAAGAGTGGGATTTGTCCATCCATATGACGGATAGATATACTCTGGGCCCTCTCGGTGGAATGTCATCCAATTAGCTTGCAAGCATTTGACTGGCTTACAAGGGATCACATATCACGGGAACGAGAAAAGAGTACTTATCAGTAACGAGGTTGAACTATGTATGCAGAGATACCGATGATCATATCCTCGGATAAGTAAACTATCGTGAGACAAAGGGAAATTGGTATCGTATGTAAGTGGTTCATTCGATCGCAAAGTAATCGTAGAAATATGTGGGAGCCATATGAATTTCCAGATTCCTCTATTGGTTATTGTTCGGAGAAGTGTCTCGATCATGTCCGCATAATTCACGAACCGTAGGGAGACACACTTAAGGATTCGACGTTGTTTGAGTAGTTATGGAATGATGAGTAAGAGACCGAATGTTGTTCGGAGTCTTGGATGGGATCCGGGATATAACGAGGAGATCCGGAATGGTCCGGAGAATAAGATTCATATAAGGAAAGTCCTGTTTCGGGTTTGGAGAATGGTTCCGGTGTTTTCATCGGGAATGTTCTAGAAGGTTCCGGAATGTCCGGCACTCCGGAGGGGAACGATACTTGAATGTGTCATATCAATTTGGAATGATTGCATCATGTACTAGGTGTCATTGCTGAACAAAATAAAGGGTTTAATCAAATTCTAGTTTGAAAAGTCAAACACCAATTTGAAAAGTCAAACGACTATTTTGGAAGGTGGAGGGGAAGTAGGAAACCTACTTGGGGAGGAGTTCCTCCCCTCCACCGCCGGCCCACTTGGGAAACCGAGTTGGGGAGGGACTCCCCTCCCCTGGCGCGCCCCCTCCACCTATATAAGGAGGGGCAGGGCTGCCCCTCCTAGCACACAAGATCTCCACCCGCAAACCCTATCCCCAGCGCCGCCACCTCCTGCTGCCGCCGCCTAGGGCAACCCTAGCCGCCGACTTGGGCTGCTCCAAGCCCTAGCCGCCGGCCCTAGACCCTCCTCCTTGGTGCTTCTAAACCCTAGATTGCCGAGGATCTCTCTCATAGTCCACCATACTCGCTCCGGCTTCAGGCGAAGCCCTGCGAGATCTCCCCTCTTCCTTAGGTACCACGCCCGTTGTCTTCGCGAGTCGCGAGAGTGCTACAACCTTTCTTGCTGGAACAAGGAGAGGAAGGTCTTCGTCAGTACCGAGCGTGTGACCCATTGAACGAAAGCATAACGCCGGAAGGATCGTCTACGCGATCTTGAGATCGGGAAAATGCGACTACATCACCCGAGAATCCGCTCTCGTTAAACACTTTGGAATCTTCGAGGGTGAGTTATTCCATCGACTCGTTGCTACAATCTAGTAGATAGATCTTGGCTTGTTTGTTTGTATGCGGTAGAAATTTTTTGTGTTCCATGCTACGAAACCCTATAGAAGAAGATACAGCTGACTTCTCCTTCCCATTCCAAATCTCATGGCTAACGCAAAATATACGGCGTTAGAATCACTGATGTCAGGGGTTATTAATTCCCTAATTGATCATCATTGTGGCAAATATAACTATAAGTTATATTGCTCCATTATATCATCACTTAGGATGATATCTATGATTTCTTTATTTGTGAAAATAATATTTTCTTTCTTTGGAGTATATATGATAACACACAATTTGCAAATACTTTGATAAAGACTCTTCAAAGGACATGAGCAAGTGATGAACTTGACTTGTGATGGCAAGGTAGTGAAGTTTGATGCTTGCACTGGACCTTGAGCTTCTATGTCTACAAAAACATCATTATTGCCCGGTAAGGACAATATTTAAAGAGGCAAAATGATTATGCAAAGTAATGTAATGCATTATTTAATTTTATATGTATTCTTCCCCATTATTTAAATTATAGAAAATCCTTTTTAATTAACTAAGGATTTATAAATATTAATTCCTTTAATATTTATTGAATATTATACTCTTTTTATTTTATTTCCTTTTATTTGGATTTTATCGATTTAATGATTTCTTTAAGAATTTTTATTTGAACACCAAAAATGTTATGAAGTATTTTTTTTAGTATTTTCTAAAATACTACAATATTAATATATAATGAAATTGATTCTTATTTATTTTTATCAGCTTTCAATAATTTTGTAAAATTCCATAAGGAATATTTAAATTACAAAATTCTTAATAAAATTTATAGGTTTAAAATTTTATTTCTTAATTTATTTGGATAACTTAGATTATTGTGAATCCAAAAAATATTTTATTTATATTTTTTGGTCTTTTATCTTAATTTATAGAATTTATTTAAGTTCAGGGGCATTTTGGTCTTTTCCAATTATTAAAACAGGCTCTAAGAGATTTGGGCTTTCAGCTTAGTTTGATTGGGCCCTTGTGGCCCATTAGGCAAAGTCAAAACAACCACCCCGAAGGGTCCCTGGCCCAACCCAGCCCATCACTCTCCGTCTCTCTCTCGAGCTCACCTCTCTCCTTCTCCTTCCCCGACCGCGTGGTC
Organism: Avena longiglumis; assembly: GCA_030063025.1. Taxonomy (NCBI): domain Eukaryota; kingdom Viridiplantae; phylum Streptophyta; class Magnoliopsida; order Poales; family Poaceae; genus Avena; species Avena longiglumis. Next base: position 544,893,698 of record CP125976.1, on the reverse strand, counting down.
AGCAGTGTTATCGCCGGCAACTCACGCCGCCGTGGACCTTCCTGGCCGCCGTCATGGTGCAGGATGAGGTTGTTGGCCCCGCTCTACCCTCCTGTCCAATTGGATTCGGACTTGGAGCTCTCCTGTGGCCAAATCGATGCTTTCCCGAACCCTAGGGTTTGGGGTTGGCGTTGATCCTGACGACGCCTCTACTGTCGTGCTCCATGGTAATGTTCCTCGCCTCCAGGCATGGCTAAGGTCGCTGTCCTGGCGATGTGTGGGTTGCAGCGCCCCCCTGGGGGTGCTCCCCGTGCCGCCGTGGTCGTCGGCCATCTCTGCTTCCTCTTCTAGTTTACAGCGAGGACCTACTATAAGTTATTCCTCTCCCCTCGTGCTCTCTGTGCTAGGTCATCCTATGCTCGCTGTTGGAAGTGACCTTTCTGGTTACTGTCTTGTCCTGATTAAGATGATTTGTTCCACTTAGGGTTCAAATACTGCTATTGATTAAATACTGGATGAATTGGGATCAAGTTTTGATGGTCCCTAAGCATGCTCAATGATTGTTAGTTGTGGCTTGCTGCTTATGATTAGTTGTGGTGATGCTAGTGGTTTATCAGATGATTCTATGGATTAATTTTGATATGGTCAGATGGTAAAGTTGCTCTAGAAGCAATACTTGGGAATCTAGTGGTTTAATAACACACCACTGTCATTTCTTGGTTAATGACAGTGAGTGTTGTGTGATGAAGTAACTGTATTAGCACTGTTGGCATCAAGAATTCATATGTAGTTTGAGATCAAATGGCTTCAGATAGTGAAGATATACATAGGGATTTTCTGAATTATGATTCCTATGATGACAGGAAAATGATTTGTAGTTGGTTGGTTGAATCTGTGAAGATTGAATGCTTAACCTGATTAATGTAGAACTGTTCTTGTGACACCATCTTTGTATGGCACATAAGATTAGATTCTATTTATTTGTTTGGTTTGGTTCAAGCTTAAGATGAGTTTGGCATTAAAGATAAGTATAAACTCCTTTTCTTAAATCCCTAAGACCCATGATGTTGGTCTGAGGTTTAGGGATTAATCCTTTAACTTGTTGATTCACATTGATGGGTTCTGGTAGTGATACCAGCTACTGTTTCTTGAATCAAAGTTTGGGAAAAATAATGGTAGGCTTGATCACTTGTATAGATCCATAAGATTAAATTCTAAGGTGCTAATCTTGTCTTAGAGATGTGCCTTGAAGTTTAAATCTTAGCTATGTTCATTCTTGAATTGAAATATAGCTTGATAGCTAGGTCAATGATGTTGTTCTGAGATCTAGTTGGATCCTTATACTTTTCTGATTGATGTTGGTGTTTAAAGTTCAGTGATTGATTCACCCCACTTGGTTGCTTTCTGAGAGTTTGAGTAATAGACAGATCATGTATGCTTGTCTAATCTTAGACAGATAGATCATGTGATGGTCTATTTTACTCACCACTGTCACTTGATGTTGGGGTTTCCTGTGGTTGATCTTGTGCTAACTTGATCTGATGCTCTCCTGGTATTCCATCTCCTGGCTTGTCCTTGATCTATCCCTTCACCTCCTGGTCCTGATAGCTTGATCTTGGTCTTGCTATCCACCTAATCTACCCCATCCATATGTCACCATTTTGGTGGTGTGATTCAGGGTTTTGGTTGGTGTGGTCTAGCTTGGCTTTGGCTTGGTTGAGCTGGTGGCTGCTGTTCTTGGTGTGTATGAACAATAAAATGGTGTGGGGATTAGTTTCCCACGGGTGTGTTGATGGTTTTTTTTGGTTGTGCTGTTGTTGTGGTGCTGACAGCACACACCATGCAGTTTGGTGTGTGTGCTGCCTGTGTGCCTGCTGCACAGGTTATGGATATGTTCTGAATCTGAAAGTTACTTTCATTAGGTTACCTTTTACCTAGCTGGTGAAACTTGTCCCTCCTTGTTGTTTATTTGACTTATGGATTAAAATTATGAAAGATACATTCTTTCATATTGGTGAAACTTGCCCCTTAAATACTCAATGATGAAAAAGTGAACAGTGCACTTCACTGTCAACTCTGAGAGTAAAAATAATTCTAATCCTAACCTTCTTTTTCTTTTAAGTTTCTTTTTATTTTGCAGGTGCCAGATTTGAAGATCAAGACTTTAGTTTAGGTTTTATTTTTCTTTATAGATTAGTCACTTGTAATAACTCTCATATTCAATTGTAATCTTTAATTTATTCTTTTGTACTCTTTATTTTATTCTTTTGTAATAAAGATTGTACTATTATCAATAAATAAATATTATTCTTTATTTATTTGCTATTGTAAAGATTGTTGATGATTTTCATAAGTTACATTTTTGTAACTTATTTATTGAATAAAATTATGAAATGGAGATTCATATTCTTAATTGCTCTCTTTATATAAAGTTTGAGTTATTATTGGTTAACTCTTAATTAAATCAAATACTCAAACATTATTCAAAAATTCTTTTGAATTATAATTCAAACACTCAAGTTTTAAATTCAAATTTCATTTCCCAAAACACATAAGTCCACAAAGATCATATCAAAGTCTATAAAAATCATCCTTCAAGACTATACCTAATCTCAAAGTATGAAAGAAACCTTGATCACTTTAGGTTTTTATTTGGCAAAAAATTTACCCACATTTTCACAGATGAATGCATGCAACATTTCAAATTCCTAAATCTACCCTTCATTAGTTCCTAAATGTTGGATGTTACAGACTTCCCCCCTTAAATTAAACTTCATCCCGAAGTTTGTTAAGATGTACCTGAATAGTTCTGGATAGGCTTTTCTTAAATCTTCTTATTTCTCCCAAGTGGCTTCCCTTCAGGGTGATGTTCCCACTGTACTTTGCAGTACTTGATTGCTCTATTCTTCAACCTTTTCCAGTTTTCTTCAAAAAAATTATAGGGCTTTTCAACATAGGTCAAGTCTTCTTGTAGTTCTATCTCCTGATGTGTGATTGCATCATCCGGAACTTTCAAACATTTATGAAGTTGTGACACATGGAAAACATTATGCACTTGAGCTAATCTTGACGGTAACTCTAAAGCATAAGCTATAGTTCTGTTCTGACTCAATATCTTGAATGGTCCAATATATCTTGGACTCAATTTTCCTTTAACTCCGAACCTTTTCACCCCTTCCATTGGACTTACTTTCAAATATACCATATCTCCCACTTCTGGATGCCATGATCTTCGACTTTGATCAGCATAACTTTTCTGCCTACTCTGGGATATTTTCAGTCTATCCCTGATCTTATCAGTGATATCTTGTCTTTCCTTGATATAGTCTGGTGCAAACTCCTTACTTCTTCCAGGATCATACCAACATATTGGTGATCTACACTTCCTTCCATACAGAACCTGATATGGAGCTGCCTTCAGACTACTCTGATAGCTATTATTATAGAAAATTCTTCCAATGGTAGATGTGTTGGAATTATGCCCTAGAGGCAATAATAAAGATGTTATTATTATAATTCTTGTTCATGATAAAGTTTATATTCCATGCTGGAATTGTATTAAGCGGAAACTTTAATACTTGTGTGGTTTGTGAACAACACCGTGTCCCTAGTACGCCTCTATGGACTAGCACATTGATCAATGATGGTTAAGGTTTCCTAACCATAGACATGAGTTGTCAATTGATAATGAGATCATATCATTGGGAGAATGATATGGTGGATAGACCCAAACTAAGCGAAGCAATTAGATCGTTTCATCGTGTTCATCTTTGCGAAGCTTTTCCTATGTCAAATATTGTATTCCTTAGACCATGGGATAATGCAACTCCCTGGTACCGGAAGAAAGCTTTGAGGTCATCAAACGTCATCCTATGAGAGGGTCATCATAAAGGTGTCTCTCAAGTGATCGGAAAGTATCTGTTGGGTTGTATGTATCGAGATGGAATTTGTCCCTCCCAAGTCAGAGAGATATACTTCGGGCCCACTCGGTAATCGATATCAACACCGCTTGCAAGCATGTGGTTAAGGAGTTAATCACAAAGTGATATCGGATTACGGAACGAGTAAAGTACTTGTTGTGAACGAGATTGAACTAGGTATGACGGTACCGACGATCGAATCTCGGGCAAGTAAAATATCGCGAGACGAAGGGAATATATATATGGGATTGATTGAATCCTGGCATCGTGGTTCATCCGATATGATCATCGATGAATGTGTGGGAGTCAATATGGGTGCCCAGACCCCGCTGTTGATTATTGATAGAAGATCATGTCTGCATATTCTCAAACCCGCAGGGTCACACACTTAACGTATCTCGACGCTAGGATAGATTGGATAATTGGTTTATGAATTTTTGTTCGTAGTCTCGATGGGATCCGGGATATCACGAGAGGTTCCGAATGGTCAGGAGAATAAGATTCATATAAGGCAGTTTTTGGAGTTCGGAATTGTTCCGGGTTAATCGGTATTGTACCGGAAGCTTCTAGAACCTTCCGGAAGGGGACCAACGTGGCCCCACCTTCCAGGAGGGGGCATGGTCCTATGAGGGAGTGTCCTGGACGCATTGGGCCAGGGGCACAAGGGCCCATAGGGCCCAGCCGATCCTAGATAAGTTTAAACTGCTTTAAACTAGAGATAGGATTTCTAGATAAGGAGAGTTTAAATCGTTTAAACTAGAGATAGGATTTCTAGATAAGGGAGAGTTTAAATTGTTTAAACTAGAGATAGGCTTGGAGGAGGGCAGGGCCGCCTCTACATATAGAGGGTGGTGCGCCCCTACTACACACACCTTCCTCCAAGCCCTAGCCTTGCTACCTTCCTCTCCCTCCCGATTTGTAGGCGAAGCCTGCAGAGAAATTCTCCACCATATACACCACGCCGTCGTGTTGTAGATCCAATCTATCTCTCCACCATACTCGCTGGTCCGAGGAAGGAGGAGACGCCGAGGTGCTGCGTGTGCATCTCACGGAGGCACCGCCACTTGTGGTGCTAGATAGGATCGGATCACGAGGAGGAGAAGCGGTACGACTACATCACCCACGCTCCGTTTAACGTTCGCTATGCGAATCTTCAAGGGTATGAAGATCTAATCCAATCTCTCGTTGATTGCATCTCCTAGATTAGATCTTGGCTTTCCTCCGCTCGCATCCGTAGAAAATTTTGATTTACTATGTCGTGAAACCCTTCAAAGGTATCGAGCTAGATCTATGCGTAGATGTGATTCACGAGTAGAACGCAACATGGTTGTTGCGGCGTTGATGTTTTCTGCTGCAAGCCTCTATTTTGTGTTCTTCTTATGACGCGGATAGTGAGATTGAAGCGGTCGTGCCAACCTTACGCGACATCGTCATGAGACCGGCTCCACTTGACGCGGTGGCTTGTTCCACACATGCGGTGGATGTCAGTTTCTCTCACTATAGTTGTCATGGGATTAACACCGAGTTTGGCAACCATAATATCACCGTGGCTTTCCGTAGGTAAGAATCGTTCTTAGCATCTACTCCCACAAGCCACGTAAAACATGCAACAACAAAGTAGAGGCGTCTAACTTGTTTTTGCAGGGAGTGTTTTCTGTGATATGGTATGGTCCAAGATGTGATGTGTATATTGAATGCGATGATCATGTTTTGTAATGTTTCACAACTTGCATGTCGATGAGTACACAACCGGCAGGAGCCATATGGTTGTCTTTATAATTGTGTATGACCTGCGAGTCAACTTCTTATACGCCATGTAATAGCTTTACTTTATCGCTAAGTAGTTAGCAATAGTTGTAGTTGCTATTCGTGGTGGAGGCAATCATGGTGGAGTGATGGAGATCATGCCTAACGCACAAGATGGAGATCATTGCGAAGATTGGCTATACCATGTCACATAAAGTTATATGCATGTGATGTTTATCCTTTATGTATCTTATTATGCTTAGATCATGACGGTAGCATTATAAGATGATTCCTCACTTAAAGATCAAGATAAAACTGTGTTCTCCCCAAGTATGCACCGCTATGAAAGTTCGTCGTGTCCAAGCATCACGTGATGATCGGGTGCTATAGACTCTCGCTCACATACAACGGGTGCAAGCGTTTTACACGCGGAAATACTTGGGTCTAGCTTGACGAGCCTAGCATGTACAGACATGGCCTCGGAACACAAGAACCGAAAGGTTAAGCATGAGTCATATGAATGATATGATCGGCACTTTGTTGTCCACCATTGAAACCACATCTCTTCTCGTGATGATCGGATTAGGTGTGGTGAATTTGGATAGTGTTCACTAAACAACTTTAGGGATGTTGAATTTAGTGGGAGTTCATCTAGTAATTTGATTAAGTTGAACTATTTATCATGAACATAGTCTAAATTGTACTTGCCAATACTGTAGATCACATGGCCAAGTCCAACTTCAACTTCAACGTTTTTGCTGAGAAGGAAAATCTTAGAAACAATGGGTCTAACTTCACCAATTGGTTCCGCAATCTAAGAATCATTCTGTCATGGACAAAAGGACTATGTCCTTGGGAAAGCGTTAGGTGACCCTCCTCACTGCAATCGCGGTGATGAGAAAGCTGTCATCGCCAAGCAAAGATGATTATGGTGTGATTAAGAGCACCATGTTGTTTGCTATGGAACCGAGCTTCAAAATCGTTTTTAAACCTATCCCGGCCCTTTGAGATTCTCGAGAGCCGAAACCATGTTTCAGACTCAAGCCCGCTCGAGAGATATGAGATCTCCGAGAAGTTCTTTAATCGCAAGATGGAGGAAGGAGTTCCGTTAGTGAGCACGCCATAAAGATGTCGGGCTACACTCAACGCTTGAGCAACCGGAATGCACGATTCGAGGAGCTCAAGATTGACAGGTTCGCAATCACTCCTCCCAGCTACAAAAGTTTTGTAGTGACTCATAATCGATTGGTTCCATGATACGATCACCGAGCTCTTCGCAGTCAAGGCTGCGAAGTGGACATCAAGAAGGATAATCATGTGTTGATGGTCAACAAGCCCTCCTTTAAGAAAGAAAAGTGAGCAAAGAAGACCTTCAAGAAAGGCGGCGGCAAGTTAATGCCCTCGCCGAGAAGAATCAGTCTGGTCCCAATGGGACATCGAGTGCTTCTATTGCAAGGACAAGGGTCATCGAAGCGCAATCGTCCAAGTACTTAGCGGACAAGAAGGCTGGCACCATCAAAGGTATATTTGATATACATGTTATTGATGTTTTCCTTAACCCTCGTTGTAGTGCCCGGGTATTTGATACCGTTCGGTTGCTAATATTTGTAACTCAAACAGAGCTACGGAATATACGGGCTTTGCGAGGGATGAGGTGACGGCGGCTGGCAACGGATCAAGAGTTGATGTGATGGCCGCAAGACGCCTCCTTAGTTTTACCTTCGGATTAGTTTTAAACCTTAATAAATGTTATTATGTGCTGCGTTGAGCATGAACATCATTTCGGATCGTGTTTATTGCAAGACGGTTATTCATTTAAATCGGAGAATAATGGTTGTTCTATTTATATGAGTAACATCTTTTATGGTCATGCACCTCTTGTGAATGGTTTATTTCTTCTAAATCTCGAAAGGGATGAAACACACATCCATAACATTGAGGCTAAGAGATGCAAAGTAGATAGTGATAATACTACTTATTTGTGGCAATCGTCAGGTCATATTGGAGTAAAGCGCATGAAGAAACTCCATTCGATGGACTTTGGAGTCTCTTGATTTTGAATCATTTGACACATGCGAACCATGCCTCATGGGCAAAATGATCAAAACCCCGCTTCCGGTATGATGGAGCGAGCAACGGACTTGTTGGAAATCATACATACCGATGTATGCGGACCGATGAGTGTTTCGACGCGCGGTGGATATCGCTATTTCCTCACTTTTACCGATGACTTAAGTAGATATGGGTATATCTATTTAATGAAACATAAATCAAAACATTTGAAAAGTTCAAGGAATTTTAATGAAGTGGAGAACCATCGTAACAGAAAGATTAAGTTTCTACGATCCGATCGTGGAGGTGAATATTTGAGTTATGATTTTCTCACGCATCTTAAAGCAAGTGGAATCGTTTCACAACTCACGCCACCTGGAACACCACAGCGCAATGGTGTGTCTGAACGCCGGAATCGAACCCTATTAGATATGGTCCGATCAATGATGTCTCTTACTGATTTGCCGTTATCATTTTGGGGTTATGCATTAGAAACCGCTGCATTCACTTTAAATAGGGCTCCATCTAAATCCGTTGAGACGACACCGTATGAACTGTGGTTTGGTGCTAAACCTAAGTTGTCGTTTCTTAAAGTTTGGGGATGCGAAGCTTACGTCAAGAAGTTGATGCCGGACAAGCTCGAACCCAAAGCGGAGAAATGCGTCTTCATAGGATACCCTAAGGAAACTATTGGGTATACCTTCTACCATAGAACCAAGGCAAAGTGTTTGTCATAAAGAACGGTTCCTTTCTTGAGAAGGAGTTTCTCTCGAAAGAAGTGAGTGGGAGGAAAGTAGAGCTAGACGAGGTTATTGAACCTTCTCTTGAATTGGAGAGTAGCGCAAGACCTGAAATTGTTCCAAAGGTCACCGCACCAAAAATAGAGGAAGCTAATGACAAGGATCATGAAGCTTTGGACGATGTCAAGCATCGAACGTCGCAGTCGACAAGGTCGCGTGCCCTCCCGAGTGGTAATGGCAACCTGTCTTGACTGTCTTGTTGATAGAAGAGTGAACCTACGAACTATGAGGAAGCGATGATGAGCCTAGACTCGAGAAATGGCTGAAGCCATGAAACCAATTGGGATCCATGAGCGAAAACCAAGTATGGACTTTGGTGGACCCTCCTAGCGATCGAAGGCCGTTTAGTGCAAATGGATTTTCAAGAAGAAAACGGACGCGGATGGTAATGTTACCGTTTATAAGCACGCTTGTCGCAAAAGGTTTTCGACAAGTTCAAGGTGTTGACTACGATGAGACTTTCTCTCCCGTAGCGATGTTTAAGTCCATTCGGATTTTATTAGCAATTGCTGCGTTTCATGATTATGAAATATGGCAGATGGATGTCAAGACTGCTTTCCTCAATGGGAACATTGATGAAGAGTTGTATGTGATGCAACCCGAAGGTTATGTCGATCCTAAGGATGCTAGTAAAGTATGCAAACTTCAGCGTTCCATTTATGGACTGAATCAAGCATCTCGGAGTTGGAACCTTCATTTTGATCAAGTGATCAAGAGCTTTGGATTTGTTCCAAATTGCTACGAAGCTTGCATCTACAAGAAAGTGAGTGGGAGCTCGGTGACGTTTCTGGTACTATATGTGGATGACATATTGATTATTGGAAATGACATCAACATGCTTAACGATGTGAAGAGTTATTTGAACAAGTGTTTTTCAATGAAAGACCTAGGTGAAGCTGCTTATATATTGGGCATCAAGATCTATAGAGATAGACAAAGACGCCTGATAGCTTTAAGACAGAGTACATACATAGACAAAGTTCAAAAGGTTCGAATGGATAAGGCAAAGAAAGGTTCAAAGGCCTATGTTGTCGGGTAAGATATTGAGCAAGGCTCTGTCCACCACGGTAAATGATAGGGAAGCTATGAGCAAAGTTCCTTATGCCTCGCCATAGGTTCCATCATGTATGCCATGTCAGGTACTAGACCGGATGTGTCCAATGCTCTTAGTTTGACGAGCAGATATCAAAGTGATCCAGAGGAACATCGACAGCCGTGAAGAACATCCTAAAGTACCTAAATAGAACTAAAGAAATGTTCTTAGTCTATGGGGTGATGAACAGCTTGTCGTAAAAGGTTACGTCGACGCTAGTTTCGACAATCGACAAGGATGATTCTAAATCTCGCATGATACGTGTATATTTTGAATGGAGGAGCCGTGAGTCGAGAAGTGCAAGTAAAGCGTGATCGCGATCTACAAAGGAAGCGGAATACATGGTCGCCGCAGGCGGCCAAGTGAAGGAGTTTGGATCGAAACTTCATCATCGAGCTTGGCGTGGTTCCAAGTGCATTGGACCCATCGGAGATATTGTGTGACAACATCGCGCCATAGCACTCGCTAAGGAACCAAGATATCATCCAAAGACCAAGCATATCAACCGCAAGTTTCATATAATCCGAGATTATATAGCGATGGAGATCTGAAGATTAGCAAAGTACATACGGATCTGAATGTCGCAGATCCATTGACTAAACCTCTTCCACGTAAACATGATCAACACCTCGGCCATGGGTGTGAGATTGTTGCCAAATATAAACTAGATTATTGACTCTAGTGCAAGTGGGAGACTGTTGGAATTATGCCCTAGAGGCAATAATAAAGATGTTATTATTATAATTCTTGTTCATGATAAAGTTTATATTCCATGTTGGAATTGTATTAGCGGAAACTTTAATACTTGTGTGGTTTGTGAACAACACCGTCCCTAGTACGCCTATGGACTAGCTCATTGATCAATGATGGTTAAGGTTTCCTAACCATAGACATGAGTTGTCAATTGATAATGAGATCATATCATTGGGAGAATGATATGGTGGATAGACCCAAACTAAGAAGCAATTAGATCGTTTCATCGTGTTCATCTTCCAAGCTTTTCCTATGTCAAATATTGTATTCCTTAGACCATGGGATAATGCAACTCCCTGGTACCGGAAGAAAGCTTTGAGGTCATCAAACGTCATCCTATGAGAGGGTCATCATAAAGGTGTCTCTCAAGTGATCGGAAAGTATCTGTTGGGTTGTATGTATCGAGATGGAATTTGTCCCTCCCAAGTCAGAGAGATATACTTCGGGCCCACTCGGTAATCGATATCAACACCCCTTGCAAGCATGTGGTTAAGGAGTTAATCACAAAGTGATATCGGATTACGGAACGAGTAAAGTATTTGCGTGAACGAGATTGAACTAGGTATGATGGTACGACGATCGAATCTCGGCAAGTAAAATATCGCGAGACGAAAGGAATATATATATATGGGATTGATTGAATCGGCATCGTGGTTCATCCGATATGATCATCGATGAATGTGTGGGAGTCAATATGGGTGCCTGCACCCGCTGATTATTGATAGAAGATCATGTCGCAGATATTCTCGAACCCGCAGGTCACACACTTAACGATCTCGACGCTAGGATAGATTGGATAATTGGTTTATGAATTTTTGTTCGAGTCTCGATGGGATCCGGATATCACGAGAGGTTCCGGAATGGTCGGAGAATAAGATTCATATAAGGCAAGGTTTTTTTGGAGTTCGAATTGTTCCGGTTAATCGGTATTGTACCTAAGCTTCTAGAACCTTCGAAGGGACCAACGTGGCCCCACCTTCCGGGAGGGGCATGGTCCTATGAGGGAGTGTCCTGGCCACATTGGGGGGCACAAGGCCCCATAGGGCCCAGCCGATTCTAGATAAGTTTAAACTCGTAAACTAGAGATAGGATTTCTAGATAAGGAGAGTTTAAATCGCTTAAACTAGAGATAGGATTTCTAGATAAGGGAGAGTTTAAATTGTTTAAACTAGAGATAGGCTTTGAGGAGGGCAGCTGGCCGCCCTCTATATATAGAGGGTGGTGCGCCTCCCCACACACCTTATTCCAAGCCCCAGCAGCCTTGCTATCTTCCTCTCTCCTCCCGATCGCTTGTAGGTGAAGCCCCGCAGCAGAAATTCTCCACCATATACACCACGCCGTGGTTGTAGATCCAATCTATCTCTCCACCATACTCGCTGGTCCGAGGAAGGAGGAGACGCCGAGGTGATGCATGTGCATCTCACGAGGCACCGCCACTTGTGGTGCTAGATCGGATCGGATCGCGAGGAGGAGAAGCGAGTACGACTACATCACCCACGCCCGATTTAACGCTCCGTATGCGAATCTTCAAGGGTATGAAGATCTAATCCAATCTCTCTCGTTGATTGCATCTCCTAGATTAGATCTTGGCTTTCCCTCTGTTCGCATCCGTAGAAAATTTTGATTTACTCACCCTTCAAGATGATCTTCCCATGTACCTCCAAAATCTAATGCACAAGCTCTTAACATGTCTTCTAGTATTTGATTTGTTCTTTCAATTTGACCTCCTGTCTCAGGATGATAGGTTGTACTGAAATCTAACTTGGAACCAAGTGCTTCATGCAATTGCTTCCAAAATGCTAAAGTAAACACTGATCCCCTATCAGTTAAGATCTTTTTGGGTATTCCATGCTTACTTACTATTTCTTTGATGTAAATTTCTACTAACTTCTCGGCATTATCTTTCTGATTTACCGGAATAAAATATGCACTTTTAGTGAGTCTGTCCACAATTACCCATATCATATCCTTCCGTTTAGGTGTCATGGGCAATCCTATGATGAAGTCCATACATATTTCTTCCCACTTCCATTCGGGAATTTCCAAAGGTTGTAATGGTCCTGCTGGACTTTGATGTTCATCTCTCACCCTTTGGAAAGTATGGCATTCTGATACATATTTAGCAATTTCCCTTTTCATGTTATTCCACCAGAATAGTTCTTTCAAATCCATATACATCTTAGTACTTCCTGGATGTATAGAATATGGTGTTTCATGTGCTTCTCTGAGTATGACATCATGAATCTCAGTCACATCTGGAAGACAAAGACGGTCTTGAAACCATAAAGACTCGTAATCTCCAAGGAGAAAAACTGATTTTTGCCCTTGAGATATCCTCCGAATTTCCTCAGCAATAAAAGGATCTTCTACTTGATGTCTGAAAATTTCGTGCTTAAGATCACTGTCCTTCTCTGCAACTACCTGCATAGTAGGTAATCCTCCAAGAACCTCTGTTCTAATGAATTGAAGCTCTAATCTTTCCAAGTCCATTTGTAACTCTTTTGGTAGCTCCCTATTGCTAGGCTGAATATCTGCACTCTTTCCGCTTAAAGCATCAGCTTTTGCTTTCCCTGGAGTATAGTTGATTGTTAAATCATAATCTTTGATTAGTTCCAACCAACGCTTCTATCTCATATTCAATTCCTTTTGAGTGAACAAATATTTGAGACTTTTATGGTTAGTGTATAACTCACATCTGGCTCCATAAAGAAAATGCATCCATCCTTTTAGCGCAAAAACCACTGCTGCTAACTCTAAATCATGAGTTGGATAGTTGACTTCATGTGGTTTCAGTTGTCTTGAACCATAAGCAATGACTTTCCTATCTTGCATTAATACACAACCCAAACCTTCTTTACATGCATCACAGTATACTCACTAGTATAAAAAGAGGCTTCGGTTCGATTTAGAGTCTGACACTAGTCCCGATTTATTACCGGCCGGAACTAGTATGAGCACTAGTCCCGGTTTGTACCGTTTTTAGTGGCCAGGAGACCGAAAAAACTTTAGTCCCGGGTCATTTCGGACCTTTTGTCCTGGGTCGTGATACGGTCCGGGACTAAAGGTGTGCAGGCGTGGGCAACACCCTTTAGTCCCAGGCCATGATACACCCCTTTAGTCCCGGGTCGTGATACGACCCTGGACTAAAGGGGTGTGACGCGGGCAACTTAAAATTGCTATAACTTTTGCGTACGATGTGGGAAAAAAATGTACAACCTATCAAAATGTGTGGAAAAAAATTTGAGTTTGATTTTAACAGCCTTATTTGGATTCCTCACATTTTTAGATTTTTAAAATTATAAATAATGGATTCCTCACATTTTTCTGATTCTTTTACATTTTTAAAAGTTGAAAACGGAAAAGTTATTTTTTTTATTTAGCAAGTTTTTATTCCATATTTTGATTCCTCACATTTTTCTGATAATAATGAATATATTATTTGTCGAATTTCGATTTGCAGATTTAAAGATATTATTTATACCATATTAAATGAATAATTGCAAAAAAATGAATAAAATATTATTTTATTTAGTTTTTTACTTTCATTATATTAAAATATTATTATTACTTATTTATTGTTGTTTACTAAATAGTTGTTTGTAGTTTCAATAAATAAGATGTATGACATATTGATATGGGCTAATAGAATTGATATGATAGTGTTGACAACAAGGTACAAAAGGGCTTCGCGCAAGGTCATCCGGATGGAACAGAGAAGTTAAGCGTGTTGAGGGTGGAGTGGTGCTAGGATGGGTGACCACAAGTGTAATTTGACCTAAGATTAAATATACTTAGTGCTAAAAATGTTCCAAGTGAGATGATTACGAGTCAAACAATTCAAAAGTTTAAGAAAAAATTCGAAAAAAGAATTCAAAAAAAATAAAAAAATTCGAAAAAAACAATAAAAAAAATCTTTTGTCCAGGGCCATATTACGACCCGGGACTAAAGGTCCTTCATCCCCATGTAGCAAAAAACGCCCATGCGGTGGCCCTCTAATCCCGGGTTGTAACAAACCGGGACTAGAAATAGGGGACTTTATTCCCGATTTCGCAGTCCCGGATGCAAAACCAGGAATAAAGGCCCTTGCAAACCGAGACTAGAAGCCCTTTTTCCACTAGTGGTTGTAAAGTCTTTCCCTGTTTCAGGAACTGCTAAGATTGGAGTTGTGGTTAACCTAGTCTTCAACTCCTAAAAACTTGCTTCACACTTCTCATCCCAATTGAATGATGTATTCTTTCTTAACAATTTGGTCATTGGTCCAGCTATTTTGGAGAAACCTTCAATAAATCTCCGATAATAACCAGACATTCCTAAGAAACCTCGAATTTGCTTCACATTGGTTGGTGCAGTGCACTCTAATACTGACTGAACTTTAGATGAATTTACAACAATTCCATCTTTACTGATCACATGGCCGAGGAATTCTACCTCATCTAGCCAAAATTCACACTTACTGAACTTAGCATAAAGTTTATGTTCCCTTAGTGTCTGCAATGCTATTCTCAAATGATCAACATGCTCTTCCTTATCCTTGGAATATATCAGAATATCATCAATAAAAACTATGACGACCTTATCCAGATATGGCATGAAGATTTTGTTCATCAAATTCATGAATATTGCTGGTGCATTGGTCAAACCGAATGGTACAACCAGGTATTCATGGTGTCCATATCTTGAGACAAATGCTGTCTTTGGAACATCTTCCGGTTTGATTTTTATTTGATGGTATCCAGTTCTTAAGTCGATCTTTGAAAATACTCCGGCTCCTTTCACTTGATCAAACAAATCTTGAATCCTTGGTAAAGGATACTTATTCTTGATAGTAACGTTGTTCAGATTTATATAATCACCACACATCCTTCTTCCACCATCCCTCTTATCCACAAAGATTACTGGTGTTCCCCATGGAGATACATTTTCCTGAATAAATCCTTTTTTGGCTAACTCATCAATTTTCTCTTTGAGTTCTTTTAAATCTTTGGGTCCCATCTTATATGGTGCTTGAGCTATTGGTGATGTACCAGGAATTAGATCAATAGTGAACTCTATCTCCCGATCTGGTGGCATTATCGGTAGCTCTGCTGGAAAAACATCTTGAAATTCATTTACTATAGGAATATCTTCCAATTTGACCTCTTTCATCGAGTTCAACTGCAGATCCACCATGATATGACTGTGCTTATCTGCTTGGCAAACTATCGTTGCTCCACTTGGAGTTTTGATTGAGACAGTTTTCTCCTCACAATTTATCTGAGCTCCATGCTCCATCATCTAGTCCATCCCCAGCACTACTTCAATTCCCTTCAAAGGAATCGTATAAAAGTCTGCAAAGTATGTACAACCACAGATCGAGATAACTTGATCTTGTTCGATGTGGCGTACAATCACATTTCCCCTGCCGTAACTACGGTCATAGGGTTTTCTAACGTTGCCCTTCCAATCCCGAATTTATCACAGAATTCTTCAGAAATGAATGAAGTAGTTGCACCAGTATCAAATAGAACTTTGCCAGGATTGGTAAGAATATTGAGCGTACCTATCACTGCATGCTCGAATTATCCACCTCATTGAGGGTTGCGCAATTCAGTTTCCCGGTAGGTTTGTTCCTCTTGCCATTGTTGTTCTTGCCATTATTTCCTCCTTTATTGGTTTGTCCATTTCCTCCACTGGTTTGTCCTCCTCCCTTGGTAGGCCAACCTCCTGGTGGTTTGTTCGGACAATCAGGCTTGATATGCCCCTTCTGACCACAACCGTAACAGATCCCTACAGGATTCTTGCATTCCTCCGAAATGCCCTCGAATTCCATGCTTGTTACAAATAACATTCCTTCTAGGATTGGATTGATTTCCACCACTGCCCTTGTTATTGTTATTGTTACCATAGTTCTTGTTCCGAGGTTTGAACTCCAGATTGGGTTTAGGTTTACTTGCCTGAATTCTCTTGGTTTCCTTCTTGGCTCTCTTCCTCCTATCCTCTTGGGCATTCTTATAATCATCTTCGAAAGTAATGGTTGCATCCAGCAACTGCTGATAGGTTTGCTTATTAGCTAACCTTTAGCTGCATTTTCACAAATGGGTTTAACCCACGCAGGAAACGTTTCTTCCACTTCTCTTCCGTGTTAACATCCTCCTCAGCATAGCAAGATAGTTGACTAAACTCCCGGATATACTTCATAACACTAGTATATCCCTGCTGAAGCTCCTCAAATTTTCTCCGCTTCAACTCCATAACACTCTCTGGAACATGATATTCACGGAATCTCTGCTTAAACTCCTCCCAGGTGAACTCCCTTCCTGGTTGTTGCATGGCCAACTGATTCTCCCACCATGATGTTGCGGGTCCAGTCAGAAGATGAGTTGCATACCTCAATTTCTCCTCGTCATTGCAACCTACAGTCTTCAGTTTTCTTTCTGTATCTGCTAGCCAATCTTCAGCATCCATTGGTTCAGGAGCTGATGCAAAAGGTAACGGCCTTGCATTCTGGAAGTCAGAAAGACTTACTCCTCCACCTTCATGTGCCCTCTGATTTGCTCGTCCTAGCAACTCCTCCATGAACTTGTTCTGGGTCTCTTGCATAATTTGCATACACTGCATAAAATTCTGCTCCATTAACGGCCTCATTGGTGGTGGTGGTGGCAATGCTCCCTGATTTGCTGCATCTGCATCGGCCTTCTCCTTGGCCTCTCGTTCCATCCGCTGCTGCTCAGTTTCGATTCTACACCCGTATCCATGACCCTCTAGTCATGTAACATAAAGCGAATACTCATAATTACATCATGCACATGTGTTCTGAGCTCGACTTTATGCATAGAACTAGTCACGCAATGAAGATCCAAAGAAAATCCAAATATGCATTTCACATATTATACATAATATCATAATAATACAAACTTATTACAACATATACCATATAGGTATAATCACAACACTACCTTATTTATCTAACTATCTTATTTCTTGGAGTACAATACACGGTACTTGATATCGCTAACTAGTTGCCTACTTCAAGTAGTAACTACGCTCATCATACATGAATGATGTCCAACTGTGATGACGTGTCGTTCGTCGCACAGTTTGTGAAACAAATGGCCTTCTAGAAGGAACATACTCAGTATCTGAAGTGTCAGTTCTTGAGTCATTACTCAACCTGAGCGCATTGACTCCCTCCAGCTCAGCTGCAAAATCTTCAGAAACATATTCAACATTATCTCCCGCTTGCATCTCCTGAGCTTCATTCCTTGAGTTTTCAACAGGATACGCAGATCCTGCTGCTTCCTAGGTGCTCCTTTGGGCAAGATAGTTAAACACTAGATAATGTATATTCCTGGGTTTTGAGAAGATGCTGATGATTCAAACACTCTCTCCTCAGGATCTTCTTCTTCATCCTGAGTGTCTATCGACATGGCATTTCTAGTACTGTTACTAGGGTTAATTCTTGCACCCATCCAGCTAGATTGTCCAACATTTCTGTCAGAACCATCTGTGGACATCTGGTGTTCGTAAGATCCTTCATATGATCCCCTTCTCCAACCATCAGAATTCTCAATAGGAAGATCTGAATCAGAACCATCCTATGAACCCTGTGGTACTGCATACCTCGTATCCATAGTAGGATCATGTATAGGTTCAGGACTTGGTGAATAAGGATATGGTATAAAAGATTCAGGATTTATAGGTATATCCTTAAAGATAGGTATTGCACTACTACTGCTTGCTTCCTTTTCCAACTGGATTGCTAACTGCTTCCTCCTTTCCGGATCAGTTCGATCCTCTAACATGTCATTTTTATCTTTGACAATCACTTGATGTGTATTATACAAAGACGCAACGAGTGTTTGGTATATATCCATAAACTTGGAAGCTAACTTAGGATGCTTCTTAACCAAAGTAAGATGATCCGGTATAGGCTCCGAGTCTATAGAATCATGAGGTATCACAGAAAATGTGCTACCTTCTAACTCTTTGGCTTTATACTCCCGGATATTGGCTATCGCCTCCACAACAGCAACATGATATGCTGCTAAGTGACTCCTACCTTCACCTATAGGTAGATCGTGATATAACCCAAGCTCCTATGGAAGTTGGATACTCACACGATACTTGGATAACATCCGGCCATCATAGTAGGTTATAGTGTTCACTAGAATTCTAGTTGGACAACTAAAAATCTTTAAAAGTTGACGAAGTTGGTCTATAAATGATCCTTGATAATCATCAAGAGTCTCCTCTTTCCTTACCAAAGTCTATTTTGGAAACTTTGGTGACATAGCTCTGTATATCAGAAAAATAATTTTGATTAGTAACCAATAAGATATTGCATCATAACAAAGAATTATCACACTAAAACATATAACGGAATACTCTCATTTGAATACCCATTATATTACTTTTAGAGAATTCTTTATCGTTGCTACACTCTCCTACAGGTAATACCCTTTACTAGGTTTCCAACCTAAGGTCAAAGCAATTGCTCTGATACCAACTGCGGTGACCCAGCATACCACTACATGTGTAGTACACTATAGTCGTTGACATGACACCCACAGAACACCGTTCCGTAAATATCACATCCCTCAGAGTGGTATAACAGAAACATTGTGGGTCCATATTACAAACATTCACACATTATTATTACAATACCATAAGTTCAAGACTTCAAAAGGTTTCAAGTTACAAAACAAAATATAAAGTGTTTTAGCGGAATTTAAAAGTAGCAACTCCGACTAGGATTTGAGCTCAGCATCTTATTCTATAGAGTTCATGCCGCTTACCCATTGGTTACTACTAACTAGGATACTTAGTTGGACTCGTTATCGCCAACACCATAGCGGATTTCGTAATCCACTCCTTCAACACCTTCCCGACAGTCGCTCCTCAGAGAACACATCTTCTCGACATTCAACGCATACATTGGCATGTCTTCGGGTCCTCGAGTCTAAGCAAGGGATCAAAGGAAAGGATGAGTAATACTACCCAACAAGTTCATTATATGCAAGGTGGGAAGTTTGATGCTCTAACTACCACCTCAGACTATAAGTCCTTGGTACTATGGAGTTTTCGTAAATCTTTCTTCAAAGATTGGTTTTATTATGAAAATCTATGACCATCAGCCTTCACAGGTTAACCAGAACTTTCATGGATTTCCTTTCCGCCACGTCGTAGCTCTTCCTAACAGGAGTAACAAGTTACAATTCTTACACTCTACAAAGGTGCGTTACTTTACCCATGAGAGATCAACTCCTTGTTGCACAACCAGGCGTACTTTCCCATCCACAATTCCATGATGTGGGGCCCAGTAGCTGGTCCAAGCCAATCACTGCCCCCTTCACGACCTCACATGCCTCCTTGGTGTACACCATGACCACATATTGGATTACGGCAATGGTTTGTACAAACCGTTAGATGCCAGAACTATCATGGGATGTTGAGGGTTCCCACCCATATGCTGCATATCCTCTACGAATTACCAATTAATATGCACGCTATGAGGATAACATCCACAACCTGCACATCCGGCTTCATGCGAGAGGAAGAAGATACAGCTGACTTCTCTGTCCCATTCCAAATCTCATGGCAAACGCGTAATATACGGTGCTAGAATCACTGATGTCAGGGGTTATTAATTACCTAATTGATCATCATTGTGAAAAATAGAACTATAAGTTCTATTGCTCCATTATATCATCACTTAGGATGATATCTATGATTTCTTTATTTGTGAAAATAATATTTTCTTTCTTTGGAGTATATATGATAACACACAATTTGCAAATACTTTGATAAAGACTCTTCAAAGGATATGAGCAAGTGATGAACTTGCCTTGTGATGGCAAGGTAGTGAAGTCTGATGCTTGCACTGGACCTTGAGCTTCTATGCCTACAAAAACACCATTATTGCCCGGTAAGGACAATATTTAAAGAGGCAAAATGATTATGCAAAGTAATGTAATGCATTATTTAATTTTATATGTATTCTTCCCCATTATTTAAATTGTAGAAAATCCTTTTTAATTAAGTAAGGATTTATAAATATTAATTCCTTTAATATTTATTGAATATTATACTCTTTTTATTTTATTTCCTTTTATTTGGATTTTCGATTTAATAATTTCTTTAAGAATTTTTATTTGAATACCAAAAATGTTATGAAGTATTTTTTAGTATTTTCTAAAATACTACAATATTAATATATAATGAAATTGATTCTTATTTATTTTTATCAGCTTTCAATAATTTTGTAAAATTCCATAAGGAGTATTTAAATTACAAAATTCTTAATAAAATTTATATGTTTAAAATTTTATTTCTTAATTTATTTGGATAATTTAGTTGTGAATCCAAAAAATATTTTATTTATATTTTTTGGACTTTTATATTAATTTCTAGAATTTATTTAAGTTTAGGGGCATTTTGGTCTTTTCTAATTATTAAAACAGGCTCTAAGAGATTTGGGCTTTCAGCTTAGTTTTATTGGGCCCTTGTGGCCCATTAGGCAAAGTCAAAACAACCACCCCGAAGGGTCCCTAGCCCAACCCAGCCCATCACTCTCTGTCTCTCTCTCGAGCTCACCTCTCTCCTTCTCCTTCCCCGACCTCGTGGTCAACTGTCATGGCGATTCGCTGCCGTCGTGAACCTTCCTGTCGCCGTGCAGTGTGCAGATGAGGTCGCTGGCTCGCCTACCCTCCTGTCCAATTGGATTTGGACTTGAGCTCTCTTGTGGCTAGATCGATGTCGCCCCAACCCTAGGGTTTGGGGTTGGCGTGATCCCGACGCCACCGGCTCAGGCGCCATGGTGATGTTCCTCGCCTCCAGGCGTGGCTAAGGTCTCCGCCATGGCGATGTGTGGGTTGTAGCTCCCCCCTAGGGGTGCTCCTCGTGCCACCATGGTCGTCGGCCATCTTTGCTTCCTCTTCAAGTTTACAGCGAGGACCTACTATAAGTTATTTCTCTCCCATCGTGCTCTCTATGCTAGGTCATCCTATGCAAGCTGTTGATAGTGACCTTTCTGGTTACTTTCTTTTCCTGATTAAGATTATTTGTTCCACTTAGGGATCATATCCTGCTGTTGATTATATACTGGATGAATTGGGACCAAGTTTTGATGGTCCGCAAGCATGCTAAATGATTGTTAGCTATGGCTTGTTGCTTATGATTAGCTGTGGTGATGCTAGTGGTTTATCAGATGATTCTATGGATTAATTTTGATATGGTTAGATGGTAAAGTTGCTCTAGAAGCAATACTTGGGAATCTAGTGGTTTAATAACACATCACTGTCATTTCTTGGTTAATGACAGTGAGTGTTGTGTGATGAAGTCAAGATTAGCATTGTTGGCATCAAGAATTCATATGTATTTTGAGATCAAATGGTTTCAAATAGTGAAGATATACATAGGGATTTTCTGAATTATGATTCCTATGATGACAGGAAAATGATTTGTAGTTGGTTAGTTGAATCTGTGAAGATTGAATGCTTAACCTGATTAATGTAGAACTGTTCTTGTGACACCATTTTTGTATGGCACACAAGATTAGATTATATTTCTTGGTTTGATTTGGTTCAAGCTTAAGATGAGTTTGGCATTGAAGATAAGTAGAAACTCCTTTTCTTAAATCCCTAAGACCCATGATGTTGGTCTGAGGTTTAGGGATTAATCTAATACTTGTTGATTCACATTGATGGGTTCTGGTAGTGATACCATGTCAACACCAGGATTTTTAATCCCAGATGCCTGTTATGCCATACATCGCAATCCCAGGATTACCATTTTTGCGAGACATAACAGATTTGGATATCACGGTACATCATCCATTACAAACCATACATAAGGTCTTACACAAATAAGGATATCATGATCCAGTTCTTAATACAACTCAAGAAGCGGAATAACGTAATAATAAAGGTAGCCTAGGCGAAGCTCCATCTTCGGTGTCACAGTGCACGACGATGGGAGATGATCCTAGTTGTCGTAACCTTCCTAGGGTCCATCATCCTGGTACTCCTCTTAATAGTCTGGCCACGGGAATAGCCAGGGACAAAGCCATGAGTACTCTTTAAGTACTCGTAAACTAATACTAACAAGTGAAGGGGGTTGTTGTAGGACACTAAGCTCTAGGGTTGTTTTTCAAAAAGATAGATTTACCTCTACTAAGTTCATAAGCAAAGAAACTAGTTTGAAATTTTATAACACCTAAGTGGGAACTTGAATTTCATATCACAACTCTGTTCTGGTCAAGTCAAAATCTCAATTCATTTCACAAGTCATTTGGAAAACATCTGACGGGGGAACAGTATGGCCACTCTAATTGTCCATAAACGCGGACGCGGCCATTCGAATAGTTTGACACTCTACACAGATTGTACACTTTCACCACAAAATTTGATACATCCGTCAGGAACAAATCCTGAATTCACCATACTCAGTATGCAGATAATAAATCCTAACCTTTCAATTACACGCCCTAGTATATGCACCTCTCCTGTGAGTTTGGCCTCCCAACCATGACCAAATATCATCTTGGGTACTACACAGGTGGACAATTTTCACAAGGTAGCCTCAGCTCAGACCTTGGCCGTGAGGGAACCCATACTAAGGTATATAAGTTTCTAGTCAAGCCCTACCCAATTTTTGGGTATTGTGGTTGTACGGTAAAATTGGAATGGTATCGCATCAGGACAACCATCAGTTTTGTAAAGGGCTAAGGCTCATGCCTCAACATTTTCATCATCAAAATCATCTGGTGTTCGGAAACGCATGTCAAAACATCTCAGTAGAATGACTCATCATTCTAAGGTTTTCATAACCATTTTCACCAAGTATTCCCATCTAAAGTTGATCAAGTTTTATGCTTAGCACTAGCATCTACAAGTGGGGTTAAGTACTACTGAGGGGTGGTAAACAAGTGGAGATTTATGAAGTTCAATCTCATGCCTTAGGATGACATCAATATTATCTAGCTTAGGCCAAATTTAATGCTCTTTATGCAACCTTGAATTATCTTCCTAGAATCTACAAGTTACTTAAGTAAACTCTAAGAGAAAGCTTTGATAAAGAAATAAAGTATAAAGCTTGCAAGTAAAACTAGGATTGGGTATCATCAAATGTGTCCAACTGGCATGCTTAGTGCATTTCATAGGTTATCTAACTTTCATAATTGCAAGTGTTATCTTGCCCGTGCAGAAAGTGGTTGAAGTTCTCCCTGGCTTCTTCCTCGTAGTATCCTCCTTCCTCCTCGTATCCTTGATCGGTACTAGCGTCTATAAGTAAATACAAGGTACACAATCACCAAACAATACTTAACTATTTTCAATCATCACATAAAGGTGTACTATAGATGATCTAGCATCATCACCTATTATTACAAGATTAAAGCATTTTTCTTATTTATTTTAATTTGCGAAAAGTAATTTCTACTCATTGAAAAACTACTTAAGATTTAATATTCTCCAACTCAAACATGGGATCATGTTGACACATGTCATCACCACATATTTAAGTACATGGGAATGTGATTTAAAGTTGTGTCACAATTTAATAAGGTTTAACCTTTTATTTTAATTAAATAAAGTGACTAGAAATTCCTATGAGGCATTATTTATTACTTGGACATTATTCCTATAAGTAAACCCAAATGTTTTTATATATTCTAAAAGGTATGATAAAATGTGATTTTTGAGAGTTGGAATCAACTCAAAAGCTGTTATGGTTGAAATTTGAAAAATGTTTGAATGCAGAAAAGCTTCTGACTTGTTATTTTTACCAAGGTTGATCTACAGACAGAAATGATTTGAATCCAACAGGCTTGGATTAAGCATTTCAGTATCTTTCTAACAAAATTGGTGTCATGCAATTTGGTTCATTAAATCGAGCTGGGTTGATTTTTAAAACTAGGTATAGAACTGAGTTTGAATTAAAAAGGAAAATTCTAAATTCATACGATCGATCACATGGAGAGGTTAATGGGCCGCAGTGTCACTCCGCAATTGGGCTCACAGTGGGTTCCACCCGCTGGCTCATAACACGCGAAGCGGTATGGGGCGATCTCGGCCGCACGATCTAAGTCTAATCGAACGGCTAATGCTCATCGTCCAGGTCGGGCAGCGCCGGCGAGACAGAACCCTAACGCAGCAGGTGGGGGTCATGGGAGGCTCACCGGGGCTAAGGAGAGGGTCGGCAATGGGGGAAAACGACAAAGTCGATGACGGCGATCCTCATGGCACCGGCAGCTCCTCCTGGGGCAGCTCCAATCGATGGCGCCTCTCCTCCTTTTCAGCGGCGAACACCGGTGCAATTCCGGTGACCTGGTGCTCGCCTTGCTCCGGGGGTGAGTGAGTGTGATCAGTGAGAGGTGGGGAGCGAACTGGTGTGAAGAAATCGAGCGGGGGAGGCCTCTATTTATAGTGGCGATAGGGGACCGACGAGCGCGAGCTGAGCTTGTCGTGGTCGACGGCACAGGCAGCTATCGGCGTGGGCGACGGTAGGGCGGTTCTATGTTCCCTGGCGAAGCTCAACGGCGTGGTGGCTAGGCGTGGGGCGGTGCTGATCGGTCGGAACGCTGCGACGCTCTGGGCGGGTCCGACGGGGGTTTTGATGGCGCACAGCAAGCATGGTCCATGCGGCGGCGAACGGGCATGTCTGGCAGGGTGCTGGAGATCACTTATGCACGCGGCGAGGGCGGCGCGCGGTCTGGGGGTGCTGGTCAAGTGTGGCGCACGTGCGCGCTCTCAGCATGGTCGTAGAGAGATTTGGCATGAGCGTGGCATGTGGTCCAGTGGCTGGCATTGCTCGAGGCTGGGACAGTGGTGGCGGGTGGCTAGCTCCTATACAAGGTTGGCGAGGCTAGTGTGGCCTCTAGATCGCCGGCGACAATGGGGTGGCAAGTTTGCTCTTGGCCTGCTCACCATTGATGGCTAAGGTTTCTTACAGTGCTTCTAAGGATAGTTAAATGACCTAGATGATCTACTAAGGACTAGTTGCAACCAGAGAGGGAACAAGTTAGGCCCAAAACACTATTAAAAACAGTGAATTTGATTTGGTTTAAATTTGCCTGCCAAGTGTTTGAT
This sequence comes from Avena longiglumis, assembly GCA_030063025.1. Classification (NCBI taxonomy): domain Eukaryota; kingdom Viridiplantae; phylum Streptophyta; class Magnoliopsida; order Poales; family Poaceae; genus Avena; species Avena longiglumis. Next base: position 544,868,289 of record CP125976.1, on the reverse strand, counting down.
GAAATGGCCGCAAGAAACTTACTTTTGAATTTTGAAAAGATTTTTGGTGGGTGTGCTAGGCATGTGCTGGAGACTCTGTGGGTGCTTGGGTTTTGAAATTGAGTTTGTTTGAGTGGTTTTTGAAATAGTGGGATCTTCCCATATGAGATAGATTCAATTTTAAACTGTCATTTAAACTTGGTATTTGAATGTTTCTGGATGATCACAAAGTGGGCCTTGGTACCTTATTATGAGTACTAACAAGGGGTGCAAAGCTCCACAAATGTTTCTGTTGAGTTTTGAAAACTAGAGATAGCCAAATTAGGCATGAGAGTTAATTTGGCCAAAGTGACCATTCACTTTATTTGTTTATTTTGGGTTGTTTGTCTTTGGAAAAAGTTTGGGGATTGCTTAGATGAAGTTTATTTCACCTAAGAATCATTTTACAAGCAAATAAACACAGAACCATGGCAATTTTCAAAAGAATCCAAATTTTAATACACACACATATGAATGTTTTCATATTTTTAGTTGGAAAAGTTTTTGTTAACCCTAATTTTGATGATTAGAGTTTGATGATCCAAGTTTAATATTTTTGGGATGTTACAAACCTTCCCCCCTTAAACAAAATCTCGTCCCGAGATTTGAAAAAGGACGAAAAATATTACCTAGGATTTGAAGAGATCGGGAAACTCAGTCCTAATGTGATCTTCGCGCTCCCAGGTAGCTTCTTCTTCTGTGTGGTTGCTCCACTGAATCTTGAGAAACTTGATGATCCGGCTTCTGGTAGTTCTGAAAGCTTCTTCCAAAATACAGATGTGTACTTCGAGATAGGTCAGGTCATCATTGATCTCTATGGTCTGGCGATCAATGTTCTTAAACACTTCGGTCTTCTCCGGAACTTCGAGGCACTTACGAAGTAATGAGATATGGAACACATTGTGTACGGCTGACATCTCTTCGGGTAGTTCCAATTGATACGACACTTCTCCTCGACGGTTCAGAATCTTGAAGGGGCCGATATATCTGGGGGCTAACTTTCCCTTGAGTTGGAAACGCTGCATTCCTTTCAATGGCGACACTTTCAGGTACACAAAATCTCATATGTTGAAGGCGAGGTCTCGACGTCTCTTGTCGGCGTAACTCTTCTGTCTTGACTGGGCTGTCTTGAGGTGCTCATGAATCTTGTGAACTTTCTCTTCTACTTCTCGTAGGATGTCGGGTCCGAAAATCCGACTCTCTCCTACTTCCGACCAGTTCAAAGGGGTGCGACACTTCCTTCCATACATGAATTCAAATGGGGCCATTTGCAAACTAGCTTGATAACTGTTGCTGTATGAAAATTCTGCAACGCATGCCTTCCCATTTAGATCCATACTCTAACACACAGGCTCTCAACATATCTTCGAGTATTTGATTTACTCGCTTCGTTTGTCCGTCGGTCTGAGGGTGATAAGCTGTGCTGAAATCTAGTCGGGTTCCTAAACCTTCTTGGACGTTCCTCCAGAATCGCGAGGTAAACTGAGTTCCTCAATCAGATACGATGTTCTTGGGGACTCCGTGCAAACTGACGATTCTATTGATGTATAACTCCGCTAGCTTCGAACTCTGATATGTGGTCTTGACTGGTAAGAAATGGGCAACTTTGGACAATCTATCCACTATGACCCGGATAGAGTCATTTCCCTTACTAGAAGAGGTCAATCCGGTGATAAAGTCCATTCCAACGGAATCCCATTTCCATTCGGAATCTGCAACGGTTGCAACAATCCTGCGGGTCTTTGATGTACCGCCTTGACTCTCTGACATATATCACACTTGGCGATATAGCTTCCGATTTCTCTCTTCATCTTATGCCACCAAAATTGTTCTTTCAAAACTTGATACATCTTCGTTCCTCCGGGATGGATAGAATAAAGAGTATCATGAGCTTCCTTCAGAATAACATCTTTCAACTCCGAATCTGCTGGTACACAAAGGCGTCCTTTGTACCACAGAACTCCTTCTTCGTCTTCGGTGAATCCGGGTACTTTCCCTGTACCGATACGACATTTGATTCCGTCGATACTAGCATTTCCTTTCTACGCCTCCTTGATCTGGCTGATCAAAGTGGGTTTAAGTTCTATGCTAGCCAAAAATCCTTCACTCACTAATTCCATTCGGAAATCTTCCATATCTTTGTGCGGGCTTGGTTGCTCCTTCAAAATCATGGAGTTCAAGCGGCACGGCAATCTTCTAAGGGCATCTGCTACCACGTTGGCTTTACCGGGGTGATAGTGAATGTCCATATCGTAATCCTTGATTAGCTCAATCCATCTTCTCTGTCTCATTCAGCTCCTTCTGAGTGAATATATACTTTAGGCTCTTGTGATCCGAATAAATCTCACAACGGTTTCCCATCAGGTAATGCCTCCATGTCTTCAGGGCTAGAACTATGGCTGCGAGCTCGAGGTCATGGGTTGGATAGTTTTGCTCATGTTGTTTCAGTTGCCGAGATAGATAAGATATAACTTTTCCTTCTTGCATTAGCACACATCCGAGACCGTTCTTGGATGCGTCACAATACACGTCAAAGGGCTTCGTGATATCCGGCATGATTAAGATTGGGGCTGAAATCAATCTTCTCTTGAGTTCTTGAAAACTCGCTTCACATTTGTCCATCCATTCAAACTTCTTGTCCTTCTTCAGCAATTGGGTCATGGGTCTGGCGATACACGAGAATCCTTCTACGAACTTGCGGTAGTATCCCGCCAATCCGAGAAATGCACGAACTTGGGTTTTGGTGGTTGGGGCTTGCCAATCTTCGACATCTTTCACCTTTGCAGGGTCAACGGCAATTCCTCCGGCTGATACAATGTGACCGAGCAATCCTACCTCCTGTAATCAGAATTCACATTTGCTAAACTTTGCATACAACTGATGCTCTCTAAGGGTTCCAAGAATGGTCCTTAGGTGTAGCTCATGTTCTTCTTTCGATTTGGAATAAATCGAATGTCATCGATAAAACAACAACAAACTTATCCAGAAGTCCATAAAATCTTATTCATGAGGTTCATGAAATAAGGGGGCATTGGTTAATCCAAAAGACATCACAAGATACTCGTATAATCCATATCCGTGGTAAAGGCGTCTTGGGATATCCTCACGAATCTTGAGTTGATGATAGCCGGTTCTAAGATCAATCTTAGAAAACACTTTGGCACCGGTCAACTAATCAAACAAATCTTCTATCTTGGGCAATGGGTACTTGTTCTTGATAGTGACATCATTCAACTTCCGCTAATCCGTACACAAACGGTTACCTCCATCCTTCTTGTCCACAAATAAGACAGGTGGTCTCCAAGGTGACGCACTTGGTTGAATCAATCCAATTTCCAACATGGCATCCAGTTGCTTCTTCAGTTCTGCTAGTTCAGACGGGTTCATACTATATGGTCTCTGGGCTATGGGTCCTGTTCCGGGGATTAGTTCAATGATAAACTCGATATCCCAATCTGGGGGCATACCGGGCAAAACATCTGGAAATACATCGGGGTATTCACAGACTATCCGAACTTGGTCAATGGTAGGTTGGGCTATACTCTTGTTGCACTTGAATTGACGAGGTAAGGTTTCAGATACATGCTCGACTGATATTCCGGCTATACTGGTCATGGTTATGGATTTCTTGGCACAGTAAATTAATCCTTTATGTTTAGACATCCAATCCATTCCTAGTACTACTTCCAAACCTTTAGTTCCGAGTACTATCAGATTAGCATAAAAATCTATGCCATGGATTCGGATAGGGACGGCTTTGCAAATTTTCCTAGCTTTGGTGGTTGAACCGGGGATTTGAACAATCATAACATGCTTCAGTTTGGTTTGTTGAATCTTACTAGTGCATGCAAATTCTTCGGTGACAAATGAATGCGATTCACGAGAATCAAACAACACTCTAGCAAGCACTGAATTAACAGAAAACATACCCAGCACGACGTCTGGCGCTTCCTGGGCTTCTTCAGCATGCATGAGAAAAAGACGGTTGTTGCGGTTGAGCGAATTCCCTGGGGCAAACCTTCTTCCAGTTGAACACGACATTGAGCCGGGCATTTGCATTGGGGTCTGTGGCATTCTTCTTTGGGCACTCATTGGAGTAGTGACCCTTATTTCCACAACAAGTCACTTGTGACTTGTCCTTTCTCGCAACAGTACAAGATTGCTTCCAATCCTGGGGCGTGTTGGTGTTAAGATCATTGTTGTTGAACTTGGGTGGTACGGTTGAAATTGTTAGAGTTTCGGGTTGTTGTGATTTCCTCCGGCCTTGGGTTTCCATGGTTGGTATACGCTTGACGGTTCATCTGGGTCTGGTTCTCGGGAAAACTCGGAGATGGGTTAGGCGATACTTTGGGGTATGATGGGTTCTGGTCGATGCATCATGCGCTTATGTTCTCATTGGCTTGGTTGATCTTTCCTTCCATCTGAATGGCAGAGTCGACGAGGGCTTCAATATCAGCAAAAGGGGTATTGACTAACACCGTCTGCGTCTCATCGTGCAGACCATTCAAGAATCTTTCTTCTTGGCTTCAGTGTCGATCTCATCCGGGGCATACCTAGCTAATGAAAAGAATTTGTCATGATATTCCACTACGGTCATCCTTCCTTGCTTCAGTTCTCTGAATTCATCTCTCATTCTCTTGATCAAACCTGGTGGCACATGGGTTCTGCTGAACTTGACCTTGAATTCCTCCCAGGTCATCATGTGTCCTCTGGTCATTGCACAAACGTTGTTCCACCATGCTCTTGCATCTCCGGCTAGATAGTGGGTGGCGAACAGAACTTTCTCGTTAGCTTCCACTCCGGCGACTTCTAGGTTGTTCTCCATGGTTTGCAGCCAATCATCTGCATCTAGAGGCTCTTCTAACTTAGTGAAAATAGGTGGGTTGGTGTTCTGAAAATTCTTGAGCTTAGATCCATGGTTGTCTTGATTTCCTTGGCCTTCATTGTTGTTGGCCATCTGAGCTATGTGCTGGAGAGTGGCTAAGTTGGCTTGACGTTCGGCTCTTTCAGCTTCGTGGTCAGAAACCAACATTTGTAGGATCTGCAGCATAGGGTCCGGGGATGAACTACTTCCTCCGTGAGGCATCTGAAGATTGAGATAGATCATGAGAAAAGAGGGAAATTTCTAAGGTTCAGGGACTTGGAAAAGTTTTTAAAGTTTCACTCAGATTTTCTAGCAACTTTCTTTTCATTCATTCATAGCACACAATACAACACACACCACAACAAAGGGAAAACAGATGGTTTTAAGAACCATTCTGTAAACTACGATACAGTAGAACCGTATACAAATCCCTACGCTAGTGCTCAAGTGTTACTACTCCTCGGAGTCGGTGTAATCGTCATCCTCATCATCCTCATCGTCATCGATGAAGGCTAAATCCTCCTCATCGGTGAAGAAGTCCGTAGCCTGATCTTCTAGAAAATCATCATCATCACTGAGATAAGAGTAGGTGTCTCCACGAAGATCTTCTCTGGCATTCTCCCTTTCCTCCAACTTCATGTCTCTCTCGTGAATGGACTCCTCCAAATCCGATATACGATGGCGAAGACGGGAAATTATGCGCTCCTTCTTGTCAAGCTGATGGCGACGAGACTTGCAGTCCTTCGCTAGCATGGCGATGGTCTGATCCTTCGTCCTGATGATGGCGGACTTGTGATTGGAGTAGTCACGGGCATTGTCCAGTTCTTTTTGACGCTCATACATCATGAAGCTAAGGTGGTCCAACTGAGTCTTCAGCTCGGGGTGGTATGGTGCTTCCAGTGGCTGTCCCATAGCATCACACCTTGGGCAAAACTCAAAGCGGGTACCCTTGATCTGGTTGATACTCTGCCCACATAGACGGGCAAGAGCTTCCTGCATGGCCCTGGCGAGTCCATCGAGCCAGTTGTTCTCTCTTAAGGTGAAATAAATTCCCTCGGCAGTGGGAGGTTCAATCTTTCCTCGGAGACTTGCAACAACTAGCCATTGCCGATCTTCTCCTTCCTGATCATTGAGCTGAGCTCCGAAGAACTCGGGGTGTGGACGCTCCAGAAGTTCCGAAAGCTGGTCCAAATCCCGCTGAAAGATAAGGTCTCCTCCATTCCCCAGCTGATAAAACTTGTTGTACCTCACGTCCATCTATAAGAATATAGGATGAGTAAGTTAGTAGAGTGATCGAGTGTGTCAAATTTTATGTCTTTTGCAAGAGTTTTTGAGGAACATGAATTTTCATGAAAGAATCAAAGTGATAAGAATGGGAATAAGTTTTTGTAAATTTTTGCTTCCTTTGGTTTTGAAACTAAGTTTTTGATTCAACGTCCATTCTAACTAGGGTCTCCTATGGTCAGGATGGATCTGATACCAACTTGTCAGCACCCGGATTTTTAATCCCAGATGCCTGTTATGCCATACATCGCAATCCTAGGATTACCATTTTATGTAGACATAACAGATTTGGATATCACAGTACATCATCCATTACAAACCATACATAAGGTCTTACACAAATAAGGATCTCATGATCCAGTTCTTAATACAACTCAAGCAGCGGAATAATGTAATAATAAAGGTAGCGTAGGCGAAGCTCCATCTTCGGTGTCACAGGCAATGCTGACGATGGGAGATGAGTTGTCGTAACCTTCCTGGGGTCCATCATCCTGGTACTCCTCTTCATAGTCTGGCCACGGGAATAGCCAGGGACAAAGCCATGAGTATTCTTTAAGTACTCGCAAACTAATACTAACAAGTGAAGGGGGTTGTTGTGGTAGGACACTAAGCTCTAGGGTTGTTTTGCAAAAAGCCAGATTTACCTCTACTAAGTTCATAAGCAAAGAAATTAGTTTGAAATTTTATAACACCTAAGTGGGAACTTGAATTTCATATCACAACTCTGTTGTGGTCAAGTCAAAATCTCAATTCATTTCACAAGTCATTTTGAAAACATCTGACGGGGGAACAGTATGGCCACTCTAATTGTCCATAAACGCGGACGCGGCCATTCGAATAGTTTGACACTCTGCACAGATTGTACACTTTCACCACAAAATTTGATACATCCGTCAGGAACAAATCCTGAATTCACCATACTCAGTATGTGGATAATCAATCCTAACCTTTCAATTACACGCCCTAGTATAGGCACCTCTCCTGTGAGTTTGGCCTCCCAACCATGACCAACTGTCATCTTGGGTACTGCACAGGTGGACAATCTTCACAAGGTAGCCTCAGCTCAGACCTTGGTCGTGAGGGAACCCATACTAAGGTATATAAGTTTCCAGTCAAACCTTACCCAATTTTCGGGTATTGTGGTTGTACGGTAAAATTGGAATGGTATCGCATCCAGACAACCATCAGTTTTGTAAAGGGATAAGGCTCATGTCTCAACATTTTCATCATCAAAATCATCTGGTGTTCGGAAACACATGTCAAAACATCTCAGTAGAATGACTCATCATTCTAAGGTTTTCATAACCATTTTCACCAAGTATTCCCATCTAAAGTTGATCAAGTTATATTCTTAGCACTAGCATCTACAAGTGGGGTTAAGTACTACTGAGGGGTGGTAAACAAGTGGAGATTTATGAAGTTCAATCTCATGCCTTAGGATGACATCAAGATTATCTAGCTGAGGCCAAATTTAATGCTCTTTATGCAACCTTCAATTATCTTCCTAGAATCTACAAGTTACTTAAGTAAACTCTAAGATAAAGCTTTGATAAAGAAATAAAGTATAAAACTTGCAAGTAAAACTAGGATTGGGTATCATCAAATGTGTCCAACCAAGCATTCTTAGTGCATTGCATAGGTTATCTAACTTTCATAATTGCAAGTGTTAGCTTGTCTTGTGCAGAGCAGTGGTTGAAGTTCTCCTCGGCTTCTTCCTCGTAGTATCCTCCTTCCTCCTAGTATCCTTGGTCGGTACTAGTGTTTATAAGTAAATAAATCACCAAACAATACTTAATTATTTTCACTCATCAGACAAAGGTGTACTATAGATGATCTAGCATCATCACCTATTATTACAAGATTAAAGCATTTGTCTTATTTATTTTAATTTGAGAAAAGTAATTTCTACTCATTGAAAAACTACTTAAGATTTAATATTCTCCAACTCAAACATGGGATCATATTGACACATGTCATCACCACATATTTCAGTACATGGGAATGTGATTTAAAGTTGTGTAAGTAAACCCAAATGTTTTTATATATTCTGAAAGGTATGATCAAATGTGATTTTTGAGAGTTGGAATCAACTCAAAAGCTGTTATGGTTGAAATTTGAAAAATGTTTGAATGCAGAAAAGCTTCTGACTCGATATTTTTACCATGATTGATCTACAGATCCAAATGATTTGAATCCAACGGGCTTGGATTAAGCATTTCAGTATATTTCTAACAAAATTGGTTTCATGCAATTTGGTTCATTAAATCGAGCTGGGTTGATTTTTGAAACTAAGCACAGAACTGAGTTTGAATTAAAACGGAAAATTCTAAATTCAAACGACTGGGCTACGCGGGAGAGATGAATGGGCCGGCCTAGTGTCACTCCGCAGCGCGGGGACAGCTGACAGGGGGTTCCACCCGTTAGTGGCTCATAACACGCGAAGCGGTACGGGGCGATCTCGGCCGCACGATCTAAGTCTAATCGAACGTCTACGGCTCATCGTCCATGTTGGGCAGCGCCGGCGAGACAGAACCCTAACGCGGCAGGTGGGGGTCGTGGGTGGCTCACCGGGCTCGAGGCGGGCGATGGGGCGCAAACGAAGTCAACGGCGATCCTCCGCACGGCACCGGCTCCTCTGGGTGGGTCAATCGACGGTGCCTCTCCTCCTCTGCGGCAAACTCGGTGCAATGCCACCTGGTGCTCGCCTTGCTCCGGGGGTGAGTGAGTGTGATCAGTGAGAGGTTGGGAGCGAACTGGTGTGAAGAAATCGAGTGGGGGAGGCCTCTATTTATAGTGGCGAGAGGGGACCGACGAGCGCGAGCTGAGCTCGTCGTGGTCGACGGCACAGGCAGCTATCGGCATGGGCGACGGTAGGGGGCGGTTCTATGTTCCCTGGCGAAGCTCAACGGCGTGGTGGCTAGGCGTGGGGCGGTGCTGATCGGTCGGAATGCTGCGATGCTCTGGGTGGGTCCGAAGGGGGTTTTGATGGCGCACAACGAGCATGGTCCGCGCGACAACGAACGGGCATGTCCGGCGGTCTGGGGTCTTGAGATCACTTACGACGTGGCGCAGGGCGCGGTCTGGGGGTGCTGGTCGAGGGTGGCGCACGGGCGCGCTCTCGGCATGGTCGCGGAGAGATTTGGTGTGAGCGTGGCGTGTGGTACATTGGCTGGCATTGCTCGAGGCTGGGACAGGGAGTGGAGGTGGGGTGTTGGCTAGCTCCCAGACAAGGTTGGCGAGGCTAGTGTGGCCTCTAGCTCGCCGGCGACAATGGGGTGGCAAGTTTGCTCTTGGCCTGCTCACCATTGATGGCTAAGCTTTCTTACAGTGCTGCTAAGGATAGTAAAATGACCTAGATGATCTACTAAGGACTAGTTGCAACCAGAGAGGGAACAAGTTAGGCCCAAAACACTATTAAAAACAGTGAATTTGATTTGGTTTAAATTTGCCTGCCAAGTGTTTGATGAAATGGCCGCAAGAAACTTACTTTTGAATTTTGAAAAGATTTTTGGTGGGTGTGCTAGGCATGTGCTGGAGACTCTGTGGGTGCTTGGGTTTTGAAATTGAGTTTGTTTGAGTGGTTTTTGAAATAGTGGGATCTTCCCATATGAGATAGATTCAATTTTAAACTGTCATTTAAACTTGGTATTTGAATGTTTCTGGATGATCACAAAGTGGGCCTTGGTACCTTATTATGAGTACTAACAAGGGGTGCAAAGCTCCACAAATGTTTCTGTTGAGTTTTGAAAACTAGAGATAGCCAAATTAGGCATGAGAGTTAATTTGGCCAAAGTGACCATTCACTTTATTTGTTTATTTTGGGTTGTTTGTCTTTGGAAAAAGTTTGGGGATTGCTTAGATGAAGTTTATTTCACCTAAGAATCATTTTACAAGCAAAGAAACACAGAACCATGGCAATTTTCAAAAGAATCCAAATTTTAATACACACACATATGAACGTTTTCATATTTTTAGTTGGAAAAGTTTTTGTTAACCCTAATTTTGATGATTAGAGTTTGATGATCCAAGTTTAATATTTTTGGAATGTTACAAACCTTCCCCCCTTAAACAAAATTTCGTCCCGAGATTTGAAAAAGGACGAAAAATATTACCTAGGATTTGAAGAGATCGGGAAACTGAGTCCTAATGTGATCTTCGCGCTCCCAGGTAGCTTCTTCTTCTGTGTGGTTGCTCCACTGAATCTTGAGAAACTTGATGATCCGGCTTCTGGTAGTTCTGAAAGCTTCTTCCAAAATACAGATGTGTACTTCGGGATAGGTCAGGTCATCGTTGATCTCTATGGTCTGGCGATCAATGTTCTTGAACACTTCGGTCTTCTCCGGAACTTCGAGGCACTTACGAAGTAATGAGATATGGAACACATTGTGATGGCAAGGTAGTGAAGTCTGATGCTTGCACTGGACCTTGAGCTTCTATGCCTACAAAAACATCATTATTGCCCGGTAAGGACAATATTTAAAGAGGCAAAATGATTATGCAAAGTAATGTAATGCATTATTTAATTTTATATGTATTCTTCCCCATTATTTAAATTATAGAAAATCCTTTTTAATTAAGTAAGGATTTATAAATATTAATTCCTTTAATATTTATTGAATATTATACTCTTTTTATTTTATTTCCTTTTATTTGGATTTTTGATTTAATAATTTCTTTAAGAATTTTTATTTGAATACCAAAAATGTTATGAAGTATTTTTTAGTATTTTCTAAAATACTAAAATATTAATATATAATGAAATTGATTCTTATTTATTTTTATCAGCTTTCAATAATTTTGTAAAATTCCATAAGGAGTATTTAAATTACAAAATTCTTAATAAAATTTATATGTTTAAAATTTTATTTCTTAATTTATTTGGATAATTTAGATTATTGTGAATCCAAAAAATATTTTATTTATATTTTTTGGACTTTTATCTTAATTTCTAGAATTTATTTAAGTTTAGGGGCATTTTGGTCTTTTCCAATTATTAAAACAGGCTCTAAGAGATTTGGGCTTTCAGCTTAGTTTTATTGGGCCCTTGTGGCCCATTAGGCAAAGTCAAAACAACCACCCCGAAGGGTCCCTGGCCCAACCCAGCCCATCACTCTCTGTCTCTCTCTCGAGCTCACCTCTCTCCTTCTCCTTCCCCGACCTCGTGGTCAATGGTGCTGTCGCCGGCGATTCGCGTCGTCGTGAACCTTCCTGGTCGCCGACGTGGTGCAGGATGAGGTCGTTGGCCCCGCTCTACCCTCATGTCCAATTGGATTTGGACTTGGAGCTCTCTTGTGGCTAGATCGATGTCGTCCCGAACCCTAGGGTTTGGGGTTGGCGTTGATCCTGACGCCACCGCTGCTGTCGTGCGCCATGGTGATGTTCCTCGCCTCCAGGCGTGGCTAAGGTCTCCGCCATGGCGATGTGTGGGTTGTAGCTCCCCCCTAGGGGTCTCCTCGTGCCACCATGGTCGTCGGCCATCTCTGCTTCCTCTTCAAGTTTACAGCGAGGACCTACTATAAGTTATTCCTCTCCCCTCGTGCTCTCTGTGCTAGGTCATCCTATGCTAGATGTTGATAGTGACCTTTCTGGTTACTTTCTTTTCCTGATTAAGATTATTTGTTCCACTTAGTGTTCATATCCTACTGTTGATTAAATACTGGATGAATTGGGACCAAGTTTTGATGGTCCGTAAGCATGCTAAATGATTGTTAGCTATGGCTTGTTGCTTATGATTAGCTGTGGTGATGCTAGTGGTTTATCAGATGATTCTATGGATTAATTTTGATATGGTTAGATGGTAAAGTTGCTCTAGAAGCAATACTTGGGAATCTAGTGGTTTAATAACACATCACTGTCATTTCTTGGTTAATGACAGTGAGTGTTGTGTGATGAAGTCAATGTATTAGCATTGTTGGCATCAAGAATTCATATGTATTTTGAGATCAAATGGTTTCAAATAGTGAAGATATACATAGGGATTTTCTGAATTATGATTCCTATGATGACAGGAAAATGATTTGTAGTTGGTTAGTTGAATCTGTGAAGATTGAATGCTTAACCTGATTAATGTAGAACTGTTCTTGTGACACCATTTTTGTATGGCACAAAAGATTAGATTATATTTCTTGGTTTGATTTGGTTCAAGCTTAAGATGAGTTTGGCATTAAAGATAAGTAGAAACTCCTTTTCTTAAATCCCTAAGACCCATGATGTTGGTCTGAGGTTTAGGGATTAATCCTTTAACTTGTTGATTCACATTGATGGGTTCTGGTAGTGATACCATGTCAACACCAGGATTTTTAATCCCAGATGCCTGTTATGCCATACATCGCAATCCCAGGATTACCATTTTTGCGAGACATAACAGATTTGGATATCACGGTACATCATCCATTACAAACCATACATAAGGTCTTACACAAAAAAGGATCTCATGATCCAGTTCTTAATACAACTCAAGCAGCGGAATAACGTAATAATAAAGGTAGCCTAGGCGAAGCTCCATCTTCGGTGTCACAGGCAATGCTGACGATGGGAGATGATCCTAGTTGTCGTAACCTTCCTGGGGTCCATCATCCTGGTACTCCTCTTAATAGTCTGGCCACGGGAATAGCCAGGGACAAAGCCATGAGTACTCTTTAAGTAATCGTAAACTAATACTAACAAGTGAAGGGGGTTGTTGTAGGACACTAAGCTCTAGGGTTGTTTTGCAAAAAGATAGATTTACCTCTACTAAGTTCATAAGCAAAGAAACTAGTTTGAAATTTTATAACACCTAAGTGGGAACTTGAATTTCATATCACAACTCTGTTGTGGTCAAGTCAAAATCTCAATTCATTTCACAAGTCATTTTGAAAACATCTGACGGGGGAACAGTATGGCCACTCTAATTGTCCATAAACGCGGACGTGGCCATTCGAATAGTTTGACACTCTGCACAGATTGTACACTTTCACCACAAAATTTGATACATCCGTCAGGAACAAATCCTGAATTCACCATACTCAGTATGCAGATAATAAATCCTAACCTTTCAATTACACGCCCTAGTATATGCACCTCCTGAGTTTGGCCTCCCAACCATGACCAAATATCATCTTGGGTACTACACAGGTGGACAATCTTCACAAGGTAGCCTCAGCTCAGACCTTGGCCGTGAGGGAACCCATACTAAGGTATATAAGTTTCTAGTCAAGCCCTACCCAATTTTTGGGTATTGTGGTTGTACGGTAAAATTGGAATTGTATCGCATCAGGACAACCATCAGTTTTGTAAAGGGCTAAGGCTCATGCCTCAACATTTTCATCATCAAAATCATCCGTGTTCTAAACGCATGTCAAAACATCTCAGTAGAATGACTCATCATTCTAAGGTTTTCATAACCATTTTCACCAAGTATTCCCATCTAAAGTTGATCAAGTTTTATGCTTAGCACTAGCATCTACAAGTGGGGTTAAGTACTACTGAGGGGTGGTAAACAAGTGGATATTTATGAAGTTCAATCTCATGCCTTAGGATGACATCAATATTATCTAGCTTAGGCCAAATTTAATGCTCTTTATGCAACCTTTAATTATCTTCCTAGAATCTACAAGTTACTTAAGTAAACTCTAAGAGAAAGCTTTGATAAAGAAATAAAGTATAAAGCTTGCAAGTAAAACTAGGATTGGGTATCATCAAATGTGTCCAACCAGGCATGCTTAGTGCATTTCATAGGTTATCTAACTTTCATAATTGCAAGTGTTATCTTGCCCTGTGCAGAGCAGTGGTTGAAGTTCTCCTCGGCTTCTTCCTCGTAGTATCCTCCTTCCTCCTCGTATCCTTGGTCGGTACTAGCGTCTATAAGTAAATACAAGGTACACAATCACCAAACAATACTTAACTATTTTCAATCATCACATAAAGGTGTACTATAGATGATCTAGCATCATCACCTATTATTACAAGATTAAAGCATTTTTCTTATTTATTTTAATTTGCGAAAAGTAATTTCTACTCATTGAAAAACTACTTAAGATTTAATATTCTCCAACTCAAACATGGGATCATGTTGACACATGTCATCACCAAATATTTCAGTACATGGGAATGTGATTTAAATTTGTGTCACAATTTAATAAGGTTTAACCTTTTATTTTAGTTAAATAAAGTGACTAGAAATTCCTATGAGGCATTATTATTACTTGGACATTATTCCTATAAGTAAACCCAAATGTTTTTATATATTCTGAAAGGTATGATAAAATGTGATTTTTGAGAGTTGGAATCAACTCAAAAGATGTTATGGTTGAAATTTGAAAAAATTTTGAATGCAGAAAAGCTTCTGACTTGTTATTTTTACCAAGGTTGATCTACAGATACAAATGATTTGAATCCAACAGGCTTGGATTAAGCATTTCAGTATCTTTCTAACAAAATTGGTTTCATGCAATTTGGTTCATTAAATCGAGCTGGGTTGATTTTTAAAACTAGGTATAGAACTGAGTTTGAATTAAAAAGGAAAATTCTAAATTCATACGACTGGGCTGCGCGGGAGAGGTTAATGGGCCGGCCCAGTGTCACTCCGCAGCGCGGGGCTCAGCTGACAGGGGTTCCACCCGTCAGTGGCTCATAACACGCGAAGCGGTATGGGGCGATCTCGGCCGCACGATCTAAGTCTAATCGAACGGCTAATGCTCATCGTCCAGGTCAAGCAGCGCCGGCGAGACAGAACCCTAACGCAGCAGGTGGGGGTCGTGGGAGGCTCACCGGGGCTAAGGAGAGGGTCGGCAATGGGGGAAAACGACAAAGTCGATGACGGCGATCCTCATGGCACCGGCAGCTCCTCCTGGGGCGGCTCTCCTCCTTTGCAGCGGCGAACACCGGTGCAATTCCGGCAACCTGGTGCTCGCCTTGCTCCGGGGGTGAGTGAGTGTGATCAGTGAGAGGTGGGGAGCGAACTGGTGTGAAGAAATCGAGCGGGGGAGGCCTCTATTTATAGTGGCGATAGGGGACCGACGAAGCGAAGCTGAGCTTGTCGTGGTCGACAAAGACAGCAGCCATCTGGGCGTGAGGGGCGGTTCTATGTTCCCTAAGCGAAGCTCAAGCGTGGTGGCTAGGCGTGGGCGGTGCTGACGACGGAACGCCGCGACGCTGGGCGGGTCCGACGGGGTTTTGATGGCGCTGACAAGCATGGTCTCTGCGGCGAACGGGCATGTCCGGCAGTCTTTGGGGTCTGGCGATCACTTATGCACGCAAGGCAGGGCCATGCGGGGTGTGCTGGTCGGCGTGGCGCGCGCGCTTCAAAGATGGACGAGAGATTTGGCATGAGCGTGGCATGTGGTCCAGTGGCTGGCATTGCTCGAGGCTGGGACAGGGAGTGGCGGTGGGGTGTTGGCTAGCTCCTATACAAGGTTGGCGAGGCTAGTGTGGCCTCTAGCTCGCCGGCGACAATGGGGTGGCAAGTTTGCTCTTGGCCTGCTCACCATTGATGGCTAAGCTTTCTTACAGTGCTTCTAAGGATAGTTAAATGACCTAGATGATCTACTAAGGACTAGTTGCAACCAGAGAGGGAACAAGTTAGGCCCAAAACACTATTAAAAACAGTGAATTTGATTTGGTTTAAATTTGCCTGCCAAGTGTTTGATGAAATGGCCGCAAGAAACTTACTTTTGAATTTTGAAAAGATTTTTGGTGGGTGTGCTAGGCATGTGCTGGAGACTCTGTGGGTGCTTGGGTTTTGAAAATTGAGTTTGTTTGAGTGGTTTTTGAAATAGTGGGATCTTCCCATATGAGATAGATTCAATTTTAAACTGTCATTTAAACTTGGTATTTGAATGTTTCTGGATGATCACAAAGTGGGCCTTGGTACCTTATTATGAGTACTAACAAGGGGTGCAAAGCTCCACAAATGTTTCTGTTGATTTTTGAAAACTAGAGATACCCAAAGTAGGCATGAGAGTTAATTTGGCCAAAGTGACCATTCACTTTATTTGTTTATTTTGGGTTGTTTGTCTTTGGGAAAAGTTTGGGGATTGCTTAGATGATGTTTATTTCACCTAAGAATAATTCTACAAGCAAAGAAACACAGAACCATGGCAATTCAAAAGAATCCAAAATTTAATACACACACATATGAATGCTTTCATATTTTTAGTTGGAAAAGTTTGTTAACCCTAACTTTGATGATTAGAGTTTGATGATCCAAGTTTAATATTTTTGGGATGTTACATACCAGCTATTGTTTCTTGAATCAAAGTTTGGGAAAAATAATGGAAGTCTTGATCACTTGTATAGATCCATAAGATTAAATTCTAAGGTGCTACTCTTGTCTTAGATATGTGCCTTGAAGTTTAAATCTTAGCTATGTTCATTCTTGAATTGAAATATAGCTTGATAGCTAGGTCAATGATGTTGTTCTGAGATCTAGTTGGATCCTTATACTTTTCTGATTGCTTTTGGTGTTTAAAGTTCAGTGATGGATTCACCCCACTTGGGTGCTTTCTGAGAGTTTGAGTAATAGACAGATCATGTATGCTTGTCTAATCTTAGACAGATAGATCATGTGATGGTCTATTTTACTCACCACTGTCACTTGATGTTGGGGTTTCCTATGGTTGATCTTGTGCTAACTTGATCTGATGCTCTCCTGGTATTCCAGCTCCTGGCTTGTCCTTGATCTAGCCCTTCACCTCCTGGTCCTGATAGCTTGATCTTGGTCTTGCTATCCACCTCATCTACCCCTCCTTATGTCACCATTTTGGTGGTGTGATTCAGGGTTTTGGTTGGTGTGATCTAGCTTGGCTTTGGCTTGGTTGAGCTGGTGGCTGCTGTTCTTGGTGTGTATGAACAATGAAATGGTGTGGGGATTGGTTTCCCACGGCTGTGTTGATGGTTTTGTTTGGTTGTGTTGTTGTTCTGGTGCTGACAGCACACACCATGCAATTTGGTGTGTGTGCTGTCTATATGCCTGCTGCACAGGTTCTGGATATGTTCTAAATTTGAAAGTTACTTTCATCATGTTACCTTTTACCTAGCTGGTGAAACTTGCCCCTCCTTGCTGTTATTTGACTTATGGCTTAAAATTATGAAAGATACAGTCTTTCATATTGGTGAAACTTGCCCCTTAAATACTCAATGATGAAAAAGTGAACAGTGCACTTCACTGTGAACTCTGAGAGTAAAAATAATTCTAATCCTAACCTTCTTTTTCTTTTATGTTTCTTTTTATTTTGCAGGTACCAGATTTGAAGATCAAGACTTTAGTTTAGGTTTTTATTTTTATTTATAGATTAGTCACTTGTAATAACTCTCATATTCAATTGTAATCTTTAATTTATTCTTTTGTACTCTTTATTTTATTTTTTTGTAATAAAGATTGTACTATTATCAATAAAGAAATATTATTCTTTATTTATTTGCTATTGTAAAGATTGTTGATGATTTTCATAAGTTACATTTTTGTAACTTATTTATTGAATAAAATTATGAAATGGAGATTCGTATTCTTAATTGCTCTCTTTATATAAAGTTTGAGTTATTATTGGTTAACTCTTAATTAAATCAAATACTCAAACATTATTCAAAAAATCTTTTGAATTATAATTCAAACACTCAAGTTTTAAATTCAAATTTCATTTCCCAAAACACATAAGTCCACACAGATCATATCAAAGTCTATAACAATCATCCTTCAAGACTATACCTAATCTCAAAGTATGAAAGAAACCTTGATCACTTTAGGTTTTTATTTGGCGGAAAATTTACCCACATTTTCACAGATGAATGCATGCAACATTTCAAATTCCTAAATCTACCCTTCGTTAGTTCCTAAATGCTGGGATGTTACACGGCGGCTGGTTTCGGAGGTGGTGATGATGCTACCTTTTTGGGTGGTGCTCCTGCCAGCATGGTGCTGGGCGGGGCTCGCGGCCTCGAGCCGGCGCGGTCTCCGCGTGATGCGGAGCTACCGGTGGTGGGTCGTCGGGCTATCCACCTCCTGTTTCGGTGGTCCAGCGGTGGTTGCGTCGGTGGTGTCGCGCTGCAAGCGGGATTGGCTTCTTTGTCTTGGTGGATAGGCTCCTTGGACCTGGGCATGGTGAACTCCGTGCGAAAGCACTGCATCGACCTAGGTCGAGGATGGCGATGTCAGCGTCCTCGGACGTTGCTCCCCTCGTTAGAGGCATCGTCGAGGAGCTCATTTCACCTCCCTCGTTGTTTCGAGTCTCAAGATCTCCGGGTGAAAACCTGAGCTTTGACTTTTGTCAGAGCGGGCATTGACGGCGTCCTCGTCATCTCCCCCTTGGGGGCGATGCCTTTGGAAGTCTGGTACTCCCTCAGCAATGTTTGGCTTGGTAGCAGCTTCGCCAACCAGGTGGATGCGCAGTCTCAGGACCGGTGTGGACGTCGGAACGGTGGCTCCGGACCCTTCCGCTTTGAGTGTCTTCCCTTCTTGCTTGGGAAGAAGTGTTGACGGCTTGTGTGGTGCGCGGCCTCGGGGCCGGCGTGTTGCGTTTGGGGTTTTTTTGTTCTCGCTAGTGTGCTCGATCTCGGGACTGGTGTGGTCGCCGGAGCGGCGGCTCCGGGACTTTCTGCTTTTAGTGGCGCCCCTTCTTGCTTGGGCGGAAGCGTCGTCGGCTCGCGTGGTGCGTGGCCTCGAGGTCGGTGTGTGGCGTTGTTTCGTACGGTTTTTGCCAGTTTTCCTTATAAACTGGCCGTGTGGGTTCGGGGTATGCCCATTAACATACCTTTTCTATATTATGTTTCAACCGGTTTTTCTTTTAAAACGGTTAATTCTCTTTTTTTAATAGAAAAGATAGAGCTCTTGCTGGTTGCTCTAAAAAACATGTAGACGCCGAGTGAAGGTTCGACCGATAAAGAAGCACCAATACGGTGGAAACAAACGGAGCAAAAGCACACAACGTTCGATCTCGCACACGTGGATATATACACCGTGTACGCTGCTAGACGACTGCATGCACTACTACCTGGAATTAGGCAATTAGCTAGCATTGCGTTGCTGCCCTGATAGCCATGGACACAACGACCTTTGCCCAGGCGACCAGTTCCTGCTTCATCCTCCTCTCATCGACCATCGTCAAATCTACCGCGACGGCACCCCCAAGCTCCCATCTCGCTGTAGACGACAGGTTGCCGTTCCCTGCAGCTGGCAGCGCCCTCGTCGCATCGATGTTGCCGGCATCGACGCCGAGCTCGAAGGCCGTCGTCCTCTCCGCGGGTAGAGCCCTGGCACCCAAAGCCATGACGAATTGGCGTCTGAGAATTAGTACTGAGGGGTTGGCTTTGCTGCTCGGGTTAGCTCGATCTCGGTCGATCGGTTGGTGCAACAAGGAGTTCGAGACACACGCTCCATATATACCGGCCAGCGTCGCGCTTATGTGCGTGCACGTACAGAGCGATCAAGCATGTGATGCACGAGTAGCATATGTTATGATTTTATTATTAAATCCGTGTTGTGTGCTATTCTTATATCAGAGTTTGACGAGTCAGAGTGTGAAATGGCACGACAACATTACACTCGCTCTCTCGCGTCATTTTTCAAGATGGCCAGCTCACACGCTGAACTTTGAGTACAGTGAAGGTTGGTTGGACTTGCAGAAACAAGGCATACGTGTGCACATGTGCATTCAGCAGTCAACCGTGGTCACATTTTATATCCCCTTTCTACTTTAGTTGAGTTGGAAGGGTCTCCGTACACCCCACGTCATCAGCTCCGCGTGTAGTTCTATGCATATAGGGTGAGCTGAATCTCGGAAGGATTGGCAACAGAAAGAGAAGGAGGAAATACGAGATAAAGACGACGAACAGATGAACTGGTTGAAGAGAAAACATATTTGTGCCGGGATTTATAGAGGCACCGGAAAGAAGACATGAGAAAATGACGGGAAAAAAGGCAGGAAGCGATGGCGGGAGATAAACGACAGGAAACAATGGCGGAGGAAAATTGGCGGGAATCAGCTCGCGGGACAAAATGGCAAAAACCGAAAGCGAGCTAAATAGAATAAACTTATCAAGTTCCTCGAAACAGGCTCCACGCCCAGCATTATAAATAAAGCAACAACCATCCAGGATACAAGTTCACCAACCGCCGGTGCGTCAAAACGGAAAATAAAAAAGATTCCGCTGGGGCAACAGCACAGTAAGCCCAAGACAAAAAGAGAAAAACGCGCCTCTGGATTAGGGAAAGGCATCCCTACGGGGTCGCGGCCGCACTAGTAGACGCAGCGAAGCGATGTGCCGACGTCCGGAGCGCATGCATGATGCCGTCGACGCGAACCCGGCCACGCTTCCTGGAGAGCGGGTACCACTGCTGGAGATGCGCAAGCAAAGAAAAAACAGAGTCAGAAGCTCGGGAAGGAAAAATCCGCTCAATGACCATCTTATTCCTAATCTTCCACAGCGTCCAAGTGATGGCCGCGATCACCAACCAGAAAAGGTGGCGCCCACTTCTGGTGCTGGTCGCCTCAGTTTCCAGGAACTCTCCAAGCTCCTGGGCCTGCCAAGCCGGACCCAGGGCCTCGCGGATAAAGTTCCATAGAAACTGGGCGGCAGAGCAAGTGAACATTATGTGGGTGCTAGACTCCGGGGTCCCACATAGAGGACACAGGCCATTACCCGGGCCGTTACGTTTCGCGACCTCCACCCCGGAGGGGAGGCGGTCCCGGAGTAACTGCCACAGGAAGATGCGCACACTCAGGGGAAGAGGGGCCTTCCACATGTGAGCCATCCAAGGGAGCTACGGGCCCTGGAAGAGGGTCCGGTAAGCCGAGCTAACAGAGAAGGACCCCGAGGGAGACTGGTTCCATGACACCGAATCCCTCTCCCCGGAGAAGGATAGGGGCAGGGAACCCCTCAGCCTCCTGAAGTCCGCCGCCTCGGCTGCACTGAAGGTCCTCCGGAACGGGATGTTCCATTGGTCCTCCTGCATAGCCTCCGCCACTAACATCGAAGGGGCCGCGCAAATAGCAAAGAGCGCCGGGAATTACCGCTTGAGGGGGACCTCAAGCAACCAGGGGTCTTCCCAGAACAGGACGGCCTGGCCATCCCCAACCGCAAAGGTTAACCCGCGGCGGATGAGGTGCTTTATGTCCTGAAGAGCCCTCCAAAACTGGGATCCCTCACAGCGCTCGCACGCCAGCAAGGGACGGCCACAGAGGTATTTAGCCTTAATCAGCTGGAGCCACAGACCTCCATCCTCATGGAGGATACGCCAGACCCATTTAAGGAGCAGGGCCACATTGAAGCGGCGGGAGTCTAGGATCCCTAAACCCCCAAGAGACTTGGGGGTACAAATATCAGCCCATTTCACCATATGGTATTTCTGGTGCCCGTCGCCTGCCGCCCAAAAGAATCGCGACAACTCTTTCGCAAAGTCTGCATGGACTCCTTCGGGCAGCAGGTACAGGCCCATCTGATACATGGTGAGGCTGGACAGGCAGGAATTGATTAGGAACGTCTTGGACCCCTTGGACGTAAGGCGAGCGCACCACGACTCGGCTTTGGACCGAACCTTTGCGACCATGGGGGTCAAGTCCCTGATCAGAACCCGCGAGTCGCGCATGGGCAACCCCAAGTAGGAGATGGGGAAGTCCGCTAACCGGCAGTTAAGCCGGTCAGCAATCAACTGCCGCTCGTCCTTGAGGAACCCAAGGACCATAACCACGCTCTTGTCAAAGTTAATCTTGAGTCTAGACATATACTCAAAACAAAGCAGTAAGAATTTGAGGTTAATGATGTCCGACTCGAATCCACGAACATCGATGTAAATGCGCATCTTGGAGGTGGGTGATACCACCTCCGGGGATTAGATGCCCCACCACCCCTGATAGGTGGCCAGCAACCTTGGCTCTGTCCAAGATCCCTGCCAGGGCATCCACCGCAGCGTTAAAGATCAAGGGCGAGATAGGGTCCCCTTGTCTAACGCCGCAGGAGGGTCTAAAATAAGGACCCACCTCCCCATTCACGTTTATCGTCGTGCTCCCACTCATCACGAATTGCATAATCCACGATATCACCCTGTCCTCAAAACCTCTACGCTCGAGAACCTGCCTCAAAAACGCCCAATCCAGCTTATCGTGGGCCTTCTGGAAGTCTAGCTTAAGGAACACCCCTTTCTGATGGGATACCTTCACCTCATGAATGATTTCATGAAGAGCAAGTATACCATCATGAATAAGGTGGGCCTTAAGGAAGGCAAACTGAAGAGGATGGGCCAAGCGTTCCATGATCGACGCGAGGCGAAGGGCGAGGACCTTCGCGAAAATCCGCTGGATGACATTTATCACCGTGATCGGCCTAAAATGGCGGATATCCGTGGCCCCCACTACCTCGGGGATCAAGGTAATCACCCCAAAATTGAGCCGCGACATGACAAGAGTCCCAATGTAGAACTCCTGAAACATGCGCATGATCACCGGGCTCAACTTAGACCAGAACGTCTAAAAGAACACGACCGGAAGGCCATCTGGCCCAGGTGCCGAGTTGGCCTTCATAGAGTTGATGGCCTCGGCGACCTCCGATAGGAGAAAGGGTAGGGTCAGCTCCCTATTCTCCTCGACGTTAACTCGGGCATCCTCCGGCCAAAAATCAAGCCCCAGGGCCAGCCCCGATCTCGGGGAGGCCGAGAACAGGTCCCGGTAGAAGGCATAAATATGGGCTGAGATGGCCCTCTGGTTTTCCAGAAGGGAGTCTGCAGCCCAGAGGCAGGGGATCGAGCACTTCCTCCTCCTGCCATTCGCGATGGCATGGAAGTAGGCCGTGTTAGACTCCCCATGGATGGTCCAGTTCTGGCGGCTCCGCTGCCGCCAGAATGCCTTCTCACCCTTATAGATCTCCATAATGGAGGTCTCAATGGAATACCTATGGGCCCAATCGTCGACAGGCTGCCGCTGCATGTCGGTGGATCTCTGAAGAATCACCTTACGGCCGGGCGCAGCCCCCAGATTTGCGCCCCAACCCCGCATCCGTTGGCGTGCCAACAATGCGCAATGGTGCCAGACGTCCACCGTACAGAAGGTACGGGCGGGGAGGCCGACGCCTCCAACCACCTAGCTCGCACAGCTTCCACGAAGCCCCCCTGGTGGAGCCAGAAGTTCTCGAAGTGGAAGCGATGTGACCTAGGAGGGCGCCCTCCTCCTGAGGAGAGGAGGAGGGGGGTATGGTCCGAGCCCACCCTGGTGACCGCGGAGGAGCAAAGAGGAACGCCACTCAGTCCATCGAGACAAAGACCCGATCCAAGACGCGCCGGACCGGGTCCAACCTATTGTTGGTCCAGTGAACCTAGCCCCACCTGGTGATCTCCCTAAGCAGGTCGTGATGCGATCATTGAACAACCTGATCCTATTGAGGTCCACGTTCACCGAGCTCTTGTCCGCGGTGGAGTGAATTAGATTGAAGTCCCCAGCCACTATAACGGGGGTCTCCGTACGCTCCACCTTGGCTTTGAGCTCCAACAAAAACTCCTGGGACCTCCTATGGTCCGCGGGGCCATACACAATCACCACCTCCCATTTGAGGCGTGATTGTCTATGGGTGAGGGCCATGCTCACGAAGAAGTCCCCGCGGTCCATATCCTCTAGCTCGAAGGTCTCCTCCTTCACCCCCAGGAGGATACCACCCGAGTGACCGAAGGCCGGAAGCCACGTCCAGAAAAAATTATGTCTGGACAGGGCCTCCAGCTCCCCAATCGAGAAATCCTGGCGATTCGTCTCCTACAGGCCCACGATGTCCACATCTTCCTGACGCAAGTACTCCTTGATCTGACGACGGCGCCCTTCCTGCCCGAACCCCCGGATGTTCTAAATGAACACCGAAACGCCCGGAGGATGTTAATAAGAACGATCACTCGACGGCGGCCCCATGCTTGGGGCGAGCGGAGGGACCATCACGGGGGAAGGAGATGGGGCTTTCGGGGGGCGCCCTCGAGGCCTCCCAGGCCAGGGGTTCCTCAAGGAAGGCGTCCCGCTATCAGGTGCAGGGGGTGGAGCCGAGCTGGCCCCGGGATCCGAGGAGCCAGGGCCTGCCAGCATGAGGGCCCGTTCGCGCTCCCGTGCATCCCG
The DNA here is from genome assembly GCA_030063025.1 of Avena longiglumis. NCBI lineage: Eukaryota > Viridiplantae > Streptophyta > Magnoliopsida > Poales > Poaceae > Avena > Avena longiglumis. Next base: position 544,844,067 of record CP125976.1, on the reverse strand, counting down.
TGCACGGGCGGCGGCAATCTGGCCCTCGTACACCTCCCGAGCCTTAATGGCCTCGATCTGTCCCAGCCAGGGGCCCTTCTCGCCGCGAAACACAATACCACAATCAGCAGCCACCCCACTCAGGTGGTCCAGGGGCACCTCCTCCAAAACCGAGAACCTAGAGCCCGAGGGCAAGCCAGAAGCGCAAGATGCGGGGGGAGGAGGAGAACAGAGGGTACCTGAAAACTCATCGCAGGCGGTCACCCTCTGGGAAGCCCGTTTCGCGATCGTCGGCTCCGGCCCTGGGCCCCCACTCCGCTCTCCCGCAATGCGGTCGCTGTGGCGCGAGGGCGGAGAGGGAGGCTGGCGGGGACCTCGGAACCGGCGCACCCTGGGGCCCGGAGAGGGGGAGGCGACCGAGGAGGGGGCCCCTGAAGGGTTTCGCGGCATAGTAAATCAAAATTTTCTACGGATGCGAACAGAGGGAAATCCAAGATCTAATCTAGGAGATGCAAACAACGAGAGAGATTGGATTAGATCTTCATACCCTTGAAGATTCGCCTGCAGTGGGCGTTCGTCGGAGCGTGGGTGATGTCGTGCTTTCCTCCTCCTCGATCCGATCCGATCTAGCACCACAAGTGGCGGTGCCTCCTTGAGATGCACACGTGCAGCACCTCGGCGTCTCCTTCTTCCTCGGACCAGCAAGTATGGTGGAGATAGATTGGATCTACAACACGGCGCGTGGTGTATATGGTGGAGAATTTCTGCTGCAGGCTTCACCTACAAGCGATCGGGAGGGAGAGAGGAAGGGTAGAAAGGCGGCTAGGGTTTGGAGGAGAGGTGTGGGGGTGCGCCCCACCCTCTTTATATAGAGGCGCATCCCTAGCCCTCCCCAAGCCCAAAGGATAAGGAGTGGGGGCATGGACTTTCCCTCTTCTAGAAACCCTATCTCTAGTTTAAGCGATTTAAAATCTCTAGGATCGGCTGGGCCCTATGGGGCCTTGTGCCCCCCAATGCGGCCAGGACACTCCCTCATAGGCCCATGCCCCTCCGGAAGGTGGGGCCACGTTGGTCCCCTTCGGAAGGTTCTAGAAGCTTAGGTACAATACCGATTAACGGAACAATTCGAACTCCAAAAAAATCGCCTTATATGAATCTTATTCTCCGGACCACTCCGGAACCTCTCGTGATGTCCGGATCCCATCCGAGACTCGAACAAAAATTCATAAACCAATTATCCAATCTATCCTAGCGTCGAGACACGTTAAGTGTGTGACCTGCGGGTTCGAGAATATGCGCATGATCTTCTACCAATAATCAACAGAGTGCAGGCACCCATATTGAATCACGCATTCATCGATGATCATATCGGATGAACCACGATGTCGATTCAATCAATCCCATATATATATTCCCGTCTCGCGATATTTTACTTGCCGAGATTCGATCGTCGATGCCGTCATACCTAGTTCAATCTCGTTCACACAAGTACTTTACTGTCGTAATCCGATATCACTTTGTGATTAACTCCTTAACCACATGCTTGCAAGCGGTGTTGATATCGATTACGAGTGGGCCAAGATATATCTCTCCAACTTGGGAGGGACAAATTCCATCTCGATACATACAACCCAACAAATACTTTCCGATCACCTGAGAGACACCTTTATGATCACCCTCTCATAGGATGACGTTTGATGACCTCAAAGCTTTCTTACGGTACCAGGGAGTTGCATTATCTCATGGTCTAAGGAATACAATATTTGACATCAGAAAAGCTTAAAAGGCGAACACGATGACACGATCTAATTGCTCTGCTTTGTTTGGGTCTATCCATCATATCATTCTCCCAATGATATGATCTCATTATCAATTGACAACTCATGTCTATGGTTAGGAAACCTTAACCATCATTGATCAATGAGCTAGTCCATAGAGGCGTACTAGGGACACGGTGTTGTTCACAAACCACACAAGTATTAAAGTTTCCGCTTAATACAATTCTAGCATGGAATATAAACTTTATCATGAACAAGAATTATAATAATAACATCTTTATTATTGCCTCTAGGGCATAATTCCAACACCCCCAGCGCCCAGAATCGGAGTGTCGGGGGCGAGGGAGTAGCACACCACCCCGGGGGAGCGCGAGGAGGACTGGGGGAACACATCCAGACCCACGCTCCCCGAGGTATCCTCAGACGACGAAGCCAGGATGGAGGAGGGAGGGGGCACTCCTTGCTCCCCTCCCGAGAACAGTTGAGACTTGTCGAGGTTGGAGCCGTACTGGGCGATGTCGAAGGCGAGCGGCTCCTGCAGGGAAGGACGAGTGTGGCGGGGGAGATCAACCGGCACCAGCTTGGCCGGGGCACTCCTAGACAGCGGCTGACGATCCGGGAAGAAGGGCCCGGCACCCCCGGCTGCGCGGCTAGTCACCCCACCGCCAGCCGTAGTCTGCTGGGACGTGGTAGGAGCAGGAGCCTCCACAGCCGGAGATTTGGCCACCTCCGGGGAATCCTCTCCAACGGAGTCCTCATCCGACCCTCCACCCCCGTCCCGTTCCCAGGTCATCATCCGGGGGCGGGGATGGAGAGGTGGAGCCAGGGCATGTCACTGCTAGGGGGTCGTCGAGCTCCATCAGCAGGTCCCTACCAGCACGGTCAAAGAAGAAGCGCTCGATAGTCACCGGAAACACGGCCGGGTCGGGGCATAGAACGCGAAGGCGGATGGCCCCGATGCCAGCGAGAGAAAGCGGATCAACCTCCAAGCACTTGCCCACCGTCTGAGCCACGAGCGAAATCACCTCAGGCCTCCTCGCCTCGGGGGGGACGCCCGATAAGCGAAGCCACACCTCTGAAAGAGTAGCAGTGACCCCCTGGTCGGCAATAGAGGGCCTGATCAGGACCTACAGCTGGTGGATCGGCAGAGTGAAGGAGGCCCCAATGGCACACATTCGCAGAGTCGCCACGGAGGGGAACGACACTGTGAACTTAGTGTCTGAGATCTTCCTCACCGGCCACGGGTTCCCTGGGAGGACCTCGTAGAACTCCTGGTGGATCAGGTCCTCCGTCACCTCCACCTGGGTCTGGGGGGGCCTGGGGCAGCAGGGTCACCGTCGCGAGGGTCTCAGGAACCGCCATCTGGACGCCCCCCAGGTCAATGTAGTTGAAGCCACCGTTGACCCCGTGGCCGTAGTACTCGAGGCACTGACAACCAGGGCGGGGTACCGGGGCCTGACCCACACCCGAGGGAGCACCAACAGGAGGAAACGCGGCGGCGGGCTTCTTCTTCTTCTTCTTGGATTTCTTTTTCTTCTTCGCCGGAGCCCCGGGCAGACCAGAGGCGGATCCCACAGGCGGCGGGGAGGGAGGCTGGCCCAAAGGAGGGGCCGGGGGAACCCGCCAGTTGGCCGCGTCTGCTCGTCCTGGCTCACCCCGCGCACCCTACGACTGCCCACGGGGCCTTGAGCCTCTTGCCCGCAGCACCGCCTCTGGCGGCCTCAGCGAGAGGCCTGGCCTTGTGGGGCTGCAGCGAGGTTACGTGGACCCGCGCTGGCCTTGGCGGGGGCGGGACGGTGTCGAGGCTCCTGACCCGTGGCCGAGGAGAGGCGGGGATGCGGCGGGCTGGCTGGGCCTGGCGGAGCCTGGCGCATGAGGAGGACTGGTAGCCGGTGGGCTCAGCGCCCGGTGAGCCTTGGCGGGGAGCGAGAGCCACGGCGGCAGGGGAGGCGGCGAGCAGAAGTCTCAGCTGCGCGGCGAGAGCAGCTCTGGAGTGCGCTTGGGGGCCATCAGGGCCTCCTTGTAGGAGGTCGGCCTGATGACGGCGAAGGAAGGCCGGGGCGGAGGAGCACCCGACGGCGGCGGGGAGGACGGGGTCGGGATACGGGACAGAGGCGGAGGGGAGCTGGTTGGGATGGGGGCAGGAACACGCGGGGTGGGAGGAGATGGGGACAAGGCCGAGAATTGGGCTTTCAAGCCCAACCCTAGCCCCTGTCCCAGGCCGCTTGGGCTGAGGGCAGGCCGGGGTGCAGCAGGGCCCCGCGGCCCACCAGCATGCCAACCCCGAGCGGGACGGGACCCCTCCCTCTCCTTGCATCGCGATGCCGCCAGCGGGATCCTCCGCTCCGCCGCGGTATGAGCCGCCCTCCGCCGCCTACCATCCCTCGCGGGCAGCGCCGAGGAGATGAACTCCCTAGCACCAGCCGACGTAGGACGGAGAGGCATCGGGGGTTGGCCACGCCACGCTCTGGCAGGGCGCAGGTCCATGCCACCGGGACAGGTGACGCCGGCGTCGGGAGCTCCGGCCCTGCGGAGGGGGCCTCATGAGGTGGAGAGCCAGGCAAGCTCCTCCGGCCATGTCGGCCAGTGCGACCTGCGGTCGCCGCCGCGCTAGTTCGGCGGGGACATCGAGGCGAGGAAGGTTCCACCGGGAGGACGCCAGTGGCCGGGGAGACCTGCACAAGCGGGGAAGGAGAAGCACTGACCGCCCGCTGAGACAGTGGCGGGGAAAAGCACAACATTGCCCGCGCCGACGAACTCGCCTCGCCGGAGATCGTGGGCCTCAATAACCACCTCCGTCGCGCTAAGGAGGACCAGGCGGCGGTCCTTGACCCGCCGGAGGAGCACCGCCGGCGAGGCCCCAGTTTGGCACCCGCTGAACATCGAGCTTGCCGACGCCACCCAACGCGGTAGTCGCGACGCTCGGCCAGCGCCATGGCGGGGAGGCGAGGAGGAAGGGAGAGCCGACGGGAGGCGGGGAGGGAGGCGGCCTAGCCGCCCTTGACGCTGCCGCCAGTCGCCCGCTGAGCGCAGATCGCCCAAGCCATCGCCAGAGCCAATTTCAAAATCCGTGCAATTTTCTATTCCTCGAGTCAGTACTCACTTCAAACTGATCAAGTTTACTTAGGTTAAGATAACACGTCGCATGATCCATACATGTCTCAGGGCTTCCAGGCTAATCTGAGGTTAAGACCCCAATTAGTCCAGTCAGAGTGCGCTCCCCGATTGTCACTCTGCCACACCTGGCCTCCGACAAGCTAGTCGGGGCATGGCTCACTGACATGATGTGGTCAGAAATCAAGGCCCAAGGACGCGCTATATTTGACAATACCCAATTTTATGTATTATTCGTAAAATTTATTAAACAACTTATATTATTTTTAAAAAATTAGCTTCATTTGTTGCTATTGTTTCAGGGGTTTGCCATCTTAATTCTCAGTCGACTTGGTAGCCGTTTGATCGGGTGCTAAAATTTGTGCCAGACTAATGTCGTTTGCGTCGTGTTTTGTCCTGTGGTTATAGGCGCTCGGCCCGTATGCAGTGGGATGTATAGGCTTCTTGTTATTTTGTTTTGTGGGTCGTTCTGGGCCTGTACGTGTGGGCTTTTGTCACTAGGATTTTTTTTGTGTTCATCGTCTCGCCGGACAGTGGGAATGAGAGCGAGAGTGAAAGACGGAGGACAGTGAGAGAGAGCGGAAGAAAGGGGAGGAGGTCCCTGTGGAGGTCCCGGCCGTGCACCGAGCCTGGCCAGGCGGCAGGCGCCGTCGAGACGTCCCTGTAGGTAAACTGATTCAGTCTCACCAATTCTGTGCTGCAGCTTCCAATAATCTGGAGGTTATTTTCGATTTCTAGGGTTGTGGCTCGTGCTTTGATTTGAGCGTGTTGTTTGTGTGGGACTAGGTGTCCTGGTCATCGGAGGACAATTTTGTTCCGATTCGAATGTAGTATTCATTTCAGATGAGGTGCAGCCGTTGCTTGTATGGCTTGAATTTCACCATGACTTTCTAATTTACGGGAGGGTATTGGGGATTAGATTTCCCAAACAGTTATATATGAGGAATGTCGGGAGTGGATGCTAGCAATTTTTTTGATGTCTATGTCCACAACCCACTTTTGTACTGTGTCAGGTTTAGACGTTTTATGATTCAAAGTAATTGCAACCAACCACATCAGATTCGTTTTTGTTTCTGGTGGGATCAAGGTATTCTACCTCCCTCCGAGAGCTTAAGGGCTATATATTTTTTCTAAAAGTCAAACTATATAAAGTTTGAGAATTTTTTTAGAAAAATATTAATATTAATATTACGAAATTAATACTCTTGATACATCATGAAACATATTACATGATATCTATATGATATTATAGTTCTTGATAATTTTTCTAAAAATTTGGTCAAACTTTTCATAGATTGACCTTTAAAAAAAAATTATAGGCCTTAACCTCTGGGACGGAAAGAGTAGGGGTTAAGCTTCTGGGGGTGCATAGCCACTAGCATCTAGTTTTCTAAGGGTATACTACTTATCAATAATTTTCCGAGTGTTTCCATCTCTGTGTTTTTGGTATCACTTTCTGCTTATGATATAAACGAACTATAAACTAAGAGTTGCAGATGAATCTTTGTATTTCAGTTGAGCAAGTGGAATAGCTAGTTGGAAAAGAAAATCAACTAAGAGTTGCCGGGTTTCTAGGCTGTAGCTTGTGATGTCCACGGACACTCGTAGACGAGGAATGATGGCATGTGTTGTGATGTGGATCACTTCCAAGCAGTTATCAATATGTTCTCTACATCTTCACAAGTGGGGCGGTTCTTTTAACATGGAGGGGTGGACAATATGGTCATATGGATAGCAAAGACAACGACTAAACTAATGACGAAATTCACAGAGGGAGTCATGTTAAAGAGCTAGACGATCCAGGAACCAACACATAGCAAGAACTCAGTGGTTGCGTGATATTTCTTGTTTGATATTGTAAAAAAATGGATGTCTGATACGATACCTTCTTTCAAATATATGTTTTCAAGGCATGCCGTGTCAAACTTTACATTCATGTATATTTGTTGCTTATATTCCCTCTTTTTACCTTAGTTTTATGTATATTTGTTGCTTATATTCTCGTGCAGAAATGTGCAAAACCACCCGCATCATTGTTTAGGATAAGGGCTTCCATTTCCTTTAGTGTGCCATGTCATGTTCTCTGCATGAAGACGATATGGTGCTTATCATTTTGTCATGTGTGTACACTCGGTACTTTTCTAGGATTTCTACCTGCTTACACAATTGTTATCTTGGTCAAAAGATATGATGTTGATCTTGTTTCGACTTTCGAGAGCTTACGGCAGATGCAATGCCCCTTACTTCGATGACGTGATAAAAAAATTCAAGGGTGTGCACGAGATGAATCTGATCAGGGGCATTGGGTTTCAGGGCACCTTTCTTGAACTCAATGATTGTTAAACTCCGAATAATATTAGTGAACTACTATCCACAAATAGCTGTGAGGTTTTCAGTGTAGGTTTTTATGCCCAGGCACACTCATAGATGAGGAAGGGTGGCGTGTGTTGTCCTATAGAGCACTTACTTACGAATTTATTTTGTGCATCTTCATACGTGGGCGGTTGTTTAAACAGGGAGGGGGTGGACAATATGGATAGCAAAGATTTCTTGCAGCGATTGACTAATTTATATAATTTTTCAGGGCCTTTTATATAATTTATCTTGCTAACTTGTTTACTTGTAATCTCTTGCGCTTCCTCTCTGCCCTCGACCTCGGCACATGTAGCCATTCACGATGCAAACAGAAAAGCAGCTATTCCTAGTTTCTACAAGCTCATCCCAGGCAACCTTAATGTGTAGTAGAACTGATAGTCTTCTACTCAGATTCTTTCTACATAACAGGTTGATCCGATCCTTATTTTTTATGTGACTATTTTGATAGGTAATAAAACAAAATATCTATTCAGTATCACTCATAAGTTAAGCTTAGTCGCCGCAAATTTAAGGGTAGGAGTTTCAATTAAATTAAAATTCTTGAGTTACGGCTATATATCATTTCTTTTGTCTGAAGTTTGCATCTTTTTGGTTTTGGTTGCATCTATATTTAGCTTTCTGCAAATTTGCATCCTGTAAATTACGATTCCGCTTGACACACAACTCCATGTGACTTTTATCGGCAGGATAAGCAAAGAAGGACATTATTGTGACATTTGGATGCTGTCATTCATCGTCTCACCACCCAATGAAGACAGAAAACCTAGCTAGAAAGGGAACGGGAGCCACCGGGATTTGCAAGGCCTAAAAGGACATTGGAGTACAAATTTCTAGAGATTTTTTGGCAAATTTCTTTTTTGTGAGGAGAGCATGCATATGTTTTATAAAAAAGATCTATTTTCTCTGTATTAAAATAGATGTCGCAGCTTTATCAATATTTATGTTTAATTTATACACTATTTAGCATATATATTTATTCAAATTTTCTAAACCCAAGACATCTATTTTAAGATGAAGAGATTATAATAGTTTCGGTACAGCTTTGTGGCGCGGGAAAATGCATTTCAAAATACGTGTCGGCAGCTGCGAACGTGACCGTATTGTGATAGGAGGGGGAAGGCGCTCGCGGCTGGCTAGGCATGCAATCGATATATCGATAAGGAATAAATGGATCAGATTATCAGAATGAGACGAGTGGGGCCGTGGGAGGCGTCTCAGGCAGACGGCTCCGTTCCGGCGTAGGAGTCTCGATCTGATCTTATCTGTTGCGCGCGTCACGGTCAGGAGGATCCTCACGGCACCGCTCTCTGCGAACGTGCTGACGGCCATTTACTTCCAAGAAATGGATGCTTTTTCTTCACTATATCAATATCAGTAGTATATTTATTGATGCAAAATGTTGTCTTCAATAATTATATAATGTAAAGTCCAAAGTCTCAAAATAGATGTAGCAGATTTGTATATTTTGATAAATCTAGATACTATTTAGTATGTTGGTTCATTTAATGATAAATTTGCGACATCTATTTTGAAATAGAGGGAGTAGCAAATTATCGAGATCTACAAACTCTTTCTTCTCCCATGACGCAATCTTACTTTTCTAGATTGATACAGGCACTAAACCATAGACCTGTAAATATCGGGTTCTTCCAGGATTTTAACTTGAGCCGCAATGCTAAGACACGCGCGCAATCACTAGAGTAACCAATCAACATCGGCAAAAACACCAACATCAGTATTCTAGAGAAGACGAATCAAACAGTCTGGTCGACATCGTTGGAGAGTCTAGATTACGAATCATCATTATCGAGGATGTAGCAGCCGGAATAAATACTTCGAGGACAAAACTCCTCGCGACAATCATAAAAACACTTGATCTTCTAACACCATCATTGAAGAAGTTGACGCTCCATTGGCACAAAGGCTTAAAAAAAAGCCCATCAACTTCTAAACTGCTAAAAACTAATTTTCATTGAAAACTCTACTCATGGATCAGTTTTCCTATCCCACCCGACACACACGAGACCGGTCGGAAAAGTGAGAACCGATCTACCGGAGAGAAAAAGCCGGGAGCAGATAGGTTTTTTATAGACGTGCTAGCGCGCGAACGTGTGAGCGGTGGTGCGCACGCGACGCCCCATGGCCGCACGATTAGGATTAGATGGCACATGAAAAAGACCAAGTACCTCACAAAAAAGAAAAATGTCACAGAAAAAATAAAAAATACCATGACAACTTATATTTTTGTGTGTTTCAAAAGATTAGTATTTTGGGTTTTTTTTTTTGAATGGTCACCGGGTGAGAAGTTTCCCACCTGAATTTTCATTCGAAAGGGGCTCAAAAAGCCAGATATAGTTTACAGCAGAGGTGGTCAAAAGGATATACTAAACGCTATTGGACCTTGCTTTGTTTATTACTCGCATCAAGGCAAGTACAGTATACAATATAGCATCGGATCTGATACAGCGAATCGCATCCACTCCACTGCCTGCATTGACGTAGCAACAAGATACATCAGAGTAATTTAACGTTTTAACAGCTCGATCGGCTTGCCACCCGAGAGGAGCACGTCGGCGACAAGTTTCTCGAGGTTGGCGTACGACCTGCCGCCGGGCTGCGTCGCGCAGGCGCTGATCTCCCTCCACTCCACGGCGCGGCGCCTCATGTCCTTCCCCTTCTCGCCGCACATGGCCTCCCTGATCTTGGCCTCCACGGCTTCCCGCCGCACGTCGTGGCCGATCTCCATGGCCACGCCCCACTCCATGCAGCCGTACCGGCAGTTGGTCTGCTGCTCCGCGAAGAATGGCCAGCACAGCATCGGCACCCCGCCGCAGAGGCTCTCCACCGTGGAGTTCCACCCGGAGTGCGTCAGGAACACGCCCACCGCCTCGTGCCGCAGCACCTCCTCCTGCGGGCACCAGCTCGCCAGCACGCCCCGGCCCTCGATGGACTCCAGGAACTCCGGCGGCAGCACCGCCGCGTCGCCCTTGACGAGGTCCGGCCTGATGATCCACAGGAAGGCCTGCCCGCTATTGGCCAGGCCCCACGCGAACTCGAGCAGCTCCTCGTTGGTCATCACCGTGATGCTGCCGTAGTTCACGTACACCACGGACCCGGGCTCCTTGCCATCCAGGAAGCGGAAGCAGGTGAGGTCCTCCTTCCACAGGTTGGAGCCCAGCGCGTCGACCAGGCCGCCTTTGGGCACGATCTGCTCGGCGAGGAACGCCAGAGGGCCGAGGGTGTGGATGGGCAAGGTGGGCGGGAACAAGGCGCGCATCGCGTCCAGCGCCGCCGGCTCCAGCTCGTCGACGGTGTTGAGGATCACGGAGTCCGCCTCGGCAATCCGCTCCGTCACGTGGACGGCGAAGTGGGCCATGTACTCGTCCGGGTCCGTGGACCAGATGAAGGTCGGGAAGTCCTTGAGCCGCATGTGGCTGCTCATCCCCGCCGCCCAGTCCACCGGCGTCTCCATGTACCCGTTCGTCAGCTGCGCCGCATCTGCACCCATCCATGTTCACAGGACACGATTCAGTTCATCCATCCGTAAAACTTTCTCTCGTAGCTTAGTGGTACCTTTGAGTGGAAGCTAGCTTAGTGGTACCTTTGAGTGGGAAGAGGCCCTTGTCGTAGAGGGCGCGGTAATTGCGATAGCCCATGTAGCCGCATGCGCTGGCCGTCCAGAACAGCGCGCATGGCACGCCGATGTCCCGGGCGGCGTCGACGCAGAAGCTCATGACGTCGTCGCCGACGATGCACGTGACCGGCGGCGACTCGGTGGAGGCATTGAGGTCGGCGAGGAGACGTTTGAGGTGGGGGAGGCAGGTCGCGTTGGTCAAGCGGCAGAGCGACGGCACGTCCTGGGTGGCGTCGGCGTCGGACGGTGGCAGGCCGTCCGGGATGGTGGCGAAGCGGAACCCCTCGATGCCGTCGAGCGCGGCGGCGCCGCGGGAGCGGAGGAGGCGGCGGTGGTTGAACTCGGAGTTGACGAAGGTGACGTGGAAGCCCCTGCAGTGGAGGATCTTGGCCAGCTTCAGCATCGGCGTGACGTGCCCCTGAGCCGGGAGCGGCACGCACACGGCGTGCGGCTTGACGTCGGCGTCGGCGTGCGCGGAGCCCATTTGCCGTTATGCGTGCGTGGCTGGCGCCTGGCTGTACAAATCAATGTCTACTCCTCCTACTTGTGGAAGTTGTGATGGCTGGATGTACGAATCAATGTGTACTCGTAGTAGTATTTATAGTACCGTCATGGGTGATGGACTCATGGCGCCGGCCGGTGCTACCGGCATGGCATGCGGCGTGTCATTGTCATCGACGTCCTTCCTGCGGCTTCCCGCGTGTCATTACTCCGGACCGACAGTGCAAGCTTAACCGCCAACCACGCATAATGGAACGACCGAAAGGTTTTAACATGCATTTTTTGTTGAGAATAGGTTTTAACATGCTAAATGTACTTTGGTACACCTGGTCATGATATATATGTGCTCGTGGCATGATGTGTTACGAGTTCACGATCAGAGACACGCGTCACCTAACTCACTATCAGAGCGAGATGTACAGATGTGGACTCGCAACAAGCGACACAACGTGCATCTTGGCAACAACAATGAGTGTAAAGATGACGGCTTGCACGACGTTGACTGCTCGTGTTAGGGGCCTATTGATTAGTGGAGCTCGTTTGGTTTAGTCTCACCTCGCCTACGGAAGGAGGTCATACCCAGCTTATAAGGAAGTGATTCAATTCTCTCATTAGTCCGGACTTTTAGGATAGATTGAGCTCTCTTCTTATTATTGGACTGTGAGCGCATGAACGTCCAGAACGTAGGCTGAGTGTTGGGCTGGCCAAGTGAACGCTAACATCTGGTATGGAGATAGGATGTTAGGGGCCTGTTGACTAGTGGAGACTGTTTGGTTTATTCTCATCTCGTCTAGGCCACATCCAGCTTATAAGGAAGAGATTTCTTCCTCCCATCCAGAACTTTTTGGAATGGAGTGACTCTTTTTATTATTGGGATGTGCGTGAGCATTTAACGATAAACGCCCGTAACGTGAATCTTTGGTTGGACAAGTGGACACTAACAGCTTGCTGGTCATAGTTGATAGTAAGATGATGGTAAAATCAACCGCTTACCTGTACCCAATCAATAGTTGGTTCTCATGTCCTCAATTAATCTAACATGGGAACTTCGCCCATTTTTTTTAACATGGGAACAAAATGTAACCCATCTACACCCTCTCTTTGGTTTAGTTTTACTTCTCTCAGTATTTTCACTCTTTGGGGATTTAAGAGATCACTCCATGTTCTCGAATACTCTTTTCCAAACTACACTACTAGTATGATAGATAGATTTTAATCTAAAGAAATAAGTAATTTTGTGGAAATAAGAGGACGAATTTTTTTTTCAGATATTTTAAAATTATTAGGCAAGAATCTTAATATCATTAAGTTGGCGCCGTAACAAATACACCCACTAAATTCTGCCGTACATGCCCCTTTTTTCTATGCATGCGAACGGCATCTGCAAGCGCTACGAACAACCTCTGAATGCGCAAAGTCAAAGGAAATCAACTATCGTGTTCAGCCATGCTCCCCAAACAAAGTTTCGCAACAGGGCGCTGAATTGGTGGTTTGGGCTCGTCATATCAAGTGACCACTAGAGGAAAAAGGGCCATCCGCTCATAATTTCGATTCTTGTCCCGCGCCACCAATCGAGACTAACGCCAGACGTCCCGTTGGAGCGGCACGCCAGGGGCATGGGTCCGGTCAGGTAAGATGTCGGTTGGAGCCACCAACCGACTAAAGGTTTGGCCACACACGTGGCGTGGCACGCACCTTTAGTCCCGGTTCTTTCAACCGACCAGCACTTTGCCTCTATAAATGCAACGCCTAGCCCCTCCGGCCCACTGTTTTTCGAATGGTGTAAGGTGTGAGGGTGTGCTAGTTTTTTTTATGCATGCATTGAAGGTGTTTGTTGAAATGTTTGAGTAAAAATCCGTTGAATTCTCATAGAACAAAATATAGAAGGTGTCCGAGACGCACTTGAGCTTTCTCCTCTTTATTTCCCTCGATCGAGGTTAGCAATCTTATCTTTTCTAGGTCATTGATACAATTCATGTGTCGGTGTGAATTGGTTATTTCACTATTTATGATGTGTAACACCCTCAGAATCGGACCTATGCAAGTTTGGGCAAAATTCACCAAACCCGCATAGAAACGATTCAAAGGTGCCCACCAGGCACTTTCGTGCGGGTGGAAAACGAAGTAATAACATCACACAACAGTCCTCGATGGGACCCACAGAACAGATATATATAACAGCGACTCAAAGAGTCAAGAATACAGATGGAATATACAAAGATCCAATTCACCTTGAAAAGATAGAGCGTCCGTCTACGGACAAGAAGCAAATGGGGCTAAGAGCCCTGAAGAATAACCAATGGCGTCCATAACCTGCCTGTGCCAAGCCGAAGGGTAACCTCGCTAACGCGTCGATCTCAAAACCGCTTAACAAAAGGTGCCGACAAAGGGCAAAGGAGAAAACAAAGAAGGAGCCAAGATCGAGGCCAAGACACGGCGAGGCTAGAATTCGGTCCTCGCCACAAAGGTATGGTGGATCGAGCGCAGGCAAAGATGCACTAAACAACCTATAGAGACTCGATACAACTGGCGGATATCAGAGAGGGATAAGAATGACCTAACCGGATCCAACCTGAGGCTAGCACCAAACAAACCCATCCTGGTATTTCCCCCTCGACACCGATCGAGGAAGTCAACCGAGGAACTCACACAGTTGGCAGTTTTACTTATTCAGTGATAGTTGCGGCACTTTACTAGTCAGGTTTAGATAATCGTCCTGATAAAGTAAGCAGTGGGCACTTTTATTTAATCATTCCGTTGTAGTAGCAACAATTACTAATCAGATACAGATATCATGAGATAAACCCAAAACCCAGCAGTTGTTGGTACTTTTAATCAGCCATTCCGTTGTAGTTGCAATACTTACTAGTCAGGTACAATGGTCGCAAGCGACAATCCAAGCAAGCAATTGTGGGCAGTATTATTAGCCATTCCATTATATTGAAGCTGATTACTAGTCATTATAAAGTCAAATTTATAGCAGTAAACTTTAGTTATGCTTGTCTATGATCGAGATACTGTGCTCCAAGTCGTCCATATCCGCGGACACGGCTTTCAGAAAGTTTTACCCGGCCGGGGTGCACCAATAGCAACACACGCTCGATCAACCTCGGAAAAACCAAATCAAAACCCAACGAGGCTTTCACGACTGAACAATCACAGGATTCAGAAATATTTCAGGGGCCACCCTTAGAGTAGAATCCGAACGGAGTAAGCAAGCTCGAGACGGCCTCAAGGTTATGGGGACGGTGGAACGATCGGGAACCCGAAGTGTGGCTGGGCTTGTCGACACCATGAAACGGGCCATTATTTCCTAAAGACAGTGTGCACCTCGCACAATCGTAAATAAAGCGGTAAAGCAGCATGGCATAAGTACAGATCGTAAATAAAACCTCAAACTAGTTTGTGGCCCCAAGAAATAAGATGAATCAAGCTCGCTCAGTGGGTCCCATATACCTCCCGGATGTGGATAGCGCGAAAATCAAGGAACAGTATCAAGTACTGGGTCTTACGGACACAAGTGGGCTCGAAACCAAATATTATCTATCACCCACCGATGCCTCGCTTATTCAATTTTAGTTGTTAAACGAAAGTAAAGTGACGATAAGTAAAACTAGAATTCATCTCCAACATCAACATGCGGCAATACATCAACAACTCGTGGCATTGACAACACGACAACACTTGAGCAAGCATCACGACCGCCAAGTCCAACTAGCTACCAAACAATGTAATAGGATGTGTCCAAGGCAATATACGGTCGAGGAATATTACAGGTACGGAAACTAAAGCATCGCAACACAGATAGCAATAGATCAACAGGAGGGAATAAAACACTATAAAGTAAGATAGGTAGAAAGGGGGAGATGCTCGCCTGAAAACATTGTCGAAGGTTCAACCGAAGATCGGGGCGAAGCTCACATCAACTCAACGGCCTTATCCGCGAAGAAGCAAAACACTAGAAGAAACACCGGATGCAATATTTAACACAACGGCAGAAGATCGGCATGATGCATGCATGATGTATGACATGGCAAAGGTGCGATGCAATTAGGTCAGATTAAGCGGAACCGGGGTCCCGACAATTAGTTAGGTGGTTCATGTTATTTAGCTACCCCGCATATTAAATGTTGTTTAGCAAGGCAAGATAAGTTACCGGTTCGCTACACAAGTTTAAATGAGGCCAATATAAGGCTAGATTTGCCCGCATATGGGCCCCATATTTAATTATTAGGTGAATCGGCATAAGGCCCCCAAAACACAGATATGCATGCGAGATGACAAATAGACATGCACAAGTTGTTATGCTATAAAATTAGGGTTTTCGGGAGGGGTTCACACATTAGGGGGCTCGACGATCTTGGGGGTCCGGGGTTCGGGGTTCGACAGGTTGTGGTCCAGGTTCGGGATCGCTTCTCGGACTCGGGGTTAGGGTCTTCGGATCGGTAGATCTTATCGCATTCGCGATAGTCGCCATGTTGTCGGTCCTCTTGTTCGGGTTGAAGCACTTGTCGATCGGGTCTCGCGGACTTGTCCGGTGAAGCACTTGACGCTCGAGGGAGTACTTGTCGACCGGTTTTCCTTCGTTCTCGTCGATGATCTTGTCGCCGAGAAGAACTTGTCGGGTCCGCGTGTTTGGCCGGTCTTGGCGTATCGATGGATCGGTCGGTCCGTGAAGGCGATCTTGGCGCTTGGATCCGAAAGGCGACTCGACGCCCGGGAGGAGACCTCGGCGTCTAGTCCTCGGTCCATCGGATCCGTGAATGAGAACTTGTCGATCCGGCGATGAAGATCTTGGTGGTTCGGATCGGGCTTTGTCGGGATGGGTCTTCGCGTCGGGTTCCTCGGAGTCCGTGTCGACGACCGCACACTTGGGGCTACAAGATGAAGACACACCGCTTGATGCTGCCTGGACGCGCGTGTGAGCCACACGTAATCGGTTCTCGACGGCAGTAGGACATGGTGTGGCGGGGCTTGAGCTGTTGCAGCGACCTTGACGGCGGCAGGCGTGACCGCGCGCTGGCGAGGGCGGTGAGGTCGGGCGGCGCGACGGTTCGGTGACGACGAAAGGGGCGCGGAGCTCGCAGGTCGCGGTGGTAGGAGGCCTGGTGACGCGGCATGGCGGACGGGCGCCGGGAAGGACCGCCGGCGAGAGGCGGCGGCTCTCACGGCGCTGAGGCGGGCAGCAAGGCGGCGAGCAGGGCATCGAGGCGTGGGCGCCCGCCGCTGTGGCTGGCGAGGGACGGTCCGGTCGGGGGGGGCGCGAGCCGGAAGGGCGAGGAGAGGCGGAGGCGGCGGGAGGGCGGCCGAGGAGGCGGTCCGGCGAGGTGGGCGAAGCTCGAGCGGTCTTGAGGCGCGGGCGCTGTGGGCGGGAAGCGCCTGGCGCGGGCGGGCGGTTGCTCGGGGAGCGGAGGAGGCCGCGGAGGGCGTCTGGCGGCGGCGACGGCGAGGTCGCCGACGGGCGACGCTCGCCCGAGGCAGCGAGGTGAGTGAGTGAGGCGAGGGGACTGCGAGGATCATGTGGGCTAGGGGCTCACTGAGAGGGATATAGGAGGAAGGAGCGCGGGCCGTGGCGCGGAGGGAGAGGGCGGGCGCGGCGCGGCGAGGAGGCGGGCGAGAGCACGCGGCAGAGGAGATTGAAGATGAACAGGGGAGAGTGGGGTGTGTGGTGGGGCGGGAGTGGTGGGACCCAAAGTGAGGGCAGGATGGGCACGCTGTGGAGAGTGCAGCGGTTGCGTGCATGTGTGCGTGGGCAGCTGTGGGTCAGGTGCTAGTGTGTGGTGTGTGTGGGCAGGGTCTAGAGGGAGAGAGAGAGGGAGTGGGTTGGGACAAGTGGCGGTTTGGGGTTGGCTAGGGAGAGGAAAAAAGATGAGGTGGCATGATGTGATTGGGGGGAGTGAGGTGGAGGGTGAGAGAGGGTAGATTAGCTGGTAGGAAAAGTTTTCTGGGGTGGCCTAGGCTGGACCGATTTAGAAAACTGGGGCGGTCGTTCGGGTCGGTCGGCCGCTCGATCGCTCCGCCAAAAATAAATAAATCTTTATTTAATTTAAACGGCCGTCGCAAACCGATAAGGCCAAAACAAAATAATCCGAGCCCGGTTTGGCGTTTGAATAAAGATGGGGCGTTTGGGAAAATAAATCGGGCTTTGCAAAATAGTTTTGGCAAACAATGCATGATGATGACGATGCAATGCACAAATTCAACGCGATTTTCTAGTAGTGGTTTGCGGGATGCCACAATTCGACACCACTAACAAAGGATCTCGCCCTCGAGATCCGCCTCATGGTACCGGAGGGAAAGCCGGCGACCTGCATCTTCTCACTTCGGGTAGATCCTCACGACACCACTAACAAAGGGTCGTTGTTCCTGATCGTCGAGAGCACACTCCGGAGAACCAAAGGACGAAGATAGAGGCATCAACGATAAGGCCACCCCTAACTTCCGTTAGAAGAGGGAAAAGTTACATCGATCCACCAGTTCGATGTACAGAGCGAACAGTAAGAGTCGGGTAGGGTGATCAGTCCATCCGGGACCCAACTATCAACTCTATACATGGGTAGGAGAATCAGGCAACTCAACTCTCGAGATTTAGACTGAAGATCTTCATAGGTGGTATCCGGAACAAAGGGATGCGGCCAGCAGAGATTGTATGAAAGACACACTGATTAGGTTTCGCGATGGTTCCATTGGCATGAACAACACGTGCTCAAGGTCGACTCCAACTTCACCAAAGCTCGTCCTTCTCATATGTTTTCCAACGACACCGATATCCAGCAAGGAAACACATAGGGATAAGGAGCTCAAGAACAAAAGATCGGATGAAGGGTACAACAGACAAGTTGCCGATTGATGATCGTAGCACCCTGCTACAAGGGAGAAAGCGAAACCACAAGGTACGGAAAACCCAACCACGAAATCTCGGACTCAAGAGAGAGAAGAGAGCGGATTCAGAACACGCCGAGATAAGAGGTGAATAGAGAGGGTAAGGAGTAAAATCAGACCTAACCGTAACTATCCAACAGATTTTCAAAATAGTTTTGACACTCTACTTGGCCGTTAGCTAGGTTATCCTACAGTCTGGACTTGTGGGGTATCGCAACCATAGCTCGATACCACTCAGAACACCCTCAGATCGACCTATGCAAGTTTGGGCAAAATTCACCAAACCCGCATAGAAACGATTCAAAGGTGCCCACCAGCACTTTCGTGCGGTGGAAAACGAAGTAATAACATCACACAACAGTCCTCGATGGGACCCATGCAGAGATATATATAAATGACTCAAAGAGTCAAGAATACAGATGGAATATACAAAGATCCAATTCACCTTGAAAAGATAGAGCGTCCGCTCACGACAAGAAGCAAATGGGGCTAAGAGCCCCAAGAATAACCAATGGCGCCCATAACCTGCCTGTGCCAAGCCGAAGGGTAACCCCGCTAACGGCCGATCTCAAAACTGCTTAACAAAAGGGGTGCCGACAAAGGGCAAAGGAGAAAACAAAGAAGGAGCGTCGATCTGAGGCCAAGACAGCCGAGGCTAGAATTGGCCTCGCCAAAGGTATGGTGGATCGGCGGCAGACAAAGATGCACTAAACAACCTATAGAGACTCGATACAATGGCGGATATCGAGAGGATAAGAATGACCTAACCGGATCCAACCCGAGGCTAGCACCAAACAAACCCATCCTGGTATTTCCTCGACACCGATCGAGGAAGTCAACCGAGGAACTCACACGCTGGCGCTTTACTTATTCGGTGATAGTTGCGGCACTTTACTAGTCGTTTAGATAATCGCCCCGATAAAGTAAGTGGGCACTTTATTTAATCATTCCGTGTAGTAGCAACAATTACTAATCGAATCTGAGATATCATGAGATAAACCCAAAACCCAAAGTAGTTGTTGGTACTTTTAATCAGCCATTCCGTTGAAGTTGCAATACTTACTAGTCGGTACAATGGTCGCAAGCGACAATCCAAGCAAGCAATTGTGGGTATTATTAGCCATTCCATTATATTGAAGCTGATTACTAGTCATTATAAAGTCAAATTTATAGCGAAGAACTTTAGTTATGCTTGTCTATGATCGAGATACTGCTCCAAGTCGTCCATATCCGCGACACGGCTTTAGAAAGTTTTACCCGCCGGTGCACCAATAGCAACACACGCCGATCAACCTCGAAAACCAAATCAAAACCCAACGAGGCTTTCACGACCGAACAATCACAGATTCAGAATATTTGGGGCCACCCTTAGTAGAATCCGAACGGAGTAAGCAAGCTCGAGACGGCCTCAAGGTTATGGGGACGCCGGAACGATCGGGAACCCAAAGTGTGGGCTTGTCGACACCATGAACGGGCCATTATTTCCTAAATAGACATGCAGGTGCACCTCGCACAATCGTGAAATAAAGCGGTAAAGCATGGCATAAGTACAGGATCGTAATAAAACCTCAAACTAGTTTGTGGCCCCAAGAAATAAGAGAATCAAGCTCGCTCGGGGGTCCCATATACCTCCGGATGTGGATAGCGCAAAAATCAAGGAACAGTATCAAGTACTCGGGGTCTTACGGACACAAGTGGGCGTTCGAAACCAAATATTATCTATCACCCACCGATGCCTCTGCTTATTCAATTTTAGTTGTTAAACAGAAAGTAAAGTGACGATAAGTAAAACTAGAATTCATCTCCAACATCAACATGCGGCAATACATCAACAACTGTGGCATTGACAACACGCGACAACACTTGAGCAAGCGACTACGACACGCAAGTCCAACTAGCTACCAAACAACAGGTAATAGGATGTGTCCAAGGCAATATACTATCATAGGAATATCATAGGTACGGAAACTAAAGCATCGCAACACAGATAGCAATAGATCAACAGGAGGGAATAAAACACTATAAAGTAAGATAGGTAGAAAGGGGGAGATGGTCGCCTGAAAACATTGTCGAAGGGTTCAACCGAAGATCGGGGCGAAGCTCACATCAACTCAACGGCCTTATCCGCGAAGAAGCAAAACACTAGAAGAAACACCGGATGCAATATTTAACACAACGGCAGAAGATCGGCATGATGCATGCATGATGTATGACATGGCAAAGGTGCGATGCAATTAGGTCAGATTAAGCGGAACCGGGGTCCCGACAATTAGTTAGGTGGTTCATGTTATTTAGCTACCCCGCATATTAAATGTTGTTTAGCAAGGCAAGATAAGTTACCGGTTCGCTACACAAGTTTAAATGAGGCCAATATAAGGCTAGATTTGCCCGCATATGGGCCCCATATTTAATTATTAGGTGAATCGGCATAAGGCCCCCAAACCACAGATATGCATGCGAGATGACAAATAGACATGCACAAGTTGTTATGCTATAAAATTAGGGTTTTCGGGAGGGGTTCACACATTAGGGGGCTCGACGATCTTGGGGGTCCGGGGTTCGGGGTTCGACAGGGTCCAGGGTTCGACGGTCTCGGCGGGATCGTTCTCGGACTCCGGGGGTTAGGGTCTTCGGATCGGGGTAGATCTTATCGCATTCGCGATAGTCGGCCATGTTGTCGGTCCTCTTGTTCGGGTTGAAGCACTTGTCGCATCGGGGTCTCGGCGGACTCGGTGTCCGGGGTGAAGCACTTGACGTTCTCGAGGGAGTACTTGTCGCACCGTTTTCCTTCGGTTCTCTGTCGATGATCTTGTCGCCGAGAAGAACTTGTCGGGTCCGCGTGTCGCCGGTCTTGGCGATCGATGGATCGGTCTCGGTCCGTGAAGGCGATCTTGGCGGCTTCGATCCGGAAAGGCGCACTGACGCCCGGGAGGAGACCTCGGCGTCTAGTCCTCGGTCATCGGATCCGTGAATGAGAACTTGTCGATCCGCGATGAAGATCTTGGTGGTTCCGGATCGGGCTTTGTCGGGATGGGTCTTCGCGTTCGGGTTCCTCGAGTCCGTGTCGGCACGACCGCAATGGGGGCTACAAGATGAAGACACACCGCCTTGATGCTGCTCGACACGCGGCAGAGCCACATGTAATGGTTCTCGGACGTAGTAGGGACATGGTGTGGCGGGGCTTGATCTGGTTGCGGCGACCTTGACGGCGGTAGCGTGACCGCGCGCGAGGGGCGGTGAGGTCTCGGGCGGCGACGGTTCGGGTGACGACGAGCAGGGCGCGGAGCTCGCAGGTCGCGGCGAGGCTCTCACGCGCTGAGGCGGGCAGCGGCGGCGACAGGGCATCGGCGGGCGCCCGCCGCTGTGAGGGCCAGTCCGGTCGGGCGGCGAGCGAGCGGCGAGGCCAGGCGAAGCGAGGCGGCCGGGGAGGCGCCCGAGGTGGGGTCAGCGGAAGCGCTCGGCGTCATGGCCGGTGGCGAGCGGAAGCTGGCGGCGGGAGCGGAGGAGGCCGCTGAGGCGGCTGGGATGGCGGTTGGCGAGGCGGACGCCGGCCAGCATTGGTGGGGCGAAAGTGAGTGAGGTGAGGCGAGGGGACTGGCGGCGGATCGCGGTCTAGGGGCTCTTTGAGGGATATAGGAGAGGAGCGGGGCCGCGGCTTGTGAGGGAAGGCCACGCTGTGCCAAAGGCGAGGTAGGCGGGCGAGGGAGCACCTGTGAGGGAGAGGAGATTGAAGATGAACAGGGGGAGAGGTGGGGTGTGTGGTGGGGCCGGCGGGAGTGGTGGGACCCAGGCGGAGGGCAGGGGGCTGTGGGGCACGCGGGGTGGAGAGGGTTGCAGGCGTGCGTTGCATGTGTGCGTGGCGTGTGCGGCGTGGGTTGTGTGGGTGCTAGTGTGTGGGCAGGGTCTAGAGGGAGAGAGAGAGGGAGTGGGTTGGGACAAGTGGCGGTTTGGGGTTGGCTAGGGAGAGGAAAAAAGATGAGGTGGCATGATGTGATTGGGGGGAGTGAGGTGGAGGGTGAGAGAGGGTAGATTAGCTGGTAGGAAAAGTTTTCTGGGGTGGCCTAGGCTGGACCGATTTAGAAAACTGGGGCGGTCGTTCGGGTCGGTCGGCCCGTTCGACTGCTCCGGCCAAAAATAAATAAATCTTTTATTTAATTTAAACGGCCGCCAAACCGATGCCAAAACAAAATAATCCGGAGCCCCGGGGTTTGGCGTTTGAATAAAGATGGGGCGTTTGGGAAAATAAATCGGGCTTTGCAAAATAGTTTTGGCAAACAATGCATGATGATGACGATGCAATGCACAAATTCAACGCGATTTTCTAGTAGTGGTTTGCGGGATGCCACATGATGTCATGTTTTTTGATAAACTTACTTATATGATGCAGATGAACGGTCGGGAATGGATGTACGGTGACCGGCGGGTAGCCGGGTATATCAAAGGCGTGGATAAATTTATCGATGTGGCTACGGCAAACAAAGAGAATGGATTTATACGTTGTCCATGTGTTCAATGTCGGAACAACAAGGAGTACTCTTCCTCGAAAATCATTCGCGGCCACCTGATTATGAAAGGTTTCATGCCCAACTATAATTGCTGGACCAAGCACGGGAAAAGAGGGGTTATGATGGAAGATGGTGAAGAAGAAGATGATGATAACAACTATCATCATATGTTTCCTGAATCTGATGATACCGCAATGGAAGACAATGGAGAGGAAAAAGGTGAAGAACGGGCATCGGATGACCGGTGATGAACTTGGTAGGGTCATTTCGATGCAAAGCGAGACGTGAAACAGAAAATGAGAAGTTGAAGTTAGAGGGCATGTTAGAAGATCACAAGAAATTGTTGTACCCAAATTGTGAAGATGGCGGCACAAAGCTCGGTACCACTGGAATTGTTGCGATGGAAGGCGAGTGTGGTCTAGACTCCTCATTTGAAAATATCTGAAAATAATGAAGTCAAGTTTCCAAAACATAACGAACTTCCGAGTACCTACGAAGCAAAGAAGACTCTCATCCTCTGGGATTAGATGTGCAAAAGATACATGCATGCATTAATGATGCATCCTCTACATGTAAGGAGTATGAGAATTTAGATAAATGCCGGTATGCAACGTTAGGTATAAGATCGAGACGAGATGACCTGGTGATGTTGAGGAGAGCCCCTCAGGAAGGGTTCTGCTAAGGTTATGTGGTATGATCCTATAATACCAAGGTTGAAACGCATGTTCGAAACAAAGAGCATGCCAGGTTGTTGCGATGGCACAAAGAAGACCGTAAGAAAGACGGGGAGTTGAGACACCTGGCGATGGGTCACTGGAGAAAAATCGAGAGAGACTTCGGACTTTGCAGGTGACGCAAGGAACTTATGGTTTGGTATAAGTACGGATGGCATGAATCCTTTTGGGGAAGCAGAGCTGCAAAGACTGGCCCGTGACTCTATGTATCTACAACCTGCCTCCTTGGTTGTGCATGAAGCGTAAGTTCATTATGATGCGGTGCTCATCCAAGACCCGAAGCAACGAACAACGACATTGATGTGTACCTTAGGCCATTAGTTGAAGAACTCTTACGGTTGTGGGGCAAACCAGGTGTACGTCGTGGGATGAGAACAAACAGAGCCATTTAATCTCGAGGGTTGTTATTCGTAACCATCAATGATTGGCCTGCTCTTAGTAACCTTCGGTGACAGACAAACAAAGGATATAAGGCATGCACCCACTGTTTAGATAAGACCGAAGGTACATATTTGCATAAATGCAAGAAGGTTGTGTACCTAGCGAATCGGATTTCTTGACCAATCATCCCGTAAGAAAGAAAGGCAAGCATTTCAAAGGTGAGGCGGATCACCTAAGAAGCTGAACTCCCCGCTGGTGATGATGTATTTGGTATGGTCAAGGACATAGAAGTAATCTTTGGAAAGGGTCCCGGCGGTCAATCAGTTCGAACAGCGTCGCTCGAGACACGCACCCATGTGGAAGAAGAAATCTTTATTTTGGGAGCTGCCATATTGGAAAGTCCTGCGTGTCCGCTCTTCAATCGACGTGATGCACGTGTGAAGAATCTCTGCGTGAACTGCTAGGATTCCTAGGCGTGTATGGGAAGACAAAAGATACACACGAAGCAGGAGGACCAACAAATTATGAAAGACCCAAAGAACATGCATACAGATAACAAGGCGGATAAAGGCGCCACTTAAGTCGTAGCTATGCTCTTACCAAAGCAGAGAAGGAAATCTTTTGAAGTCCTTTCAGTATCAAGGTGCGTCGGGCTTCTCATCTAATATAAAGGGATAATAAATATGGCGGAGAAAAGGTTCCAAAACCTGAAGTCTCATAGTATCACGTGATTATGACGTGATTGCTTCCGATTGCATTGAGGGGCTTCTAGGAAAATGTTCGAGTACCCATTGTGAAGTATGTGCATTCCTCAATGCAATATCTCGAAGGTAATCAATCCGGATATTACGCCAAGGTTCTGGAAGGATGTGGTACAATGTCTTGTTAGTTTTGAATTGGTGTTCCCACCATCCTTCTTCAATATTATGACGCATCTCTGGTTCATCTAGTGGAAGAGATTGCCATTGTCGGTCCGTATTTCGCACAATATGTTCCCCTTTGAGAGGTTCATGGGAGTCTTAAAGAAATATGTTCATAACGTGCTAGACTGAAGGAAGCATCTCCAAGGGATATGGAGCGAGGAGGTCATTGAGTTTTGTGTTGACTTTATTCGACCTTAAGCCGATTGGTGTTTCGACTCGCGGCATGAGGGAAGACTAAGTGGAAAAACACTGGGAAAGAAAGCAATGATATGTAGGGACGGGATTCTTTCACTAAAGCACACTACAGTTCTACATAATTCCACCTTGGCAGCTCAGATATCGAGGAACACAAGAATATTGTACGCTCCAAAAACCGGGAAGCTCGAATCATGGATTAGATGAACACATGAAGTCTTTCGGTGGTTGGATGCGGACACATCTCTTGAATGACACCACTGTTGGAGATCAGCTATACTTGTTGGCGCGTCACCATCTTCTTGTATTGAATTTCCAAAGTGCGAAATAAATGGGAATACATTCTACACGATCGCCCAAGATAAAAGAGCACCAACCAAAATAGTGGTGTCCGCTTTGATGCAATACGAGAATGGACAAAAGGACACATATTATGGTTACATAGAGGAGATATGGGAACTAGACTATGGAGTCTCTTTTAAGGTCCCTTTGTTTACCGCAAATGGGTCAACCTGAATGGGGAAGGGTAAAGATAGACCAGGTTATGCGGAATGACAACAGTGGATCTCAACAATCTTGGTTATAGAGATGAACCATTCGTCCTAGCCAATGATGTGTCTCGGGTTTTCTATGTGAAGGACATGTCCTCCGCATCGAAAAAAGAAAAAATATGCAAACGAATACATCATATGATGAGCCAAAGCGTCACATAGTTCTTCGGGAAAAGAAACATCGTGGGAATCGAGGACAAGATGGACATGTCAAGATTATAATAAGTTTGATGAAATTCCGCCTTCACGGTGGCCCACCCAAGCATTCCGTTAAGTAAAGAAGATGCTCCATGGTTACGTCTCAAGCGGTCATAAGGAATGACATATGCCAAGAAATTCATGCTCATATTATGTAACTCTAGTTCATGTCTTTCGCGGTTTGTGGCTTGGAAGGATATCTTTCGCGGTTTGTGGACTTTAGTCCCGGTTTTGTAGTCTCGATTTTAATATTAATAAATGTCTTGAGTGTTAGTCCCATTTTGTGGCTGGAGGAGTGCCTCTATGACCAGTTTCTTGGAGATCTTGGGAGGCTGGCTCGTCGGCATCTCCCCGAAACTGTCGTAGTGGTGTCCCCTCTCGAAAACCATCTTGCAGCTTGTAACTTCACTAACTAGATCAATACGCCTCGGAGCTAACTAATTTCACATATTAGAGTGCCTCTATGACGATTTCGGAGATGCGGAGGCGGGCTCATCGGCATCTCCTCGAACAGGCCGCGATGGTGTCCTCGCTCTCGAAAACCATCTTGCAGCTTGTAACTTCACTAACTAGATCAATCGCCTCGGAGCTAACTAATTTCACATATTAGGAGTGCCTCTATGACCAGTTCTGGAGATGCGGAGGCTGGCTCCGTCGGCATCTCCACAAATCGGCCCGTAGTGGTGTCCGCTCTCTAAAACCATCTTGGAGATGCCTCAAACTGGTGGAGGACTGGACTCACAAGGATGCATATTTATAGTACAAGCGGCTCGCATAATGTCGACACTCACGACATAATGTCAACACTCACCCCTATTATTGACTCATCTTTAGTCGGTTGGTGTCTCCAAGGGACTAAAGGTTCATCTTTAGTCGGTTGGTGACACCATCCGGGACAAGGTATAAGCGCACGACATAATGTCGACACTCACCCCTATTATTAGTGTTGCCTGCCCACACTGCGCAATCCCTTGATCGCGGTTGGATTCTCCAACCGAGACTAAATATGAACCCTCTCTTTATATAGGCATTTCTCTATTTATTAGGTAACACTTAAGACATTTATTAATATTAAAAACCGGGACAAATCGGGACTAGCTAACACTCGTGCCTAAAGCCGCCCCTTTAGTCATAATCATGCCTAGTCCTATAGTACGCAGCTTGTGGTCTTCATCGCCGTCATCATCATCGCCATCGTCACCGCCACTCGGGATCCTCGGCCCATCCATGGCATATACCAGGGCCATTCCAGCCTGATTCACTGCGGTGGGAGAGGGTCTCTGGAAGACGATGCTACGCCGGACAAATGTGGGGCCTGTGGCGGTGGACTCGTGGGCACGATGGCGAGATGGTCTCCCGGCGATGTAGCGCATCACTGGATGATAGTACGGTTCTCCCACCACGGTTACGGCCGACTTCGCTGTGGTTCACGTGGCGCCATCACCCTCGTACTGGCGAGCTCCTTTCCCGCCTATTAGCGAAGAAGGCATTCCAGTGTCATAGTTGTCGGGATCCCACCGGGTCCATCCGCCTCGGCGTGAGCTCGTGGTAGAAGTGGTTTGTGATGGCCGCCTAACGTGCGGAACCTTGAGGACAGGAGGACAGGAACCCCTCGGCCAAAGATCCAGCATCGGCGGGTACCCAGTGGATAAGGGTAGTTGGCGCCAGCGCCTCGGTCTCTCGAGGTCGAATGGCCCGATGGCGTTGTCCATTGTTCTAAGAGAGGAAGGTGTGGATGTGTGGATAGCCATGACACGATCACCCTAAATATAGAGGAAAAGGCGAAAACTTGGCGTGAAGCTTTGGGAAATGGCGAAATATCTTTAGTCTGGTTAGTGACTACATCCGGACTAAAAGCTCTAGTAGAAAGGAAAGGCGGAAAACTTGGCGGGAAGAGGTGGAAATGGCGGAAAATATTTTTAGTCCCGGTTTGTGACTACATCCGACTAAATGTGTGCAACAATGATCATGTTTCAAAAAACCTTCACAAAATGACCTATGATGTTCGAGGTTTCATGGCTTTGGTCCAAATGACCGATGTTATGTCTGAATCACGGCATAGTTTGTGATGTTGTGCCCATATTATGCATGTGTGTGGACATCGGTATGGAGAACAATGTTGCAGAGGAAGTTTTCCTTTGTCGCACGGAAAAGCCCTTTTCCATTTTCCGAGCGCAAAACGGGTCGTTTTGTGAAGTAACCACCAAAATGCCGTTTGAATGCTACCGTCCTATTTTCCTAAAATACTAGACCACCTTACATGGACTATATCCCAACGGTACATCTCAAACCTTTCGTCCATCCCGGTAAAAAGGACAAATGTCCGTAGAATCGTGGAAGTGGGTCAGTTTGTACTACAGTACATGATCTACCGCCCATGATTTTTGAAAAAATCATTTTAGACTATAATATGTGGTTTCTTCAGAGATCCAATGCAAGTTCTAACAATGCCGTCCCTATCTTCATGCACACGGTTCGACCATAGTTAGAAATTCGATAATTCAAAACAGGCATAATAAATTCAAAAAATCCGAACAATGAAAATCCTTGGCGTGGTGTCATATTATGTTACATAGTTGAAAGGAAAAATACGGACTTGGTATATTGATCATGTTTCAAAAACCTTCACAAAATGACCTATCATGTTCAAGGTTTCATGGTAGTCCCTATCACTTCTTATGTTTAAAGTTTTCTAAATTCCAAATTGATATTAAAAAATATAAGTTAATTCATTTTTAATTGTAAATGGTTCATATTTTAAATGGTTACATTAATTATTTTTAAAAGAAAATGTTTTGAATTATTTATTTAAATCCAAACACTTTTTATGTTTAAAGTTTTTCTAAATTCCAAATTAATATTCAAAAATAAGTTAATTCATTTTAAAGGTTACATTAATTATTTTTAAAAATAGAATATGCTTTTGAATTATTTATTCAAATCCATACACTTCTTATGTTTAAAGTTTTCTAAATTCCAAATTGATATTAAAAATATAAGTTAATTCATTTTTAATTGTAAATGGTTCATATTTTAAATGGTTACATTAATTATTTTTAAACAGAAAATGTTTTTGAATTATTTATTTAAATCCAAACACTTTTATGTTTAAAGTTTTCTAAATTCCAAATTAATATTCAAAATATAAGTTAATTCATTTTAAAAGGTTACATTAATTATTTTTAAAATAGAATATGTTTTTGAATTATTTATTCAAATCCATACACTTCTTATGTTTAAAGTTTTTCTAAATTCCAAATTGATATTAAAAAATATAAGTTAATTCATTTTTAATTGTAAATGGTTCATATTTTAAATGGTTACATTAATTATTTTTAAAAGCAGAAAATGGTTTTGAATTATTTATTCAAATCAAACACTTTTATGTTTAAAGTTTTTCTAAATTGAAATTAATTATCATTTAAAAACAATACAAATTTAAACACCAAAATAAAAATAAGGCGGAACAGAGAGAAAATACTGAATTTTTTGAAAACAGAATATGTCGGTTGGAGCCACCAGAGACTAAAGACCCCTAGGCCAACCCTTGCTGCTGAAAATATTGAGTATAGGTCGGTTGGTGGCTCCAACTGGATATGATCTTTAGTCCGGTTGGAGCCACCAACCGACTAAAGGCTTTGGTTATAACTTGTGCCGCCTCTTCTTCTTCTTCTTCCTCCCCATCACTTCTCTGCTTCACCGCCTGACCGCCAAGCGCAGCCCAGAAGCTTCGCCCCGACGCCGCTGCGTCGCCGCCGCCTCACCGTCTTGCCCGTGGTCGTCGCGCCCGCTCAAGCTTCCCGCCGCCGCCCGCCGTCAGCTGCCTAACGACGTCGCCACCACCTCCAACGGCCGTCGCCAGCTGTCACCGGCCGCCAGAAGGTACGGCCTGCCTCCGTCCTCCCCCTCTCCATCATGCCTCTGTCCTCCCCCTCCTCCTCCTCCCCCTGCCGCCACGGGCAGGCACCGACGGGTGGGTGCGACAGCGGCGCGAGATGTGCTTGTGAGATGTCTTGCGGCGGCAATGGCACAGATGTCTGGCGGCAGGCGTCAAGTACGGTGGCGTCAATGCGGTGCGAGATGTGCGGCGGCTCCCTGTTTCTTTGCTTGCGTGGGCCGAGGTGGCTCGCCCCACTGTCACCCACTATGGCTAGTTCTTACTATGGTGCAAAAGGTTTAAACATTTGATTTAATAATTTCAGAATTTGAATAAAAATTGTAAATTCAATAACTTTTAATCTGTAATTCAGAAAAATACAAATAATATACCAAAATGTTCAAAAAAATGAGAACTATCTATCTATGCCATAATCATGCATTGTTCAACAACTTAAATAACAAGTTTAATTAGAACACCCTAGTAACCCTAACAGGTGATTCCGGAGTTCCTTGAGTTAGGGTTTGCGCCCCTCGGAACCCCGATTAACTTGTCGAGCATGCTTTAGGGTTACATTCCAATGCACATTAAATTGTCGTATCATCATCATTGCTTGAGCATTGCATCGATGCCATGTGTTGATTGTTTTCCTTTCTTTCCGGTGATTTGGTTCTTCTCGGTAGAATACGATATCGAGATCGATTCCAATATGGTATTTTGTTAGTATCTAGTGTTACCTATCTGCTGGATAGTTTCCCTTTTGTAGCCTTATACTCATGTTCCCCTCTCATATGCATCCGAGGTTTCTCCGAACTAGGTTTTACACCCCTCGGAACTTCGGAATATTGATTTTAGTTGATTTTAGCTAGAGTTACCTATCTACTACACGGTTTCCTTTTTGTAGCTAGGTTTAGGGTTTCTCTTAATTTTTATTATTGTGTATGTATATATTAGGGTTTCTCTTTAACTTTCTCCTTTAGACGCTTTGACTTATTCGTTTTTCCACCTATGCAGAAAATATGGACCCACGTCGAGACGAAGAAAAGGAAGAGTTGATCCAAGGTGTGATCCGTGGGGAAGATAATTTAGACGTATCAACGTTTGAACAACTCGGTGAGGGTGATCCTCTTTTACGAGTAGAAAACTTGTTTGAGGTTGAAGGTGTTGCCTTCATGCGAGGGAAGGCGATGCCTTGTGTAATCGAGAAGACGACCGCTCCGGAAGGTGCATGTAATATAAATCAATTCATTAATTAATCATCGCTATCTATATAGAAATAGTAACGGCGATCTTTCTTCTTTAGCCCTCGGATCGAAGGAATCTCTGAAAAGAGCAGGCGAGGCCCAACCAAAAGTTGCAAGACCATGAGAGGTTCAGATCGAAGATGTCGCCAGAGGCAGCGGACAGCCTCAAGTTGTCGCAACCAAATTTGTGGCACAATGCGAGTAATCGTTAGGGACTTAATCCCGATCACCATTAGAAATTGGAATAGGCCTGCTAATGCGGATGAAGAGGAACATGTTTATTTGTCCCTAACCACGCCAAAGATTTTGTGGAAGAGGCTCATGGTTAATTTCAAACTACGAAGATAGAGCTGGATCCAAATGGAGGATCCGATTGAGGACGCCTTACAACATGGGAGAGCCATGGAGGCTAAGGTCGAGTGGGCTTTGAAGAAGATGGCCCAATGTTTCACCAAGGAAGAAAAGATTGCACCTTGACTATGTCGTGAAAAGAAGACTCGATTTCAAGAATATTCAGTTTGAGAAGATAAAACCATTCGGGATGAGTTTGTGGAATACAAGAAATCAGAAAAAGGTAAGAAAATGTAAAACGAATAAGTGAATCTGCTAAGAAGAAGTATCACCATACTATGGGGCAAGGTGGCTACAAGGTTGGCATTCCTAAGTGGGAGAAACTTGAGCAGAACTGCGTGATAAAAATATCACCCAGATGCACGATTGGGTAGAACGTGCAAGGAATTGGTTTTACGGGCATGGGGGCACGTTGGACTCGGAAGGGAGGTGTATATATAACATAGGACATAAAGAAGACCCCTTGCCAATCGAGAGGATGAGAAAAGCAGTAAAGGCTGTTAAAGATGGGGACTTCATTCCCGATAGAGAGAATGATGAGCTCACACTCGCCCATGGAAATAAGGAACATGATGGACGAACACGAGGCACAATAGGCTCCCAATCATGGAGGACTGGGTTTCCCGAAGAGAGGAAGAAATATCCTGATAGAAGCCGTCAGAGGAGTAAGGACAGGGCGGTTGAAGCAGAAAGTCAGAAAGAGCGAATGCGTTTAATTGAAGAACGATTAAAGCAACAACAAGATGAAATTAACTCACTTAAAGAGCAAAGTACTACTGGCCCATCTCAGCAGCACACTGCATTCGATGCTACCGGCCTATCGAATAATCGAAAGCGATGTGGCTTCCACCGAGGTCGGGTGATGACAATGGCGATGCCGATGATGCACCGATGGCTCTGTTGGCTACCGGTGGATGATACCACAGAGATGAAAAAACTGCGAGCTACATGTCAAAGTTGTGAACATATCAATGAATGTGGCGGTCGGCTATGCCTTACCAATTGGACCCACACCAACTTACCACTGTCGTCTGGTTCCAGAGGGCTACGCTGTTGTCGGGATGGATGAAATCATGCCACCTTTGAGGTTTTGGATCTTCACTACCCTTTGGTGAAGGGATGTGATCTGCTGGTGACGCAAAACGTCACCATTCTATGGCGAAGGATTGTATCGTTCTTCAAATCACACGCCAAGGCCATCTTCGCCGCCTCACCCGTCTCCAATGAGGTCGCCACATGGCAGCCGTCTTCGTCGCCTCACTCGGCTCCGTCGCCTCACCAATCTCCGATGCAGCCATCGCCACGCGAGCCATCGCCGGCGCCTCAGGATAAAAAGCGTAAGCGTACCGCTACTGTGCGTCGTAAGCGATCGCCGAAACGTAAACAAGAGCCTCTTCCAAAAGTACCAACGGTTCCTCCCAAGAGAGCTTATGATTGTACTGAAGAGGAGACTGCGGCGATCGTTGATGCGGAAGCAACGTTTTTAAGCCGAGGCGGCCGAAGAGCCGAGTTCCCAGACCAAAGAAGAAAAGCCAAAGTGTTGAAAATGCTAAAGACTCTTCATCAACCCGAGCCAAAGCTGTCATCGACTATGAGCGTTCTATTCTCAAGTCACATGCACAAAAGCCTCAAGAGCAAGATCGATGCAAGCGGAAATCTGTTGCCCAGCTCGGAGAACAAGCAAAAGCAGACTTGCGCCCCTCTCAAGGTGATTTCTCAAACCAATGTGGGGTCGAGCAAATATGGGGTCAAGAGCAGTATGATCCAGGTAGTTGCACTGTCTGAGAAGCCGCTGCTCAAGGTATGAGTATTTCCCAGACTTATCGATTAGAGTTCTTCCCGTGAGTGAAGTAGCATACCAATATCGATCGAAAAACCTCTCGTCAAACTGAGGAGGTAAACAATCTTCCAACAAAATGCGAAGATTGCATAATCGGTACATGCATGCCACAAGGGCCGAGGCTAATCGGATAGTCTTGAGGGTTACAAAAAGCATCATGGGAAAGATAAGGATGACATGATATCCATTGAATTTGATGAACTATTTCAATTATTCAATCAAGACGCCTTGGACAAATCGATCATGAGTGCCTATTGTCGTAAGTACTAATTCTGTAATTAATTTAGTCTCCATCTATATTATTTTGTTTATTGCATGTATATAATCATACTTTAATATGCGTAATGAAGATTCTCGAATGCAAAGAGGACAAATCTATGACATTGGCTTCATTGACCCATATTGGGTTCATGAAGCTAATCTCAAAATAAGCCCCAGGATACGGAGGATAATATAGTACACGCGTTAAGGTTTCAAGAAACCAAAGGAAATACTATTTCCTTAAAACTTCCGATGAGTGTTATTGTCTTGTATACACTTTCTATTTCGCTACTCGATGTTAAGTATATAATTGATTAGTTACGCATTCGCAGTACCACTATATTCTGTTAATCATTCAACTTGACAAAGGCGTGTACTAGTCATGGACTCAAAACATAAACCCCTTGAGACGTGGAAGGACATGCAGATACTTTTCATGTAATTCTAATCATTACGACACTATATCGGCAATGTTCGTGAATTTTATGATATCAAGTACTTAATAACTTATTTTATTCGTTTTCTACGCCTGGCATCGCTTGGAAACGGTTCACCAAGAAGGCTAGGGTGTTTGGAAAGAGGAGCTTACATTTCAACCACTAGATGTAAGCACCACTAGCTATATCTCACAAGATCTCTTTGATTCCAGTTTTGATACGATTATTATCATGCTTGATTATTATTTTGATTGAACTCGTTGTCGTAAAGTGCCCGACGGGGCAGAAATTTAGAGCAACTCCACGACGTAAACAATTTCTATAGTTTTAATTACAATCAAATTATGTTTAGTTTCATATTCATATAGGTGACTCCTTTTTAAATCAGATCGAATCTACGGGACGGTCTTCGCCAAAGGATCGTGACACGAGCAATACAGGAGGAATTGGCGGGATTCTTGGATGCAGAAGTCCTAAACACACAAGGGAATACTACTCGGCTGTGTATAGACAATAGGAATTGTAAAAATAGCAACTTTCAAGAAATTGGCGGTAGCATCGAATAGCAACTTTTGTATGTAGTGCATGAACTCGATCCGTGTATTGAATGTAAAATGTTGTCATGATGATCTTGTGTAATATAAGGTTCCTTCATTGATAAGTGCAAAACACTAAATAAACAATAAAACAACCTAAATGAATTCTACGCGGCACAAAAGTGGCGAAAATGCTGCCACAACAAAATGTGCCAAAATGAATTCTCGCCACGGAGAAATGGCAAATCTGCGGCAGCGGGTTATTAGTCGGTTCGTGTTACGAACCGGACTAATGCTCCACACCCTCGCTACGATGCCGCTTACGCAGCCCCATTTGTCCCGGTTGGTGGGGCAACCGGGACTAATGGTTAGAGCTTTAGTCCCGATTGCCCCGTCCCGGTTGGGCAACCGGGACTAATGGCCCTTACCAACCGGGACGCATGGGCCCTTTTCTACCAGTGGACCGTCTTTTTTTTACGCGATAATGTAAAACCTTGGGTTTCGATTTATTGATAGAAAAAATACATTGTACAACATATACACGGCTCAAAGAAAGCTTACACCCATACAACTCTACCCGCTAGACCTATAGAGCTGCAGGATCAAGGCCCATAAACCAATCGCGCCAGCAACAGCCCAAGCCCTAACCTCAGACCTAATCGTACACAGAAGACCACTAAAGGTTAGCGACACGTTGTTAAACACCACCGCGTTCCGCTGCTTCCAGATCCACCATGATGTCAACATGATGAGTGAAGATGTCCCTTTGAGCAGAGTTCGAGGATAGATCTCGACACCGTAACCACGATCCACGAAGTCGTCTTCGTCATGTGGCGATGTCGTGGATCGAATCCATGAGAGCACAAGTGAGCGTCTTTGGACGTATCTTTCACCGGCCGTTCTAAAAGCGGCTCTCTATAGGTTTTCCAAATATTTTTTAGTAAATAAGAATCAAAATGCAACTAGTTTTAGCAGTAAAATTCAAAATCCCAGCCACCAAAACACCACCAAGTCCGACGACATATTGCATACACAAATGCATAGCACGGCTACTCACCATAGGAATGGCACGTTACGCCGAGGGCCAAAAGCCGTCGGCATAGCCTCAATCCCCATCGGCGTAGGCTACGCTGAGGGCTGTCCTCGGCGTAGCATCCTCGGCAAAGACCTCCCTCGATGAAGGCACTTCTGGCCATCGGCGTAGCTCTAGCCGTTGGCGTAGCGATGACTTTACCCTCGGCGTAGCCCCATCGGCATAATAACGGCAGGTCGTAAAAAAAATCCAAAAAATATTTTTTTTTGAATTTTTCTCACCTTTTTTAAAATCTTTGAATTACCTGAAACATTTTTAACACTAATTACACTTAATCTTTGATTAAATTGCAGTCTTTATCAAACTTTCCGGTCGGTCACCCATCCTAACACTACTCCAACTCCAACACGCTTAACATCTCAGTTCCTTCCGAATCAGTTTTCGTGAAGCAATTTGTAGCTAGTTGTCAATACTATGATATCAATCCGATTAACTCTTATATCATTATGTCACATTTTTTATTTTTTGAAAATATAAACACTTATTTAAGTAAACAACAATGAATAAGTAAAAATATTACTGAATTCAAATAAAAATATTACTAAATTCAAATAAAATATAATAATTTTACTTTTTTGTATTTTTCTATTTAATATGGAATAATTAATATCTTTAAATCCGTAAATCGGAATTCGATAAATAATATGTCTAAATTGATCGGAAAAATGAAAGGAATCTAAATATGATATCCATATCAACTTATCACAACCTCCCTGTTTTTGAATTAGCTATTTGGTGGTTGCTTCATAAAATCCCCACTTTTGCGCTCGGAAAACGGAAAATGGCTTTTTGTGCAAAGAAAAGGAAAACTTCCTCCTACAATATTGTTCGTAATCCTATGATGCACATGCATGCATAATATGGGTACATTATCACAAACTATGCCTTGATTCTAGCCATAACGTTGGTCATTTGACGCGAAAGCCAGGAAAACTTAAATGAGATAGGTCATTTTATGAAGTTTTTTTAGATATAATCAATATAGAAGCTTTGATATTTTTCCTTCCAACTATGTCACATAATATGACACGAAGCGAAGGTTTCGTATTGTTTCGATCGTTTTGAATTTTTTATGTCCGTTTTAAACTATCGTCAAACTTTGTCGAACGACGGGCATAAAGATTCTTAGCTCGGGGCCGAGCCTCGCTAAATTTGCATTGGATCTTTTATAAAATAGAATATTGTGAACCTAAAAATGATTTTTATAAAAATTCATGAGCATCAGATCATATACCTATAGTTTATATCTGACCCACTTCCTATAGATTCGGCAGGAATTTGTCTTTTTCACGAGGGATAGACGGAAAGGTTTGAGATCCTCCTTTTAGGAAATTGTCCATCTAAGGTGGTCTAGTATTTTGGAAAAATATGGTGACGGCATTTTGAATTATCCATTTGGTGGTTGCTTCACAAAACCGTCCGATTTTTGCACTCGAAAAATGGAAAGTGGTTTTTTTATGCGACAAAAAGGAAAACTTGCTCTGGCAACATTGTTCGCCATCCCATGATGCACACGTATGCACAATATGGACACATTATCACAAATTATGCCTTGATTTTAGCCATAATAATGGTCATTTGACCCGAAAGACAGGAAACCTCGAATGAGATATGTCATTTTGTGAAGGTTTTTTGAGACATAATCAATATACCAAGTTTGATATTTTTCCTTGTAAATATGTCACATAATATAATACAACGCGAAGGTTTTGTATTGTTTGGATCGCTTTTTGAATTTCTTATGCCCGTTTTAAACTATCGTCAAACTTTGTCGAACGACGGGAATGAAGATTCTTAGCTCGGGGCTGAGTCTCGATAAACTTGAAGTGGATCTCTAATGAAATAGCATATTGTGAACCTAAAAATGATTTTTGTAAAAAATCATGAGCATCATATCATGTACCTATAGTTCATATCTGACCCACTTCCTACCGATTCGTCAAAAAATTGTCTTTTTTACTAGGTATAGACGGAAAGGTTTGAGATCCTACTGTTAGTACATTGTCCATGTAAGGTGTTCTAGTATTTTGGAAAAATGTGGTAGTAGCATTTTAAATTATCCATTTGGTGGTTGCTTCATAAAACTGTCCGTTTTTTGCACTCGAAAAATGGAAAATGGCTTTTTGGTGCGACGAAAAGGAAAACTTCCTCCTGCAAAATTGTTCGTCATCCCATGATACACATGTATGCACAATATAAACACATTATCACAAACAATGCTTTGATTCTAGCCATAACATTGGACATTTGACCCGAAAGTCAGGAAACCTTAAATGAGATAGGTCATTTTGTGAAGGTTTTTTGAGACATAATCAATATACCAAGTTTGATATTTTCCTTATAACTATGTCACATAATATGACATCACGCGAAGGTTTCACATTGTTTGGATCGTTTTTAAATTTCTTATACCCGTTTCAAACTATCGTCAAACTTTGTTGAACATCGGATATGAAGATTCTTAGCTTGGGGATGAGCCTCGATAAACTTGAAGTGGATCTCTGATGAAATAGAATATTGTAAACCTAAAAATGATTTTTGTAAAAAATCATGAGCATTATATCATGTACCTATAGTTCATATCTGACCCACTTCCTACCGATTCGTCAGGAATTTGTCTTTTTTGACAGGGATAGATGAAAAGGTTTGAGATCTCCGATTAGGACATTGTCCATGTAAGGTGGTCTGGTATTTTGGAAAAAAAGTGGCGACAACATTTTAAATTATCTATTTGGTGGTTGCTTCACAAAACCGCCTGTTTTTTGCACTTGGAAAATGGAAAATGGCTTTTTGGTGCGACAAAAGGGAAAACTTCCTCCTGCAACATTGTCCGTCATCCCATGATGCACATGTATGCACAATATGGACACATTATCACAAACTATGTCTTGATTCTAGCCATAACATTGGTCATTTGACCCGAAAGCCAGGAAACCTCGAATGAGATAGGTCATTTTGTGACGGTTTTTTGAGACATAATTAATATACCAAGTTTGATATTTTCCCTTGTAACTATGCCACGTAATATGACACCATGCGAAGGTTTCACATTGTTTGGATCGTTTTTGAATTTCTTATGCCTGTTTTAAACTATCATCAAACTTTTTCGAACAGCGGGCATGAAGATTCTTAGCTTGGGGCTGGGCCTCGATAAACTTGAAGTGAATCTCTGATAAAATATCATATTGTGAACCTAAAAATGATTTTTGTAAACAATCATGAGCATCATATCATATACCTATAGTTCATATTTGATCCACTTCCTACCGATTCAGCAGGAATTTATCTTTATCGTCAGGGATAGACGAAAGGTAGATCCCCTGTTAGGACATTATCCATGTAAGGTGGTCTAGTATTTTGGAAAAACATGGTGGCAGCATTTTTAATTATCCATTTGGTGGTTGCTTCATAAAACCGTCTGTTTTTTGCACTTGGAAAATGGCTTTTTGGTGCGACGAAAAGGAAAATTTCCTGCTGCAATATTGTTTGTCATCCCATGAGGCACATGTATGTATAATATGGACATATATCACAAACTATGCCTTGATTCTGCCATAACATTGACCATTTGACCCGAAAGCCAGGAGATCTCGAATAAGATAGGTCATTTTGTGAAGGTTTTTTTAAAACATAATCAATATACCAAGTTTGATATTTTCCATGTAACTATGTCACAAAATATGACACCATGCGAAGGTTTCACATTATTTGGATCGGTTTTGAATTTCTTGTGCCTGTTTTAAACTATATATAATGTTTTATGTTTTACTTAATTTTTATTTACAAATATGTAATATTTGAGTGTAGATAGATAGATCTTATTTTTCTGCAAATTTTGAT
Source organism: Avena longiglumis (assembly GCA_030063025.1). NCBI lineage: Eukaryota > Viridiplantae > Streptophyta > Magnoliopsida > Poales > Poaceae > Avena > Avena longiglumis. The sequence goes on along the minus strand of CP125976.1, from coordinate 544,804,837 downwards.
ATATTATTTGTATTTTTCTGAATTCGAATGATTTAGTTATAATTTTTCAAAGTTTAATAAGGTAAAAGAAAAAATAGCTACACCGACGGCGGCCGGCGGCGTAGCGTAGGCTACGCCGACAACTACTTGGGGCTAATCTAATCACGGTTTACACCAACACGCTTCGAACGTTTGACCGTCGGCGTAACACCCAACAATTGGCGTAGCCATCATTCGTGTAGTGACTACTCCATGGTCAGTGCCGGCTCAAACCACCAGGAACGATCAGAGTAAAAATGACGGCCTGCACGACGTTGACTGCTTGCCACTCACAGTTGATAAGATGATGGTAAAATCGCCCTATTACCTCTATCAATAAATAGTCGCTTCTTTGATCCTCGTTAATTTAAATGGAAAATGCAAATAACACCCGTGTTCACTGAGTATTAAAAAATGTAAAAACTATATTTACAAATTAAAAAATTGTGAAACAAAATCATGTACGTAGCTAATGATGTATCACACGAACGTGTAAAATATCAATTAAAAATATTATGTATTTTGAGCTATACAAAAATAATAAAACTGTAGATCTGCGTATGGTGATTTCAAATCTCATAAAAAGTTCAACTTTTGTATAGCTTGGAATACAAAATATTTTGAATTGTGATTTTACATGTTTATGGGATAAATCATTAGGTACTTTCGGGATTTTGTTTCACATATTTTTTGAAACATGTAAATATAGTTTTTTTAATACTATATAAGAAGTACCGGGGCTCACGAGGCAAAGGGAATTTCCGAATACATCCCATCTACTTCCTCACTTATACCTTGTTTACTTATCTAGTATTTTAACCCCAAAGAGATTTGGGAACGAGATAGATTTGGTGTTTACCGAATCCCGCTCAGATGTTATTCAAAAAAATAGACTAGTTTCTTCTTGAAATAGTATTTTGCCCCGCTTTATAAATAAATCTACACAACTGAATCGGTATAAAGTAAGGAGATGGGGAGAACCCTCTTATAAAACAAATCAAAGATAAACAAACAAATAGGAGTAGCCACATCCTGAAAAAACACCCGAGACTACGAACTAGAGTTGCCACCATGCCTCCTTGTGAAACCACCATACCTCGTCGCACCGCACCCACCAAGTTGCCGCTGAAGAGGGTCGCCTGCCCCCTCACTCTGGACCGTGGAGCATCGATCCTGCCAGCAGAAAACAAGGATATAGAGTGTTGATAACTAAGTCACGTGTATAAGATTGGAGGTCACCGAGAATGGCCACACGCCAACATCGGAAGTGTCTCGCCATAGAATCTGAACATGCCTACTGATGACAATGAAATGGAATCAAAAGGTAGATGAACTCCACAACGACGCCTCCAGGATGCTGACAACATAGATGCCACCATCGTCGAGACCGATATGGGCAAAGGTTTTCACTCGGAGCCCTGTTGTGGGGAAGGTAACCACAACGATGCCCCCAAGGGGGTTACAATACAGAGGCATCACCGCTGCATGCCGAACCGCCGAGCTGAAAAACTTCTCACCATATCCGGTACCTTGGGCCGTCCTACTTTTAGATAAAAGGATTTCATCGACATTAAATTAATGATGCCCTTAATGGCAAAGCGGTAGAAGCAAAGATGGATGCTGAGAATACCAGCTTACATTGAGAGCACACGCTAAGGTGTTGTGAAGAATGTAAGATGAAAAACAAAGACAACATGCATACAACAAGAAAATAAAATGAAGCGGGACCTATAAATGACAAAATCTTCATCCACTGGAACCCTCGATGACCTAGATTCAAGCAAATGTCAGGCCAACCAGTGAGAGTAGCAAGCCGTCGGGAGATAGGTTTTCGCTACTTCGAAAAGGGAATCTATCATCATGCTACCATTCGTCTATTGCCGAAGAGGGAACACTTCCCCCTCGCCATGGATCGAATGATGCCGCTCCATCGAATAACAGATAGCTCACCCCGAGCACCAAATGTAGAACCAGAACAAGGGAGAAGAGGCTCCGAGCCTAGCCATCGCCGCATGTCACACCACATCACGAGCCAACATCACCAATGTCCATCGAATGAACCCACCACGACCAGCTGAACATATCCAATGTTTGTAGTACGGTGCCTCCAGGAAGGGAACAAAACCAAAGCATCACCGTCGATCGGTCCGGCAGAACGAACCAAAGTTTTCACCCAGAACAATGGTGGTGGGGGGGAACCCACGACGACGCCTCGAGGGAATTAACGATGATCGAGAACGCCGCCTTCGCTGGCACCAACACTATCAGGCAAAGCTTTAGCCTGAGCAACTGGCCACACGTCACAAAAGCATCCATAAGCCAACACACGTCACACGCACCTATGTGCACTTGGAGAGGCGAGGTCGAAAGGGTTCAAATCATATGCTGCCTAGATCTGGACCAGAGCAACCAAACCGGCAACATGTGGACCACGATCGTCCTTCATGCAGACACCCTCGCCATCCTCATGGCCAAGGAGATTGCCCAGCACCTACACAACACCACCCTCCGAAAGGCACCTCCATGCCCACCACCCGGAGCCGCCGCTCCGGAGTACTGGGAACCAACCTAACTCGCCTCCGAGAATACGAACCACAAGTGCTCATCAGGCCAACCCCATTGTTGCACCGATGCACATCCATCCTCAAAGATCACACCCCAACGACAACCATCCAAGCGAGTAAGAACGACACAAATTAGATATGTGTGGACCAAAAGTATCCATGGACCGGATCTAGTGGAGAGAACTTTGGCCACGAACTGAACGCGCTAGTCAGATTTGGTGGAGCATAGCACTATAGAGCTCATGCTATGCAGCCTTGGCCCGTGGCACCGACGGCGACCAAGGATAGCAAGAGTGTCCATGGCCCCAATGCTCAGAGAGCTCACCACCGAGGGGACACGACGCCTCCATGGCTAGAGGATCCTCCAATGTTGCGAGGTAGCCCAAATCCGCGCCACTGAAATCACACTGGGGGCACCCACGGGGGGCATATTGTGCTAGAGGAGAAGGAGGGCAAAAAGATCCTCAACATCGGTGGTGGGAGAGGGGATGCCCAGGAGGGGGGCTAGAGGTGGCTAGGGTTTGGGGCCTCCGGTGTCGCCTAAGGAGAGCGACATGGGAGGCAGGGTTATCCAGCCATAGACAGGGACTCGAAGAAAAGTTGACTCTTCGATCGTCCATTGTCACCAAGCCAGGCATCCATAATGTGATTCAGGAGTCTCCTTTGCCGCATCATCGCCAACACTAGGATCCCCCATCGGCACTCCTCGCTGACCACGCAGCCGAAGAGATACGCCATCACCATCATAGCGCATCTTGCCAGAGTGCAAGTCACGCGATCCACATTCCACAGCCGCCACCTCGGTATCCCCGAATTTGCACAACTAGGACAATAGCTTTGTGGACCCTGACGCATGGCTTAATAGGATTGATAGGATACCCATACCAACAAGTTACATCTTATTTTTCGGAAGCTCATCTAATAAGAACTCTAAGGTTAAGCGTGCTTGGCCTAGAGAAATTTGAGGATGAGTGACCGATCGGAAAGTGGGTACCGGGTGCGCACGAGTGCGACAAAGTGCGCAGAAAATACTAGTGTTGGTCTATAGGATTAGACTAGAGATCCTATTGAGCTGTCAGGAGTGACAACCCGCTAGTCCGGAGAGTCCGGGGTGTTACAAGTGGTATCAAAGCCGATCCTTGCGCTACAGGCAGCGGTCGCTGGCGGACATGTGAAGCATGGCGCGTGGCTAATCGACACGACATGGTAGATGTGTCGACCACGCATGACGTGCTAAGAGGGTACATTTTTGGATTGTGGTTGATCGACGAGGGCGACGATCTTTTAAGGATGGGTGTATGTGGGACCCTGACCCATGGCTTAATAGGATTGAGAGGATACACATACCAACAAGTTGCATTTTTTTCTGTAAACTCATCTAAAAAGAACTTTGAGGTTAAGCATGTTTGGGCTAGACCAATTTGAGGATGAGTGACCGACCGGGAAGTGGGTACCGTGTGCGCACGAGTAAGGACAAAGTACACAGAAAAGACTAGTGTTGGTCTATGGGGTTAGTCTAGAGATCCTATTGAACTGTCAGAAGTGACAGCCGCTTGTCCAGAGAGGCCAGGGTGTTACAAGCTTGACCACCTCGGGCTCACCTGTAGCCACAAATACACTATGGTGGGGAGTTATTTATTTAGGTAAAATAAGAGATTTTGTGGTGATAATAGGGATAGAAAGTTTTCAGATGTTTTGTGATTATTAGGCTAGATTCCTAATGTCCTTCAGTTCGCGCCATAAGGGCATCTCCACCGGGCCAACCCAACCCTGTCCTTGCGTGTTCGAACTCGTCCGTGCGAACTTGCGGACAGGTACGTAGCGGCCCAGCGGGGCGACCCATCCGGACAAACGCACGCGAACTGAACCATCCATGCACAAAATCTGGGCCTAGGTTAGGTCGACCCGGACAGCGCGCTTATCCTCGCACGTCCTCCCTTCACCTTTGGCCCCTCCTAAAGGGCACAGAAACCTACGACACCACTTCTCCCTCCAAAAAACCTCTCCCAAATTTTCACTAGAGCGGGAGGGAATGCAATGGATCTCGTCTCCATAGTTGATGTTGCGCCCTCTGGCGTTCCCGCCGCCAAGAAGCGCGTCTGGTCAAAGAAGCTTGCAAAGGACCTGACGCCGGCCAAGCAGAAAGTTGAGTCGGGGAAGCACGCTGGTGATGACCCACAAGTGTAGGGGATCGCAACAGTCTTCGCGGGTAGTATTACCCAATTTATTGATTCGACACAAGGGGAGCCAAAATATACTTGCAAGCCTTAACAACTGAGTTGTCAATTCAGCTGCACCTGGAAATAGTTCTTGCTCACAGAAGTTTATCAGTAGCAACAATTTGGTAGTAGCAACAACAACAGTAGAACAAGAGCAATAGTAACAGTAATGGTAAACAGTGGGATTCGAGTGCGGTAGGCATAGGGATGGATGGACGGGCGTTGCATGGACGAGTCTAAACATGTAACTTAAAGATCTAGGGCATTACAAATAAATAATAACAAGAATCCAAGTACTAAACAATCCTAGGCATGTGCTCCAAATATAGTCATATGTGCTCGTAATGAGAACTTGCACAGCATCTTCTGTCTAGCCAGCCCGTGGCAGCGGGGCCTCTAGGAACCATCGGCAATTAAGGTGCTCCTTTAATAGAGCACCGAGCAAAGCATTAACACTCCATGAACACATGTGATCCTCACACCACAGCCATCCCCTCCGGTTGTCCCAATTATTATCACTTTGGGGCCTTTGGATCCGGACAATGATATGTGTACACAACTTGCAGATAAGATCACAAATACTACTATCATAATGATTCAATAATAAGTTCAGATATGAGATCATGGCACTCGGGCCCTAGTGACAAGCATTAAGCACAACAAGTTGCAACAAAGTCAAATAGCACTAATAGAGATACTAGGCACTATGCCCTAACATATCTTATTCGATTACATGATAGAACTCATCCAATCCCTACCATCCCCAAGCCTAAAGTGGGGGATTACTCACTCATGGATGAGGGAAACATCGGTGGTTGATGGAGATGTGTTGGTGATGACGATGGCGATGATCCTCTCCAAATTCCCCATCCCGGCAGGGTGCCAGAACGGAGTTTCTGGATCCGCATCTTGGTTTCTGGTGGCGGCGGCGTGGCGGAACTCTTTCTGGAAAATTGTCGAACCCCCCTCGGTTTTTAGGTCGAAAGGCAACTTATAGGCGCAGAGGGAGGCCGAGGGGGATGCCTGCAGCCCCCCAGGCGCGACTAGTGGTGGGCCCACGCCTGGCATGGGTGTGGGCCCCCCAGGCCCCTTCTCCGTCTCTTCTTCTGGCTCCGTGGATATTCTGGTGAAATATAATTTTTGGCATATTTTCCGGGATTTTTCCCGATAGTTCATTTTCTGCACAAAAACTAGACACCAAGGTAATTCTGCTAAAAACAGTGTCAGTCCGTGTTAGTTGTATCCAAATCACACAAGTTTAGAGGAGAAACAATAGCAAATTGTTAGAGAAAGTAGATACGTTTTGGACGTATCAACTCCCCCCAAGCTTAGCTTATTTCTTGTCCTCAAGCAATTCAATTGAAAACTGAGTGCGATAAAATAACTTTCACGAACACATTGCTTCATATGATGTAAATATTCTCAGCACAGGAGTAGATGCTTAGACAATTCATAGTAAGAAGCATGCAACTAAGTCTACTCAATACTCATTGCAAGCTATGAAGAGAAACAACTCAAGAATAATAAGTAGCATGAAACATAAACATAAGCAACATTTCAATGCTCATAATAAGGTATGATAGAGTGATATCTCGCTTTCCTTTGTTTGAAGAGCACAATATAAATGCCAAGGCACCTATGAAGTTCACATGAAGACTAGATATAAATATATCAGAGATAGAAGCATCAAAGTCATGACATAATTAACCAAGTTTTGGAACAAACACAAGAATAACAATTATGCTCTCAAGAAGGTGCTCATAGAATAAGTGGTGACTCAACAAGGTGGTGAAAATGGTATTGAAAGGTTTGAAAGGCTTCCCAATGCTGAAAGGAAGGTACTCATTAGCTTTGAGCTCTCATTGCCCCTATCATAGGCATCTTCATATGGTTAAGGTGAAAGTGAGGTCCACTCTGAATCATATGCTTGACAAACCATAAACTGGAAATACCAAGTCCCTTGAGTACGAGGGCCGCTCCTCATGCTACTCAACTTTGGGTCCAGGCAAGTTCTTGTCATTGTAAGTATTTGCATATCATTGAGAACTGCCAACGGGTACCCCTTGCACATGGTACAGGAGCTTTCCCATAACCAAAATGACAAGTCAAGGCATAATGAGCATCTCAGCAATATTTTTATTTACTATATGCATAGTTTTTATTGAGTATGCTTCATAGATAGCTCACTATGGTGATGCTGCAAGTTTCCACCATGATTAGGCATGGCTTAGGCTAGTGGCTCAGGCGTTTCTCTAACACAGAATACAAACTCCATGGACTCACAAGTCCCCCTTTCATTTCACATCGTTGCCATCCGTAAGCAAAAGAGCAAAGTATCAACTAGATATAAATATATATAAAAGGTGTTGAAAGCGTTCCCCGCGACAGCACGGTTCTGCTGACTCGCAGCATATAACTTTCATGGACATGTCACAATGGTTCAGGATTATTAAATTCAAGGAATAAAGTGTGTCATCAAGTCCGTGAGAGCTTTACTAACTAACTTTCTCAAAACAGACAAACATTTTATTTTGGAAGAAAACAAGGCATATAGAATATGCACTGAAGTAGCAAATGATGCTAATAGGTAGGTATGATGGACACAATTGGCAATAATGGTTTTGGGAAGTTGGAAGCACATGTAGAGCTCATACTCAGTGCGAGTGAAGGCTAGCAATAGAAAGGGAGCGACAAACGAGAGAGAAATAACTGTCATAATCATGCTTGCAACAAAACATGACTAATTATGGCATGAAAGTGATACAAGAACTCTGAGGCAAAATAAATCATCGAGGCTTACTGACTATTGATTAGTCATATGCATGCGTGATCATGTGCCAAGTCGATTCATATGAACAGTCATAGGAGGATACCACAATATCATACCAAAGTATGAATAAAGCAATGCAAGCAAACATTCATATGACATGCTACAAACTATGAGCAAGCTAGAGCTAATCATAGACAAGCAAAAACTACTAATCATCCATAATGACATACACCTTACACAAACAAGCTAAGCATGCTCACAATGATGAGTATATGTACAAAAATGAAATAAATAGAGTTCGTTACCAACCTCTTACCACTCCTCGAGTTGTCTTAATCTTCATTATTTCCCTTCACTTGTGTGACTTGAATAATTAACACGAAACCAAAATCCACTCAGGACGGCTGGACCCTGCAAAGAACTCACAAAAACAAAGAAGAAGAACAAATATTTTTGGTGTTTACGATTTTTTAAAAAAAAGCAAACAAAGAAAAACAAACCAAACAAGAAGCAAACAAAGCAAAGAAACAAACCAAGAGAAACAACAAAAATATTTTTGTTTTTTTTGTGTTTTTGAGAAAGAAGCAACAAGAACAAAAAACAAAGCGAAATAATGGATATACAAAGAACCGACAGAAACATGATATATATATATGAGTGTGATGTCAGTATACCTCCCCCCAAGCTTAGGCTTTTGGCCTAAGTGGGGCTCAATCCCATGGTGTCCAAGAGGATGCACCTCCGTAGTATGTCGAGGAAGCTCCCTCGTCCTGGTATGAGCTCGAGGCCTCCCCCATGTAATACACAGAGGGGTCGTATGATGGTGCTTCCTCCTAATAGTGCCCGTTGAAGTTAAGAGAGCGCAGCTTGTTATCCATCTCCGCCTTCGAGCGTGACAAAGGTCCCTGGGAAATACTGAGCAAAGTGGTTTGGGGTAGAGGGATCTCTCTCTCTTCCCCGTCAGTAAACAGCATTCTATAAACCAAGTTCTCAAGGGTAGAGCCAGTGGTGACAAAGTGGTGCACCTTCATGGCAGCAAGATCAAGCTTCTGAGGAGACAAAACTGTATTATATGGATCAACAATAATGTTCAAGGCAACAGCAATACGAGTAGCAATAACTCCCCCATAAATGGGTCCCTTAGCAGCTAAGCGACGAGCAATGAGAGAGCCAAGATTATACTTATCTTCATTGTTGAGCGCAACAGCTAAGAAGGCCAATTAATAGTTGGAAATATTACTAGTGTTCTCCCTACCAAGAACACCGGTGGCAAGATAGTAGGCAAAGTACGTGATGGCTGGAAGTTGGATATTCTTTATCTTTCCTTGTTGAGCTCTACGGTCGTCATCATTGGTTATTCCTCGATAAAGCTCCAACAAATCAGCGGGTAGAGCTGTAATCTTCTTGGATGACCTAGCTGTACCAAGTCCCAGGGCCTTGCAAAATTGCTTCAAAGTCATAGAATGAGCCCTGCCATAAATTTTGAAAGACACATCTGACTTGAACAAGCCGTTTGTAAAAGAAAATCTCTCCACAAATGTTTTAGTGAGTAGATCATATTGTGCACTCTCATCCTACATGTAACTTGTTAGTCCAGCCCTCTGAACCAAAGTCATAAAATCATTAAGAATCCTAGCAGCTCGCAAGAAAGTTTGGCAAGGAAAGGTGGAGGGGTGCGCATCCCCTTCATCTCCCTCGTCACCAATTCGTGGAGTGATGATATCCTCATTGTATGAGGGTCTAGTACTGGTAGATGACCTTGGAAGCCTTGCCCTTCTAGGTGCATCACTCTCAAATATATCACCAAATGTGTGGTGGTCCATGACTTCCCTTTTCTGAAATTTTAATCAACCATCAAACCAAGTGATTTCTAAGTTAATAAATGATGAGAAACTACTATAGGAACTTTCTAGAGGACTACACATGCATCAAAATAAAGTTTCTAAGCATAGAACAAGCATGCAAGCTCAAACAACCTGACACCTATAGCAGCAAAATACTCAAGATACAATCTACCAATCACAAATCTAATTGGACAAGTAGAGGAGGCACATACCAAGGAGAAATCCCTCCAAAATTAGCACTTGAGATGGGCTGAACAAGGATATCGAAAATCATGAGCAAGAACAGCAAGAACTTGAGCTTGAGAAAGTTTTCCGGTATTTTTCGGGAGAGAGAAAGAAGGTGGCTTTGAGAAGGCGGCCTAGAAGGGCCCAGGTGGGCTAGACCCCCCCCCCCTAGGAGCCACCCCCTGGTAGTCCGCGCCTATCATGGTGTAACATCCCAAAAACCATGATTTATAAAGTTGCATAGAATTCATGCATTCTTAAACATTTGGCCTTTTCAAATAAATTTCCAAAGTAAGAAATCATATTTTGCCTATTAACTTTATGCAAGAAAGGCAAGATTTTATTTTTACTTTCCAAGTATGGAAATGCTTGAGTTTAGTCAGTAATGATTTGGAAGTGAATGCAAAGATCACACAAATTTTCAAAACGAGATTCAAACATAAAACCATTTATATGCCTATTATCATTATATTAATAAGGGCATGGTTTTATTTTTATTTTCAAACCAAATTGGTTTTTAAGTGCAAGTAGATGTTTTACACATCCTTGGACACAAGAAACACAATACAAAAGTCCGGAGGAAATTCAAATTGAAACATATTGGAAATAGTCATTCAAATCAAACTAGAAAATCAAAACATAAAAAGAAAAGGAGAAAAAGAGAAAAAAAATAAACCCAGCTAACTAACTAGCCCAACCCACCCGCAACCCAGCAACCAGTCCAGCAAGCCCACCCGGGAAAACCCCCTCCCCTCTCTGTTTTCTCACCCGCGCGCACACCCTCTCCCTCGCTGTCAAGTCGCCCCATACGCCAGGTCAGCATCGTCGTCCTCAATCACCGCGCGAGACCAGCTCGCCGTGGCCGTTTCCTCACTTCACTGCCGAATCAATTCTCGCGTTATTTTCATTGAATCAACGCGATATTTCCTCCCCCGAGCCTGGTACTTAAACCCCACAGCCTCCGCTCCATTCCCCCCACTCAATCACATATGTGCGCCACCAGGCTGCTCGCTTTTCTCCTTGCACCGTCGCTGTCCCGACGAGCTCTGGCGACCAATTACGGTGAGGTCTGACCACCCCATCGCCTCTGGTTTGCTTTGCCAAGTCCACTCTCCCCTCGCGCTCACGCTAATGCCTTTGGTTTGTTCACTGGCGCTCTGTAGGCTCGCCTCTGTCGACGACTTCGAGCACCCGACGCCAGGAGCATCTCCGGCGAGGAATTTTGGACGGTCCCGCACTCCAGCGCCTCCATCTTGTCAACCATCGTCATCGCCGTGTCCCCACGCTTCGGTAACAACCCACCCCACCCCCACTTTCCCCCTAGTGCCGCCAGTTCACCGCCGGCGGGAGCATCACCGCCACTCTGGCCATTTGCGCCGCCACTCGATGGTCAGAGCATCGAGGACCATTAGATCCAGTAGGCTAGGATTAGATTAGAGAGTGAAGGGGTACGGTTAGATCTGGACCGTGCAATCTAACTTAGATCCAGCGGCTCGAGAGCGTGATCCGGATGAAGCGGTATGGGCCAATCAGATGGCGCTGCGTGTCAGGACTTTTCTTTTAAAATCCAAATTTGATTTAATTAGATGATTAAACTTGTAAATTCAATAACTTTTGTTCTGTTTATCCAAAAAAATACAAATAAAATATCATTGGAATCACAAAAATAAATCCTACACATCTGTAGGCTTGGTTTTGTATTTTGCTTCTGTTAAAATGGAATTTTATGTAGAGAAATTTGTAGGCTTATTTTGTGTATAAAATTATTTAGAAAATGTTTTAAAGGATATTTTGAGTCTATTTAGCCTATAAAAGTTTAGTTTAATGTTTAGTACTGTTTACTTGTCTTGTTTTTGTTTAAGAAAAAATCATCACATAGCATTGCATGCATTCATATATTTTTGCTTGATTTGTTTGGAATATAAATTTGGTGCTATCATTTTATGTGTAGATTTTGGTGCTAGTGGTGATTGTGATTATGAGGATTGTTGCTACTCCCCCAACTACCAAGGCAAGTGGTGCTTCATATTTTTGTCCCAATATTTTGACTATGCATTAGTGATATTTTGTATAGGGCTTGCATGGTGTTTTTGCTAAGTATCTATATGCTATGCTTGGGAAATCCTAGTAGTTATAGACTTGTTAGAATTTTCTCTATGTTAAGATACTTGCTATATTGCCATTCTTAGCCTATCTAGTAGCAAACAAGGGTGGATTATATACATGCTATGGAAAATGTTGCTAAGTCTTTGACTTGAGTTTTTGCTTAATAAAACAACTAAGTGAATGAATCACCTGGGTGGAATGGTATGTTTGGGTTATGTTGAGTGGTTACACAAGGCCCATATCTATGGTATACCTTGTGTATCACACTTGTGGAAATCCACCCAGGAACAAAGGCATTTGAGATGCCATATGTTAAGAAGCTTCTAGTGAAGACACATGGCAATATGGGCTCTGCCTGGACCATATAGGTTGCAATAACTTAGCCAAATGGACAGTTGGTGGTAGGGGGTGATAGGTTTGGAGCGCGTCTATTTTGGTCTAAGGGAAGGCTTTTGAAAGGTCCTATCTCGATGCATGTCGAGTCTTGTGGGGAAAGTGCACCACCTCTCGATAAGGAACAATCTAAGTACTTAGTCGTGTCCCCGGAAATGGACAAATTTGAGCATCAAGACATGGAAGCTATCAAGGATCTCCTCATCCCAATTTCTAAGTTAAAAGCTTGTGGTTGAACAAGGGAAAAGGTTCACCAATGTCAATTGGTGGTTCCTTGGGAGTTTTTGTCAAACAAAAACTTAGTATTTTCAACTGATAGGTAAAACCTACTTTGAGCAAAGCAAGCCTGAGCTACACTTAGACAAATTCATGTAGAAGCTAGAAACTATTATTCTACTAAGGTATCACTTGCCAATACTATTCCAATGTATTGACCCACTGAGGCTGTAACTTGTGATGTTGCGGGTTACTCTGATGAGGATTAGGGTTATGAGTCTACACTCAACATGTTTGCCTGTGGCACATGAAGATGAAGACTTTATTTTATTGTGTTAAGTTGAACTCTTGCTATAGCCTTTGGCTATGGAGTTGTAAAAGACTATGTTATCTCTGGAATGACGATGTAATAATGACCTTTGTTTCTGTGTACTTCATCTTAAACTGTGGATGCTAGCATTTTATCTAGGGACTAGCATTGCAATCACAAGGACCTTTACCTTTATAAAGGTGGGGTATTACACATGGGTGTGGTGGCCTGGGGTGTACCCCTGGGTCACTTCAGGTGCCTCTCTACCCCTTTTTTCGAGGAAAATTTTATTTTGAATTTTTTGGGATTTTTCGGGAAACTTTATTTTTGGCCAATTTTCAGGGTACGAAAATTGATTTTCTCACAGAAACAGTTTTTTCAGAAGAAGCAAAAGCAAACAAGAACCAAACTACAACAGCTCTAAGACACTCGAACAAGCAAACAACTAACTAACAAGAGCAAAAGCAAAGACTAGGAAGGAGAAAAGTAAAAGAAAGCAAGTACAACCACAATGGAAACATTATTCTGTTCATTAAAATCCTTTTGTTAACAAGGTTGATCAAGTCTTGTTACCAAAATAATCTTAAATGAGACAAAAATTTGCAATCCACAAGGTGATTATGTTACCTCATACTTGATAGCAATGGTCCCAATCATAATAGTTTCAAAATTTTCTTGTGGAATGGGACAATATATTTATCCAACCTTGATGCTCTTAATATTTTTGTTGGAATTATGCCCTAGAGGCAATAATAAAGATGTTATTATTATAATTCTTGTTCATGATAAAGTTTATATTCCATGCTGGAATTGTATTAAGCGGAAACTTTAATACTTGTGTGGTTTGTGAACAACACCGTGTCCCTAGTACGCCTCTATGGACTAGCTCATTGATCAATGATGGTTAAGGTTTCCTAACCATAGACATGAGTTGTCAATTGATAATGAGATCATATCATTGGGAGAATGATATGGTGGATAGACCCAAACTAAGCCAAGCAATTAGATCGTTTCATCGTGTTCATCTTTGCGAAGCTTTTCCTATGTCAAATATTGTATTCCTTAGACCATGAGATAATACAACTCCCTGGTACCGGAAGAAAGCTTTGAGGTCATCAAACGTAATCCTATGAGAGGGTGATCATAAAGGTGTCTCTCAGGTGATCGGAAAGTATCTGTTGGGTTGTATGTATCGAGATGGAATTTGTCCCTCCCAAGTCGGAGAGATATACTTCGGGCCCACTCGGTAATCGATATCAACACCGCTTGCAAGCATGTGGTTAAGGAGTTAATCACAAAGTGATATAGGATTACACCAGTAAAGTACTTGCCGTGAACGAGATTGAACTAGGTATGACTACCGACGATCGAATCTCGGCAAGTAAAATATCGCGAGACGAAGGAATATATATATGGGATTTATTGAATCGCATCGTGGTTCATACGATATGATCATCGATGAATGTGTGGAGTCAATATGGGTGCCCATACCCCGTTGATTATTGATAGAAGATCATGTCGCATATTCTCGAACCCGCAGGGTCACACACTTAACGATATCTCGACGCTAGGATAGATTGGATAATTGGTTTATGAATTTTTGTTCGAGTCTCGGATGGGATCCGGATATCACGAGAGGTTCGAAATGGTCCGGAGAATAAGATTCATATAAGGCATGCGGTTTTTGGAGTTCGAATTGTTCCGGTTAATCGGTATTGTGCCGAAGCTTCTAGAACCTTCCGGAAGGGGACCAACGTGGCCCCACCTTCGGGAGGGGCATGGGCCTATGAGGGAGTGTCCTGGCGCATGGGCCAGGGCACAAGGCCCCATAGGTCCCAGCCGATTCTAGAGATTTGACTCGTTTAAATCTCGGGATAGAATTTCTAGATAAGGGAGAGTTTAAATCGTGTAAACTAGAGATAGGATTTCTAGATAAGGGAGAGTTTAAATTGTTTAAACTAGAGATAGGCTTGGAGGAGGGCAGGGATGGCCGCCCTCTATATATAGAGGGTACGCCTCCCCCCACACACACACCTTACTACTCCAAGCCCTAGCTGCCTTACTACCTTCCTCTCCCTCCCGATTGTTTGTAGGCGAAGCCCCGCAGTGAAATTCTCCACCATATACACCACGCCGTGGTTGTAGATCCAATCTATCTCCACCATACTCGCTGGTCCGAGGAAGGAGGAGACGCCGAGGTGCTGCACGCAGCATCTCACGGAGGCACCGCCACTTGTGGTGCTAGATCGGATCGGATCACGAGGAGGAGAAGTAGTACGACTACATCACCCACGCTCCGACGAACGCTCCGGCGAATCTTCAAGGGTATGAAGATCTAATCCAATCTCTCGTTGATTGCATCTCCTAGATTAGATCTTGGCTTTCCTCCGCTCGCATCCGTAGAAAATTTTGATTTACTATGCCAAACCCTTGATGGTATCGAGCTAGATCTATGCGTAGATGTGTTTCACGAGTAGAACGCAACATGGTTGTTGCGGGCGTTGATGTTTTCGCTTGCAAGCCTCTTTGTGTTCTTCTTATGACGCGGATAGTGAGATTGAAGCGGTCCAGGCCAACCTTACGCGACGTCGTCATGAGACCTCCGCACTTGACGTGTGGCTTGTTCCACACATGCGGCTGGTGGATGTCGGTTTCTCTCACTATAGTTGTCATGGGATTAACACCGAGTTTGGCAACCATAATATCACCGTAGGCTTTCCGAGGTAAGAATCGTTTTAGCATCTACTCCCATAAGCCACGTAAAACATGCAACAACAAAGTAGAGGCGTCTAACTTGTTTTTGCAGGGAGTGTTTTCTGTGATATGGTATGGCCCAAGATGTGATGTGTATATTGTATGCGATGATCATGTTTTGTAATGTTTCACGACTTGCATGTCGATGAGTACACAACCGGCAGGAGCCATATGGTTGTCTTTATAATTGTGTATGACCTGCGAGTCAACTTCTTATATGCCATGTAATAGCTTTACTTTATCGCTAAGTAGTTAGCAATAGTTGTAGTTGCTATTCGTGGTGGAGGAAATCATGGTGGAGTGATGGAGATCATGCCGGAACGCACAAGATGGAGATCATTGCGCGAGGATTGGCTATACCATGTCACATAAAGTTATATGCATGTGATGTTTATCCCTTTATGTATCTTATTATGCTTAGATCGCGACGGTAGCATTATAAGATGATTCCTCACTTAAAGATCAAGATAAAAAAAACTGTGTTCTCCCCAAGTATGCACCGCGAAAGTTCGCTGCTTCCAAGCATCACGTGATGATCGGGTGCTATAGACTCTACGCTCACATACAGGTGCAAGCCGGTTTTTGCACACGCGAAATACTTGGGTCTAGCTTGACGAGCCTAGCATGTACAGCATGGTCTCGAACACAAGAACCGAAGGTTAAGCATGAGTCATATGAATGATATGATCGACACTTTGTTGTCCACCATTGAAACCACATCTCTTCTCGTGATGATCGGATTAGGTGTGGTGAATTTGGATCGTGTTCACTAAACAACTTGAGGGATGTTGAATTTAGTGGGAGTTCATCTAGTAATTTGATTAAGTTGAACTATTTATCATGAACATAGTCTAAATTGTACTTGCAAATACTGTAGATCCAATGGCCAAGTCCAACTTCAACTTCAACGTTTTTGCTGAGAAGGAAAAGCTTAGAAACAATGGGTCTAACTTCACCAATTGGTTCCGCAATCTAAGAATCATTCTGTCTGGCGGACAAAAGGACTATGTCCTTGGTAAAGCGTTAGGTGACCCCCCTGAAGCAACTGCGCCGGCTGATGCGAAAGCTATCTATCAGTCGCGCAAAGATGATTATGGTGTGATTAAGAGCACCATGTTGTTTTGCTATGGAACCGGAGCTTCAAAATCATTTTGAAACCTATCCTGGGCCCTTTGAGATTCTCGAGGAGCTGAAAACCATGTTTCAGACTCAAGCCCATTCTGAGAGATATGAGATCTCTGAGAAGTTCTTTAACTGCAAGATGGAGGAAGGGAGTTCCGTTAGTGAGCATGCCATAAAGATGTCGGGCTACACTCAACGCCTTGAGCAACTGGAATGCACGATTCCAGAGGAGCTCAAGATTAACAAGGTTCTGCAATCACTCCCTCCCAGCTACAAAAGTTTTGTAGTGACTCATAATCAGATTGGTTCCACTGATACGATCACCGAGCTCTTTGCAAAGCTGAAGGCTCAAGTGGACATCAAGAAGGATAATCATGTGTTGATGGTCAACAAGCCCTCCTTTAAGAAAGGTAAGGAGCAAAGAAGCCCTTCAAGAAGGGCGGCAAGTTTAATGCCCGCCGAGAAGAAGCTCAGTCTGGTCCTAAGCCGGACACCGAGTGCTTCTATTGCAAGGACAGGGGTCCTGGAAGCAACCGTCCAAGTACTTAGCGACAAGAAGGCGGGCACCATCAAAGGTATATTTGATATACATGTTATTGATGTTTTCCTTACTAGCCCTCATTGTAGTGCCCGGTATTTGATACCGGTTCTGCTAATATTTGTAACTCAAACAGAGCTACGGAATAGAGCGGCTGCGAGGGATGAGGTGACGGCGCGCTGGCAACGGATCAAGAGTTGATGTGATGGCCGTCAGACGCTCTCCTTAGTTTTACCTTCGGATTAGTTTTAAACATTAATAAATGTTATTATGTGCCTGCGTTGAGCATGAACATTATTTCCGGATCATGTTTATTGCAAGACGGTTATTCATTTAAATCGGAGAATAATGGTTGTTCTATTTATATGAGTAACATCTTTTATGGTCATGCACCTCTTGTGAATGGTTTATTTCTTCTAAATCTCGAAAGGGATGAAACACACATCCATAACATTGAGGCTAAGAGATGCAAAGTAGATAGTGATAATACTACTTATTTGTGGCAATCGCTGCTCAGGTCATATTGGTGTAAAGCGCATGAAGAAACTCCATTCTGATGGACTTTTGGAGTCTCTTGATTTTGAATCATTTGACACATGCGAACCATGCCTCATGGGCAAGATGATCAAAACCCCGTTCTCCGGTATGATGGAGCGAGCAACGGACTTATTGGAAATCATACATACCGATGTATGCGGACCGATGAGTATTTCGACGCGCGGTGGATAACGCTATTTTCTCACTTTTACCGATGACTTAAGTAGATATGGGTATATCTATTTAATGAAACATAAATCTGAAACATTTGAAAAGTTCAAGAAATTTCAGAATGAAGTGGAGAACCATCGTAATAGAAAGATTAAGTTTCTACGATCCGATCGTGGGGGCTAATATTTGAGTTATGATTTTCTCACGCATCTTAAAGCAAGTGGAATCATTTTAGAGCTCACGCCACCCGGAACACCACAGCGCAATGGTGTGTCTGAACGCCGGAATCGAACCCTATTAGATATGGTCCGATCAATGATGTCTCTTCGATTTGAATTATCATTTTGGGGTTATGCATTAGAAACCGCTGCATTCACTTTAAATAGGGCTCCATCTAAATCCGTTGAGACGACACCGTATGAACTGTGGTTTGGTGCTAAACCTAAGTTGTCGCTTTCTTAAAGTTTGGGGATGCTTACGTCAAGAAGTTGATGCCGGACAAGCTCAAACCCAAAGCGGAGAAATGCGTCTTCATAGGATACCCTAAGGAAACGATTGGGGATACCTTCTATCACGTAACCAAGGCAAAGAGTTTGTCAAAGAACGGTTCCTTTCTTGAGAAGGAGTTTCTCTCGAAAGAAGTGAGTGGGAGGAAAGTAGAGCTAGACGAGGTTATTGAACCTTCTCTTGAATTGGAGAGTAGCGCAAGACCTGAAATTGTTCCAAGTGCCGCACCAACAATAGAGGAAGCTAATGACAAGGATCATGAAGCTTGACGATGTCGCATCTTGAACGTCGCAGTCGACAAGGTCGCGTGCCCCTCCCGAGTGGTACGGCAACTCGCCTTGACTGTCTTGTTAGAAGAAGACGGTGAACCTACGAACTATGAGGAAGCGATGATGAGCCCAGACTCGAGAAATGGTCGGAAGCCATGAACCAATTGGGATCCATGAGCGAAAACCAAGTATGGACTTTGGTGGATCCTCCTAGCGACCAAGGCCGAGTGCAAATGGATATTCAAGAAGAAAACGGACGCGATGGTAATGTTACCGTCTATAAAGCACGCTTGTCGCAAAAGGTTTTCGACAAGTTCAAGGTGTTGACTACGATGAGACTTTCTCTCCGTAGCGATGTTTAAGTCCATTCGGATTTTATTATCAATTGCTGCGTTTCATGATTATGAAATATGGCGATGGATGTCAAGATCGCTTTCCTCAATGTCAACATTGATGAAGAGTTGTATATGATGCGACCGAAGGTTTTGTCGATCCTAAGGATGCTAGTAAAGTATGCAAACTTCAGCGTTCCATTTATGGATGAAGCAAGCATCTCGGAGTTGGAACCTTCGTTTTGATCAAGTGATCAAGAGCTTTGGATTTGTTCCAAATTGCTACTAAGCTTGTATCTACAAGAAAGTGAGTGGGAGCTCGGTGACGTTTCTGGTACTATATGTGGATGACATATTGATTATCGGAAATGACATCAACATGCTTAACGATGTGAAGAGTTATTTGAACAAGTGTTTTTCAATGAAAGACCTAGGTGAAGCTGCTTATATATTGGGCATCAAAATCTATAGAGATAGACAAAGACGCGGTAGCTTTAAGCCGAGTACATACCTAGACAAAGTTCAAAAGATTCGTAATGGATAAGGCAAAGAAAGGTTCAAAGGCCTATGTTGTCGGGTAAGATATTGAGCAAGGCTCGGTGTCCGCCATGAAATGATAGGGAAGCTATGAGCAAAGTGCCTTATGCCTCGGCCATAGGTTCCATCATGTATGCCATGCTGTGTACTAGACCGATGTGTCCAATGCTCTTAGTTTGACGAGATATCAAAGTGATCCAGAGTGGAACCTCGACAGCCGTGAAGAACATCCTAAAGTACCTAAATAGAACTAAAGAAATGTTCTTAGTATATGGGGTGATGAACGACTTGTCGTAAAAGGTTACGTCGATGCTAGTTTCGACAGACAAGGATGATTCTAAATCTCGAGTGATACGTTTATATTTTGAATGGAGGAGTCGGAGTCGAGAAGTCGCAAGCAAAGCGTGATCGCGATCTACGTGAGAAGCGAATACATGGCTGCCGAAGGCCAAGTGAAGGAGTTTGGATCGGAAACTTCATCATCGAGCTTGGCTTGGTTCCAAGTGCATTGGACCCATGGAGATATTGTGTGACAACACCGCGCCATAGCACTCGCTAAGGAACCAAGATATCATCCAAAGACCAAGCATATCAATCAAAGTTTCATATAATCCGAGATTATATAGCGATGGAGATCTGAAGATTAGCAAAGTACATACGGATCTGAATGTCGCAGATCCATTGACTAAACCTCTTCCACGTGTAAAACATGATCAACACCTCAGTGCCATGGGTGTGAGATTGTTGCCAGATGTAAACTAGATTATTGACTCTAGTGCAAGTGGGAGACTGTTGGAATTATGCCCTAGAGGCAATAATAAAGATGTTATTATTATAATTCTTGTTCATGATAAAGTTTATATTCCATGTTATAATTGTATTAAGCGGAAACATTAATACTTGTGTGGTTTGTGAACAACACCGTGTCCCTAGTACGCCTCTAAGGACTAGCTCATTGATCAATGATGGTTAAGGTTTCCTAACCATAGACATGAGTTGTCAATTGATAATGAGATCATATCATTGGGAGAATGATATGATGGACAGACCCAAACTAAGCGAAGCAATTAGATCATTTCATCGTGTTCATCTTTGTGAAGCTTTTCCTATGTCAAATATTGTATTCCTTAGACCATGAGATAATGCAACTCCCTGGTACCAGAAGAAAGCTTTGAGGTCATCAAATGTCATCCTATGAGAGGGTGATCATAAAGGTGTCTCTCAGGTGATCGGAAAGTATCTGTTGGGTTGTATGTATCGAGATGGAATTTTGTCCCTCCCAAGTCGGAGAGATATACTTCGGGCCCTCTCGGTAATCGATATCAACACCGCTTGCAAGGATGTGGTTAAGGAGTTAATCACAAAGTGATATCGGATTATGGAACGAGTAAAGTACTTGCTGTGAACGAGATTGAACTAGGTATGACGGTACCGACGATCGAATCTCGGGCAAGTAAAATATCGCGAGACGAAGGGAATATATATATGGGATTGATTGAATCCTGGCATCGTGGTTCATCCGATATGATCATCGATGAATGTGTGGGAATCAATATGGGTGCCTGCACTCACGTTGATTATTGATAGAAGATCATGTCCATATTCTCGAACCCGCAGGTCACACACTTAACGATCTCGACGCTAGGATAGATTGGATAATTGGTTTATGAATTTTTTGGAGTCTCGGATGGGATACGGATATCACGAGAGGTTCGGAATGGTCCGGAGAATAAGATTCATATAAGGCGGTGCAGTTTTGGAGTTCGGAATTGTTCCGTTAATCGGTATTGTATCGAAGCTTCTAGAACCTTCCGGAAGGGACCAACGTGGCCCCACCTTCCGGGAGGGGCATGGGCCTATGAGGGAGTGTCCTGTGCATTGGGCAGGGGCACAAGGCCCCATAGGGCCCAGCCGATTCTAGAGAGATTTGACTCGTTTAAATCTCGGATAGAATTTCTAGATAAGGAGAGTTTAAATCGTTTAAACTAGAGATAGGATTTCTAGATAAGGGAGAGTTTAAATTGTTTAAACTAGAGATAGGATTGGAGGAGGGAAGGCTGGCCACCCCCTCTATATATAGAGGGTGGTGCGCCTCCCCACACACACCTTCCTCCAAGCCCTATGACCTTGCTACCTTCCTCTCTCCCTTACATTGCTTGTAGGCGAAGCCTGCAGAAATTCTCCACCATATACACCACGCCATCATGTTGTATATCCAATCTATCTCTCACCATACTCGCTGGTCCGAGGAAGGAGGAGACGCCGAGGTGCTGCACGTGCATCTCACGGAGGCACCGCCACTTGTGGTGCTAGATCGGATCGGATCGCGAGGAGGAGCGATAGCGACTACATCACCCACGTTGACGAACGTTCCGCTGTGCGAATCTTCAAGGGTATGAAGATCTAATCCAATCTCTCTCGTTGTTTGCATCTCCTAGATTAGATCTTGGCTTTCCCTCTGTTCGCTCCGTAGAAAATTTTGATTTACTATGCCGCAAAACCCTTCAGTGATGTGTATATTGTATGCGATGATCATGTTTTGTAATGTTTCACGACTTGCATGTCGATGAGTACACAACCGGCAGGAGCCATATGGTTGTCTTTATAATTGTGTATGACCTGCGAGTCAACTTCTTATACGCCATGTAATAGCTTTACTTTATCGCTAAGTAGTTAGCAATAGTTGTAGTTGCTATTCATGGTGGAGGCAATCATGGTGGAGTGATGGAGATCATGCCGAAACGCACAAGATGGAGATCATTGCGCGAGGATTGGCTATACCATGTCACATAAAGTTATATGCATGTGATGTTTATCCCTTTATGTATCTTATTATCCTTAGATCGCGACGGTAGCATTATAAGATGATTCCTCACTTAAAGATCAAGATAAAAACTGTGTTATCCCCAAGTATGCACCGCTATAAAGTTCGTCGTGTCCAAGCATCACGTGATGATCGGGTGCTATAGACTCTACGCCACATACAACGGGTGCAAGCCGCTTTTGCACACGCGAAATACTTGGGTCTAGCTTGACGAGCCTAGCATGTCTGACATGGCCTCGAACACAAGAACCGAAAGGTTAAGCATGAGTCATATGAATGATATGATCGACACTTTGTTGTCCACCATTGAAACCACATCTCTTCTCGTGATGATCGGATTAGTGTGGTGAATTTGGATCGTGTTCACTAAACAACTTGAGGGATGTTGAATTTAGTGGAGTTCATCTAGTAATTTGATTAAGTTGAACTATTTATCATGAACATAGTCTAAATTGTACTTGCCAATACAGTAGATCACATGGCCAAGTCCAACTTCAACTTCAACGTTTTTTGAGAAGGAAAAGCTTAGAAACAATGGGTCTAACTTCACCAATTGGTTCCAATCTAAGAATCATTTTGTCCGGACAAAGGAATATGTCCTTGGGAAGCGTTAGGTGACCCCCTAATCAAGCTATGGTGATGAGAAAGCTGTCTATCGCAGCGCAAAGATGATTATGGTGTGATTAAGAGCACCATGTTGTTTGCTATAGAACCGAGCTTCAAAATCGTTTTGAAACCTATCCGGCCCTTTGAGATTCTCGAGAGCTGAAACCATGTTTGAGACTCAAGCCCGCTCGAGAGATATGAGATCTCCGAAGTTCTTTAATCGCAAGATGGAGGAAGGAGTTCCGTTAGTGAGCACGCCATAAAGATGTCGGGATACACTCAACGCCTGAGCAACTGAATGCACGATTCCAGAGGAGCTCAAGATTGGAGGTTCTGCAATCACTCCTCCCGGCTACAAAAGTTTTGTCTTGACTCATAATCGATTGGTTCCATCGATATGATCACCGAGCTCTTCGCAAAAGTGAAGGCTGCGGAAGTGGACATCAAGAAGTATAATCATGTGTTGATGGTCAACAAGCCCTCCTTTAAGAAAGGTAAGGAGCAAAGAAGCCCTTCAAGAAGGGCGGCAAGCAATGCCCTGGAGAAGAAGCTCAGTCTGGTCCCAAGCCGGACAATCGAGTGCTTCTATTGCAAGGACAAGGGTCCGAAGGCAACTGTCCAAGTACTTAGCGGAAAAGAAGCTGGCACCATCAAAGGTATATTTGATATACATGTTATTGATGTTTTCCTTACTAGCCCTCGTTGTAGTGCCCGGGTATTTGATACCGGTTGATTGCTAATATTTGCAACTCGAAGCAGAACTACTGAATAGACGGCGGCTTGCGAGGATGAGGTGACGATCTTGGCGTTGCAACGGATCAAGAGATGATGTGATGGCGTCGGCACGCTCTCCTTAGTTTTACCTTTGGGATTAGTTTTAAACCTTAATAAATGTTATTATGTGCCTGCGTTGAGCATGAAAATTATTTCTGGATCGTGTTTATTGCAAGACGGTTATTCATTTAAATCGGAGAATAATGGTTGTTCTATTTATATGAGTAACATATTTTATGGTCATGCACCTCTTGTGAATGGTTTATTTCTTCTAAATCTCGAAAGGGATGAAACACACATCCATAACATTGAGGCTAAGAGATGCAAAGTAGATAGTGATAATACTACTTATTTGTGGCACTGTCGTCTAGGTCATATTGGTGTAAAGCGCATGAAGAAACTCCATTCGATGGACTTTTGGAGTCTCTTGATTTTGAATCATTTGACACATGAACCATGCCTCATGGGCAAGATGATCAAAACCCGTTCTCCGGTATGATGGAGCGAGCAACGGACTTATTGGAAATCATACATACCGATGTATGCGCACGATGAGTGTTTACGCGGTGGATATTGCTATTTCCTCACTTTTACCGATGACTTAAGTAGATATGGGTATATCTATTTAATGAAACATAAATCTGAAACATTTGAAAAGTTCAAGGAATTTCAGAATGAAGTGGAGAACCATCGTATGAAAGATTAAGTTTCTACGATCCGATCGTGGAGGGAATATTTGAGTTATGATTTTCTCACGCATCTTAAACCAAGTGGAATCGTTTCACAACTCACGCCACCGGAATACCACAGCGCAATGGTGTCTGAGCACGGAATCGAACCCTATTAGATATGGTCCGATCAATGATTTCTCTTCGATTTGTCGTTATCATTTTGGGGTTATGCATTAGAAACGCTGCATTCACTTTGAATAGGGCTCCATCTAAATCCGTTGAGACGACACCGTATGAACTGTGGTTTGGTGCTAAACCTAAATTGTCGTTTCTTAAAGTTTGGGGATGCGAAGCTTCGTCAAGAAGTTGATGCGGACAAGCTCGAACCCAAAGCGGAGAAATGCGTCTTCATAGGATACCCTAAGGAAACTATTGGGTATACCTTCTATCACAGAACCGAAGGCAAAGTGTTTGTCGCAAAGAACGGTTCCTTTCTTGAGAAGGAGTTTCTCTCGAAAGAAGTGAGTGGGAGGAAAGTAGAGCTTGACGAGGTTATTGAACCTTCTCTTGAATTGGAGAGTAGCGCAGCACCTGAAATTGTTCCAGGTTCGCCTGCACCAACAATAGAGGAAGCTAATGACAAGGATCATGAAGCTTCGGACGATGCTGCTACTGAACGTCGCAGGTCGACAAGGTCACGTGCCCCTCCTGAGTGGTACGGCAACCCTGTCTTGACTGTCTTGTTGGTAGAAGACAGTGAACCTACGAACTATGAGGAAGCGATGATGAGCCGGACTACGAGAAATGGTGGAAGCCATGAACGAATCAAGTGGGATCCATGAGCGAAAACCAAGTATGGACTTTGGTGGACCCTCCTAGCGACGAAAGGCGTTGAATGCAAATGGATTTTCAAGAAGAAAACGGACGCGGATGGTAATGTTACCGTCTATAAAGCACGGCTTGTCGCAAAAGGTTTTCGACAAGTTCAAGGTGTTGACTACGATGAGACTTTCTCTCCCGTAGCGATGTTTAAGTCCATTCGGATTTTATTAGCAATTGCTGCGTTTCATGATTATGAAATATGGCAGATGGATGTCAATACTGCTTTCCTCAATGGGAACATTGATGAAGAGTTGTATATGATGCAACCCGAAGGTTTTGTCGATCCTAAGGATGCTAGTAAAGTATGCAAACTTCAGCGTTCCATTTATGGACTGAAGCAAGCATCTCGGAGTTGGAACCTTCGTTTTGATCAAGTGATCAAGAGCTTTGGATTTGTTCCAAATTGCTACGAAGCTTGCATCTACAAGAAAGTGAGTGGGAGCTCGGTGACGTTTCTGGTACTGTATGTGGATGACATATTGATTATCGGAAATGACATCAACCTGCTTCCCGATGTGAAGAGTTATTTGAACAAGTGTTTTTCAATGAAAGACCTAGGTGAAGCTGCTTATATATTGGGCATCAAAATCTATAGAGATAGACAAAGACGCCTGATAGCTTTAAGCCAGTACATACCTAGACAAAGTTCTGAAAAGGTTCAGAATGGATAAGGCAAAGAAAGGTTCAGTGCCTATGTTGTCAGGTAAGATATTGAGCAAGGCTCAGTGTCCAGCTACGGTAAATGATAGGGAAGCTATGAGCAAAGTGCCTTATGCCTCGGCCATAGGTTCCATCATGTATGCCATGCTGTGTACTAGACCGGATGTGTCCAATTCTCTTAGTTTGACGAGCAGATATCAAAGTGATCCAGGAGTGGAACACTGGACAGCCGTGAAGAACATCCTAAAGTACCTAAATAGAACTAAAGAAATGTTCTTAGTCTATGGGGGTGATGAACAGCTTGTCGTAAAAGGTTACGTCGACGCTAGTTTCGACACCGACAAGGATGATTCCAAATCTCAGACAGGATACGTTTATATTTTGAATGGAGGAGCTATGAGCTGGAGAAGCTGCAAGCAAAGCGTGATCGCGGGATCTACAGTGGAAGCGGAATACATGGCTGCACGCAGCGTCAAGTGAAGGAGTTTGGATCGAAACTTCATCACTGAGCTTGGCGTGGTTCCAAGTGCATTGGACCCACTGGAGATATTGTGTGACAACACTGGCGCCATAGCACTCGCTAAGGAACCAAGATATCATCCAAAGACCAAGCATATCAACCACAAGTTTCATATAATCCGAGATTATATAGCAGATGGAGATCTGAAGATTAGCAAAGTACATACGGATCTGAATGTCGCAGATCCATTGACTAAACCTCTTCCACGTGTAAAACATGATCAACACCTCAGTGCCATGGGTGTGAGATTGTTGCTAGATGTAAACTAGATTATTGACTCTAGTTCAAGTGGGAGACTGTTGGAATTATGCCCTAGAGGCAATAATAAAGATGTTATTATTATAATTCTTGTTCATGATAAAGTTTATATTCCATGCTGGAATTGTATTAAGCGGAAACTTTAATACTTGTGTGGTTTGTGAACAACACCATGTCCCTAGTACGCCTCTATGGACTAGCTCATTGATCAATGATGGTTAAGGTTTCCTAACCATAGACATGAGTTGTCAATTGATAATGAGATCATATCATTGGGAGAATGATATGGTGGATAGACCAAACTAAGCGAAGCAATTAGATCGTTCATCGTGTTCATCTTTGTGAAGCTTTTCCTATGTCAAATATTGTATTCCTTAGACCATGAGATAATACAACTCCACGGTACAGGAAGAAAGCTTTGAGGTCATCAAACGTCATCCTATGAGAGGGTGATCATAAAGGTGTCTCTCGGTGATCGGAAAGTATCTGTTGGGTTGTAGTTATCGAGATGGAATTTGTCCTCCCAAGTCGGAGAGATATACTTGGGCCCTTTCGTGTCGATATCAACACGCTTGCAAGCATGTGGTTAAGGATTTAATCACAAAGTGATATCGGATTACGAACGAGTAAAGTACTTCGTGAACGAGATTGAACTAGGTATGGCGATGCCGACGATCGAATCTCGGGCAAGTAAAATATCGCGAGGCAAGGGAATATATATATGGGATTTATTGAATCCGGCATCATGGTTCATCCGATATGATCATCGATGAATGTGTGAGTCAATATGGGTGCCCAGATCCATTTGATTATTGATAGAAGATCATGTGTGCATATTCTCGAACCCGCAGGTCACACACTTAACGTATCTCGGCTAGGATAGATTGGATAATTGGTTTATGAATTTTTGTTGAGTCTTGGATGGGATCCGGGATATCACGAGAGGTTCGGAATGGTCCGGAGAATAAGATTCATATAAGGCAATGCGGTTTTGGAGTTGAATTGTTAGGGTTAATCGGTATTGTACGGAAGCTTCTAGAACCTTCGGAAGGGACCAACGTGGCCCCACCTTCGGGAGGGCATGGGCCTATGAGGGAGTGTCTGGCGCATTGGGCCAAGGGCACAAGGCCCCATAGGGCCCAGCCGATTCTAGAGAGATTTGACTCGTTTAAATCTCGGGATAGAATTTCTAGATAAGGAGAGTTTAAATCGTTTAAACTAGAGATAGGATTTCTAGATAAGGGAGAGTTTAAATTGTTTAAACTAGAGATAGGCTTGGAGGAGGGCAAGGGCTGGCCCCCTCTATATATAGAGGGTGGTGCGCCCCCACACACACACACACCCTTCCTCCAAGCCCTAGGCCTTGCTACCTTCCTCTCCCCTCCCATTGTTTGTGGCGAAGCCTGCAGTAAATTCTCCACCATATACACCACGCGTCGTGTTGTAGATCCAATCTATCTCTCCACCATACTCGCTGGTCCGAGGAAGGAGGAGACGCCGAGTGCTGCGTGTGCATCTCACGGCACCGCCACTTGTGGTGCTAGATCGGATCGGATCACGAGGAGGAGAAGCGAGTCGACTACATCACCCACGTTCCGAGCGTTCCTGTCTTGCGAATCTTCAAGGGTATGAAGATCTAATCCAATCTCTCTCATTGATTGCATCTCCTAGATTAGATCTTGGCTTTCCCTCTGTTCGCATCCGTAGAAAATTTTGATTTACTATGCCGCGAAACCCTTCAATTTTTAATGGAATTCAAGCAATAGCTCTTAGCAACCTTCTTGGGGAAATAGACAGTATACTCTTTGTCACTAATATTAAAAATTACTTTTCCTTGATTGCAATTGATGACAACACCTGCAGTGTTAAGAAAAGGTCTCCCAAGAATAATAGACATATTATCATCTTGTGCATTTCAAGCACAACAAAATTAGTTAAAACTATGCAATTGTGAGCAAATTGAACAGAACATCCTCACATATACCAACAGGAATAGTAGTTGACTTATCAACCATTTGCAAAGATATATCAGTTGGTATTAATTTTCTAACTGGAATCTCTTATAGAGAAAAAGGCATAACACTAACTCCACTCCCAAATCACATAAGCGGTTCTAACATAATTATTCTTAATAGAGCACGGAATAGTTGGTATACGGATCACCAAGTTTCTTTGGAACCTTATCATTGAAGGAAAGTAGTAGAAATCTCCTCATTAGGAATCTTCCTTTTATTAGAGACAATATCCATAATATACTTTGAATAGGAGGCAACTTAAGAGCATCGATCAAAGGAATTTGCAAAATAAAGGCTTCATCCACTCACAAAACTTATTGTAGTGCTCTTCCCCTTTGACTTGTGTTTTCTTACTGGAAAAGGCATAGGTTTCTGCACCAAGGTTCTCTCTTTACCATGTTTATTAGCAATAAAATCTTCCTTTGTGTACCTAGTGTTTTAGTGTGGTTCTCGGTTCTTCCTCAACTTCTCCTCATTATCGAGCATCATTTTTATCATTACCACTCTCGGTGTCGATCGAGACAAATATACTATTAGGATCTACAGCGAGTTCAAGTGATTCCTCAACTATTTTATGTTTCTTTTCTTTCTCTTACGAGGACTACCACTATCTACTTGTTGGAAATCCTGCTCAATTCTTTTGGGTGTCCTTGAGGATATAAAGGATCTTGAGTAGCTATACCACTCCTAGTTCTAATTCCATAAGCATGTTTATCTTGGAAGCATTAACTAGCATATCCTTTTGTACCTTAGCAAGTTGATCAAGTTGAGGTTGAACCATTTGAAAGTGTTTACAAAGCATTTTAATATCATTATAAGTTCTTTCCACAATATCTTTCAACTCATTGATAGCTCTAGAGTTTTCCAATAAATGATTCTGAATTTGTTTATTAAAATTACCTTGCTTAACAATAAAAATGTCAAGTTCCTCTAAGCATTGATCAGGAGGCTTACTATAGGGAATATCACCTTCATCAAAGTGTTGGAGAGAGTGTACCTCAATATTAGATGAGTGGGGAATTGGCTTACATAATTCTTCTATAGGAGGTAGATTCTTCACATCTTCAGCTCTAATACCTTTCTCCTTTAGACACTTCTTAGCTTCCTTCATCACTTCATCATTTAATGCAATAACTCCTCTTTTCTTTGGTGTTGGTATTGGAACTGGTTCAGGAATAACTGGTTCAGGAGTAATAGGCTCAGGTGTATTCAGCTCACTTGAAGTCCAATCATCATAATTCTTGCTTATTTTAGCCATTAATTCTTTAGCATCAGTAGGAGTTCTTTTCCTGAAAACATAATCAACAAAGCTATCTAGGTATGTCCTAGAATCGTCAGTTAGTCCATTATAATAAATATCAAGCAACTCATTCTTAGGTAATGGACATCCAGGATACACATGAATCAAGGCACAGAACCGTGTCCATGACTCAGGCAATTTCTCTTGTTTTCCCTGTTTAAAATCAAAAAGTCTCTGCAAAGAAGCATGTCTAGCACTAGAAGGAAAATATTTCTAGAAGAAAGAAGCAATCAAACAATCAGGGCTATCAATGGAACCAGGAGGTAATCTATTAAACCAAGCCCTAGCTTCTCCTTTTAGTGAAAAAGGGAAGATCTTAGCAACAAAGTACTTGCGCATCTTAAAATCATCAGAGAATAAAGCACTCATAGTAGAAAGCTCATTCATATGAGCCACAACACTCTCATTTTCAGTCCCACAATAAGGTTCTTTCTCAACAATATCCAAGTAGGATAATTCAAGAGATAAATCATAATCTTTATCTTTAATAGCTATGGGAGAAGTGGCAAACTTAGGATTAGGGGACAACTTAGGAATAATGGTGTGTCTAGAAAGGAGACTCTTAATAGCACTAGTACCATGTGTGTTTCGACACTCTTCAACAAATTCATCAGTGAACTCAATGTAACCATCATTAATATCATAACTCTCACTAGACTCAGGTGAGCTAACAGGTGTAACAATGTCTTCACTAGGAGTTTCGGTATTTCTTAGACTGGCCATAGTAGCATCTAGAAAAGGACCTAATGAACCACTTGCATCAAGCACAGTAGAAGTAACATCATAAGGATCAAAAGCAGTTTCAGACTCAGCAGTAGTAGCAGTGTGTATAGCATGTGTATGTGGTGGTGGTGCAACAAGCTTACTCATAATAGACGGTGAATCAAGAGCAGCAGAGGTGTTTAGGACTGTACCTCTTCTTGTATTGGATGGTAAAATAGGTAACTTTCCATCACGAGGCTTCCCCATGATGAAAGGAGTAGCAGTGAACAATAATAGATCCAAGTGAACTTACAAATAAAGCTATGCTCCCCGGCAACATCGCCAGAAAATAGTCTTGATGACCCACAAGTGTAGGGATCACAGATCTTCGTGGGTAGTATTACCCAATTTATTGATTCGACACAAGGGAGCCAAAGAATACTTGCAAGACTTAACAACGAGTTGTCAATTCAAACACACTGTAAATAGTTCTTGCTCGGTAGCAATAGTTTGGTAGTAGCAACAAAGCAACAACAATGAGAACAAGAGCAATAGTATGATGTGATGCTTGATGGGATTCGAGTCACGGTAGGCATAGGGATGGATGGACGGACGTTGCATGGAAAAGTCTAAACATGTAACTTCAAGATCTAGGGCATTACCGATAAATAATAACAAGCATCCAAGTACTAAACAATCCTAGGCATGTGCTCCAAATATATTCATACGTGCGCGCAATGAGAACTTGCACAACATCTTACATCAATGAGCCCATGGCAGCGAGGCCTCTAGGGAACTACTAGCAATTAAGGTGTTCCTTTTAATAGAGCACCGAAGCAAAGCATTAACACTCCATTAACACATGTGATCCTCACACCATAGCCATCCCCTCCGGTTGTCCTAATTATTGTCACTTTGGGGCCTTTAGATCCGGACAATAATATGTGTACATAACTTGCCGATAAGATCACAAACAATACTATCATAATGATTCAATAATAAATTCAGATCTGAGATCATGGCACTCGGGCCCTAGTGACAAGCATTAAGCACAACAAGTTGCAACAAAGTCAAATAGCACTAATAGAGATACTAGGCACTATGCCCTAACAGATCATATTCGATTACATGATAGAATTCATCCAATCCCTACCATCCCCAAGTCTACAGCGGCGAGAGCTCGAGTCATCACTACTAGGCTCGAGAAGGAGCACCAGGATGACAACGAGCGCTTCCTCAAAACCGAGCAGTGGTCGGCGCCACGATCAGCGGTGTCTTTGCCGAGCATGCCGTCAGCATGATCAAGCAGGAGGCGATGACTACCGCTTTCGGCGGCTCCATCTCTTTTGATGGCGGCGTCACTCTTCGTGGCATGGCCATGCCGGCACGTCCTCTACCGACTCTGTCACTTCCACGCCTAGCGGCCGACCACCAGCTTATCCTAGGACGCCACAACCTTGCTTGGAGTTCACGGTAGGAAATCCTCGCTCTCCCGGTTCGTCCATCCCTGCACAGCGTCGTCGTAGGTGGGAGAGCCCGCCATTGACCTGAACCGCACTCCAACCACCGCGAACGGAACCCTAGAGGCGTCGATGAAGAGGTGGTCCATATCTACCGCGAACATGTCAACACTAGTCAACATGTTCGACGAAATGCTCGTCGAGTCGTCGGCCGCCAACGACACGGTATGTCACCACATTTTTTCGCCATTGCCAGTATACTACACCCGCTTATTTATGATGGCCAAATTGGGTGTAGGATTTCTTGGCCAACGATGGCAAGGACGCCCTGCAGGACATGATCAATGCGGGTGGCCACGGCTATGCCGACGACGACGAGACCGAGCGAGAGACGCAGCAAGAGACCTAGCACGATGCCTACAACATTGTGGACGAGGCATTGTTTGGAAATGATGGCACTTCCATGGGTGAGGGGGTCACAGCCGCGTCATTGGCCGCTTCACTCGCGACGTCATTTGTCGACAGTAAGAAGGTGAGCCAACGAACCGCAAGCTACACCCCTGATGAGGACAAGCTCCTATGCAAGGAATGGATGGAGATTTCACAAGATCCACTATGCGATGCCGAGCAAAAGGGATTTGCATATTGGAAAAAGGTGGGAAAGTTCTTTCATGAGCATAGGAGATTTGGGAAGGATGCCTTCTATAGCGATCTAAACGATCTCTCCCTCTCCAAGCGTTGGGCCACCATCCATGCCGAGTGTACCAAGTTCCAAGGCTCCTACGAGATGGTGACGAAAAGGAAAATAAGCGGCATGCATCTGGTTGACATGGTAAAAACTCTTCCTCTCTTTGTCGATGTCTTGCATTTGCATTGAGCCATTGTTGGCATCCATATGTGTAGGTCATGAAAGCTATGGAGCAGTTCAACACAGTGAATGATAACAAGGCATTCACGTTGACCCATTGTTGGACATTGATTAAGGACACCAAAAAAATGGAGATTAGTTATGTCCTTTGGAAAGAAATGGACAACAAGAAGAAGGGCAAGAGCAATGCTTCGACGGGCAGTGTCATCGACCTAGACGACGACAATGATGAAGGCTTCGTCAACTCTGCATGCAACGGGACTGCCAGCCGTGCCCGTTGGCCTGGTGACCACAAGGCCACGAAGGCCGACCTCGCCCGCCAGGCTGGTTCCTTGGCATTCCAAGAGACCTTGAAGAAGATATTGGAGAAGAAGGAAGAGGTCATCGCCGAGAAGGAGGAGAGGTGGCACAAAGATAAAGAGGCCGCCGCCAAAATCTTTGTCGAGCAGCCGACGAGGTCTATCGAGGTGGAAGAGACCAACGCCAATGCTAGGATAATGGAGATCGAGGCCAAGCCAAAGGCGAAGGAGGCCGAAGCCAAGGACAAGGAGGCCGAGACCAAGTATAGGGTGCTGGAGCTAAAGACGAAGGCAAAGGAGGTCGAAGCCAAGATCATGGCCAAGGATAACGTCATCATGCTCACCGACCTGGATAGCATCGTCGACCCCGATCGCAGGGCTTGGGTCACGAGGAGGCAGCAGACCATCAGGGCTCGTGATGCGTGAAGGGCAATGGCGACGGCGGATGCAACTTTTTGGCAGAGAAGCTGCCATTTTTTGTGGACATTGTGTATGATATTGCTCTCTTTTGCATATTGTTGGCGATGCCCGAAGGGCGATGGAACGTCTCCCATGTTATTTCATAGTCAATTTGTGTGTTTTTGGCTTGTCAATTTGACACTTTCAAATTGCAATCCCTTTCCCAACGATGACGCCAATGAAAACCGGGGCGGACAGATGGGTTGCACTTCTGGACGCGGTCAGCCGGACAGACCGGACCACGACCCAAAAGCGACCACGATCCGACCCAAACGGACAGAAACGAACCATTTACGTCGGTCGGTTGGGTCAGCCCGATGGAGATGTCCTACAAATGCGCCCACTATTTTGTTTGTACATGTCTCCTTTTTATTTTATTTTTCTGAGTGGATCATGTCTCCTTTTTAGATCAATACAGTTGGTTCGGCTAGAGATGTTCTCACGTACCAATATCATATACTCCCTCCGTCTAAAAATAACTAACACAGATTTGTCTAAATTATTCTATAGCTTAAGTTTGGTCGCATGCAAGCGTTCTGAGGCTATCTGCCGTTAATGTAAATCTGTCAGGTGGGTCCACCTCCGTTGACCGTGAATCCATTTCAGTCACTGCATCCGGATGAAGGCAAACCCTATATTCCCTTTGCTTTCCTTATCCTGCACCGCGTTCTCCTCGATGGCTGCTCCATCGCCTCTTCTCCGCCACATCTCCGATAGGTTTGTCGCAGCCGAGCATGTTGTCACTGCCTCTCCCTCACGATCCTTCTCCACCCCTTCTTCCATGCCCTCATATCTTTCATATGGCATATGGCGGGTGACAGGGGCGCCGGACAAGGTATCAACGTGGAACCGGCTCGAACAAAACCCGGCGGCCTCCTGATGGTGCTATAACTTAACTACATCTGCCTCCTATAGATTTTCTACTAGACTGGAGACTGATATATTATAGCCTAGTAGAATAAAATGTAGGCAGCAAGGCCAAGCTTGCCTTTTGGTCTAGTTTAAGTGTATCTCGACATGTTTTAGTGTATTGATACATTTGTATCTAGATGAACTCAAGTCGGTTATTTATAGACCAAGGGAGTGCTACTGCTCTATCATTAAACTCGTACTGAACTTGTTCGCAATATGATTAAGCTGCTTCACATCAGCACATAACCGCTGGTTAATGGCTACAAGCGTGAAAATATTATCTCCGGGATTTGCACATAAGACGCGATCTGGTTAGTACACCCGTTCCAAGAGCTACCCGCAGAATATTGTGGTATGGTGGTATCGACGAGATCAATTGGTAAAGAATAACATCGCGCAGGTATTAAGTAACAGCCATGAGACTGTGCGCGGGAAATTTATATAGTGCGGGCATATGCAGTTGCAGATGAGATGTGGACATGCAGTCTATAAAATTCCTAGGAGGGGGAACGCATGACGCATGGAGAGCGCGTGCGAGGGGTCGCTCACGAATGCTATTTTTTGGTTACTGGGTGGCGACATATTAATAGATTTTAAGATAGATACTTTTTTATTACTCCTCATTTTTTGAAGTTTGATACTTGTCTCAACTATCATTGATCCGTGATTGTAATACTTTGAATCTCTTGAATTTCGTAATAAAGCAGGTTGTGTCCATCTGTTGATGCAGAGGCCGGGTCTTACCCGATTTCTATAAAAAGAAAAAAACACTTATGAGAAAACCATAGAACGCCATCAACACTCTCACCACATGGGCCAAGATCACAACTCTAATTGAGGGCAAGTAAAGGTCATCAAAGGCACCAACTATTAGCACAAATAAAAAAGGTGACCTAGTCCGCCAAACTAGCCGGTCTCCCACTACTTACAGAGAGAATGACGCCGCGACTATTGTGGAAAGAGTAGACTGTTGTGTGCCACAAGACCCGTGCCAAAAGCAACACCAAGCATGCTGGTGACGAACACCAAGAGCAACCTCGTTCGTCCACGCGACACAAGGTCAGACACAATCGATGTTGCAGAACACTTTGAGCCACCACCCTGATTCAACGCTCCGTCGCACAGGGCCGTCTCTTTGACATATCATCACTCGCTCGACCTGGTGG
Organism: Avena longiglumis; assembly: GCA_030063025.1. NCBI lineage: Eukaryota > Viridiplantae > Streptophyta > Magnoliopsida > Poales > Poaceae > Avena > Avena longiglumis. The sequence goes on along the minus strand of CP125976.1, from coordinate 544,769,029 downwards.
AACCATAAAATGCTCATTTTAGTACATTGCTTGCCTTGTGTCATCCTAACTTTGTTAAGTTACGCTCTTTACTGGTTTCGGCGCTGCTTTTTGATCGATAGATGTACGTGCTGATGAAACTCTAACTTTCGGTGCGAGGTGGATTAATTAATATTTACTAGCAGGATACCCGTCCACTGCTATGGATTGAAAAACCAATAACTAAAAATAAACACAGAGTATGTTAAAGAAAAGGCGATATACATATAGCTGGAGACGTCCTCCGTGCCTCCGTGGGATGTCTTTAGGTAAGCATCAGTATTTGGCTATTTGCAGTCTCGCCCACTAATTTTGCTTAGGACCCGAGTTTTTGTTATTTATTTCGAGACTGAGCGTGCTGACCCGAGTATTGTTTGGGGGCATAATTATTCTTACTTTGCAACGTTTATGTTTTGTACTTATGTCATTTTTAATATATGTTGACAAGGGAGTGTTTACTATTATGTGTTGTTTAGGAGCGACATGTTTATATTGTGTGGATATGCCTAGTCACACTTTCGTGCCTCTGGGTTTTCGTAGTAGTCTCGGCACAAACCTTTGGATCCGTCTTTGGAGATCAGCCGACTTTGTTACTGGTATCCTAGTTGGGTGGCCCCCTTAACTTGCTTGTAGTGCTTGGAACGGTCATGTGATGATACCCCATTTTCCATTTGATTTGCTTATGTCGGGGTTGATCGAAAATGTACCTCTACAAGGTAAATCTTTTGAAAAGCGTGTTCATGTTATGAACAATTCATGAACATAGTTTATCGATTATAGACAACTTTCATATAAGTAATAAGAAATTCAGTAGTGAGATGGTACTACTACAACAAAAATATAAAAGTGCCAACACGATGAGTGCCCAACGTTACTTTCGGTATGGGAATGAGAGAGGGTAATGTAGGGTTATGCGTATGGTCAGTGTTTATCATTATATAGCTATTGTTTGACGCTCTCTTATCTTCTTATGATTAGAAGGAAGTTGTACTTTCTCTATATAGTGGCGGAGCTTAGTCTTCAGGCCACCTCCCAAGCTCCGCCACTGTCTCTATAGTATTGTTACGTGCTACTCGTGTTGCCGCTTAACCCTTCTCGTTTAGTTGTATAAAGACTTGTTGAGTATCATTTTTACTCATGCACGTCTTGTTGTTGTAATTTAGACTGCAGGGATCACACTGTAGGAGGCTACTCGAAGTTGAGGACTTCATTAGCAAGGTTATCCTTTCGCTTGGCTTGGCTTGGGCAGGGTTACAAACACCATTGATTATTTGAAAGAAGCTTGGGCTCATTTGTACTTTCATTCGTACTCGGACGCTATTTCACTTTGAAAGTGTAAGATGGTTAACCTAGAGGGGGGGTGAATAGGTTTCTACAAAATTATTTATAATCTCTTGCAAGTTTTAGGCTTTGCGGAATATAAGTGAGCCTAAATGCAAACTAGGTGAGGCAACCTATATGATGAACAAGATACTTCAAGCTCGAAGGCTATCACAAGGTAAACAACACAAGTAAGAGATCGGTTAAGGAATAACTGAAGCACGCGAGGACGAAGATGTATTCCCGTGTTCACTACCTTTGGGAAGGGGGATACGTCATGTTGGAGAGGTGTAAGGTTCCACGAAGGATTCCTCACGCGCCACAAAGGCTCACCTTATTCTCCGAGCCTATCCCACGAAGGAATAGCTCACTTACTCGTGGTAGAATTTAAGGTTGTCTCCAAACCCTCACAAACTTTCCACTGAGCAAATCACAAGCCGAATGCCTCCGGGCGACCCTAGCCGCCTAGGGTTTCCCACAAACCCAAGAGTAACAAGCTAACTCGATGAACTCAAGGGGGAATGAACTTTGGCTTGGTGGAAACGTAGACCGGTACCTCCTCTTCCTTTCTACCAAAGGGATTTGGATTTGGTTGGGTAGAATGGGAGATCCTCAAGCTTTTGTGTTTCAGCAATGGGAGAGAGAGAAAAAGCTTCACAAAATGAAATGTTTTCTCAAATGCCTAACCCCATAGTGGAGAAGAAAGGAGTATATATAGTATGGGTGGAAAAACAGCCGCCGTTTGGGGTTCCTGCGACAGAACCGGCAATAAGTCCGGTCGGACCGAGTTGCTCACCGAAATTTTTGGCGACAGCTCCGGTGGACCGGACCACACGCCGGAATTTTCGGTGGCGAACAACCGAAAGGCCATTCTGTAAGCCATATCGGTGTGCACCGAGAATTTCCGATGGCGACCAGAAATTCCGGCGACAGCACCGACGCCGCCGGCCCTTTTGCCGATTTCGCAGAAGCCCCTTTTTGACTCATTTTTCAGGGCTATCTTTCTCTCTTTCTTCGAAAGGGTGTGTGGTGGTGGATAAAGAGAAGTATATTTGGTGTGGAACATCCCCAAAGAGCGCATCGAGATCATCCCTCTTAATAGTGCGGTGTTTCCTATTTGACTCAAGAGTAAATAAGAGAGAATAATAAATAACACCACCGTCTCTCCATATAGAAACGAATGGGGGGTCACCCATCGCCTTTCACCAATAGCATGCGGACTCTCACCTGTAGACAAGCTAATAGAAACATTAGTCCGCTCTCTAGCCTCGATGTCATAGTTAACCAAAACACTAGATAATGGCTATTTGCCCTTTCAATCTCCCCCTTTTTGGTTAACGATGACAAATCGAGCTAGAGTCAAAACAGATATTATGATACGATTAGATCTAGCACATAATAGCAAGCACATAGTGATAGGAAATCCAGGTACAATAAGAGGTCTGCAGAGTTGTCCAAACACACACACAAATAGTTCGATAAAGCAAATAAAAGCACAAGCCCATGAAATGCAAATGAACAAAGTAGGGCTTGTGCAAGAGGCAAGTCATGAAAGAGGCGACTCTACTCTCTCTCCCCCTTTGGCATCGAGACCAAAAAGGGAGAAAGAAGTGGAGAAAACGATCTAGCCAGCAAAGTTGTCTTCATTGTCATCATCATCATCTCCTTCCTCCTCTTCTTCTTCGTCGTCACCCTCCTCTTCGTCTCTAAATGCATCCTCATCATCATTACACGTGGGTGTAGTACGAGAGGAACTGGAAGTGGCAAACTATAACATCCCAGCATTAGAGCTTAGAAATAAGCTGAACCCAGATGTGTGCATTGCATTCATGCATAGAAAATCCGAATAATTTTCGCGCTTTTAAACAAAACTTATCAAAGTGGTTGAAGCTTCTCTCAACTTGATGGAATTGAAGTAGATCATCAAGTTGACTGTGATAAGTTTCAATATAACCTTTGCTAAAACCTTATTTGGGTAAACATGAATTGATCTAAGGATAGATCAAATATAATAAAAGGTTACTCATAATGCATTGCTTAAATGTCTAATATCTGATCCTTAAGGGATCATATCCTAATATTTAGCACAACAACTCATAATGCCAAGTTAAGATTACAACTTAAGCAATAAGAATGTAACGACTAATCCTGGCCTATCTTATTCTTAACTATTCTTAATATGGGTATCATGGTAATACCAAACCTTAACTCTTTAGTGAGTTTGAGTAGGAAAGAAACTAAGTCTAGATCATTCACCATATATCTTTCTTTCCATATCAATCCTTATCATATCTATTGAGCTATATTCCAATATTTGTTGTTCATCAATGTTGAGAAATCAACTATTGATTCATCAGATCTCAATCTATCAACTCTTGACCATATCATAGTTTACACTTAAGTGCCTATAAAGAAACAACTAAGTAGAGGTAATTAGTAATGCTAGTCTTAGATATTATCTATAGGATGGGAGTGATTGAAGAGAATTAAATCAATGTGATAATTGATGGAGTTAAACTCACTCCTGAATGGATAGAAGAGTTATTTGAAATAAGATATAGGTGGTAGAATAGAAGATTACTAGGATGAACCCTGAAGATAGTTACCAGTAGTAATTCTATTAGACCAAGTGGGCATAGTCCATGAATAACAACCTTAATCCAATTAGAGATATTGAGAAGATAATTTCAATACAATTGCAAGGTTGTATTGATGAAGTCTTGATTAGCCAATTTGAAACCTAAGCTATAAAGGATTAAAGGATTATAATGATCATGCCTTACTCACCAGGATTGTCCACCTATATCTAGTATAAATGATATTGGTGGGTAGAACATGATGGAAACCCTCGTAGAGATAAGTTATCCTAGAGTAGTCATTATAAGCCACATTAATATAATGAGAGGTTGGAGTGTGAGTCAATAGAGTAAAGTAAATGTACAAGATGATTCAATTAAAGCTAGTATAGCATGGAGTTATGGAAGTAGTGTTATTCATCTTAAAGAGTAGTAAGCTTTAGAGAAAGGTAGTTTGATGTACACATCTGATGGAGAAATATTAGTGATGGATGATTAAGGAATATTATGAGTGGAGTTTGAAGGAACTACTTGTTGGATAGAAGGTTATCAACAGTAGAGTAGTGGATATAACCAAGTATGGATATGAGAAAGCTATAAAAGCTTCAGTGTCAAACTCATTGGATTCATCCATGAGTTTAGAAGAATGATATGTGAATAAGAATATTTTTGTAAAGGAAAGCTCATCATGTTAACCATGATGATAAATAGGAACAAATAGTATATCTAGGAAAGGAATTCCTTAATTAGAAATCCAGGATTGTAAATTATGGAAAATAGACATTCTTGGAAAAACACCCAACTCTAAATCTCAAACCAAGTATAATATCCATTCCATGTTATGAATTCCTCATCTTATATCTATATCACTTAATAGGAATATTTTCCTATAACAAAATTACACAAGCACATCTCTGACAATTCCAGTTATCATAATTATATGTGCTTAGGAGTATCTTTATCAATTCTTTTCTATAAAACATTTTAGATATAAATTTTATTTTAAAAAGGTGATGTCATTGAAAATCACAAACAGAAGACAATATGCTTAGTTATTAAATCTTTACTCACATCAACAAAGAATAGAAGTAAAATTAGAACCCTAAATTCTAGGGTAAGTATTTACAATTCAAACCCTAACTTCTATGTTAGTTATAATAAAATATATCCATTGTTATTTCCTAAATTCATGGGAATAATATGAATCATATTAATTCCCTAGAAACTTTAATTATCAAACAAAAATAAAGGATCACCATATAAAAATCTCCTAAATATTATGAGTTAATGAGAATCAAATCTCATGAGTTAATAATAATGCATCCTATGATAAGTTTATGGATTTAGCTCGATTAAATGCATATTGAAAGCCTTACAAATAATAATAGGAAAAGTATATTCATAAAGAAAATAAAGAAAACATAACATTATACAATAAAAGTTCACAGATGATACTAAATACATTTTAGTATTACTACAATTATCCAGCAAATTAATTCTACAAAGAAAAGTTCAAATTAAAGATTATATACAAATCTGAAAAGGAAAACAGAAAATAGAAAAAGGGAAAACAAATAAAAACAAAACCTGGCCGTGGCCCAACTCCTCTTTCCTTATCTGACGCCCATGTGCAGCCGACAAAAGCCCAACAGCCAGCCCAGCTCGTTCTCTTCAATGACAGACATGTGGGACCAAAGCAGGATCGCGGGTTGAGAGGAAAGAAATGTCAGGGGGGTTCTGCTAAACCATCGTCATCGTCTTCCTCCAGCTGGAAGCAGCTCGGTGGCGATGCCGAGGCCGTCCGCCTTCGTCCTTGCACCAAGTTCCACGCTGTCGTCGCCAGGAGTGGATAAGGAGGCCAAGGCGATGTCCCTGCTCGTCCTCATCCCCATTTCTCCCTCTGAAATCCTCTCTCTCTCGAGTTCTTCTTCTTCACCGAGAACCCTAGCTCGGAGGTGAGATGGTGCCGGCGATTCCGTGCTCACCTCGGCCAAATAAGACCACGGTGGAGACCGCCGTGCTCTTCTCGTTCAATTGGCCCAACTCGCACTAGCAGAGGAGGTGTAAATCAACCCAATCGCACTCTCGGTTCCCGGCGCTGTTCGTCAATCTCACTGTCGTCTCCGACCTCGCCTCGCCCTATCGACCACACCATCGTGTTCCTGGTGAGTCACTGAATCTCCTCGCATGCGTAGATGCTTTGTTTGCTTCCTAAATCCACGCCACCATGATCACCCGCAAGCACCGCCGCATGAGCTCATTGTCGGTTGCTCTCCGATGACCAAAAATCACGCGCCACCACTATTTTACTCGCCTTGTTGTTCGGTTGAACAAGCCCTCCACACACTTCGCTCGCCCGCTCTCCTCCCGTAAATGCCATGCCACCGGTGAGGTGGCGTGGTGATATCACCACCGCGTCATCGTGTTTGACCAGTCTTTGTCTCGCGTGGCGATGACATGGCCTAGGGCCCATATGTCATTGTCGGGGCGAGAACTAGGGTCGATAACAAACACATTTATTAATCTGAGAGCTGAGGTGGCCTCTGGCCCACTAGTCAGTGACTAGGGCTAGGTATGGGTGCGGTGTAAAAGGTTATTTCCTGTTTAAGAAAGAATAAAAGATATAAATCCAAATATACATATTCCAGAAATTAAATAAAATGATTAAAAATTGTTAAATCTATAACTTTTGATTTATAGTTCAGAAAAATATGTATAATATATGAAAATCTTTAGAAAAATAAAATCTATAACTTAAAACTATTATTAAACATTATTATGTTAACAATTTAAATAATTATTATTTAATACATATTTTAAAGGTAATAAAACTTTGATAATTCCTATTTTCATAATGGTAAATGTTAAGAATATAAATAAATACCAAAAATCTTGGAAAAATAAAAACAATATTTTAAAAAATATAATCATGTATTATTATTATTTCACTTAATTAAATATTTATTATTTATTAAGTAATTATAAAGTAATAAAAATTGTCAAAATCATATCTTATTATTATAAATCACAAAAATAAATGTAATATACCAAAATGATCACAAAAATAATATCTAAATATTAAAAATATAATATTCCACTTTTGAGTTAAATAAAAATTCAAATACTTTAATAACTCAAATTTAAACTTATTTACTTAAATGATAATTCATATAAGGGTAAATAAAAATTGATAATATGTCTAAAATTAACCAATTGAGTCTAATAAATAATATTAGTCTTCAACAATAATAATATGAAGTCAAAATAGTTTAACACATTTTAACTACAATTTTATTGAATTATCCTCAATCATAGGTGTGTAATATTTTCTAAAAGAGAATCCTTATCAAATCTAAAATCATGAAGAATAATTTGTAGTTAAATAAAAACTTATTTCCTTTACTTTAATCACAAGTTTATCAACATACTAAAACACTATAATGAACTTATAAGCAATCAAGTAACATTACTCCATGATTTACAAACTATGACCACTCATCCATAAAAGGGGCAAGTGATACTATTCCATTATAAAGTCAAGAAAACCACCACATCAAAGAAAAATATAACCATTCTTAAGTAACCTTAAGGCAACATTACCAAGTCCACAAAGTACAAATGTTATAAGCATTATACTTTCAAACTATCTATGTTTTAAAGTTAACTTTAGTCTACAAGACTCTAAATATAATACTATAAACATTGTTAAATGTTTTATAGTTAACTTTGGTATGATATAGTTAAGTCATAAAGCATCTCAAGCCCAAACTATTCAAGCAAGCACAAATAATATCAACCAGACTCAACTAACCACAAAGGTTGTTTAGACATTAGAAAATAAATCTTTTCTTCAAACGTTATTCTTTTTGCCACTTCAAACAAGAACTCTTATATAAGCAATCTTGAGTAGCATCTCACATTTGTGTGTGTCCTATAGTTTTAGGATATTGTAATTATATGATTGTTTCACACACACACTCACAAGCCTTAATAAGAAGCACGAGTATAAAACTCATCCAAAAGTACAACACATTTCAAATACATCATTTCTAGTACCCAAACACTAAAACAACATTATCCCCGGGATTCGCGTTTATAAAATGCATCACATTACTTATGGATAAGAATATATTGCTTCTTTAAACATTAGTCCTTACCGGACCAATGATGCTGATTTCAAATATTGAATCTTATATCATCTTGAAGACCGTGAGTGCATAATCTTGCAATCACAAAAGGCAAGTTCACACTTGCTCATGTCCTTGGTTATTTTACGTAAAGTATTTTACAAATCCAATGTGGACATCACCTACATTTGAAAAAGGTCCAAAAACACTATTTTCATAATAATGTGATTATAGGTTATTACCATGAGGTAATAACTTAATATAAAAGTTCCGGTGGTAAAGGAACATATTATCTAGGACTTAACAACCAATGTCGCCAGTGATTCTTGCGCCGTATATTATGCGCTAACCATGAGATTTGGAATGGGACGAAGAAGTAAGTTGTATCTTCTTCCTCTCGCATGAAGCCGGATGTGCAGGTCGTGGTTGTTATCCTCGTAGCGTGCATATTAATTGGTAATTCGTAGAGGATATGCAACATATGGTTGGGAACTCTTAATGTCCCACGATAGTTCTGGCATCTAACAGTTTGTACAAACCATTGTCGTAATCCAATATGTGGGCATGGTGTACACCAAGGAGGCATGCGAGGTCGCGAAGGGGGCAGTGATTGGCTTGGATCATCTTCTGGGCCCCACATCATGGAATTGTGGACAGGAATAAGATGCCCGGTTGTGAAACAAAGAGTTGATCTTTCATTGGTAAAGTAACGCATCTCTGCAGAGTGTAAGAAATATAACTTGTTACTGCTTGTTAGGGAAGGAGCTATGACGCGTGATAAGGAACTCCATGAAAGTTCTGGTAAACCCGTGAAGGCTGACGGACATAGTCTTTCAGAATAAAAGCAACCTTTGAAGAAATGTTTATGAAAACTTGCATTGCCTATGACTTATGGTCGGTGGCTGTAGTTATCATGCATCAAACACTCCTTTTCTAGTGAACTTGCTGAGTATGATCGTACTCAAAGTATCTTCTTAACCCTTGCTAGATTCTGAAGCCGGAATAGACAACATCTACATCAAGTTATGCTCCAGGAATCATCATCCAAAGCTAAAGCTCTTCAACAAAGACAAGGAAGTCAACAAATACCTCAACTCAAGTGAAGACGAAATTACTAATTAAATAGGAATATACTCTCTAACCAAAGAACCTATTTCTGTAGTGCATTGCAGTAACAACAATGTCAGCCCTTTAGTTAAGATACCATTCTTAGTAGCATATTAGTTCTTGTGTTGTTCATCTTTGACCCTTCTTTGTAAGAAGTTCTTTCTATCTCTTTAACCTAGAGTGTTCTCTGGATCTTGTGTGAAGAGTGAGTTGTAACCTTTAGACATGTATTGGACCCGCTGTGTTTCTGTTGAGCCATTATGAGGGATGTAATACTAGTGAATGGTGTTTCATTGGTGTTATGTCAACGACTATAGTATACTACATCATGCAGTGGTATGTTGGGTCACCACACAAGCCCGGGGAACATAGATGGATCAAATCCCCTAAACATGTCCTCATCCAGCGGGGGCTTCTCAAAGTTGACATAAGGGACAGGAGCTAGAGCATTGCCACTGGTCGACCACGCTCTGTCAAGAAAGCATTGTGTTGCCTCCTATTCTCCTGACTGAGCTCCAAACTACGATGGGCAACATCATAGGAAGAGCGACACATATCCCACAATCTGTTGAAGAACCGGGCAAGACCTTTATTGTGAGGAAGAGCACGGGGAAGGTCCCTACGAGAGCGCGAGCCACCAGCAGAAACATGATCATGAGCAAGCTTGGTCCGGCGTTCAGGTGGCATCATCTGAGGGAGATCCACATGAGAGCCCCGACGAGGTAAGGTGAAATCCTCCATATCTTCAGGCGGACCTTTGGGGATAGCAGATGCAGGAACGGTGGCCTCAATCAGACGCTGAACATACTGACAAAAATTGGGAGTCATGCGCTTCTCAATGGACCGCTGAATCTCACAGTAGATGAAATCACACATATTGATCTTCCGGAGGCGACGAGGCTCATAGTAGTACAGCAGATTCTTGTGGTGACCGCGGACATCAACAACATCACCCTCCTTGCTCACAATATTGTAGCGGAAGAACCGAGCAAGCACCATATAGTAGTAGTACATGCCTGACAAGCTGGGAGGTTGATGGCTGGGCTCACTGGGATAGCAGAAAATGAGCTGGTTGTCACTGAAGGCCTTCTCAGAATGAATGCAGAAGCCAGAGACACGGTCAGGAGGGTAACCGGGGCATGGCGAGAAAGCATCAAACGAAGCAGTACGGATTGGTTCCGGTCATCAAGTGACATGAGCCTCATCGGTGTGAAAGTAAGCGATGTAAGAACTAGCGAATGAGATCTGACATTAGCTTGACCTTCATAGTAGCAATAGCAAAGACATCCATCTGCTTCAGGGCCACATCCACATGCTCGAAATCGGAAGAGAGGTAATGAGCATAGTGGTCCTCATTGAGATATTTGGGAGGAACAAAGAAACCCCGCTTCATGCGAGTTGGCTCATTGTAAAGGTCATTCCAAAAGCACTTCTGAGTGTCAGTCCAGAACATCTTGTCATCCCCAAGATAAGTGCGGTTGGGAAAGAGGTATGGATTCTGCCTCCTCAAGTCCCGCCACTGATTCACATTAATATCCGAAGCAGTATTGTAGTTGGGAGGAACTTCTTCTTCGGTAGGACCAAGACTGGACTTGCCCTTGACATCGGAACTTCCAGCAGAGGCTTTCTTCTTCTGTCCACTTGCAGATCCAGAACCCCCTGTGATAGCAGCTTTCTCTAGTTGACGCTGAGTGAGGCGAGGAGGAGGATGAGGAGGCCGCTAAATAGTAAGCTTTGTCTTTTTGCCGATGCCGGGCTCAAAGTTGTTGTGGTCAGACTCTGCACAATAAGCACACAAGAACGCAAGGCAAAGAAAGCAAATGAGCGTATATGCCATAAGAGAGCTCATAGGAACACAGATTGAAAGTTGGGCAAGCGCATGGACAGACGAACAAGCGAAGAAAAAAATTCGGCTCTAGGGCCGGCGGAACCGAAGCTGTCGCCGGAAATGTCGGCGACGATTCAGGCGAACCGGAAGCTCGACCGGAATTTTCGGCGAGCATTTCGGTCGACCAGAACGTTGACCGGAAATTCCGGCGGCAGTTTCGGCACAACCGGGCCTAGGACCGAAAAGTGAGGCCATGCGACTGTGAGACTATCCATGACTTAGTACTTGCACAAAGAACAACATGTGGGAGAACATGGGGGTGAAACTAGGGTGGTACTAGCCTAGTTGGGTAGAGAACTAAGGGAGCACAGGTGACCATGAAAGCTAGGGTTTCACCACCAACAAGAGAGATAAGAAGGAGAAGAAATAGCACAGTACCCTCGGATGCCGAAGAAGAAGCCATGCCCCCTCCCTTGCCAAGGATGGGCACGAAGAAAACACCACACGAGAAAGAGGGGAAGCACTCCCCAATCTCCCAATGCGGGCAAGGAGAGAGCAAAACCTTCGGTGAAAAGACTTGTAGAGGCCCGATCTACAACGTGGTGGAGTGGGGAGGGATTTGGGTGGAGGAAAGGGCCTATGGGGGGTGGGCAAGCTTGGGGCGGCAACCATGGAGGAGGGGTGGGCGTGGGGGAGAAATAAGGAAGAGGATGGAACTGCCCCACGCGCGGAATATAAATACCCCCCTCAAAAAAATAGGCAATAAGTCCGGTCAGACCGATGCCCACGCCGGAAATTCTGGCGAGAACATCGGCGAACCGGCCTGGTGACCGGAAATTCCGGTGGCGACCAAAATTCTTGGCAGAGAACCAAAAACGTGTTCTGTAAGGGTTTTGGGTCTGCTGCCGGAATTTTCGGTCCTCAGGCCGGCGAACAGGAATTATTGCCGGAAAATTTCTGAAGACAGCGAATTTTTTTTTGTTTGTTGTTTTGGAGATGAAACATTGTGAGAAATCAAATGATCATATACACAAGATCCAAATGAAAACCAGAAAAAGCACTGTCCATATGGCAAGGTCAAGAAGAAACAAAAATGAAGAGCAACCATGGACAAAGGATTTAGCTTGGAACATCAAAGCACCCAATACACAAAACCAACCATTTGGCGGAGGATTTCTCCCCCTAAGTTTAAGCACACGTGTCATGGCGCCTCAAAGATAGATGCTTGGACCCATATCATGACACGAGATTAATTTATGTTGCACACATAGGTAAGCATCAAACCAAGACATGGTAAAATGACCATCCCTACGTGTGCTGCACAACTAGGCTACATAACACGTTAAGAGCAAGAATATAGTGCAAGAAGCAAATCAATCCAAGTTTTGGGGATCTAGGATACCGAGTTCTCGCCTCAATATGACAAACCGGGCTTCATCCAAAGGCTTCATGAAGATATCGGCCAATTGGAACATCGTACCCACATGAGTGAGATTGATATCACCATTTGCGACATGGTCACGTAGGAAATTGTGGCGGATGTCAATATGTTTGGTGCGGAAATGTTGGACGGGGTTATTGGCGATCTTTATTGTGTTTTAATTGTCACATAGAAGAGGCACCGTACCAAGGGACACACCATAATCCTTCAAGGTTTGCCTCATCCACAACAATTGAGCACAACAAGATGCCACGGATATGTATTTGGCTTCGGTGGTGGATAGGACTGTGGAGTTTTGTTTCTTGGAAGACCAACTCACCAACGACCGGCCAATAAATTGGCAAGCCTCGGAGGTTGATTTCCGGTCAACCTTATCACCTGCCCAATCGGCATCCGAATAGCCAACAAGCTCAAAGGTTGACCCCTTTTGATACCAAAGCCCGAGAGTAGGAGTGAGAACAAGGTACCTAAAAATCCGTTTGACCGCCATCAAGTGGCACTCCTTGGGAGCGGATTGAAAACGATCACACATTCCAACACTTAACATGATATCCGGCCTATAAGCACAAAGGTAGAGCAAGGAACCAATCATAGAACGATATACCTTGTGATCCACGTCCTTCTCACCAACTCCAAGGCCAAGTTGTCCACTTAGTGGCATGGGTGTCTTCATGGGATTAGCCTTGGCCATCTCGAACTTATTGAGCATGTCTTAATGTACTTCTCTTGAGAGATGAAAATGTCGTGAGGAAGTTGCTTTATGATGAAGCCTAGAAAGAACTTCAACTCCCCCATCATGGACATCCTAAATTTCATAGTCATCAACTCGGCAAAAGCTTTTTTATGAGATTCGTTAGTTCCACCAAAGATAATATCATCAACATAAATTTGAACAATAAATAAGCCACCCCCTTTAACCTGTTTGGTGAAAAGGGTGGAATCGACCTTACCCACGCTAAACCCATCCATGAGTAGAAAAAAAGGTGCTCATACCAAGCACTAGGAGCTTGCTTTAGTCCATAGAGAGTCTTATGGAGTAGATACACATGGTTGGGATAGCGTGTGTTTTCGAAACCCGGGGGTTGAGCTACATATGCAACCTATTTCAAGGGAAAATTAAGAAATGCACTTTTCACATCCATTTGATAAATCTTGAAGTTATGGAAAGATGAATAAGCAAGCAAGAGACAAATAGCTTCAAGACGAGCAACGGGCGCAAAGGTGTCCTCATAGTCAATACCTTCTATTTGGGCATACCCTTGCGCCACTAACCTTGTTTTGTTTCTTGTGCCGACCCTGTTCTCATCTTTCTTGTTCTTGAACACCCACTTGGTCCCAATGACATTGATGCGATGATCTTTAGGCCTCTCCACTATAGACCAAACTTCATTGCGGGTGAAACACTCGAGTTCTTCTTGCATGGCAATGACCCAATCCGGATCCTCCAAAGCCTCATGAACCTTGAGGGGCTCAAAGTTGGACACAAAGGCATGATGCCCACAAAAGGTTGTGAGGTTCTTCTTCCTGACACGGGTATCGATCCCTCTTGATGTGCTTCCAAGGATATTGTTGACTTGAAGTCCACTTGCAATGGAGGCGGCCTTAATCTTCTGAATTGTGCCTTCATGATCAACGAATTCAACTTTTAAGGGGCCTTGAGATGGAGGTTGATCTTATACTTGGTCTTGCTCAAGGGTTTGAGGGCTTGATTCTTGTTCTTCGGTTTGCATGTCATCTTGAGTGAGATGTTGATCTTGTGATGCATTTGATGGCTCAACTTGGGTAGAGATTGGATCTTCTTGAGTTGAGCTTGATTATCCCCAATCATCTTGTTGAACATGAATGTGATACTCGATGGGAAAGATGTGCCCAATACCCATCAACTTGATGACTTGAGAAGAATCACCATCACCTACATCACGAGAAGAAACTTGCCCCTCATGGGGGCCATTATTCTCCAAAAAATCCACGTCACAAGATACTTCAACACAACCATTTGTCTTGTTGTAGTATGTATAGGCATGAGAGTTTTCCGCATAACCAACAAATATACCCTCTATAGTTCTAGATTCGAATTTACCGAGATTTTCCTTTTTGTTCTTGACGAGGCACTTGCATCCAAAGACACGGAAGTAGTTGACATTTGGCTTCTTACTTGTGATAATCTCGTATGGAGTCATGTCAAAGGGAGCTCAGAGGAAGAGTCGGTTCGTGTAGTGAACCACGGTAGCAATAGCTGCTCCCCAAAAATTGTGAGGGGACTTGATTTCGCTCAACATTGTTCTTGCCATCTCAATGATTGTCCGGTTCTTCCTTTCAACAACACCATTTTGTTGAGGGGTATAAGGAGCTGAGAATTCATGCTTGATTCCCTCATCTTCAACAAATTCTTGCATGGTGTAGTTCTTGAACTCAGTGCCGTTGTCGGTTCTAATGGTCTTGATCTCCACTCCATGAGTGCGTTGAGCTTGCTTGGCGAAGATCATGAATTCCTTGAAGGTCTCATCCTTTGTATTGAGAAGAAAGACCCAAGTATACCTTGAGTAATCATCAACAATGACAATACCATATCTTCTTCCACCAAGAGAGTCATATGTTGATGGCCCGAAGAGATCCAAATGGAGAAGCTCCAAGGGTCTTGACATGGCCACCTTGGTAACGGAAGGATGATGCTTCCCAATTTGCTTTCCTGAAATGTAATGCGGTGACCCAGTATACCCCTGCATGATGTAGTACACTATAGTCGTGGACATAACACCAATGAAACACCATTCACTAGTATTACATCCCTCAGAGTGGTACAACAGAAACACAGCAGGTCCAAGACATGACTATAGTTTACAACTCAACTCTTTACACAAGATCCAGAGAACACTCTAGGTTAAAGAGAGAGAAAGAAACTTCTTACAAAGAAGAATCAGAAATAAACAACTCAAGACTATCATACTATTATGACTAGTATTTTAATCAATGGTCTAGCATTGATGCTATTGCAATACGCTACAGAAATAGGTTCTATGGCTAGAGATTATATTCCTATCTAATCAGTAACTTCGTCTTCACCTGAGTTGGTGTATATGTTGACTTTCTTGATTTCATTGAAGAGCTTTAGCTTTTGATGATGATTCCCGGAGCATGACTTGGTGTAGGCGTCGTCTTAATTGCTTCAGAATCTAGCAAGGGTTAAGAAGATACTTTGAGTATGAGTGTACTCAGCAAGTTCACTAGAAAAGGAGTATTTGATGCACTATCTCTACAGCCACAAACCATAGATCGTAGGCAATGCAAGTTTTCATAAACATTTCTTCAAAGGTTGCTTTTATTTTGAAAATTTATGTCTGTCAGCCTTCACGAGTTTACCATAACTTTCATGGAGTTCCTTTCCCGCCGCGTTCGCAGATCCTTCCCGGAACAGGGAGTAACAAGTTACAGTTCTTACACTCTGCAGAGGTGCGTCACTTTACCCATGAGAGACCTTAGGTTTTGTTGCACGACCGGGAGTATGTCCCTGTTCAAACTTCCTTGGTTTGAGGCCCAACCTAAGATCCAATTCAATCATTGCCTTCTCCGCGACCCCGCATGTCTCCTTGGTGTACGCCATGCCACCTATTGAATTACGGCAATAGGCAATACAAACCGTTCAGGTGTCGGAACTATTGTGGGACGTTGAGGGATCCCACCCATATGTTGCATATCCTCTATGAATTACCAATTAATATGCACGCTACGAGTGATAACATCCACGACCCGCACATCCGGCTCCATGTGAGAGGGAAAAGATACAGCTGACTTCTCCGTCCCATTCCAAATCTCATGGTCAACGCGTAATATACGGCGCAAAAATCACTCGCGACATTGGTTGTTAAGTCCTAGATAATATGTTCCTTTACCACCGTAACTCTTATAGTAGGTTATTACCTCATGGTAAATAACCTATAATCACATTATTATGAAAATAGTATTTTCTGTCCTTTTTGAAATGAAGGTGATGACAACACTGGATTTGCAAAATACTTTACAGAAAATAATCAAAGGACGTGAGCAAGTGTGAACTTGCCTTTTGTGATTGCAAGATTATGCACTCACGGTCTTCAAGACAATATAAGATCCAATATCTTAAATCAGCATCATTGGTCTGGTAAGGACTAATGTTTAAATAAGCAAGATGCTTTTATGCATAAGTAATGTAAAGCAAGTTGATAAACTCGAATCCCGGGGGTAACGTTGTTCTAGGGTTTGGATACTGGAAAGGGTTTCCTTGGAATGTGTTGCCCTTTTAGATTAAGTTTCACACATGTGCTTCTTATTAAATCTTGTGAGTGTGTGTGAAACAACATGTAAGTATCATAAAGCACACACAATTAATGGAATACTCAAGTGGGAAATGTATCTGTACACTATGTATATAAGGTTTGTTCATCATTCAGAGCTTTCATAAAAATGCTTATGTCTTGCTTTATAATGTTTCTTAAAAGAATAACTTTTGAAGAAAATCTTACTTAGCTAATAAGAAGTATTTAAACTTTAAGTTAACCTTATTAGGTGTTCTTTCAAGTTATAGTCTTTGAGTAAGAAAGAATTGCTTTATTTGAATAATGACATCACTAGTATTTGAGACTTATCTATCTTGGTTTTTTTTAACTTAGTTGGTTTGGTATTAAGGTGCTTTATAACTTAATTATAACAGACCAAAGTTAACTATAAAACACATAACAAAATCTTTAGCATAATATTTAAAGTCTTATGGACTAAAGTTAACTTTAAAAACATAGATGCACTTAGATTGTAATGCTTATGATATTTGTATTTTGTTCACTTCCTAATGTTTCCTTAAAGTTATTTAAGAATGGTTATACTTTTATTTGGTAGTGGTTTCTTTACATTATGAATGTATAAAGGGATTTATCTCCCTATAAGGGTGTGGTTATGGTTTGTGAATAAGTAAACAATATTATTTACTACTTATGAATTCAATATAGTGTTTTGGTATGTTTATAACTTGTGATTGAAGTAAAGGAATAAGTTTTATTTCACTACAAAATTATTCTTGGAGATTTTATAATGGATAAGGATTCTTTTATAAAATAATTTACATTAATGGTTGAGAGATAATTTAATAAAATTGTATTTAAAGTGTGTTAAATCATTTTGACTTCCTATTATCAATATTTAAGATTAACATTATTTATTAGACCTAAATTGGCAATTTTAGAAATATTAACAAATTTTATTTACCCTTATATGAATTATCAATTAAGGAAATGATTTTAAATTCAAGTTGTTAAAGTGTTTGAATTTTTATTTAACTCAAAAGTATGATATTATATTTTTAATATGTAGGTATTGTTTTTGTGATTATTTTGGTATATTACATTTATTTTTATGATTTATAAATAATAAGATATGATTTTTACAATGTTTATTACTTTATAAACACTTAATAAATAACAAATATTTAATTAAGTGAAATAATAATGTATGATTATAGTTTTGAATTATAGTTCTTACTTTTCTAAGATTTTTTGGTATTTTATTTATAGTTTTAACATTAACCAATATTAAAATATGAATTATCAAAGTTTTATTACTTATAAAACCTTTATTAAATAATATTTGTTTAAATAATCATCATAATAATATTTGATAATAGTTTTAAGTTGTAGATTCTATTTTTCTGAAATTTTTCATATATTAAACATATTTTTCTAAATTATAAAACATAAGTTATTAACTAAACAAGATTTAATCATTTTATTACAATATTTATATTTGAGTTAATATTGTTTTATCTAATTCCTAAATGGAAAAGACGTTTTGTACCTAAGCGAAATCTACCCAAGGTCACTGACCAGTGGGGTCAAGTACACCTCATCTGCCACATAGGCACAGACCAAGTCAAATTTGTTGACTGGGCTGGGGGTGACATCAGCATGCTGTCATGCTGACTTCATCCACGGATGATCCTCTCAGATCGATTGTCGATCGATGGATTCCGTCGCGCGCGCGGCTGTGGTTGTGTGTATCGGAAAGAGGGCATCGCAGTGGACCTTATAGTGGCGGTGTCACTCGGTTTAGGTCGCCGAAACAGTGGTGGCGACGGTGGCGAACGGCGGCGATGGCAGATGCTCGTCGGTGAAACGAATTGGGACGAGAGTGAGCAAATTAAATGGTGCCCGAGCATCGCAAGCTCACCGTGATTGCAGCGAAGTGGTTGATGATGACAGGCGTGGTCGGAGGCGAGCTATTCGATAGGATTTCCGACGAACCACGGCGGAGGGGAACGGCAAAATTCGATCGTCTCCGAGCTCCCCTTGATGATGTGTTCTTTACAGAGGATCTACGCATGCTAGCGCTTCTCCTCGACCACTCCATGGTCTCTCGGGTGAACTTTACTGACGACGGTGGTAGCTAGGGTTTCGGTCACCGAGAGAAAATAGAGAAGAAGATTGCTAAGAAGGGGAAGATAAGGATGAGACGGGGGGAACATCATCGTGGCCTCCTTATCCTCCCTTGACAACGGCGGCGTGCATCTTGACGCGGTGGGGATCGACGGCTGTCGGGACGCCAGACAGCAGCTTCATCAGCGAGGAAGACGACGAAGATTAGAGCCGAAGGGGTATGGGCCAGTGCCGGGCTGCATTTGGGCCAATTGGGCTGCGGTTGGCTGCTCACGAGCGACGAGTAAGAGAGAGAAGGAATGGGCTGTGGGCCAGATTTGATTCTCCTTCTGTGTTTCCTGGTTCTTTCCCTTTTCTTTATTCTGTTTTGTTTTCAATTCATATTTCTTCAAGGTTTTAAATACCATAATTTTTGTATAATATTTTAAATATTCCAAAGATAATTATACTTATTGATTACTCTAATCATGTTGATATTTTTCAACGCTCACAATTATATCAAAAATTATTTATTGAATGGAATAAATAGGAAGTAGAGTTTTAGGGTTTTGTTTCTAGATTTGTATTTTCATATTTGATTTGAATTTTTCTTTATGGAATTTATTTGTTGAATACTTACGGCAACAATAAAGTTATTATGAATCAATTTGTGAACTTTTATTATATATTGTTATATTTTCTTCATTTTCTTTATATATATATTTTCCTATTATTATTTGTGAGGGCTTTTGATATGAATTTTATTGAGCTAATATACACAAACTTATTATAGAATACCTTACTATTAACTAATGAGATTTTATTCTCATTAACTCATAATATTAAGGAAATATTTATATGGTGAATTCTATTATTCAAAATCTAATAATAGGTGAATCCTAACCACCCTTCTTATTTTCAATATGCATAATTCTTTTCTTGGAACTAGTTATTCACTACTTGCTTAAGTGTGATTAATACATGGGTATAATATTGGGCATAACGGTTTATAATAATTTCCAATTATGTGCTACACATGATTTAAAGGTTTGAAAGAGTCAAAGACATATTTGAGTGATTTGCTATAGGAAATTATTCCTGTAAGACATTGTGGAAATAGGATGATAAATCACTCAGATGAAATGGATTTTAAGCTGGGTTATAGATTTAGGGTTTAGTGTTTACCAAGAATTCCTATCTTCCATAATTCACAAATCTGGATTTCTGATTAAGGACTTCCTTTCCTAGATATACTACTTCTCCTGTCTATCATCATGTGTTAACATGATGAGATTTACTTCACAAGAATACTCTTATCCACCTTTTAATCTTCTAAATCTATTTATAAATCTAATGAGCTTGCCACTAAGCTTTTCATAATCTTCTCATATCCATACTTGGTTATATCAAACTATTCTACTACTAATAATCTCCCATCCAACAAGTGGTTACTTCTAACTCCATTCATACACTTCCTTAATCCTCCATTACTAATATTACTCTAATAGTTGTATATATCAAACTTTACTTCACCTCAAGTGTTAGCATTTTCCAAGAGGAAACTACTACTATAATCCAATGTTACTCTAGCATCATCTTGATCATACTATCTTGCCTCTACTTAACTCCAGTAACTAATACTCCAACCTCACATTAAATTAATGTGACCTATCATGGCTAACCTAGAATAACATATCTATACTAGGGTTTAATCATGTTTTATCCACCAATGCCACTTATACATGATATAAGCATTCAATCTTGGTGAATAAGGCATGATCATTATAATCCTTTGATCCTTTATGGTTTAGGTTTCTAGTTGGCTAATCAAGGCTTCCATCCATACAACATTGCAGTTGTATTATAATTATCTTCTTTTTAGCTCTATTGGATTAAGAGATATAATTGATTGACTATACCTACTTGATCCAATAGGACTACTCCTGGTAACTATCTTCAGTATTCATCCTGGGAATCCTCTTTGTTACCACATATCTTTATTTCAAATAACCCTTCTATCCATTCAGGAGTGAGTTCACTCCATCAATTATCCTATAGATGATATCTAAAACTAGCATTACTATTTACCTCTTCTTACTTCCTTCTCTAAAGGATTTAAAGTGAATGTTATGATAAGAACATGAGTTGATAGACCAACAGTTAATAATATAAGAATTGGTGAATCAATAGTTGATTACTCAATATTGATGAACAACAGATATTAAGGTAGGGTTATTCGAGATGATGAAGATTGATATGGGAAGAAAGATATATGGTGGATGATCTTGACTTGGTTTCTTTCCTACTCAATATCACTAAAGAGTTAAGATCGTATTACTATGATGTTCATGGTATAAATAGTTGAGATTTAAGATTTAGTTGTTACATTCCTATTACTTAAGTTATATTTATAACTTGGTATTCATGAGTTGTTGTAATGAATACTATGATATGATCACCTAAGGATAAAATATAATCCATTAAGTAATAAATTAGGGTTTAATTTTCTTACATTTGATCTACACTTAGAATCAAATCATGTTTACCCAAAATAAGGTTTTAGAAAAGGTTATATTGAAACTTATCTCAGTCAACTTGATGATCTACTTCAATTCCATCAAGTTGAGAGAAGCTTCAATCACTTTGACAAGTTTTGTTCAAAAGCGCGAAAATTATTCGGATTTTCTATGCACGAATGCAATGCACACAACTGTGTTCAGCTTATTTCTAAGCTCTAATGATGGGATGTTACATGCAAGCACTACACACACGATCTTTCTCAAAGGAGACACCGGTTAGTCCAATAATATGCTCACCCTTTAGGAGTTGATTGAGATTTCTCATGTTGACATGACCTAGGCGACGATGCCAAAGCCATCCCTTGTCAGCCTTGGCTATTAGACATGTAGGAAGAGATTGGCTCTCTTTCGAGAGGTCTACCACATAAAGGTCGTCTTCCACGTGTCCAATGAGAAACAAGCTGAGATCATCACCCCTAAAGACCTTCACAAAAGTTCTAGAGAAATAGGAGTCATAGCCGGCATCCGCAAGATGTTTAATTGAAATCAAGTTGTAACCAAGATTTTCAACATGTAAGACGGTCTCCAGAGTCAAAACCTTGGAGATTACCAACTTACCATAACCTAGTACCTTTCCTTTAGATTTATCCCCAAAAGTGATGCTCGACATTGAGTTGACATCATGAATGAATTGGTCAAGCCCACTTCTACCTCCGGTCATGTGATTGGTGCATCCACTATCAAACACCCATTTTGATCCACCAGAGGCATATCCATACAAAATCAATTCTTTGATTTAGGAACCCATTGAGTAATGGGTCCCCTAGCATTAGCAACAAGATCCTTAGGTACCCAAATTGAGTACCACCTATAAGCATAATCATTTCGAGGGCCAACATATTTGGCATGTCGGACGTCGGACTCGTCCTTGGAGCTCCTTGCCATGAGGCAAGTGGCGGTGACCTTGGGAGTAGGAGAGTCGTTGATGTAGTCCTTGGTGTAGTCATAGGTGAAGAGAGACCCGGGTTTGGCGAAGGTCAAACCGGCCACTCCAACCACCTTCTCTTCATCCTCTTCCTCCTTGTCGGATATGTATTCTTGACCTAGGAAGCCCTTGCCATCACGCCTATTGTTCCACTTGTATCTTTCATTGATGGGGTTGGGCTTCAATCTTGGTTTGGCACCTTCTTCATACTTGGTCTTGTCAAGCCTCTTCTCATATGGACATTTGTCGGCAAAATGGCTCGACTCATCACAGTTGTAGCATGTCCTCTTCTTCTCACTTGATCCCATTGAACTTCTCCTTCTTCGGAACTTCATGTTCTTGGTGAAGAGAGCAAGTTGAGAGAGCATATCATTAACTCCATCAACATCGCTTTCTTCATCACTAGCAACATCTTATTGCACATGCTTGGCCTTTAATGCTAGAGAGGGGGAGACCCAATAGCACGGTTGATCTCCTTGATCTTTTGCCCTTCATCCGCCAAGTTATCCGTGGCAACTAGATAAGAGACAAGATCATCAGGATTGAATTGATTAGCTCTATCAAGGAGTTGCAAGTTCAAAGCAAGCTTCTTGTCGGTGACCGCGATCATAGAGACAATCATGGACTTGATAATTTCATCATTCAAATTGAATCCATCATCATACTTCTCACACCCTCGGCCACCAATCTTCACGCGGAGGGCAACAAGTCTCTTGTATGCTTCAGCGATAGTCTCACCATCATGGTTCATGAACATGTTCATCTCTGACTTGGCAGCTTCATACTTGGATTTTTGGATAAGAGAGGTTCCCTCTTGGAGAATGACAATCCTATCCCAAAGATCCTTTATGGTGGGGATGTTCGACTTGATCATGGAGAGTGCGGTGAATGGCACTCCTTATCTTGTCACAAGCCGTTGCATTTAGTTGATGGTCGTAGTACTCTCCCGGAGTGAGGTTTTTGGGATCATGAGGGTGGAAACCGATGCATACAATCTCCCAAAGATCAAAGATGCAGCTGCGAAGATGAGATTCCATAGAAGCTTTCCAATGAGAGAAATGAGTTCCATTATAATGAGGTGCAGGACCCGAACCATTAATATGAGGCATGATGTTCTTTTGCTTAGGATAAATATAAGGGAATTGATTAGGGGGCGTCGAAGTTTTTGATGAGCCGCCCTCATGAGAGGACTCGGCATCCTTATCCTTTTCGGTGTCCATTGGTCTCCCTTGAGGTACTACCAATGGGTTACCAAGAAAAGCCCATCACCAATGGCCTTAAGTTGTCCTTCTAGGTAACTATTTCAAACAAGGTGATCGGAATCTGCCTTGGCCTTTTCAAGGGCACCCTTGGCTAAGATTCCGTGAAGCTCCTTGACCGAATAAGTCTTTTCCTCCTCATCATCGGAGAAAACCATCTTTTCTCTTAGGCGGTAAAGCCCTTAAAAGAGCCCTTAGCTCTGATACCAATTGAAAGTGTAAGATGGTTAACCTAGAGGGGGGTTAATAGGTTTCTACAAAATTATTTATAATCTTTTGCAAGTTTTAGGCTTTGCGGAATATAAGTGAGCCTAAATGCAAACTAGGTGAGGCAACCTAGATGATGAACAAGATACTTCAATCTCGAAGGCCATCACAAGGTAAACAACACAAGTAAGAGATCGGTTAAGGAATAACTGAAGCATGCGGAGACGAAGATGTATTTCCGTGTTCACCACCTTTGGGAAGGGGGCTATGTCACGTTGGAGAGGTGTGAGGTTCCACAAAGGATTCCTCACGCGCCACAAAGGCTCACCTTCTTCTCCGAGCCTATACCACAAAGGAATAGCTCACTTACTCGTGGTAGACTTTAAGGTAGTCTTCAAACCCTCACAAACTTTCCACGGAGCAAATCACAAGCCGAATGCCTCCGGGAGACCCTAGCCGCCTAGGGTTTCCCACAAACCCAAGAGTAACAAGCTAACTCGATGAACTCAAGGGGGAATGAACTTTGGATTGGTGGAAACATAGATCGGGATCTCCTCTTCCTTTCTACCAAAGGGATTTGGATTTGGTTGGGTAGAATGGGATATCCTCAAGCTTTTGTGTTTCGACGATGGGGGAGAGAGAGAAAGCTTCACAAAATGAAATGTTTGATCAAATGCCTAAACTCATAGTGGAGAAGAAAGGGGTATATATATTATGGGTGGAAAAAGAGCCGTTTGGGGGTTCCTGTGATAGAGCCGGCAATAAGTCTGGTCGGACCGAGTTGCTCGCCGGAATTTCCGGCGACAGCTCCGGTGGACCGGACCACACGCCGGAATTTTCCGGCGACCGAAATTCTTGACGAATAACCTAAAGGCCATTCTGTAAGCCATATCAGTGTGCACCGAGAATTTCTGGCAGCGACCGGAAATTCCGGCAATAGCACCGGCGCCGCCGGCGCTTTTGCCGATTTCGCAGAAGCCCCTTTTTGACTCATTTTTCAGGGCTATCTTTCTCTCTTTCTTCGAAAGGGTGTGTGGTGGTGGATAAAGAGAAGTATATTTGGTGTGGAACATCCCCAAAGAGCGCATCGAGATCACCCCTCTTAATAGTGCGGTGTTTCTTATTTGACTCAAGAGTAAATAAGAGAGAATAATAAATAACTCCACCGGCTCTTCATATAGAAACGAATGGGGGGTCACCCATCGCCTTTCACCAACAGCCTGCGGACTCTCACCTGTAGAGAAGCTAATAGAAACATTAGTCCGCTCTCTAGCCTCGATGTCATAGTTAACCAAAACACTAGATAAGGGCTATTTGCCCTTTCACACTTTCGTTGTGATTTGTATCTTTGTATTGTACCAATTTGTATTTTTGGCTCTTTGAAGTCATTGTATATATATTCTTGTGGATTCCGTCTTGAACTATTGTAATGGTACTATTTTGTTTTCTATGTGCACATTTGTGCTTGATGGGCGCCTTCGAACCATTTCTATGTGGATTTTAGCATGAATGACTAAAACTGTATAGTCCCGATTCGTGGGTGTTACAGATCATGAATTTTGATTCCTAAGAGGACGCTCAACATCGTCCATACTAAAAATCGAAAGTATCCAACCCCCAAGCCCTCCTACTGACACATGTCCCTGTTAGACTCCTAAATCCCACATTTGCTACAATGGTGCAAAAATGTTTTGATAATAGGAAAAGGTTGTACCGTGTAGAAAATGGTTCGCCCACTAAATAAAAGAAAAGTACTGACTTTATCGGAGATCTCACCAAAAACCTCATCGGAAACTTCGTAGCAAAAAAGTGTTATTGTATCAAAACTGATGTCGGGAGAGACCTCATCAGACAACTCATAGCAAAAAAAGCGCTATTGTAGCAAAACTGACGTCGCAAGAGACCTCGTCATCTTGTCGGAGAACTCATAGCAAAAAAATTGCTATCGTAGAAAAACCGAATTTGTCGTAGACATGGATGGAGGCTCTTCTCATGGACCTCATAAATAACATTGTACTATTGTAACTAAACAAACAAAAATGGTTCTAGCAAAAGAATTCTACATATGATGAAAATCCAAAATATGGTGCAACATCGTGAAAAGGTTGTAACAAAAAATCTTCGCATGATGGGTAACCAAATAACTATTTTAGCCAAACAAATGGCCCTATGATGCAAATACATAAAACATGGTAGCAGCGCTGGCAATTGCTCGCAGCACCTGACTCCAGTGGACGCACTGACGATTGTCCTTGTGGTTGTCGAGGAGGGAGCACCGGCGGAACTACTCACGCATCATACCAGAGAGAAGGCCTCCGGGATGATCTCCTCTCTGGCAGAGTGCCGGGAAGAACTTCAGATCCTCCCTGATCTAGGGACGACGGTGGCGGCGGCTACAGACGGTTTCGTGGATATTTGATCGGGTCCTCAGGGTTTCTGCATCGGGGGCTTCTTATAGGCGAAGGGGGAGACTAAGGCGGCAGCCAGGGGCGCCAACCCTAGCCAGGCACGGGGTGGGGCCCACCCGCGCCTGGGGTGGGTCTGGCCCTCCTGGCTGGCCCCTCCGGCTCTCCTCTGGACTTCTTGTTCCCCACGGAAAGTAACTGACTTTGACGTTTGTCCCGTCCAATTCCGAGAATATTTCTTTACTAACTTTTCTGAAATCAAAAACAGAAGAAAACAGGCATCTGGCACTGTTGCAACTTGTTAGTAAGTTAGTACCAAAAAACATGTAAAAAACACCTCAAAGTGTGGACAAGTAAAACAAAGTAGATACTAAACAAGCATGGAGCATAAAAAATTATAGATACATTCCCAACATATCAACATGGAATCGGGGTCGATGGCGGACTCCATCTCTGGTGACCGGCTTCCCCTTGTAGCAATGACGTCCTGGAGTCGTAGCATCGCCACCCCCTTTAGCAATGATGGTCTAGCGTCACGTCGCCGCCGCCCCCTTCCAACTCTCGTAGCATCCATCATCGGTTGACCTGCACAGCAGCGTCGCCCCGCACTCGCGTCACACCAACTCCGGCTAGCAGCCAGCGTTGCCTCCTCGAGCAGAAGCCATGGAGACACGGAGGGCCAACTAGAGTGGTTGCACGAAGGTCGGTGATTTATAGAGGCGGCCACACGGCTCTTGTAGCAACATAGGTGCAGTGGGGGAATCTGCGGGAGATCGTAGGTCAAGGCTGGGTTGGTCGTGTTCACAAGAGAGAGACGAGGGAAAGGAGTGGAGACAAGGAAAAGAAGGAAGAAGATGAGGAAGACATGGTCTTTCCTCCAGGAGGACACACGTTGAGCCCGCGATGCAGATGATGTAGTCCATGTATATAGCGTATCTAGCCAAAGCTGAGTCAATTAATTTGGAACATTCTCTGCTATGTAAAAACTGCTAAAATCTTGTTTGCTTTTACATAGAGATATCTTGATGAGATGGGAACACATCCTGGCACCTTACACAAAGGACGACAGATTAACTTCTCCATTTGACCCAACAGGAACGGATAGAACCTAAAGCACATAGGCGGCAAGGCACTTGCACATAGGCGGCAAGGCACTTGCTAGCAATGATCAATTGCATCATCTTTGTTCATTCTATCACGGCGGAATGATTCTTCGTCTCGTATCAGAGGAGGGATATTCCATGTGCCATATGTATGACCGGATAATTTTCCACCTATTTTCCAAATCCAACCAAATCAGATTAAGAAACCAATTATCAGAATGCCTTCAAACTGCATAAAGAAGACAAACCTTCCCTTGTAGCTTCCTCACACCTTCTCCAGTAACTCCCTGAGAGGCTAGGGTCCAATTTCTTTGAAAAGCTCTCATATTTTTCCTCAGCTTCACCTATGCACTTGGCCTACAGGACAGCAGCCATTTCGTAGAACGAATTACCATCCCAAACTTTTAACTTTCAACTAACCAGCGAGATCTAGTAAAACTTAACTGCAAGAATTGTAATTTAAATATTTAATAGAGCAATTTCTGTAAGATCTAGTATAAGTAAAAATCATAAGGACGAAGGACGAATTCACACTGATTTTAATCTACCCAAAATATCACTGATTTTAACTAGCCAAAATATCAGCGGATTTGTGAATAACTCTAAAAGTTACATGAATCTAAACAGCTTGTCCCTAAGTTGCAAAGTAATTGATATTCTGGGTTTTTCCTTAGTCAAAATTGTCTAAGTTTGCCTGGATTTATAAAAAAATCGTGTCCATATTTACAACGTCAAATCTATATTGTATGAAAATATGTTGTATGTTGAATCTAATAAAACAAAATTGGGTTGTAGATGTTAGTATATTTTTCTATAAGTTTGGTCAAACTTAAATTAGTTTGACTTAGGACAAAACTAGAACATTAATTACTTAGGAACTGAGGAAGTACTCTTCATGACATACATAACTAATTTTCCCACTGCATGAACATATGCACTGTTATTAATTCTGAAGTCATGAATAATTACCAGTAAAAGCATCCCGCATTTTTCTGTGATCATTTTTTATTTGAATAACTCATTGCATAAATAAAAACATCAAGAATACAACAGTGGTATTACGAAGAAATCAAATGCCTGAAGTCAAAGGTGAAATAATTTCTTACTCACCAACATATTTTGTGCATCCAAAGGTCCATATATCGCAGCAAACATGCGGAGGATGTTAAAAGTATTATTAACCACATCATCCTACAACACAAAGAGCTAGTTTAACAGTTAGACGTGCATTAATAAGTTCATAATTTTAAGTTAGTGACGATATCATTAGAAACACTCACCTCATAATCATACCTGCAAGATAGTTAAACCAGTTATTGGGGTAACAACTGTTTTCATTGATGTTGTACAGAAAAAAAAAACATCTCTAAATATAGAGGTGAATCATAATTTGACTGTAATCTGGATTTTATTTTCTTAGGTCATTTATCAATTAGGTTTAATCTTAACTTCATAACCAAAATGACAACTATATTGATGATAAAACTACTGAATATGTAATCGCTTCATTTTTTCAGGTTACAGATTTTGCACTTTCTGGTTAAATTCTACTTCCTTCCACTTGAACACATACACACATCACTAAAGCATTTAATTAAGCAAACTATATGTGCTACATTGCTTCGAGGAAAGGCACTTTCCAGTTGTGCATGCAAATGTAAGATTTAGAGTATACTCACAGGTCATCGGATATCTCAACTAGAAATTCTGAGACAGACAAGAACTCCATATGCAATTCATTGACCTGGAAATAACCAGAGAAAATGTTCAGGTATTAAGAAGACACAAAGAGTTAAAGTTTGATGAGAAAGAAAGATAAAGTCTAACATACCTGTTGACCAGTAAGCTGATACATCATCAGATTAAGAACTCGATAATCAAATGATTTTAGATGGATTGCTTTCATCACGTCTTCAATTGATATCTATACAAAAGAAACAGCACTACATTTGAGTTTGGCAGGGAGAAAGGTTATCTTGATATGGACATGTTTAATTTAAATAAAACTACAATTGGGGCAGTAGTTACTTCACATTTTTGCAAGCAAGCTGCCAAGCTCTATATCTGTTAGACACTACATTGCTTAGCATCTGGCCTCTAATCTTTCAACTTTAAATAATACACTTGGGTAACTTCCTTCGATCAACATCTGAGTGAATATAAAATACTCCCTCTGTTCTGAATTAGATGTCGCAGATTTGTCTAGATTCGCATGTATCTATACACTAAAAAGCATCTAGATACATGCGTATCTAGACAAATCTGCCACAAGTAATTTGAGACAGAGGGAGTATATGATTCACAAACAGCTCTAATAACCTTATCATTTCTCGATAATGCTTGACAAAGCTTCCTCTCCAGAGACCAATACTGGATACCAGATTTGAGTTCATTTCGCAATCTAAAAACAGGGAAAAGATAGAGCTAATTCAATCAGATATGATGAATATTTACATATTTGCAAGTACATAGAGAAGAAGTTGCTAACTGATCTGTCATTAACCCCTGGCACTGAAGAAGATTATCAAGAGGGTCAAGCATGTCAGACAAGGATGCTTCATTGAAAGCTATTTTTTTCCTTTCCAACACCTGCATTGGTAATAAAAACAGCAATCAATAACAAAAACAAAAATACCAGCAAATAACTGAAAGGACAGAGTCACTGCACACATAATAATCCAAGACATAAGTCGATCAGACACAGACCATGTTCCAATTCACATTCCACAGGATAACAAAATCAAATGTCCTAAACTTACTGTTGAAGAATAGTTGTCTGGGACTAAAAGCAAACTGTCTTCATTTGAAGCATCTAGCTGCAACAAGAAAGACTGAGTTTGCACAATGGAAAATAAAAACCATAGGAAGAAACTGTGAAGCACACTAAACCTGGTATATGTAGCTCTCTGTGAATGAAAGAATAGGAAGAAACTTGAAAACAGATTGTGGCTTGTTAATGTCCAAACCATGAAATATAAAGTATGATCTGCACTGTCATTTCAAGGGAAAAAACAAGTTAAGAATAGCACCGCTGTACGTATATCACTAGCGAAAAACTCATAAGAAAACAACAGTGTGAAAACATGCTTGCATGAGAACACCCAACATTGCAGACATCAAACTAGAACAGTTCCTGTGTAAAGTCTCTTAAGCAATGTAATCAAAGAACTCTGTGGCAATATGCATAATTCTTTACATGAATCTAAATATCTAATGCCCCTAAGTTAGCTCCTTCATTTTTTTCCCTCCACAAGCAAAATCTGAAGATTTTGATAAAGGACAATAGGGAAGCATTAGCACGGTCTTAGAAAAGCTGGGTAGAAGGTATCAAAGAGTACGCACAAAATCTTCAAGTGTGGAATTGGCTCTCGTCATTGCATCAAATCCAATCATGGGCACATCCTGTATGGCTGATTTCTCGGTATTCATCTTCAACTTCTTAGTTGGCCGAAGTAAATCTCCAGGAGATATATCTTGATCAGCTGAAAAACAAAGGTAAATAATCTCTACAGAGTACAGGTATTGATTAACAAATAAATTTGCTGAACTAACTTACAAGGTGAAGGGGGGATAATCCTTACTTCGTCTTCACTTTTAGTACCTTCCAGACTTGCAAGATGTCGTACTTCTTCAAGGGTATCAGAGTTAACCTTACAAACAAGTGTCAACTACAATTCAGCACTGCAAACACTTGAAAGTAGTATTCGTTAATGAAAGATTACCTCTCTTAACAGCTCAGAGACCAATAAGGTCTTCTTCTCCATCGTAAGTGAATCAAAAGGCTGCACCTACACACACAAAAAAACAAGATGGGGCGGAATCTTCTGAACATTGAAATCAGAGTTGACAAAATAGGTTCTAAGTGCATTTAGTTTGGTAATGCAATCAATATATTAACACTTCAATCTAATGATGATAGAGGGGCAACTCTTGCTTATCTAGCAAATACAAACTAGTTTGAATTGTGCTACGAGGTTGCCGGAACCTTAGACAAGCTCGCGCGCGCAGGTAAGAGGTTCCGTTCGCACACGCGCACATAACCTGCGCATCCGAGGTGATTGAATTCGTGAGACGGCGGAAGAGAAGGGGGCGAACGACCATACCAGGAAGAGGAGGAAATGGGCGAGGAAGCGGTCGCCGCCGCCTCCGTCGGCAGTGGGGTCGGAGAGGCCACGGGCGCCCATGAGGGAGAGCACCCTCTGGACCTTCTCCAGCTGCAGCAGCGCCTCCATTGCTTTCCCCTCTCTGCCCTTGATTCGGTTCGGTTTCAGGTTTGTGCGACTGAATTCGCTGAGAACTGAAACGGAGTAAAACAGGGAAGAAAAGAGAAATATAGAGAACGGGGGACAAGGTTTGGGCCGTGGCGTGAATTATGCAGCAATGGGCTTAAACGTCTGACAGAAGCTAGCCCATTCACCAGGCGGGCTTGGGCAGATGGGCTTCAAGAGTATGCCTTGGTCGTTTTCTCCAAATCAAATTCTGTAGCACCGAGCTGAACTGCTTTATAGAACCAAAAAAAAACTTGAAAACCCAACCAGTGCAGATATTTTGTTTTCTCACAACCTTGACTCTTTGTGTATCGGTATCCGTGGACAGATTCGCATTGATGGCAGGCTCGGAAACACACACACGCGGTCGGTATGACAAGAACCTTTCAGGGGTCTGACGTCCAGATGAGGGAGACGACGGAGTCCAGCAGCACCTGAAGGAGCACGCCATGGGCGTGAGAGCAGAGCACAAGCTGCCGAACTAGTACTACTGCAGTACTGTGACGTGCACGTAGTAGTATGATCTCTGAAACGTCCGTGCACGAATGATTGATTTGTACTAGCCGTCCCCAACCAAACTACTCCGAAATAAGTGATTTAGATTTGTCTAAATTTAAATGAATCTACACACGTTCGAACATAGACGAATCAAAGTCACTTATTAGTTCCATACTGAACACGTCTGGTCACCTGAGATTCGGGGTCGACAAGTTTGGGTTACCTGCTGCTGCTTTTCGAACATGCCAACACCATCATATTCTGACAGCAGCCTGAAAGATGGAAGGAAATTACCATAGCAAGGCAGGTTGTGGCTGACAAGACAAGCGCGCTACTTCTTGTAGCTAGCGTGGCCGTCCTTTTGGCTTGACATTAGATAGATCGTGATTATGGAGATGCTAACACACACCCTTGATCAAACTAGTACTATACTACGATGGGTCATGCATGGGGCTAGTAGTTAACTAGATTTACTTGTGACAGCGACTCCCAAATTGTAGGCCCGATCGCAGTTCCCAAAATCACGCAGTAGTAGATGCTCTTCTGTTTTCTAATCGCCCGCCCGTCAACGGAACCTCATCAGACACTAACCGTTGTGAAATGTTCAGCCTGATCTCGATCTTGGACTTCCGCTAGTACTACCGTTGATCTGTATTTTGGCACGCGTCAAGCAAAGAAACGTCACAAGGAAGGAAACTTCTTCGCATACAGATCCAGCGGGTGCGTGGTTATGTGACAATTGCCGCGGGCATTATGACGTGCCGATTTGGTTTACTACGAATTACGATCTGATATATACTACTAGTAGTATTAGTAGTAGTACTCTCTCGTTCTGAAATATAAGACATTCTAGCTTTGTGAAACGAATGTATCTAGACATCTTTTAGGGTATAGGTTCACTCCAAACCTTTACGAACCTATACACTAAAACACGTCTAGATACATTTGATTCACAAAACTAAAACGTCTTATATTTCCGAACAGAGGGAGTATCTTTTTGCACTGATTTGATTATGTTTTGATCTCTTTGCACTGTCTTGACGAGTTGGTTCTTTCCACCTCTTTCTCGGGCACGGTTCACACGGTTATCAGTCACTCATCGATTCATCATGGTTGACCTCCGAGTCTGGCAAACCCCTGTCCGTGCTTGCACACGCCTAGCAGGCAGGTGCACCCGAGCATCCTCACGTGGTTGGTCATTCCCCAGCGGCCTCGAACTCCCCATTTTCAGCCCTTATCGAATCTAATCATGCTTTCTCATGGTCCTCCAGATTGCAGGTGCCGCAATTATCTGCTCCATCACATCAGACTGTTTGAAGTCTTCTTCTTTCAAGGGACACACGTCCTCCGCTCCACCTTTGCGGAAAGGCACCATGCCCGTAATCCACCGCCATTCGCACGAAAGAGACGACCGTTTTGAACGGACCTCTCTCACCACCTACCACGGCAACAACGTGCACAACCGTGTTGCTCTAACATCCCCGCAATCATAACGATAGCATCGTAAACAACTGAAACATCGCGAACGATTAGACTGGAGATAAACCAAAGTAAAACCAGTGGGCTAACATCCCCACAGTAGGAACGGGAACGTCACGGACGGTGTCACGTCGCGGTAAGACTGTAGAGGAAGCTGATGATGCTCAAGCAAGGTGGTAGCCCTTGTGCCAATGTCGAGGGAGCCGAGAGCGTTGGGCAGTGTTGTGGTCGAGGTAGCCGTGCGAGGGGTCGTTGTGGTCGATGTCATGGTCGAGGATGCCGCACGTGAAGCCACATGTGCATAGTACGCGAGGAGGATGACGGAGACACGTCGAGATAGTCGTCGAGAATGTCGATGCCGAAACCGATGCAGTCCGAGCCGTCGAGGACGAGGTGCGGCCATAGTTTTGGCAGAACTAGGCGCACGTCGGGGACGAACGCACACTCCGGTTTTGTCAGAACCGGGTATGCAAAGAAGAACTTGTCAGTGACACAGTCGAGGCAGTCGTAGAGGAAGGGGGACGATGCCGAAGAAGACCATGTCGAAGCCAATGAAGACGAGGCATCGATCCGAGCTTGCGAGACTTGAGAACGCATTGGGGACGAAGGAACTCCCGATGTTGCCAGTACCAGGTGTGCGAGGGGCAGGGACCATAATGAACTTGTCGCCATGTCAGAGAGACTAGCAGAGGAGGCCTCCAGAGCGGTTGCGAGGCGCAAAGCGACGAAGGGAGAGATGTCGATGCTGTCCGCGGTTGTCGGAGTAGAGGAGTAAGTGGTGTAGTCGAGGACGAGGCGATGACGCTGACAGCGAAGTTGTGGTGGACGAAGATGTAAAGGGCAGCGAAACCAGCGGCGACCCGAAGTGGTCATGTTGGACGCCTAGAGAGGCACGGCGGCAGTACTCGATGTAGGCGAAGAAGAACCCGACAACATGACAAAGACCATGCGAAGACGGCGGTGATCCGCGCCATAGGAGATGGCGCGGTGGAAACCGATGACGTTGATGCGCGGGGACGGCGAAGAAGGTTGCGTGCAGCTATGCTACGATCCGAGGGGCGGCATAGACGCACGGCGCAAGTCAGTGCAATGGCTGGGAGACCACCAGCGATGTACACGCCAAGGAAGGCGCGTTGGAAGCCGGTAGCATGGACCAAAGGCGGTGGCGCTGCGGCCCGAAGCAGCGGCAGTCCATAGATCGATCGGTGGTAGGCGCGTGCTCGGGGATGTGCTTGGCATAGACAGGCGTGAGATCGGTTGATCAGACCAACGGTGCGCTGTATGCGGCATGGCATGGACGACACGTAGATCGGAGTCGATAGCGGCGTTATCAGTGAAGTCTCGGACGATGACGACGAAGACGATTCGCAGGGTGGGGACGGCCACGGCAGCCTTCCAAGGAAGGCATAACAGCTGAAAGAGCATTTCCTATCCTTCTGATTTTTGATGTTTGATAACAACACACTTATCGGTCTAATCGTTTGCTAAGTGTATCACAGGTTTGATAGTTTGTGGCACAAATATTGACTTTCCCATTTGCCCTTGCCAAAATTCAATGTGCCAACCGGTAGTAGAGGAAAATGACCGATACTACCGCTCCTAGTACCGGTTGGACCCGTGCAAGGTTGGGAGGGATGGTTTTTTCCTCAGTACCACCCGGTACCGCAGAGCGGCACTACCACTCCAACCGGTAGTACCGCTTGAGATAAGCGGTACTACCGCTTGGAAACGGTAGTACCGGGCAGTACTGGGGAAGGACCAGCCCTTCCCCTCTCGCACGGTGCCCACTGGTACTTGGGACCAGTACTACCGCCTTGACCGGTAGTACCACGTCTTGTGACCGGTACTACTGCTTTGGGGTAGTATCGCAGGGGTGTACCGGGCAGAACTAAAGCTGGCTCGACCAAGAATTGAATCTCTGGTACCTGGTATGGTACTGGACCGGTAGTACCGCTTGCAACCGGTACTACCGCTTGAGTACTGGTAGAACCGGTGCATTTATTGCTCCAATGGCCAGATTTCCCCAAAGGGTATAAATACCCCTCCACCTACCTTGGGACAAGCTGCTCATTTGCATTAAAGTCAAGACCACCATTGGAGCCACCAAATCCATAAGATCTCCTCAATCCACCACCCAAAGTCCTTGATCTTTGGGGAATCGAAGGAGGAGACCCCGATCTACTACTTCACCAAAAGAGATCTTCATTTCCCCCTCATTCACTTGAGGGCCCCTTTGCTCTAGTTTTTTCTTGGAAACTCTAGTTCTAGATTTGGTTCTTACAAGCTTGTCTTTGATTGTCTTGACAACTTGCTTGTATTTGGGAGCCTCCAATTAAGTTGTGGATGTGTGCCCCAAACTTGTAAAGGTGCCGGC
Organism: Avena longiglumis; assembly: GCA_030063025.1. Lineage (NCBI taxonomy): Eukaryota > Viridiplantae > Streptophyta > Magnoliopsida > Poales > Poaceae > Avena > Avena longiglumis. The sequence continues at coordinate 544,733,138 of CP125976.1, read as the reverse complement.
TTCCACCTTGAAGGTCGCCGATAGAGTGGAAGGTGAATCGATCCCGTTGGGGTGAGGTTCGTCGGAGAATAAGGGAGGCCTTTAGTGGCATAGGTGGTTTGATACCACCCCCTCTCCAAACATAGACGTACTTCCCCTCAAAAAGAAGGAACTACGGGAAACAAATCCTTGTGTCTTCGCGTCCACTACTTTGGTTACTTCTATCCTTTACCGCACCTTACTTGTTCTTGCTTAGTATCGTGTTAGCTAGTGCATATTTGTCATATAGGTAAATTCACATTAGTTGCATTGTCTAGAGAATTTACCTTATTGTCAAACCCTAATTTGAAAAAGAAGAAAATTTGAAGTAGCACCTATTCCCCCCCCCCCCCCCTCTAGGTGCCCATACGATCCTTTCAATTGGTATCAGAGCCTCGGCTCTTTATTTGGGCTTTACCGCCTAAGAGAATATGGGTAGCCGCGAAGGGGATGGTGATGGTGAGCCCACCACGGTGACCATGGAAGATCTCAAAAACTTGGAAACAAGATTGAGCTCTTCCTGGTCAACAAAGTCAAGAAGATGCTTGAGCAACTTCTTAAAGACAAAGATGGTTCATCATCCCCCTCTCCTCAAGAGGATCCTCCATTCGTCTTACCTAAAGGGAATACTCCGGTATCCCCCGAGGATATGATGGTAAGGGGTAAACAAGACAACACTAACTCCTCCACACAAAATGATGGGGGGAAGGGTGAGCACCGTGATTCATGGTACTCTCCCGACCCTCCAATCCCTCACCCTCATGTATACAATAGAGGTGACCCACCTAAGCTTGAAGAATCTGCTACTTTTGCTCAATGGCAATCACTAATGAGAACTCATATGCGCAGCTCTTGCATTTAACTATGGAACATCATCGAGCATGGACTCTTTATTGGGATCCAAACAACTTGACAAGAAGAGAGGTTGTCAATAGTCAACTCAATGCCATTGCCTTGCATATGATTCAACAAGGATTGGGTACAAAGGATTATCCACACAATGAGCACTTTAGCATTGCCAAGGAAGCTTGGGATGCCCTCACTGTATTGTTTGTTGGAAATGAGAGTACGAGGAGGAACCGGTACGATGCACTAAGCAATGAAGCCGAAGGCTTCTACATGATGGAAGGTGAAGATCATGAAGACATGTACCGAAGGCTCAAGACCACCGCCACCGCTTTTAGAAACGTGGGTGCATCACATGTGGATGATGCATGGATAAAAAAGAAATATGTGAGTGCACTCATGCCCTTTGAGCCCACCCACTTGAAGAGCCTACAAGGAAGACACAACTACCATCTCATGACCTCCAATGAAGTTATGCAAGAGATGGCCGCTTTCAAAGTTGCCTCCAAGAATGCCAAAGATGCCCGTGCTCGTGCCCTCGGTATGAGCAATGTTGTCAACGTTGCATTGAAAGCCAAAGTTATTGAACATGTGGATGGTGATGACAGTGATGATGGCCTATGCATAAGCAACCCAGAAGTTTATGACTAACCTACAAGGGGATGCTAAGATACATTTTGGTAACATCTTAGATCAACTTTCCCATACACAAGATCTTCTATATGTAAGATGTAAACTTGGGCATGAACACATGAGTGAGCTAGAGGCTTTAAACAATGCTCTAGAAGAAGAACAAGAGACTAGGATATCACTTGAATTAAAACTTGAAGGGCTTGATGAGGCCAATGACATTATTATTAATAAACTCATCAAAGAATGTGATCATGCTATTGCTAAATACAAAAGGGCCAAAAAGGACAAGATTGAGTTTGGTGTGGTTCATGAAAAACTTGCCGAGGACTTAAGTCCGCTTGACAAGGCTCACAAGGCTTTGGAAAGTTAATTCTTGTCACTCACAAAGTCCCATGAGACGCTTAAAACTAAATTGGCCAATGTTCCTTCACCTAGTAACTTCATTTCATCTAGTAGTACAACTATTCTTGAAGAAAATTCTAGGTTGAAGGGGGAGCTAGCCAAGGCCACATTTCCACAAGGCAACAAGTCCATTGATGACCTTTTGAGTAAGCAAAGGCCTAGTGGTGATAAAGGGAGCATTGGTTTTGTCTCTAAAACTAAGAAGAAGAAAACCAAGAAGAAGAAGGCCAAGCCCGCACAAGAGATCAACAAGGCCATTGTGGATAATAAGTCCACAAATGGTAAAACTATGTCTCATGATGACTTTGCGGGAAGTGCTAACCCTCACTATCTTCTAATGCGAGATTATTACGGTGATGTGTATGCATAATATGTTGGCCCATATGATGGTTATATTGCTTGGTCTATTTGGGTTCCCAAGACCCTTGTTGCTAACAAAAGAGGACCCATTGAAAAATGGGTACCTAAAAATTAGCTTGATCCTTTGTAGACTTATGCTTCCGGAGGGTCAAAGTGGGTGCTTGATAGTGGTTGCACGAGTCATATGACCGAAAGCTCGTATATTGTCAAGGACTTAAAGCCAAATGATGATCAAATCTCTATGACATATGCCGACAAGTCAAAGTCTAAGGTAATGGGTTTCGGCAAGGTAGTGGTTGCTCACGACATTACACTCGTGAACGTCATGCTTGTTGAGACCCTTGGATACAATTTACTTTCAGTTCGTGCTCTTGGAAAGATGGGTTTTGCCGTCTTTGTTGATGATGATATTGTGGTCCTCATGTGGAGCAAGTCTCTCAAGGTCGCTTTCGTTGGGTACGTCGAACATGACTTGTATGTGGTGGACTTTTCGGGGCAAGCCACTACAAGTGTGATGTGCTTATTCGGAAAGGCCGATGTGGATTGGTTATGGCATCGCCGACTAGCCCATGTAAATATGAGAACTTTGCAAGATTTTGCAAGACAAATCATAAAGCCTCGAGAATATAGAAATGGGATCCTAAAAAATTGGAGAGGCGATGAGGCGACCACCCTGACCTTGGTCGTCCCCTCACTTTGCCGCCAGCGATCTCCCTTGTCGTGGGATCTCCTCCTTCGCTCCACCCATTCTCTTCCCCTATCTATCCTCTCCACACTCATACCGATTGTGATCACGTGATCCTCTCGTCCACCCACTTGTAGATCGTTAGGTTTTATTCCTGGTTTCTATGGAAGGTCTCCTTCATTGGGATTTCAACCCTGGTCTGGCGCTGGAGAATCAGGTAAGGAGAAAATTTGGATCGACAGTGCACTACGTGCCATCTAATGGTTTAAAGGAATTCTTCTTGGTTGTTTCTTTTTCTTCGGCTGCCTTTCATTTGAACGAAGAATTAGTTGGAATTGCTCTGCAATGTTGCATTGGTGGGAACAGTGTTGGATTCAGAGTGTTCAAACTCAGTGATTGAAGATTCAGGTTCTCCTTAGCCTCCAATAAAGTCGGTCATTTCATTTATGGTCTAAAGGATCAGATTTGGTCGGACTTTATTTGCCATTTTTCTCTGTTCAGAGGTTTTCATCCCACTGTTACTGGCTTTTTATTGGATCCCTCAATTTATTCTGATGAACATATTCCTGAGGTGGCTCAACACAGCCCAACAAATTGGAGACCTAATCTTAAGTTCTTATCTGAAAGTGCAAGGGGTACCCCGTTGGCGGTTCTCGATGATACGCATGTATTTACAATGACAAAAACTTTCAGGTGACCAAAGTTGAGTAGCATGCAGAGCGACCCTCTACTCAAGGGACTTGGGATTTCCAGTCTATGGTCTGTCAAGCATATGATTCAGAGTGTACCTCACTTTCACCTTAACCACATGAAGATGCCTATGATAGGGGCAATGAGAGCTCAAAGCTAATGAGTACCTTCCTCTCAGCATTGGGAAGCCTTTCAAACCTTCACAAAACCGTTTTCACAATTTTGTTGAGTCGCCACTTATTCTATGAGCACCTTCTTGAGAGCATAGTTGTCATTCTTGTGTTTGTTCCAAAACTTGGTTAATTATGTCATGACTTTGATGCTTGTATCTCTCATATCTTTATAGTCTTCATATGAACTTCAGAGGTGCCTTAGCATTTATATTGTGCTCTTCAAACAAAGGCAAGCGAGATACCACTCTATCATACCTTATTATGAGCATTGCAATGTTGCTTATGTTTATGTTTCATGCTGCTTATTATTATTGAGTTGGTTTCTCTTCATAGCTTGCAATGACTATTGAGTAGACTTATTTGCATACTCTTTATTATGAATTGTCTAAGCATCTATTCATGTGCTGAGAATATATACATCATATGAAGCAAAGTGTTCGTGAAAGTTCTTTTATCGCACTCAGTTTTCAACTGAATTTCTTGAGGACAAGCAATAAGCTAAGCTTGGGGGAGTTGATACGTCCAAAACGTATCTACTTTCTCGAACACTTTGCCATTGTTTCTTCTCTAAACTTGTGTGATTTGGATACAACTAACACGGACTTACGTTGTTTTCAGCAGAATTACCTTGGTGTCTTGTTTTGTGCGAGAAAATGAACTATCACGAAAATCCGGAAAATATGCCAAAACTATTTCTCACCAAAAGATCCACGGAGCGGAAGGGAGACGGAGGGAGGCACAGGGGCACCAGACCCACCCAGTGCGGTCCCATGACCCCGAACCTGGGAGGTCACACCCAGCAGCTCCTCGGCCTCCCTCCGCGCCTATAAGTTATCTTCTTACCTAAAAATAGAGGGTTAGTTCGATAGTTTTCCAGAAAGAGTTCTGCTCCGCCGTCGCCACCAGAAACCAAGATTCGAATCCAGAAACTCCATTCTGGCACCCTGTCGGGACGGGGGATTTGGAGAGGATCATCGCCATCGTCATCACCAACGCATCTCCATCAACCACCGATGTTTCCCTCATCCATGAGTGATTAATCCCCTACTGTAGGCTTGGGGATGATAGGGATTGGATGAGTTCTATCATGTAATCGAATAAGATCTGTTAGGGGCATAGTGCCTAGTATCTCTATTAGTGCTATTTGACTTTGTTGCAACTTGTTGTGCTTAATGCTTGTCACTAGGGCCCGAGTGCCATGATCTCAGATCTGAACTTATTATTGAATCATTATGATAGTATTGTTTGTGATCTTATCTGCAAATTGTGTACATATATCATTGTCTGGATCCAAAGTCCCCAAAGTGACAATAATTGGGACAACCGGAGGGGATGGCTGTGGTGTGAGAATCACATGTGTTCATGGAGTTTTAATGTTTTGCTCCGTTGATCTATTAAAAGGAGTACCTTAATTGCCAGTAGTTCCCTAGAGGCCCCGCTGCCACGGGCTGGCTGGACAGAAAATGTTGTGCAAGTTCTCATTGCGAGCACGTATGACTATATTTAGAGCACATGCATAGGATTGTTTAGTACTTGGATGCTTATTCTTATTTATCTGCAATGCCCCAGATCTTGAAGTTACATGTTTAGAATTGTCCATGCAACGCCCGTCCATCCATCCCTATGCCTACCTCACTCGAATCCCACTGTTACCGTTACTGTTACTATTGCTCATGTTTCACTGTTGTTGTTGCTTTGCTGTTGCTACCACAAACTGTTGCTACTGATAAAATTCTGTGAGCAAGAACTATTTCCAGGTGCAGCTGAATTGACAACTCAGTTTTTAAGGCTTGCAAGTATTCTTTGGCTCCCCTTGTGTCGAATCAATAAATTGGGTAATACTACCCCGAAGAATGTTGCGATCCCTTACACTTGTGGGTCATCACTCCTCTCCTCGCGTGACTTTGATACACCCTTGGATGGGTTGTTAGTTCATGCAAATACGCTATGCATTCTCAGCTATGAAGCCCCAACGCATCACCAAGCCTCCATGAATGAAGTACAAGGAGCATGATAAGGAGAAGCAGCTGCTGAAGCTAACACACCAGCGTCTCCGGTCTGGCACACCAGAATCTCTAGATAGACACCTCGAAATCTCCGGCTGGCCTCTAGACCAACCCCCGGGCCGAGGCCTGGGACAGTCTGACACCCCCTCCGGAGACGGATTAGAGATATACCAGAATCTTGGCTGTCTGGGAGTCTCGGCCCTACCGGAGTCTCCGCCCATCCTGTAATCTTGATTGTCCTCGTCACCCGGGCATGTAAGGCCTTTGGGCCTTGACCCATGTAACCCCGAGTCTGCCTGCACCTTTCCTTTTATTCCTAAAGTATCCTTGAACTATTGGCTGGCCTATAAATAGCCCGTACCTCTATTGTAAACCCGAGACTTGGATAATTGTAATAGAAGAAACCCTAGAGGATCTATCTATTGCTAGTCTCATACTCCTTGACAAGGAGCACCAATTATCCCCCAACCTCTTGGATTTTTCCTAGTGCGTTCAAGTTGTACAAGTTTTTGGAGTCGGTGTATCGTCTCCAAGTAGTCAAGATCTCATCAAGCCTCTCACCCCCATTGTTCATAGTGGGAGAGTGTCTTGCCCGTCACCGATCCTAGGGATTATACCGGACCGGTTGCTGCCGGTGTGAGCTATTGGTTTGTATTGTGTCTTCATGTGTTTGCGTGTGTTCATCGAGTTCTTCGCCTGTGAGTCCTTAGATTTCATCCTTCCCCTCCTCCCACTCGCCTCCATCTTGATTTCCACGGGGATTCGTGAAAGACCAGGCAACCCTAAGGGGTCACCTCTAACATGGTCTCCTAAAAAAGAAAAAATTCAGATCTCGATGTAAAAAGTGCAATTTTGGATGGGCTCCTTTATCCCCAAAATTTATCATATTTGTCTCTTTTGTTGCGCCTGAAATATAAAGTATTTTCCATTAAATTTTTGCAGACGCCTAAGAGGAATTTAATTTTTTCTTTCAAAAAGGGCTCCATGGAGCCCGTGCTCTAAAGCGATTTTTTGTGGAGTTGACCCTCTCTATTCGTCTTTCTCGGGAGCTTCGGGCTAGGGTTTTCGGCTGCCGCCTACGATTATCCGACTGCTACCACATTAAGCCCGCTCAGTTGCAACTCCTTTAGGCTGCCTCCCCCGGCCTCATCTCGACCATCGTGCAACAATAAACGAGGAGGGGTGCACATAATCGTTGCTCCATGCGGAGATAACGCGCCGGAGGACGAGCCGGCGGTGATGAGGCGCTACAGGAGGCACTAGTCAGGCGGGGGGTCTTGGAGACGCATCTCAAGGCAGGGTCTTTGGCGTGGAGTTGAGCCTACAGAGGAGGCTTGGGGACGTCTACTCTGAGGCAGCAATGCTTGGGAGAGGGGGGTGCCTGGGCGGGTCACTCCGCTTAAACCTTTCGGACGGTCTTTGCCTAGAGACGACGAAAGGCGCTTCCTCCTCAAGCCGTCCACCTCTCTCATATGCTCCTCTCCTCCACTCTCGGCTCTTTCTTCTCTTTCAACTTGTGAGCAACAAGCACACATCGTGAGTAGGTGTTGTTATGAATATGGTGAGTGCAGAATCCATCCCCGACTTGAGCTATCATTTCCTTCTCCCCAACTCCTTTTTTGCTTCTTCTTCTCAATTTGCAAAATTTACTACAGATGGCCATAATTGTTTCTAAATTTTGTATCACCGATCCTTTATGTGTTAATTTATTGGTTAGAGAAACCTTGTGTTTAGAGAAAAAAAATATTTATTTATTTTTAACCTGAAAAATATCCATTTATATTCTAATAATAAGATTGGATCCAAGTGTTAACAACACTCCACCAATTAACCGTGTACGCATTCTTAGTGTATTAAAAATAATTGGACATAAAAGAGAAATAAGAGTATGACCAAAAAATCGCGTGCTCACTCAAGATATCTAAGACGCAAAACGGAGCTCGCCCACCCATCTAGTTCTTTTAAACTTGGGTGAATTTTATCCGTTCTGTCGATGCCCGATCCCACCCAGCTGTGGAACACGACGCGTCTCGCCTTACGTGAGAGCAGCTTCTGAAGAATTTTCCAAATTGGCGACCGAGCGCCACCACCAGCCCCACCAAATCCAGTCCGCGCGAAGAACATCGGAGTCAGGAGGACCAGGGACAAGAGCCGCACCAACGCCCACTTCCGACGCGCCGCCGGTCGGCATGCGCGCGGACCCGGCCGCGCCCACTGTCACCCTGGTCGCGTCCGATCAAAATCGGCCAAAAAGAAGGGAACCCACCAATCAAGACAAAAGCACGAGAAAACCTCCGTCAGTTTTTGAGTTGACCCACCCCGCCTCGGCTCCAAATGGGCCGACCCCCCTCCGTCCCGCGCGCGCCCACGCCCCACACCCCACACCCCACACCCCCACGACCCGCCATTTGCGGCCTTCCCCGATGGAGCAATAGACAAATCCAAGAACTCTGTCTCTTAATTTCCCTCGTTAATAATCCATGCCCGACCTCACACTCTCCTACTTCTAATCTAGATTAAACCTTCCCCTGATCTCCTCTCCATCTTCGCGAGGGTACTACTAGTATTAATTGCGCCCCATGTTACACCGGGCCTTCTAAAATTCCGTTGGGTTCCCTGCCACGCCTGTCGCCGTTTCCTTCTTTTTTTCTGATCCTCGGACCTCGCGCCGCCCGCGTGCGCGCCCGCGATGCTCTCCTCCAGGCCGAGGTGAGTGAGCGACCGACGACTGCTGGCTGGCGGTGCTGGCCACTCGGCGACCATGCGCGCGCCTGCCTTAAGATCCTTCTTTCGCGGCGGCTCGCTTCTTTTAGTGTTTGACCAGTACCACTACTATTTACTGGGTGGGAGTTCCCTGATTCCATTTCGAATGAGCTGGTGCGATTTGGCGTGCAGATCCGGGTCCTTCGAGGCGGGCCTCAGAGCCACCGCTTCGTCGTCGGTTTCCTCTTCCAGCTTCCGGGAATCCAAGCCCTCGCCTCGGTTCCAACGCAGCCGCTCCACCTCCAAGGCGTCGCCATCTCCAGAGGTAACGCACAAACGCGCGGCCGTCGCGAATTCATTGTTTCGTTAACGTTTCGTTCATGGCCTCTTCAAAGCCCTCGGCGGTTGCCTGATCGGGCGGTTTCTTGGTTTGCTTTCCGGCAGAAGCGTCGCGGTGTCGCTGGCGTCGTCACCGCCAACGGCGGCGGAGGCCCTGGCGCGATGCCGATGCAGCAGCGGGTGGCGCAGCTGGAGGGGGAGCTGAGGAAGGAGCGCGGCGAGAAGGCGCGCGTGGCGCAGCTGGAGGAAGACCTCAGACTAGAGCGGGAGGAGAAGGCGCGGGTGGCGCGGCTCGAGGAGGACCTGATGAGAGAGCGGGAGGAGAAGGCGCGGGCGGTGCGGGAGCTCGACGAGCTCAGGAGGAATAACGAGCACGCGGAGAAGGAGAAGGTGCAGCTCTTGGAGCGGGAGGTGGGGAAGGCCAAGGAGTCGGAGCGGAAGATGCTGGAGTCGCTGATATACCAGACCAAGCTGCTGGAGCAGACCAAGATCAGCCTCGAGGAGGCCAAGCTGGAGATGACCACGCTGCAGCAGCAGCAGCAGAGCAGCAGGTGCCATCACGAGGCTCCGGCGGCGTCGGCGTCGGGGACCTGGCGCGGCGTCATGGAGCAGATGAGCGTCAAGGACCTCGTGTTCGGCGGGCAGGCGGACGAGGAGGTCAGGGTGCTGCGCGGGGAGCTCCGGACGGCGATGCAGGGCGAGGAGAGGAGCCGGAAGGCGCTGGACGACCTCTCCGTCGCGCTGTCCGACGTCACCATGGAGGCCAAGCAGGTCAAGCGCTGGCTCGCCGAGACGCAGGCGGACCTGGAGGCCGCCAATGCCGAGGCCGAGCGCCTGCGCGCGGAGCTGGCCGCCGCCGAGACCAGGCTGCGGGAGCAGCACCGGTGCAGGCTCGAGGCCGAGGAGTCCGCGGCGGCGTGGGGCGACAAGGAGCGCGTGTTCCTCGAGTGCGTGCGCGCGGCGGAGGAGGAGGTGAACCTGGCGCGGCAGGAGAACACCAAGCTGGTGGAGTCGCAGCGCGTGATCCGCGACGAGAACGCCCGGCTGCGCGACATCCTGAAGCAGGCCGTCGGCGAGGCCAACGTCGTCAAGGAGTCGCTGGAGCTCGCCAGGGTCGAGAACGCGCGGCTCAACGACGTCGTCGCAGACAAGGACGGCGCGCTGCAGAGCCTCCGGCAGGAGTACGAGTGCATCAAGGTCAGCGAGGCCGCCGCGCAGGGCAGCCTCAAGGAGCTCAACAGCCTGCTCGCCGCGACGACGACGGCGTGCAGCACTCCCGTGTCGTCCAGGACAGCGCCCGTAGCTCCGGCGCCGGAGCACGTGTTCGACCAGCACCACCTGCCGAACGGGCGTCTCAGCGCCAGCGCGAAGGGCACACCGGATACGGGGTCACGGCGTTGGATGGCGGAGAAGCCCAGGACGCCGAGCAGCCGGAGCTACTCGATCGGCGAGCCCGCCAAGTTCAAGGGAGTGGGGTACTCGCAGTCGGCGAGGATGGGGAACCTGAACCCCAAGGACCGGATGTTCGCGTCGCTCAGCAACATCGCCGATCTAAAGTCCGCGACGGACGCGGCCATGGACGACTACGACGACGAGTTCGACCACATCGACGAGAGCCACTACGTCGGAATGGAGCACTCCATGAACGACAAGAAGAAGAGGCCCATACTTCGGAAGTTCGGGGACCTGTTCAGGAGGAAAAGCTTCTACAAGTCGAATCTAGCGCCTGTACAACACACCTGAATTTGTCCCCCACCCCATGTAATTCATGCATGTAGTTTTGATTTTGTTCATCTAAATACACAACATAGTATGAAATATTCTTTGCATCTAACTGTTCTTTGAAGTGGTTTGTAGAGTTGTTGGCAAGTGTCAGGCTCTAGCTAAAAGTTGGACAGATTCACATTTTACATGCCCGTGTTCATCTAAATACATAACAAATGAAGTATTCTTTGCATCTAAGACTGTTATTTTCTGCGCTGAAACAAATTTGGAGTAGTTTGCAGAAATGCTTGCAAGTGTCAGGCTATGACTTTTAGGCTAAAAGTTGGACAGATTCACATTTTCCATGCCTGATATACTGATTGGAAAGATGGCACTTGATGAAGGCGACAATGTGACAATGTTAGCAGAAGATGCTTTCACTGATAGAGTAAGTTTTAACGTGCCTTTTTGACTGAAGAGTTTCTAGAAGCACCAAGACAAGTCAAGCTTCGCTACGGTCGCCATTTGTCAGTAATCCAGATGCTGATAATAGTACTACTAGAGTACTTCATGTTGTTTGTTTCGTTTGTCAGAAGAAGAATGGGTACTAATAACTAGCTGTCATGCACAGAAAAACATTTCTGGGACCATAATTTTCCTCTGCTTTGAATTGAATGTAGTGTCAACAAAATGATCACAAACAAGAAGAAGTCTGAACCCATAGCGTCACCTGAATTCGGTACTACTCTCAAGTCCAACCTCTGAAACGTCAGCTTCTTCCAACCTCCATTGTTCTCTCTGACTTCGTCCTGAATTCATTCGGAGAATTGTAGTCGGTCTGGACGTGCAAAGTATACGTAGCATGCTTCCTTTGCTCTCCAGCTCGACCTTTCCGTTCAAGCCCATGCTCTTCTCGCAGACCAGAAACCGCTTCGTTTCAAAAGATTTTTTACTTCTTCATGTAGCAGCAATTGCAGAACCGTCGGTGTTCGCTTCTGCTTGAACAGCAAGCAGGATAACGATCACGCCGTCCGTAGTGCACGCCCAAACTGAGTCCAGGTTCCGGTTTCAGTGCCTTCCACGTGATGAAGCGGAATACGAGCCACTTTCGGTGGTGTCGGCTCCTACAGCCCTACTCCAGGGTTGATCGAAATAAAGATTGTACTAGAGTATTTAGACTTGTAAACGGCGATTCATAGCTGCGATTTAGGCACTGTATCGGAAGCTTCTGAAGACTGTGAACCGCAGATTGCAGAGGTGCGTCACACGTCACGGGTATCCGATCGACGCCCATATTCCCGACTGACTGTGATCACACTGCCCGCGAGATAACTTCCGATCACGGCAGTGTCTGTGGCCGGTGGAAGGGCTTTATTAGAAGATCATCATCGTATGTGACGTGCGACTGAACTGATCGACCTACGGCCTCTCATCATGCGCCCCGGGAGAATGTGTGTATCACGTCGTACTGAATCCCATCGCCTCGATCCCTGAAAATCTGTAGGCAACTGCATCGCCAAGCTACCGAGATGTGGTCAAAAACGCTAGTACTGATCGGCTGGCGTTGCTGTCACATTTCCGAAAAGGTGTTTCTGCAGGAGTCTTATTGCGTCGAAGAAGATTGGCATGTGGCTGGCGTTGCCACCGTTCGCTGCCACTGTCACTCCACATACCTGTCAAGTACATGCATGGTACCCTGAAGGCAGGAGCACGGCGAGTTTCGTTGTCATGTTGTTGGGAAGAGTGGGAGCTCGCGGCCACCCATCCTGCCTGCAAAACGAGAATCATCATGGCGAGACAGAGAGAGGGAGAGCGGTCCTAATAAAGCCCGAAGGCCGAATGGGTACGGTCCCCGGAAACTTTGGTCGGAGGAGAACAATCGGGGATGGCCCGGGGAGACCGGCCGATCAGGCCATGGCCAGGCATGGGGTAAAAAGAGGAATGGTTTTTGCGCGTGCCCAAAGAACCGAGTCTTTTTTAAAGGCACACACCGGCTGACTGCGTCGCCCTTTCAGCGGTTCGCGATCGGCTGTTTTGCCGGCCTGCGCTTGCCTATCCTGTCAGGAATTGGGAATGGTACGGGACGGCGACAGGTACAGGCTACAGCTGCTCTCTGCCTGCTCGAAACTGGGCATGGTACCCCGTATCGCTTTGCAGAAATGCAGCACCCGATGAATCTAGTACTGTAGTAGGTTATATTGTTTTCCCTACAACAGCAGCAAACGACCGAATTTTCATGGCGTAACTGGGTTGGTTATACTGCGCCGAGTCATCTTACTATTAATTTCAAAAGCGTGGTGAATGCCTGGTGTCACACATGCAAAAATTACAGAAAATGCCACCGCTAACAAATTGCCTAACCTCCATAAAAAAAACTAACAAACCTTATCTAACAAGACTAACAAACCTTATCTAACCAGACTAACAAACTTTATCTTATCTATATCTATTATCTAAAAAGAAGGTGTTATGTTTACTGCCGTTCCGCACTACGTAATTCTTTTGTCGCGTCGCTCGCTTCAAGACGCACCTAATGGCTAAGCCCAACATCATACACCCCGATCACCCGATCTTCCACCTGATCCTCCCCTCTGCGCCCGCAGAGATCTCTCCGACGGCGCCGATTTCCTTCATCGTTGGGATGTCGTCTCCAAAACAATGGAGTTCGCTTCACCGTAGCGAGCGATCCACGCCCTTGTTGTCCCGTGCGTCTCTATCGAGCTCCAAGGCGCGGCCGCTCGGATCATAACACCAATGGAGTGGTGGGAGGTGCACGATTTCAGCGACTTCTCCATGCCCTCGATGTCACGAGGCACGGTCTCCGTCGAGCTCCGACGACGGCTACCCGTAATCGAGCGCCAATGAAGTGCGGCAGAGGTGCGTGATTTCGGCGACTTCTCCACGCCTCGTAGTCGCCCGTCTCCGCCGAGCTCAGGAGGCGCGCCTGTGATCGAGGCGCCAATGGGTGAGAGTGGGTGGTGCACAAGAACGTCTGCAACGATGAGATCAAGACCATCTTTGTGGTGGTCGTCGTGTCGAGGCGATCATCTTTGCGACGGATGCCATAGGTGTGCAACCAAGGTTTGTGGCGACAAGATCGATACAACCGTCGCCTCTCTTGAATGCGGTGATGGTGATTGACATCCGCACCCTTACCTTTCGATCCAAATTAATGTTCTCATATTTGTCTAGATTCGGATGTACGAATCTAGACAAATATGAGAACATTAATATGATCTGAGGAAATAATAAAGATGGGTCCGATGACCTCACTTAAAAAACATATTCTCATTGGATTTTCGAAGGAGAAGATCTCCCGGTGTTGTGAATAGCACTTGATTTTCTCATAGTTATACTTATTTTCTATTTTTCTTTGAAAATGAAATGAATCATTGAACTCCCGAGACCACGACACTCAACCACATAGGCTTTTGTCCGTGCTAACTTGATTTGTTATCTCAACAAGTCAACATGGAGTTCTAATATATATATCGTCTTGTGAAGGCAATTTGTTGTAACGCTGATTTGTGATTGAAATAAGGTGTTTTATAAGTAAATTTATACATCTACAAGCGTGTAATTTATTGAAGATCGTGTTTTTGGCAATTTAGACCCTAGGTATATTAAGGAGTACAAGTGGTACACAACACCGCACTAATAAATAAAATACTACTCCCAAGTCCATGGGATATAACTCAACACGAGGTCCACCGTGTTGTCCATCAATGACACTCCCACCTAGAGTCGCCATGAACTTTGTATCCAGAGAGGTCCACTGTCTGTTGCGCTGCCACTCCCAATTCGAGTCGTCGTGAACATTGTATCAGTAGATGGGATCTCTGTTGTCACAAAGTTTTCGACTTTTGTATCTCCATACCAACACTAGAAAGCAACATAAAGTTGAAGAACCACCAACTCCAAGGTCCTCCCTCCCACTCCTACATCATCGAAAGGAGGCAAAATTGGCGCCTTGTGACTACCTCATGTACAAGGTCTCACACACTCCATGACAGGAGGATGCATCGTCACCACGACGGAGTTGGAGAAAAAGTTGTTGTGTGGGTGACATCGTAACCACGACACCCACACGGCCACACCTAGCGCCAAATCTCGCTCCATCCAAGAGAAAGCATGAAGATGTTGCTGTGCCAGTACTTAACGTAGCTACGTCAATTCCGTTCATGGGATATAACTCAACACGAGGTCCACCGTGTTGTCACATCAATGACACTCCCACCTAGAGTCGCCATGAACTTTGTATCTATAGAGGTCCACTGTCTGTTGCGCTGCCACTCCCACTCCGAGTCGTCGTGAACATTGTATCCAGATGGGTTCTCTGTTGTCACAAAGTTTTCACGTATCTCCATACCAACACTAGAAAGCAACATAAAGTTGAAGAAACACCAACTCCAAGGTCCTCCCTCCCACTCCTACATCATCGAAGGAGGCAAAATTGGCGCCTTGTGACTACCTCATGTACAAGGTCTCACACACTCCATGACACCGGAGGATGCATCGTCACCACGACGGAGTTGGAGAAAAAATTGTTGTGTGGGTGACATCGTAACCACGACACCCACACGGCCACACCTAGCGCACCAAATCTCGCTCCATCCAAGAGAAAGCATGAAGATGTTCTGCGGTACTTAATGTAGCCGTCAAAGTGGGGCCGAGCTGCGATGATTATTTTTCACCGTCATTGTCACCACCGGAAAAATGACAATCGAACCCTAACCCTACCACTACCTAGACGCAGAGACACGATTTGTGGTCCTCTACTCTCCCACCAATGAAGTGAATGATGGAGGGAGGGACCCTCTCCAACTAGCTACGGAGGCGAGGGAAGTGGAGTTCCTCCCTTTTGCTTCTCTTTCACTATAGCAAAGGGGAAGAGACAGAGAATGATGACATCTTGTGTTGTCGGCTTAACCAAAGGGTGAATTTGGAAAAAAACAGCAAGTGAACCATATCAGAGATATTTGACAAATTGAAAGATGAAAATGCACCATGACAACTAAATAGGGCATGACATGGATATTTAAATACCGTGGCAACGCACGGGCATTCAACTAGTTTGCTTCAATTGCATTCTTAGCCCGTTCTAGTTTAAATAATAGTACTCCCTCGATTTTAAAATAGATGTCCCAGATTTGTCAAAATTTGAATGAATCTAGACACTATTTAATATATAGATTCATCCAGATTTTGATAAACTTGAGACATCTATTTTACGACGGAGGAAATACATACTAGTACATCTACTGTAGCTGCAGAAGCTGTTCACCTACAACATAACCAAGATGTATATACTTTTCACTGCCTGCAGTGCGATATTTTAGTGTAAGTCACTACTTGAGACAAAGACTGCCACAAGACGAAGGACCTAAGCCAAACTATCCTTTCATACTCTGCCCCTCCTACATATCTTTTTTTTTAGGGAAAGCCATTCGGCAATGCTTTATTGATTCTCGAAAATAGTTACATCACTAATGAGTTTTGGCAGTAAGAAGCTAGGGGATCATCGTCCCAAATACAATCCAGCCTGTTATCAAAACTATACCTAGCTAACTCATCTGCCACCTCATTGGCTTCCCTATTACATTGAACAAAAGAAATCTCCCTATACCCTGTAGAAAGGATTCTACAATCATCAAAAATTGTTGCCGAAGAGGTTGCCGAAAATCCCCAATCCTTCATCGTTTCCACCACTAAAGAGTTATCCGATTGGATAATTACCTTGTTACAACCCAGAAATTGAGCAACACTCAATCCTTCTCTTAGCGCAAAAGGTTCAGCCATGAATGCATCAGCCACAAATGGGAGTTCTTTGCAGTTTGCAAAAATGAATTTTCCGTTGTGCTCCCGGGCTGTAACACCCAAACTTCTCCGTCCTTGATTAATATCATATGCTGCATCAACATTTATTTTGATTACTCCTTCTGGAGGTCGCGTCCAAGCCTCCTCACTTCTCATCATTGGTTTTTTCCTTGCCCTCCAATAATTCTGAGCTAAGACCCCAATAGACATTGCACTCCGATGGGTAACCTACAGGCGCCAAGATTCAGAATCATATGTTCCATTACCAAAGAACCCGATCTATCCAACATAGATTCGGAAATTACCTCTGAAATGCCCCTCCTACATATCTTCTTTCTACAGAACTCAAGTAACAGGTGTTTGGTTAAGCTCTGAACGAATTTCCAATTTCCATAACCACCTGACTTGGTATCATAAAGGAGCAGTCCCAAGGGCCAAAGCCATAATCTAAAACATTCATCTGTGCTACTCACTACCGCCCTCTTGCTGTTTCGGCTGCACTACCACGGGAACCAAATGCTATACAGAGAGCCACAAAAACCACAGCTTAGTACCCACTTGATGACATGATTTTCCCTTGCCACTAGACCAACTTCAAAGAAGGCCCATTTACCACCTTGCTAAGGCTGCGCCACTCCAGATCAATGAAGGTATTGAACAGGTGCAGCATCAATAGAAACCACGCATCATAGATACAGGTAAAATGAAAACACAAACACAGCAAACAACATTCTAATAGTTCACACAATCTCAATTACCACATAAATGCGAGGTTCAGATAACACCCATCAGGTGGATGGTTTAGGACAACCAACGAACAAATGATCCAGTTCTAGAACATATCACAGAGTACGGTACTGACATCCTACAAACGACTAGTATTACTAGTTCACGACACACGATAAGTGTTCAGCAGTAAAAGAAGACACACTGAACATTGATGCATCCAGAGGCATTCCCAGAGACAAAGCACCTAAGCCCTCTCGCCACGGATCCTCCTAGCCAGCTGAATGTCCTTGGGCATGATGGTCACCCTCTTGGCATGGATGGCGCACAGGTTGGTGTCCTCAAAGAGACCCACCAGGTACGCCTCTGCAGCCTCCTGAAGAGCAAGCACTGCATGGCTCTGGAAACGCAGATCAGTCTGCACAACACAAACAGGATGACAAAGGTATCTTAGTTTACTTGATGAGAGTTGACATAACAGGAGCACAACAATAGTCAAAAAAATTACCTTGAAATCCTGGGCAATCTCCCTAACAAGCCTCTGGAATGGGAGCTTCCTTATGAGCAGCTCAGTGCTCTTCTGGTACTTGCGGATCTCACTGCAAAGTCACACATCAGACTTAGATCTTCTCATTTTAAAATGCAATAGCACAGATCATAAGTTAAAAGCTTTACACACCGAAGAGCAACAGTCCCAGGGCGGTAGCGGTGAGGCTTCTTCACTCCTCCAGTAGTGGGAGCAGACTTACGGGCAGCCTGTCAAACAGCAAGAAACAACCCATTGTCAAGCAAAGCAATAATACCATAACAATCCATATACATCAGTGAGATATTGGTAGATGGCATGAAGGCCAAGGTTCAGATTGTACTATCAAGTTTAGTAGGAACAGAAACTACTAACATGGCATAAGAAATCTGTCAGGAACAAACCTTGGTGGCTAGCTGCTTCCTTGGAGCCTTTCCTCCAGTGGACTTGCGAGCAGTCTGCTTAGTACGAGCCATGAGCAAAAACTTTGGTTACCTGAAAAAAAACAGAACAAAATCAGTTCACTTAATATTAACATCCAAATCAGATAGTCTAACAATGAAATTGTGCCTTGGTACTACTGAACAGGTTCATTAAAGTTACAACAATAATCAGCAGGATACAAATAGAAAGATTGAATAACCTACACAGGAAACATTACACAAATGACAAAGCTATACAATCATTCAAATGAAATGCACAGTACACATCTAACTAACATTCTTGATCCAGAAAATCATACCTAGAGCAAAAAATGATTTCCTATTTTAAAGGAAGGACTACTAAACTGTAAATAAGATTAATCATTCAATAAATATACAAAATTATAACAACTGCTGAAATACTACATGACCACTCTGATAATAGAGGTACCATTATGCATTCAAATTTTAATACACATATTGATATATGGGAAGCAAATCTAAGCATAGTGGGCACCAAATTTTGCAAAGAAGGTGAGAGAAAATATAGCAAGTCAATAGAAGGCAAACTGCTTTCTAATTATCAGGTATAATGGTTCAATGTGTTTCCAACTGCTATTTGCATACACATTTTGTTTATCCCAGATATTGAGCATTAGGACACAAACAAGTCAGCAGAGAGTATATCAATACTAAATTTTAAGCAAGCAACAGTATTGCACTTACAACTGAGAATAAGAAGTCATTTCCTCTTGAATTTTGATTATGCAGACAAGCTAGCTAATACTAATTCTCAGTGGTAAATGCTCAAATCTGAATGCAGGTATTAGTGTGGACAATTCATTTCATATAGAAGGGACTAACTCAAGCTTAGGCTGCACCCATCAGTCCCTGAGCGTAAACAACAGATTGCTCTCAGCATTGAGATCAACATTATAACGCAGTCATATTGGCACCGACACAATATCATGTCAATTGATGACATACAGTTGTAATGCATACTTCAGATAATTACTATCAGCACAGACCAATTGCTTTCCATTCTACCAACCATCAGGTGGCTCTCAGCATTTATATCAATATTATAACATAAATACAGCAGCGCCAAGTGAATACAATACCAACTTATGGCCTAGTACATGTGTAAGGTAAGCTCCATAGGATTACTATCAACTCAGACAAATTTATTTCCATCCTACCAACCAAGAAGAACCAACAGGTGGCCCTTCCTAACCAACAAACGAGCAGATCCCTAATTATCCAAACAAATGTTCAGCACAAAATAAAAACAGCACGAACACCAATATCACGAACCAAACTTTGGTACCACTGTAGTACACACCTGAAGGAACAGGCTTATGGGGGTAGCATATGCAAAATCTGCTACAGATCAAATCACGACAGTACAGATTTGCTGGAATTCCTAAATGGGTAGGCCAGAAACTCGTAGATCATCAAATCGCAGGATTCCAACTACATCGATCGGTAGACTAGCCAACCAGAAATTCCGCATCATGCTTGGGTAATCGCGATTAAACCAGATCTAAGCATGACAGAACCACCAGATGACGGGTCGAAACAATCGCAATGACGAACCCCACCCAAACCCTAATCGCGCCTAACATTCAAATCCGCACCCTTGTTCATCCCCAAATCGACCGCCCGAACACGAATCGACCACCAACCGGATCAGGGGATCTACCGAATCGAAGAGAACGAGAGGGGTTGGGTGATTTACCTCGCGCGACTCCAAAATCCCAAATCCGCCGAGAGAGAGGTTGCAACTTCGGGGGAACTCTGAAAGCGGCGGTTGGGTGTGATTTTGGTTTATTGTTTTTTCGGGGATGAGGTCAGCATTTTATAGTCGGGAGCGGTGGTCCGTCAACCACGTCGCGGTTAGAGCAGACGGCCAGGATCTCGTATTTCTGTGCTTGGCAGGACGAGATCCAACGGTGCGGGCCAGCGGTTTGGCGGTGCCACGGATCGTGGTTGCTGCGCGCCGCGCTCCTATTGGCTGAAACTGGGAGGTCGTGGACTGGGAATTACTCTACTTGGTGGGGTAGCTTACGTGGTCGCTTTCTGCCCTGTTTCACTTGTGTACAGGAGTTACGGATGAGAAAGGAGCAGACCCGTGCCACTGACACGTAGGGCAGGTGGAGAACCGTATGGTTCACGAGTTCAGATCCCATAAAATTCCGAACCCTAAAAAGTTGTATACACGTCGAGGAAAATGTGTTTTACAGATCTATTTAAGCTATTTTGTTTCACGGACGCAAAGATGGTTCTCTTAGGGCATATACTATGCTAGGCGTTTACTTAGACGTTTAGGTGGTTTAAAAAAATGCATATGAAAAAGAAAACCAGCCGACCGCTCGATGCTTTAACGCGAGCCGCTAACTCAGACGCTAAACAGGATTTATTTTTCACGCGGCCGCAAACGCTCTGCCCTAGAGAAAATAGCGGAGCGCCGGCGTCTCGTGAAGCGTCGACGCGAGACTAGTTCCCGGGATAGGCCGGTAATTGAGCCCAACGGCCAGGAAAGTGTTCCTAGCGTTCACGCTTAACGTCTGCAATGTAAATGCCCTTATGCGAGGACACAGATGAGCATCCTAAATTTCAATTTCGAACGAACGAAGTATTTGACAAGCATGTGACAAAAGAAAGGCAATAGACACAATACTTCATGTTTTTACATCAAATTGTTATGATCCTAATGATCAAAAGCACAAAAAAAGTTGATGAAACAGAAGTGATCAAAAAGTTACACCTTTGTCTCGTCATGTCAAAATATATGGCATCAACCAATATCATCATTGCCGAGCTCACCGCAGGCACCTCCACCGTCCCAACCACTCATCGAAGACTTGCAAGTTTCCCCAAAAAAAGCTCTCCACCGCTTCCCGAAGCACCACGGCCTTGAAGCTCTTGCTTTCTTCTTTTGAAGATCTCTGTTGCCAACAATGGTAGTGCACAAATTCCCCCTTATATTGCAAGTGATGATGATCTTTATTGTGATGAACTCATACTTGATGAATCTTATGATGAAAATGCTTTCTATGAAAAAACATATGATAGTTTGATAGAAAATGTATTTGAAAAAGGGTCGTGTTGAGCGTCCCCCGAGGGATCGGGGCTTTCGATCCCCCGCCTCGAGCACTCGACACGTGTCTATACCTGGGACCACTCACGTACACAGAATAAAATCACAACCCCTCGTCCCGCCTTGCTTTACCGTATGCATGTGGTCCCTGTTGACCAATCCCCTCCAACTGCTTCTTGCACACAGCTCTCTGACATTGCTCGGACGGACATGTTAGGTGCCACGACTGCCGCGGGCAAGGAAACTCAACCTCTTGCTTGCAGCAGCGATTGGAGCTTCACAACACGTCCCTGACCCTTGCCGCTTCCATCAGCGCCGCCGAAGGTTGGATGCAACGTTGTCCTTCCAGGGTAGCAACGCCAAAGGGTCGAGGTAGCAACATCGGTGATCTGTGGTAGCAATGTCGTTTTCCTCAGGTAGGAACGCAAGCCTCCCGCAGTAGTAACACTAGAAGGCCGAGGTAGCAAAGCCGTCAGCCCGAGGTAGCAACGCCATAGGCCCCAGGTAGAAACATCAACGACATGTGGTAGCAACGCCATTTTCCCCACGTAGCAGAGCCAACCTCTCGTGGTAGCAACGCTGGACAGCCGAGGTAGCAACACCTGGAACTGCTGCAGTAGACGGCCAAGGACTTGCAGCAGCGGGGCGGCCATGGCGGACAAACTTGTAGCAGATGTAGCCATCTCTTGTAGCAGCATTGGCCGGCCTTTGTAGCAAAGGACAACAGAGTTTTTAGCAGCACCGGCGTCGGTCAGAGTTTGCAGCAGCGGGTGGCCATGGCGCACGGCTTGCACCAGAAGTCCATCCACTATAGCAGTGTCGGCCGACCTTCGCAACAAAGCCAAGCAACTTTTGTAGCAAACACGACAGCTGAGCGCTTGCAGCAGGGACGACCATGTCGAGAAATTGGCCTGCAACGGCCGGCGGCGGCGAACTTATGCAACAACAGCGACCTAGCCATGGCAGAGACAAAGCGCAGCCAGGAGAGGTTTTTTGGGGGTTGTGATCTGAGGAGAGGAGCTTGGGAACAACTATGGGTTCACGAGCTTTGTCTCTCAGCGGCACGGTGCGAGCTCTACCTCTCGGCGTTGCGCAATAGCAGAGAAACCAATTTGGGAACAAAACAAGGAAGGGATAATGTTAGGACGTGGTGGGATGGGGTACTGGTTTCCTGGCCACGCGGGGGCACGTGTCGCACGGAGAAACATGAGGACATGGAGCCAGCGATCCCCCGGGGGTATTGATGTCTACGCCCTTCTATTCTTGTAGACAGTTGTTGGGTCTCCAAGTGCAGAGGTTTGTCGAACAACAACAATGTGAGGACCAGAACTTAACTTCCAGACCCCCCCTGTGTTTATTCGTCAATCCCAAGATCAACGTTGACGACACAGCGAAATGTATATCACTGCAGACATACAAAATAGTAATTATTACAAAGTCTAAATAACAACATAGTGAAATGTCTAGTGACATTTATTACATCCAGAAACACGGCGGAAATATAAAATGCGTAGCGACTCCATCTCAGCCACAGGCAGTCGATGTAGTCCACGAGGCCTCACTCGTCAGTGTCATCATAGTAGTCATAGTCATCTCCTTCTCCATAGTACTCTGAAGTATCAACAAAAGTATTGCCATGAGTACATGACGTACTCAACATACCCCTTATGCAAAACCTATAATATCTACATGTGGCTTTATGTGGAGGTTATATGATTCTTTTGCATAAAGCCAATTTTATTTGCAATATGGTAATAGTTTTGATGAAAGCAGTTTTTGACGAAAACATGTTTATCATCAATGTGATAATTCTCAATAGTGTGATTGTCCACGACAACTCACACAGTTCATAGATTCCAGGATAAGGATAGGGGCAAAGAAGGAAGTAGCAAGACAGGTTCCCGTATGTCAAGAAAAATTCATGTGTCGTCCATGACCGTGGACACGGCTATTCGAATAGTTTAAACTCTGCAGAGGTTGTACACTTTTCCCACACGACACAATCCTGTCTTGACGCCCACCAGCCGTCGCTGGTTTAATACACACCAATTGGTGTACTGACAGATGGATTGTGACAAGGTATTTTAGTTAGATCCCCCAAAGATGTGACATGCCCACCGGGTATGGCGCACGGAACTAACAGTACGTCCCCAAACCGGTCCCTCCATCTGTGCCGAAGGTTCCCCGCAGGCAGACACCTCATCAGCGGTACGACGACATCAATACCTAAGGCTGACTAACTTACTTGACCAAGCCAGTGCCCATTATAGCATGTGGTTGTACGGTTGATCACAATCTCCAAATCCAAGACTTATTAGGACCTCATGCGGCACGGACGACGGATTGCCCCCTTCATCTAGTGAAGGGCGGCCAATCGCTCCTTCCTTTGATCCAGCTGTCGCCCGCGCCAGTGTTTAGATGGTAAGTTTCACCCAAAGTAGAGTAGAGTAGTGGAAGCAACAACGGCTAGCTCAGCGAGCTCATCAAGTTTCAAAAGGGTATATGTGACCCGAGGGTCATCCAATTCCTCCGAAGAGGGGAGATCAAGGATCCTACTTATTATTGAGCATGACTAAGCAATTCTACTCTAATAATACTACTATATAGTATCTACTCAGGGTATTATATGGCGACAGGTGTATCAAGGTATGTGTGTAACCAAAATAACATATATTTGTAAAACAATAAAATATAATGCACTTTATAAAGCTGGGATAAGACATGTTAAGGGACATGCCGTCGTTGTCGTGAAAGGGTTCTTCCCCGAAATCTTGATCCTGCTCGAACCCGTCACTCCCTACGCGTCATAACGATGAAACACACATAAATACAAACTTCAAATAACCACAAATAAAATCCAAATGAAGAAGTTTCAAATAAAATCCGAAGAGGGCTAGCAAGGGATAAACGGTTCGAGGTCTAGTGGTCGGAGCTACACATTACACCTAATAATAACATATTAAGAAAAAATAATATTTATTTTATATAACCACTATGATAGATGGTAAAATTCCTGATTTAATATGCAATGCACAAGCAAAGTTCATGCATGCTAAACATCTATCGACTGGTTTACAATTACTCATGTGTTAGAAAATGCAATGAAACCATTATCACATGCTCACACAATAATTTAAATAGACAACATAGTAGTACCAACTATTACGCACAGATCATAACTTAGAAACACTAGAGAGCTGAAGGTATGTACAGCTAAAAACGAGTACATCCAGAAGATTTCACAAATAAAAACAGTGTAACGATGCATACTATCGTACCATGGAGATACAAGTAAACATGATAATCTTCTAAACAATAAATCAAAAGCTATTATTAATATAACCTTATTCTAGCAGCAACAAATCTAACGCTAAATGAACGACATAAACAAACCGGAAAAGCTTTGCAGAATATACCAGCGGTACCAAGGACTATAAACAAACACTATTGAAATTCTAGGACAAAATCCTATCATATAAATATTTCTAAAACATCTATAGGCAAGATTTATAACCATTCCCATCTAGTCTAGCATAGATGTTCTGGAACAAAAATCTAACTTGCAGACTATTGTACGTTTCACCCGACAGTGAACACTTTAGCTTATATATACATGAATCTATAATTTTCAAAGTATACCCATCAACTATGAAAAAAAATACCACTACTAGATTTCTAAGATCATCTGGCACACTTTTGGTGTTGGGGTCGAATTGATTCGACATGTGCAAGGTATACTACAAGGTTGATGCCATCCGGTGGCATTCGATCGACCGGGCGCATGACAAACTACAAACTAATAGCCGGAGATTATGTCTAGGAGGTAGGCACATGTGAGATGAGACTGCGATTAAAAAGAATTGCTCCGATTCTCACCGTGCGTGGCGAATTCGTCCGAAGAACTTCTAGACCGAGCTTCGGTAGATGGCGAAATTGACGAGCTGTAGGTGACGGATCGATAAGCAAATCGTCTGAATGGGTTGCTGGTTTCTACGTGGTGCTTGTGGCGAAAGGAATCTAGCAAAGGTGCCACTGTTGGCCGGATTAGCCGGCGGCGATCTAAGTCGGAGCTCCAAAAGAATAGATCCTCGAGCGGGCTATGGACAGGGTGTCAGCAGATATGGGAAAGGAGAGAATGGAAGGCGACTCTGTGCTTTATATGGAGAAGCGAGGTGATGGTCTGACCCTTGGGCGAGAGTCGAGAGCTGCAGTTTCAGATGTGTGCGTTTCAGTTGCTCTACGTGGGTGCGGGAAGACGAAGAAGGAGCAACGCTTCGGCTTTCTGCATGTGCGTGACGCTTGGGCAACTTGGATCGCTGGGAGCAGACGCCGTCCAGGTGTGCGTGTTGTTCTATGACTTTGTCATGGGTGTGCGTGCGTGTAGAATAGGATTGACCGTTGCATGGTTCAGACCGGAGGGCCTTCGTGTGCTGTCTCGGCTAGGTTGTCTATGCTAGTCCAATTGGCTTTGGTGGTCTGGGTAGAACTAGTCTTCTCGACCCCACCAAGAGCTGATCGCTTCGGTGATTCGGTGGTTTAAATAAAGGAAATAATTAAGAGGAGAGAGAGTAAGCGACTCGATGCATGCAGCATACGCACGTGAGATAAGAAAAGAAAAAAAATAACATGACGTGCTAGTGTACTTTGCATGTGCATGGCTGGACCAAATCCCATGGGATTTTTGGGAAGAACCAAATAAGAAATAAATTGGTAATTCAGAATAAAATCCGACTGAAATAATTAAATAAATATAAAGTAATATGAGATACTTTATTCTTCTTCTTATATCTAAATAATTACAATAAAGTTGGAATTGATTTAAAAACATAAAACCAATAAATAAAATTATTTTATTTTATTTGCCGCAACAAACATCCTTTGGTAAAAAAAATAACCATAAAAAAAATCAGGATGTTACAAGCAAGTTTTCCTTAAGTGGATTATCCAAGGTTTATTGAACTCAGGGAGGAAGTGGTCAAAGGTATTCCCTCTCAAGCAATCCTGCAATCAAGATACAAAAAGTCTCTTTTGTCCCCAACACATCCAATACACTTGTCAGGTGTATGGGTGCACTAGTTCGGCGAAGATATAGCGAATTACAAGTGGTAATAATGCCAAAAAATAGCTTGACGGTGAGGTAAAGACTAAAATAAGCAAACATGCAACAGATTTAGTAGCAAACGGTGTTTCAATGTCTAGAAACAAGGCCTAGGGATCATACTTTCACTAGTGAACACTCTCTCATATAAATATCCTCTATTCATGATACTACTCTTAACTACTCTCCGGTTGGACACTCTAATCATTGGTAGGGCTATAACAACACTCCTTAAAGTCCGCCTTCCCCAATCTAGATAACCCCACACTGTCACCTTGAGCGCTAGATGGTTCCAACAAACACCACAATTTCATAGAGACATCGAACTCCAAATATAACTCATAACAAATATTCAATCTAGCCAAAGTGCCACACACGGTATGCACGCTGTCACTTTCACACACGTGGGGGAAATCATAGATCTATTAAAGCACACAGAGTATTTATGTAGACTCAAACCTAAGTGCCACCATGGCGTGCACGCTGTCATTTTCACACACATGGGAAGAGCAGAGATCTATTTAAGCACTTGACTAGCAAGGTAGATTTACTTGATTACAAAGCTCATGACCACAACAAGATTATGTATAGAGAGAGAGATGAACACATAGCTACCGGTAGAGCCGAGGAAGAACTACTCCCTCCTTATCATGGGAATCAACAACGGTGATGAAGATGGCGATGGAGATGGCTCTGGGGGCACTTCCCCATCCCGGCAGGGTGTCGGAACAGAGACTTTCTGTCCCCCGAATCTCCCCTTCGGTAGCGGCGGCGCTGCGGAACTTTTTTTGGAAGTATGATGGATTATTTAGGGTTTCTGAGTCGGAGACTTCTTATAGGCACAGGAGGCAAGGTCGGTGGAGGTCCAGGGGGCCCACACCCCTTGTGGGTGCGGCCTAGGGTGGGCCCCTGCCCACCTAGGGTGTGGCCACCCTGGTGTCCTCCTCCATCTCGTCTTTGATTTTCCGTATCGTTCAGAAAAAAATATGAACTTTGGCTTTTGTCCCGTCCAATTTCGAGAATATTCACTTTTTAGCTTTTGAAACAAAAAAACAGTAAAACAGTGCACCGGCACTGGCATCTTGTCAATAGATTAGTTTCAGAAAGTGTATAAAAATACCTCAAAGTGTAGACAAAACATAATAAAGTAGATACTAAACAAGCATGGAGCATCAAAAATGATAGATATGTTTCCGACGTATCAGGTATTCTATCGTTTTCCTTTGAAAAAGGATAAAAATGATCCTAATAGTACTAGTCCTCACATTAAAGAAGATGAAGTGTATGTCTTTGATATATTAAATGATAGTGATATAGATGATGATCCAGATGGCGACACAAAGGTGGGTTACGGTTGGTACTCGAAGGAGGAGGAAGAGGAGTAGGGTCTTTAGGTTTTAGGGAAAGAAATATTTATTTTGTATGTATAATACTTAAAGGGCTTCAACAAGGATTATATATGGACCATATTTCGGCGCATACTTAAGGGCCTATGTTTTTAGAGTCCAATTCAAGCCCGTCTC
Organism: Avena longiglumis; assembly: GCA_030063025.1. NCBI lineage: Eukaryota > Viridiplantae > Streptophyta > Magnoliopsida > Poales > Poaceae > Avena > Avena longiglumis. The sequence goes on along the minus strand of CP125976.1, from coordinate 544,705,367 downwards.
TCAACATTGCACTTTGGAATATCTAAATGTTAACAAAAAATTTAACAGAGAACTCCCCAATTCCATTATATGAGCATAGCACTCGTTGGATGCGTCTATACAATGATGGCTGCGGATGGGAGCGACGCTCAGCATGCAGTAGTTTTTTGGGGGGCGCATCAATGCGGCCAAATACAGGTACATGTTTGTTTATCTGGTTTTACAAAAAAAAATATATAACTCTTTCAAAAATAAAAAAATTATATCTGCTATTGGTTCATCCTAAGCAATGACATAACTATCATCTACTCTGTAGTTCATTTGTGGTTTGCATTCCTACTCTACAAGTTCTCTTATGATGTCATTATAATTTCTATCCGGTTGAATCCTAGCTAAGAAAGTAACTGCATACCCATTATGTAGCTCACCACAAATTCTGAGTCACCCAACGTCTTTTGCATTCCAGGATATATACTACTGCTTCCATATATATTTGTTGAAATAATTGGACTAGTTTATATTTGTTGAAATTCTAAGAAACACTCTGTTTGATTGCTCAATTCATTTGTATGCACACTTGTGTAATGCTTGCCTGTCATGTTCTACAGGTTCATAAGCAACGCCAATATATTTCATATCTAGTGGTTCGTCCTAAGCAGTAACATAGCTATCATTTATTGTATATATAGTTCATTCGTGATTTGCATTCCCGCTCTACAAGTTCTCTTTGATGCTATTATAATTTATATTCGGTTGATTTCTAGCTACGACAGTAACAACAAGGCCTATTGTGTAAATCACCACAAATTCTAAGTCACCCAACTTCTCTTGCATTCCAGGATAAACATTTGCTTCCATATATAATTGTTGAATTTCAGATAAAAAGTTTGATTGATTGCTCATTTCATTGTAGACACACTTATCTAATGCTTGCTTGTCCTGTTCTATAGGTTCACAAGCGATGGCATTGTTTCCTTATCTAGTGCTGGTTCATCCTAAGAAACGACATAACTATTCTCAACTGTGTAGTTCATTCCTGGTTTGTATTCCTGCTCCTGGCCTATCTAATAATCGGAAAAGCAGTGTGGCTTCCACGGAGGTCACGGGTGATGATGATGATGATGCATCGACGATGGATCCTCTTGGCTACCCAGTGGATGACATCACAGATATGACACATTGTGAGCTACATGTGAAAGTTTTGAACATAACCATGAAGGTGGCGGTTGGCTATGCCTTACCAATTGGACCTGAACCAACTTACCATAGTCGTCTCGTTTCATAGGGCTACACTGTTGTCGGGGTGGATGAAGTTATGCACGGATTTCACCAGCTGAAGCTTGACTACCCTACAGGTGAAGGGGATGTGACTGAACTAGGAGAATCCAAAAATGTCACCATTCTATGGCGAAAGGAATACATCGTGCTTCCAAATCAGACGCCAAGGCCATTGACTTCTCGCAGCACTCCATCTTCACCGCCACCTCACATGTCTCTAGCGCAACAGTCGTCTCCGCTGCCTCACCCGTCTCCAGCGTAGTCGTCGTCGCCGCGACTGCTGTCTCTAGCGCAGCCGTCTTCCCTGCCGCGTCAGCCATCTCTAGCATAGCCGTCTTCGCCGCCGCGGCATCTGTCTCAGCCCACTATGGCTCAGGGCAAAAAGCGGAAGAGTACCACCGCTACTCTGGGGAGTGGTAACCGATCACCGAGACATCAACACGAGCCCCTCCCAAAAGTACCAAAGTTTCCTCCCAAAAGACCTTACGACTATACTCCAGAAGAGAATTAGGTGACCGTAAAGGCCCAAACGACATAGTTTTTCTGCTGAATTGAAGCGACCGAAAGAGCTAGAGTTCCCCAGCACCGAAGAAGAAAAATCCCGAGTGCAAAAAATGCTAAAGACCCTTCATCAACCCGAGCCAAGGCTGTGTAACACCCCTGGTCACTCCGGACCGACGGCTGTCACTTCTAGCAGCTCAATAGGATCTCTAGACTAACCCCATAGACCAACACTAGTATTTTCTGTGCACTTTGTCCTCACTCGTGCGCACCCGGTACCCACTTTCCGGTCGGTCACTCATCCTAGAATTGCTCTAGGCCAAGCACGCTTAACCTTAGAGTTCTTTTCGAATGAGCTTCCGGAAAAGAAGTTGCAACTTGTTGGTATGAGTTTCCTATCAATCCTATTGAGCCATGCTCCAGGGTCTCACATACACCCACCCTTAGAAGATCGACGTCCTCGTCGATCAACCACAAGCCAGGAACGTCCCCTCTTGGCACACGTTTGTGCGTCCCGTACCGACACATTGCCATGCTGTGTCCACTCCGGGCTACACGCGCCATGCTACACATGTCCGCCACTAACCCGCACACGCCCATGTAACCGCGAGGGTTGGCTCTGATATCACTTTGTAACACCCCGGTCACTCCGGACCGACGACTGTCGCTTCTGGCAGCTCAATAGTATCTCTAGACTAACCCCACATACCAACACTAGTCTTTTCTACGCACTTTGTCCTCACTCGTGCGCACCCGGTACCCACTTTGCAGTCGGTCACCCATCCTAGAATTGCTCTAGGCCAAGCACGCTTAACCTTAGAGTTCTTTTCGAATGAGCTTCCGGAAAAGAAGTTGCAACTTGTTGGTATGGGTTTCCTATCAATCCTATTGAGCCATGCGCCAGGGTCTCACAGGATGTCATCAGACTATGACCGCTGTATTATGAAGTCACATGCGACAAAGACACAGTCGAAGAGTAGTAGTGCAAGCGGGAAATCAGTTCCCCCATCTCAAAGAACAAAAAAACAATCGTGCCCCCGCTCAATGTGATTTCCCATACCAATGTAGGGTCGAGCAAATGTGCGGTCGAAGAGCGGTATGATTCTGAGGTAATTGCACTATATGGATGTGGCATCCCGCAAAACCACTACTAGAAAATCGCGTTGAATTTGTGCATTGCATCGTCATCATCATGCATTGTTTGCTAAAACTATGTTTGCAAAACCCGTGTTGTTTTCTAAACGCCCCTCTTTATTTTCAAACATCAAAACCGGGTCCCCGGAATATTTTGTTTTGGCCGCTATCGGTTTGCCAACGGCCCGTTTAAAACAAATAAAATTTATATTATTTTAGTGGGGGCAGTCGAACGGGCCAGTTCGACCCGAACGACCACCCCCAGGTTTTTGAATCGGTCCAGCTAGTCTGCCCCTCTTAAGCCTATAGCTACCTAAAAACCTACCCACACCCCCTCACCCTCTCTCTCTGCACTGGACCCCACCCCACGCCCCACTCCTCCCCAAACCGACCCACTCTCATCTCTCTCTCTCTCACAGGCCCACCCAGACCCACCGCCCATTCTTCTTTCTTTTTCTCACCCAATTCTACCCCGGCCCCACCTATCCGCCGACCCCGCCTTTCCTCGTCATTGGCCCGCGCCACGCCCCACGCTATTGGCCACACGCCCATCACGACCACGCCAGCACGCCAAGACACGCCCCCAGCCCCTCTCTCTGGCCCCCACAAAGCCCCTCCCCAAAGACGCTGGCCCACGCGGAACCACCCTCCCCGTCCCCACTGTCCTCACCGCTGTCCCCTTCCCTGCCCCACTCACGCCCTCCTCTCCTCCCCTGCCACCCTTCTCCCCACGCCCGCCTCCGCCCCCTCTCCCTTTCTTCTCCTCCGGCCCCTCAAGGCCGCCGCCTGCCCCTCTACCCCGACGCTACGCTTCCCTCCGCGATCACAACCCCGAGCCGCCTCGCCTCTGCCCGAGCCACCGCCACCCGCCACCGTCTGGCCCGCCCGGCTGCCCCGCCCTCCGCTCGCCGGAGCCGCTTCCTCCTGCCGTCCGCCTGCCGACTTCGAAGGCCACCGCTCCCCGCTGGCGCTTTCCCGCCGCCACCGACTCACGGCAGCCCGCCTGCGGCCTCTTCACCGCCGCCTCGCTCCACTCGCCGTCGCCGAAGCCCACCAACCCACGCGCGCTGCTGCCGCCAAGGCGGCGCTTCGGGCGCCCGCCTCACGCCCGATGCCATCGGCTTCCTCCCGCCGCCGCCGAGCCGAGCTCCCCACGGCGACGTTCGCACCATCCCAGCGTCTCGCCTCGCCGTGTTCCTGGCAAGACGCACCGAGGTAGCACTGTTACATGGGTCGCATTTGTGAGGTGCTCTGTCTGCGCGATGGACGACGAGGATACCGCACCTGCCGACCCTAGATGCGCCTTTGAGATCTTTAGTAGATCAAAGTGCTGCCTAGACGCTTGAGTTTGTGTTTGTGGAAGGGCTTTTGTGGCAAGGCGATGACAAGTTCGCACCTTGGGATCGACAAGGTCTTCTTCGCCAACAAGATCTTCCTCATGGATTTTGGAGACCCGGCCGCCAAGAACGCCACCGGGACTCACCCGATCAAGAACCGCAAGAACGTCCCCAGAGTTGAACCCCGAAGACCGATCCCGGCAACATGACCAAGACCCGGACCCCGATGACCATGATCCCCACGGCAGAACAACAAGGCCTTCGAGGTGGACCGACAAGATCTTCTCCTCGGGACACCGAGAGCTCCCCTGAACGCCAAGCTCGTCGAGTTCAGGGGCCCTCAAGATCATCACGAAACGCCAAGTACTTCTTTCAGGGCGCCAAGATCGTCGACATGATCCGAAGATCGCGAATGCGACAAGAACGACACCGACGCAGAACGCCTAGTACTTCTTCCCGGAACGCAAGACCTACCCCTAAGTCCGAGAACGTTCCGTCGACCCTGGACCCTGAGACCGACCCCGAACCCCGTAACCCCAAGATCTGCCGAACCCTAATGTGTGACCCCTTTTTCCCTCGAACCCTAATTCATAACATAATACAACTTGTCACATATTAACTTGTCATCTCGCATGCATAACATTGGTTTGGGGGCCTTATGCCGATTCACCTAATAATTAAATATGGGGCCCATATGCGGGCAAATCTAGCCTTATATTGGCCTCATTTAAACTAGTGTAGCGAACCGGTGTCATCTTTTGTCTTGATAATACAACATTTAATTTGCGGGGGAACTAAACAACTTGAACCATCCAATTAATTGTCGGGACCCTGGTTCCGCTTAATATGACCTAAGTGCATCGCACCTTCACCATGCCATGCATCATACATGCATCATGCCGATCTTCTGCCGTTGTATTAAATATTGCATCCGGTGTTATTCTAGTGTTTTGCTTCTTCGCGGATAAGGCCGTTGAGTTGATGTGAGCTTCACCCCCGATCTTCGGTGGAACCGTCGGCAATGTTTTCAGGCGAGCATCTCCCCCTTTCTACCTATCTTACTTTTATAGTCTTTATTCCCTCCTGTTGATCTATTGCTATCTGTGTTGCGATGCTCTAGTTTTCGTACCCTTTGATATCCCTAGCCGTATATTGCCTTGGACACACCTATTACCCGTTGTTTGGTAGATAGTTGGACTTGCGTCGTAGTTGCTTGCTCCGTCTTGATGTGTCGTCATATGCCGCGATTCGATGTTTTGCCGCATGTTGATGATGGAGATGATTCTAGTTTTACTTATCGTCACTTTAATTTCGTTTAACAACTAAAATTGAAATAAGCAGAGGCATCGGTGGGTGATAGAAAATATTTGGTTTCGAACGCCCACTTGTGTCCGTAAGACCCCGAGTACTTGATACCTGTTCCTTGTTTTATCGCTATCCACATCCGGAGGTATATGGGCCCCCACAGGCGAGCTTGATTCCGTCTTATTTCTTGGGGCCACAAACTAGTTTGAGGTTTTATTTACTATCCCGTACTTATGCCATGCTACTACGTATTTAAATTGTGCAGTCTTGCACCTTTATCGCTTAGGTAAGCGGGATGTTTTCGCGGTATCGGCCCGATTGGGGACCCTTGCGTTCTGACCCATCGGCAAACCTTGAGTCCGTCTCGAGCTTGCTTACTCCGCTATGGTGTGTACTCAATGGGTGGCCTCAAATATTTCTGAATCCTGTGATTGTTCATCGTGAAAGCCTCGTTGGGTTTGATTTGGTTTTTCCGAGGTTGATCGGCGTGTGTTGCTATTGGTGCACCCGGCGGGTAAAACTTTCGAAAGCCGTGTCCGGATATGGACGACTTGGACATATCTCGATCATAGACAAGCATAACTAAAGTTTATTGTTATAAATTTGACTTATAATGACTAGTAATCAGCTTCACTATAACGGAATGGCTAATAATCTGCCCACAATTGCTTGTTTGATTGTCGCCGACCATTGTACTGACTAGTAAGTATGGCAACTACAACGGAATTGGCTGAATAAAAGTACCAACAAGCTTTGGGTTTTGGGATTATATCATGCTATCTGTATCTGATTAGTAATTGCTGCCACTACCACGGAATGATTAACTAAAAGTGCCCACTGCTTACTTTATCAGGACGAATATCTAAACCTGACTAGTAAAGTGCCGCAACTATAATCGAATAAGTAAATCGCCAACTGTGAGTTCCTCGGTTGACTTCCTCGTTTGGTCTCGAGGGGAAACACCAGATGGGTTTGTTTGATGGTAGTATCGTGTTGGTTCGATAGGTCTTTCTTACCCCTCTCGATTGACGCCTTGTATTGTCAGTCTCTATAGGTTGTTTAGTGCATACGCTGCGCTTGATCCACCATACCTATGTAGGCGGACCGAATTCTAGCCTCGCCATGTCGGCCTCGATCGACGCTCCTTCTTTTTCCTTTGCCCTTTGTTGGCACCTTTTGTTTAAGCAGGTTTGAGATCGACGTCGTTAGCGAGGTTACCCTTCCGGCTTGGCCTCGGGGTTATGGACGCCATTGGTTATTCTTGGGCTCTTAGCCCCATTTGCATCTTGTCCGTAGCTGGACGCTATCGTTTTCAAGGTGATTTGGATCTTTGTACCGTATATCGTATTCTTGACTCTTGGAGTCATTTGTATATATCTGTTCTGTGGGTCCCATCGAGGACTGTTGTGTAATGTTATTACTTCGTTTTCCACCCGCACGAAAGTGCCTGGTGGGCACCTTTGAATCGTTTCTATGCGGGTTTGGCGAGTTTTGCCAAAACTTGCATAGGTCCGATTCTGAGGGTGTTACAATGGAGAAGCGTCCGCTGCTCAAGGTATGACTATTGCTCAGTACTTATCCTAGTTAGAGTACTTCTCCGAGTATGATGTAGCATATAAATACCGGCACGAGAATTCTCTCATCAAACCTGAGGAGGTCAAGAATCTACCAACAAAAATGCGAAAATTGCATAAGTGGTACATGGATGCCTCAGAGGAAGGGAAAAACTGGATAGTGTTGGGAGTAAGAAACGAGCATTATGGGCATGGAGATGACGAGGTAATGATTGAATCCGAGGAACTATTTCAGTTATTCAATCAAGACGCCATCGACAAATTGATCGTCAGTGCCTATTGTCTGTAAGTACTATTTCTGTAATTAAGTCTCTAGCTAGCTCACCTTGTTTATTGCATGTATAATCATACTCACTACATTATGCAGAATGAAGATTCTCGAATGCAAAAAGAGGACATCTATGACATTGGGTTCATTGACCTATATTTTGTTCATGAACGTAATATCCAAGAAAATCCTAAAGAAAGAGAGAATAATATTGTAAAGGCGTTAAGGTTTTATGAAATCAAAAGGGAAATACTATTTCCTTACAACTTCGATTGAGTGTTATTTTCTTGTACACATTCTATTTCGCTTACTCGATATTAAGTGTATAATTGACGAGTTATGCGTGCGCAACTTCCAATTTATTTTGCTAATCATTCAACCTGACAAAGGGGTAGTACAGGTCATGGACTCGAAACATAAACCCCTTGATAAGTGGATTGACATGTAGACAATACTCCAGAGGTAATTTCAATCATTATGATATTATATCAGCAACTTTCATTCATTTCCTGATATCAAGTAATTAATAACTCATTTTTTCCTTTTCTTTGTTTGACAATGCTTGAAACAGTTCACCAAGAAGGCTATGGGTGCCTGGAAAGAGAAGCTTACATTTCAACCACTAGATGTAAGTACTACTAGCTAGATCCGGGCACCTCTTTGATTCTAGTTTCGATACCATTATAATGCTTGATTATTATTTTGATTAAACTTTGTTCTCGTAAGTGCCTGACGCATGGACCTAGAAATAATTTATGTGGATACTATATTTGCAAGTTCATTCGTCAGACGACCTGTAAGAAGGACGGAAATTTATAGCAACTTCATGTACGTAAACAATATTCACAACTTTTTTATTACCATCAATTTTGTTTAGTTTCATTCATATATATTGACTCCTTTAAATTAGATTGAATGGTTGTGGAACGATATTCTACCAACGAATCGCGTACGAGCAATTCAAAAGGAATTGGCGACATTCTTAGATACAGAGGTCCTACAACCAAAAGGAGAATACTATCAGGAGTTGTATATAAGGCAATATGGACCGTAAAAAGAGATTATATTGTATATATATGCATGGAACTCGTGTACCGTATGTAATATGTTCGACACTTCGATCTCTATATTCATAATGATGTTGTGTAATCTAGATGGTTGCTTCATTTCTTAGTGCAAACCATAAAATAAAAAGGAAAACAATAAATGGAAAAATACAAAATGAATTCTCTACTGCGACACAAAAAGTGACAAAAATACTGCCACGACAGAGAAACATTGATCCTGGTTTGTAATATGAACCGGGATGAATGATGCTCCACCCTCGCTCCAGTCACCGGTCACGTGGATCCTCTTTCGTCCTTGTTCACAGTACAACCGTTACTACACTACAGGAATGGACGAATACGTCGACGGCCACGTGACGACGGCCAATTGGCGTAGAACGTGACCAGGCCAGCCATTGGCCGTCGGCCTAGAATTGCCCTCGATGTATCCTATGCTACGCCAGCGGCTGCCCTCGGCGTAGGTATTTTTCTTTTTATCTCATTAAATTTTGAAAAATCATAACCAAATCATTTTAATTCGTAAAAATACAAATAATATATCAAAATTTGCAGAAAAATAAGTTATATCTATCTACACTTAAATATTACACATTTGTAAATAAAAATTAAGTGAAACATAAAACATTATAGATAGTTTAAAACATGCATAAATTTTTTAAAAATGATCGAAACAATGCGAAACCTTCGCGTGGTGTCATATTATGTGAAATAGTTAGAAGGAAAAAATATCAAACTTGGTATATTGATTATATTTCAAGAAAACCTTCACAAAATGACCTGTCTCATTCGAGATTTCTTGGCTTTTAGGTCAAATGACCAATGTTATGGCTAGAATCAAGGCATAATTTATGATAATGTGCTCATTTTGTGCATACATATGCATAATGGGATGGCAAACAATGTTGTAGGAGGAAGTTTTCCTTTTCGTCGCACATAAAAGCCATTTTTCATTTTCCGAGCACAAAAACAGATGGTTTTGTGAACCACCAAATGGATAATTCAAAATGCTACCACCATATTTTACAAAAAATAATAGACCACCTTATATGGAAAATGTCCCAACAGGGGGATCTGAAACCTTTCTGTCCACCCCTGGTGAAAAAGACAAATTCTTGCCGAATCGGTAGGAAGTGTGTCAGATATAAACTACAAGTACATGATACGATGTCCATATTTTTTACAAAAATTATTTTTAGGTTCACAATATGCTGTTTCATCAGAGATCCACTTCAATTTTATCGAGGCTCGGCCCCGAGCTACCTCATTCGAGGTTGCCAAAAAGCCATTTTCCATTTTAAACGGGCAAATAAAATTATGACTAGAATCACCGTATAGTTTGTGATAAGTTGATATTGATATCATATTTGGATTCCTATTATTTTTCTGATCAATTTAGACATATTATTTGTGGAATTCTGATTTACGGATTTAAAGATATTAATTATTCCATATTAAATAGATAAATAAAAAACAAATCATTATATTTTTATTTGAATTCAATAATGTTTTTACTTATTCATTATTGTTTACTTAAATAATTGTTTATAATATCAAAAAATACAAACATGTGACGTGATGATATAAGAGTTAATAGGATTGATATCATAGTATTGACAACAATGTACGAATTACTTTGCGAAAATAGAATCTGAAGGAACGAGGAAGTTAAGCGTGTTGAAGCTGGAGTAGTATTAGGATGTGTGACCGACTGAAAAGTTTGACCAAGACTGCAATTTAATCAAATATTAAGTGTAATTAGTGCTAAAAATGTTTAAAGTAAGAGATTAACGGGTCAAACAATTCAAAGATTAAAAAAATTGAGATTTTTTTTAAAATAATATATTTTGCAACCGGCCGATAGGATATGCTACTCATGGCCGATGCTTATTGAGGAGACCGGTGAGGACAGCCGTGCGTAGCATATCAAGCATTTTGGCTACGCCGGCGACTTTTTTGCGATCTGTAGTGCTAGGGGAGAGCTTTAGTCATAATTACCTGTTCAGTTGAGCAATCGAGATTAAATCCCTTTACAGACCGGGACGATAGTCTTGTTCTGCACTAGTCTATCGTGAACATCTGAAAAGGCAGAATCAGATTTCGTGCCCAAAACCTAATAGTGGTGCCTAAAAACCAAAAACAGGTACCTATTATTCGACACCTGTTGTGAGAAGCTCTTATTATGCTACTTGCAGCGGCTCAGCCGCCTTTGTCAATGGTAGATATCTGGTGGTACTAGAAGAAGAAGGCCTGATAATCATGTCGTGGTTGTACGATGTGAGTACTTTGGAGTAGCCATCTGTACCAACGCAACTTCTACTGCTGTGTTCTTTATATATAAGTACTCCACATGTAATACAAGTGATCGTATACATCTTGTCCTAGTTGCTAACCTGTATATATATTGTTCTCTGGAGACCAAAATGGTGTTGCTCGGAAACCGGCAGGCGGAGCGCGCGGACGGCCCGGCGTGTATTCTGGCCATCGGAATGGCGAATCCGGCAAATTGCGTGCGTCAGGACGAGTACGCCGACTACTACTTCCGCGTCACCAAGAGCGAGCATCTCACCGATCTCAAAGTCAAGCTCAATGGGTCTCTTTAAAACGCAGGTGACTGAGACGTAAGATAGGTCTCAGTCAAGTGACGTCACGCCGCTTTGTCGTCTACTGCTACACTGCATGCGTTGCCGAGCCTTGACCTGTCCTGCATGCATGGTCTCTGGTTGGACACACTACCCTGCTATTTTTTTTGTATGAACGGTGGCGTTGCACACTTGTGCCCGGGCCGTCTACTTGCCGTTTTGGGGTTTCTTCTCTGCTAGACGATCTGCCAGATGCTGTGTGAGTGTTAAACTCAACTCCATATGTAAACTTATATTTTCTCGTATTAAAATTTATCTAAATATAAATATATCTAGTACTCCTTTCGCTCATAATAATTGCTTAAATTTGGCTAGATACAAGTGTATCTAGTACTTAAATTTAACTAGATACATTCATATCTAAATGAAGAGGTAATAACACCATTAGTCCCACAAGTTGCATATTAGATACAGATTAGTCCCACAACTAGTCTAACTCGACTCCACCATCCCAGAACTAGCTGATCCCGAACGAACCCATCCAAACCATCCAAAAACCGCGCCGCTCGGGAATTCACGTGGCAAAAGCAGCGGGCAGACAGTTGCAGTCAGTACCTATGATAAATTGGATTTCTCACTTGGACCCGTCAACTTTCCCTTCTCCACTTATCTCGTCTCAACAGGAGCGGTCAAACCGAGGCGAGAACCCATGGCGGCGGGCGAGTCCTCATTGGAGAGCATGAGGAGGTCCCCAACACCTCGTCGCTGGAGCACGGTGGAGGGCATGCCGTGCCCCAAGCTCTGGTCGCATCGCCAGCGCTGGAGGCACACGTCTGTGGCGATTCGGCGGCGGCAAGTCGGAGGCGGATGCGGATTTGAACATGAGCTGCAGATGCGAGCACACATCCTCGAGCAGCTCGGCGCTAGGAACCGGTGTCCATCCGCAATGCCATCTGCCCCAAATCCTTGTGCGGTGTGTCGACCACAATGAGGTTTGTTTCTCTTTATTCGTCACATAACGAAATTGCTAGCTTGATTACATTTAGATCGAAATCATCAAGGAATCGACTCATGTAGGAGCTTGCGATCTTGGCTTCAATTTCTTACTTGAATCATCGGTCATTTTATCGTAGTAATGTTACGAGTGTGAGCTAGCTTATAAGTAGAGCATTGGAAGATTACCTGTCACCACCTAGCACGGTCATTTCTTGTCGGGTTGACCTCGGGTAGGTCGAGCGGGGAAAGCAGAGGTACTATCCCGTCTAGTTTCCGAAGTCTGACTCAAGTCGGCGAATCATGGATATGTCGGCCGATGAGCGAGCAAGAAGCCCGCGTATATGTATCAAGTAGTTACCGGCGAGTTACTAAGAGGATCGGCGGGTTAGCCAAGTGATCTTGATGCGGGTGAAGAGCCGAGTAACACAAGGTAAGGCCGAGTGATCTGAAGCTTGCGGAGAAGGAGAAGCCCAAGGTCAAACTATAGCTGCAGCTAGAAGGAATCATAGCGAGCCAAGCACAAGAGACAAGGATGCCAAGCGTCGGAGGCGGGAGGTCACGGGTGTGATCCCGGAGCCCGAGGCCTTGAGGAGGGAACCTGGAGCCTTGAGTCATTAGAAGGCGGCGAGGAAAGGAGGGCCGAACTACTAATTTGGGACAAGCATATTCCACGAATATGCTTGCCTCGTCAACCTAAGGGCACCCAAGGCACTCCTTTATAAGGGAGGCTTGGACCACGAGGAAGGCATCAACTCTTTGAGCACCGTTAGGCTGGAGATTCATCTTGTCCCCTGTATCTGACTCAAGGAGCACTTGTAACCCATCAAGAGAGAAATAAAGATCATAACTTTGGCGCTTGAGTGTAGACACGGATGCATCTTCCTCCCAGATCCCACTAGCATCCATTGGCCCCATACTTTACCCATGGCATCTGCGTGCCACCACCCTGACGGTTGGCGCCACCGTGGGGCCGGCGGTGCTAGCTGGAGTTGTGATCCGGACGGAAACTTCATCAACACGGCCAGCGTTGTTTACGGCTTGGTCGAGACTTGGTCTCTGCGACTATGTCGAGACAATGCGAAGCTTTGGAAAACTCCCAGCGCAATGGGGTCTTCATCAGCCTGGGCGAGCACAGGGTCTACGTCGGCGTCGACATCACCGGCATTTATCCTCACCAGGTTGTTGTTGCAGGAGAGCCACCTCGAAGCGCAGCAAGCCGTCCATCAAGAGAGCATCCTGCAGGCAGCGTCGAGGTGATGGTCGCAGCAGGAGCTCAAGCTGGAACAGCAGATGCGGTCAGCGAGAACCACCCAGCAGCACAAGGCGCACCCAAGCAGACCACACTGCAAACCACTGAGGTAATTCCGCCAGTGGCAAACCCGACCGAGCTACATGACACCACCCCAAAGGCACCAAGAGTGAGAGGGCCACCTCTGGAAAGACCAGAGAACATTCTTCAGGCGACTATAGAAAACTTAACCACACTGGCGCCGATACTTGATCCAGCAAATGCTCGGCGAGTTAGAAGAAACCGGGCAAAAGGTCTTTGGTAGAGGCCAAAAAGTATCTACTGGAATCCTTGAACAGGACCACGAGAGAATATGCAAAAGCTAATAAACGATATCGCACCGGCGGTGGGCGAACTAAGATTAAGAGGAAGAACCTCATGAATGACATTAACAAAGAGCATGAAGCTCACAGAGCGAATCGGTGATTTGGTTTGCCGGTCTGATGCCGGCGAAGAACACGAGGCGGCAAATGCCGCATGACATTGGAATTAGAGGGGTTAACCGAAGCTCGGCGAGACAACAAGAAAGAGTGAATGAGCTAGTGCGCGCCATAAACCAGCAAAATGAGGAGATACTCGAACTAACCCGGCAAGACCAGGGCTTCACGGATGGTTCATTCGGCGAAGACTGCCTTATCATGGCGGCAACATCTTCACCGGAAACAACGCTCGAAAAGAAAGCGGTAACCTCGGGGAAGAGGAACAAGCAAATTGTTCCATATGACGGCAATAGCTGGAAAGGCAAATGAGAACAGAGCAATGCAAGCCGAGGGGAGAGAAAACCACGGCCGTATGGAAAAGAAGGCGGGGGCGAGCAATGGGGATCTCGGCGGAGAGAACCCGAGAGATAATCATGAAAACCAGACCCGGCGAAGTAAGGAGAGAAGTGCCGTAACCCGCAACCAAGACATGAGCCTCGGCGGAAGAGAAGTGAGGCCACCGCCACAATCGGATGAATGAAAGGTACAATGATGGATATTCCGGTGGAATCGCAAACCGGTGGAAACAATCACTATGGGATGAGGGCGAGAATCCGTCTGATTTGCCGACAAGTGATGCAAGAGTAAAGTTGGATCGGCTATACCGGTCCGAGTTGTTGGAAGAGCAAGGTCCACCAGGTCCGACATGTTTTGGACCACGGATCATGGGCGAACCACCGGTCGAATTTTCAGTTAGCAAGAGGCACAAAACATACAATGGAAGTACCAAGCCACAAGACTGGTTGATAGATTATGCCACATTTGTGAAGATAGCGGTGGCAACTTAAGATAGATGCGGTATGTCCCACGGATGTTGGAAGGACCAGCAGGTATGGTGAATAATCAACCAGCTGGCAGTATCAACTGCTAGTTAGATTTCGAAGAAATGTTCGTCAGCAACTTTACCAGCACATACAAGAGGCCAAATAGACCACAACAGCTAGCCATGTGCAAGCAGAGGCCGAATGAAACCGATAGAGAGTTTTTAACTCGATGGTGCAACCTGAGAAACTCATGTGAGGGAGTTATCGAATCGCAAGCAATCGCTTGGTCCGCGCAAGGCTGCCGTTATGCCAGCGTGTTGTGGCAACGCCTGCAAAGAGATATGCCAACCACACTGGCAGAAACTATCAGAATAGCAGACTCCTATGCATTGGGCGACCCAACCCAACCGGAATTAATGTCGGCAGATCACCGTGAGCAACAGGACCATTACGCGAGAGAATTGGCCGGGTCGTCGAGCGTGATTTGAGAGGAAGAAGAAGAGAGGAGAGGCGGATTATAGATATAATTCGGCCCGTGTGGCGATAGCACAAGATCGGCCGAGTCACGGAGCAACCCAACGGAAAAATGGACCTCAACGGTGGACACCAAGAAATGAGGAAAAAGCAATGGACCCCGAGCAAAAGAAGCAATGGCAAGAGAGGCGAAATATACGTTCGAATCCATGTTAGATCGGTAGTGCAAATTTCACACATCAAACCCATCCGGACCAACCAATCATCGACATGCCAATGTGCACGGATGAAAAGTGCGATGGGGAACCCAGCAGAGTTCGGGCTCCCATCGGTGCAATAGCGACATCGGCCGCAATTAATCTGGAGCAAATACCAGAAGCGATGCTACGCCCCCTCCCCTATGCGATAACTCGGATCGGAGGGATGCAGTGCATCAAGTAATGAATCAGGTCCAGGACGGAAGGATGAATCCGGCAAATACCGGACGTAGTGATTACAGGGAACATCACCAGTCTTATTGTGTGTTCACAACAGAACAACAGGACAAACAAAGTGTGCAGCGCCGGCATATGGAAGTGAATGCGATTATGCCGGTACCAAGATACCAGCCATGGTGCGATCAAGAGGTGACACGGAGCATGAAAGACCACCCGAATAATGCCGAGTCCAGGATCATATGCACTTGTGTTGGATCCGACATTTGTTGGACCAAGCATCAATGTGAAATTTTCAAAAGTACTTATCGACAATGGGGCGATATCAACATCATGTACAAAGATACCATGCATAAACTCGAATATCGCAGAATATCTTTGCGATCCACGAGGACAACTTTCCATGGATAGTGCGGGCTTTCATGTGAGCCCATCGGTAAAGTCCGAGTGGGCGTGTTATTCGTAAGAGATAGCTATGAGAGAAAATTTAGAATTTGAAGTGGTGGATCCGGAAAGTTGTTATCATGCTCTACTCGGACGGCCCTTGACCGCCAAATTCATGATTTGTCATATGAGTTATCTAAAGATGAAGTTACCGGACCACGGGGTGATAACGATTGAGGGGATTACAAGAAGTCAATGGAGTGTGCTTGTACGGGTCAAATTGGCGAGTCATTGGTTATAGCAAGAAAAGAAAAGGATTCAAGAGGTAGCAGCCCTCGCACGGTCAGCCTGATTGAACATGTTGGCCAACCCTCATGGCGATGTCTCTTTTGACCAACTAAAGAGGCGAAGAAATTTCAGATCGATGAGCAATTCCCAGGCGTCTTTACTATTGGTGCAGCCTTGGCGCTAAATAGGGCGAGCTCACCAACTTCCTCCGTGAGAATCGGGACATATTTGCATGGTCAACTCAAGATCGCAAGGTGTTAGGGAGTTGGTGAGCACTCTTTAAACGTCGGGCGAGCAAGGCCGGTGAAACAACCTCTCCGCCGCTTCGCCGAAGACAGGAGAAAAGTAATAGGGGATGAAATAGCTCGGCTTCTCGCAGCCGGGTTCATCATGGAGGTGCTGTATCCGGATTGGTTATCAAATCCGGTGCTAGTAGAAAAGAAAAAAGATGACCCCAATGTAGCCATTGTGTGGCGAATGTGTATCGACTACACTAACCTGAACAAGGCATGTCCGAAAGATCCTTTTCCTTTGCCTAGAATAGACCAAGTCATTGACTCGACCTTGGTTGTGAGCTGTTATCATTTGTAGACGCGTATTCGGTTTCCACGGATACCGTTAAATCCGACGATCAAATAAAGACGCATTTATTA
Source organism: Avena longiglumis (assembly GCA_030063025.1). Classification (NCBI taxonomy): domain Eukaryota; kingdom Viridiplantae; phylum Streptophyta; class Magnoliopsida; order Poales; family Poaceae; genus Avena; species Avena longiglumis. The sequence continues at coordinate 544,688,585 of CP125976.1, read as the reverse complement.
CCCGTCACGGGCTTATTGTTATCGCACAATGCCATTTGGCTGCGAAATGCAGGAGCAACATATCAAAGATGCATGCAAAATGCCTACATGATCAGATAGGAAAAATGTACAAGTGTATGTGGATGACGTGGTCATCAAAACTAAAGAGCAAAAACTTGCTAGAAGATATCGACAAACTTTGGGAACACGAGAAGGTTCGAATGAAGCAATCGAGAAATGCACATTTGGCGTCTTGCGGAAAACTACTCGGTTTCCTTGTGTCGGTAGAGTATCGAGGCCAATCCAACAAAGATAAGAGCGGTAGAAAGAATGGAATTGCCAAAATGTTTGAACGATGTACAAAAATTCACGGGCTGCCTGGCCTCGCTTAGTCGATTTGTATGTCGGCTAGGAGAAAAGGCATTGCCGCTTTATCAGCTGATGAGAAAGTCGGCAAATTCAGCTGGACTCCGCAGGCGGACCTTGCATTTCGTGAGTTGAAAAAGATGCTAGTTACGGCACCCATTTTAGCTTCTCCATTATCGAAAGAACCTATGCTACTCTATGTAGCGGCAACCAATCGAGTAGTTAGTACTGTGGTCGTAGTGGAACGACTTGAAGATGGTAGTTCAATTCAGAGGCCGGTCTATTATCTAAGTGAAGTATCCACTTCAAAGCAGAATTATCCGCACTATCAGAAGATGGCTTATGGAGTATATGTCGTGAAAAGCTTAAGCATTACTTTGAAGAGCACCCCATCAAAGTAATGCAGGCACCCATAGCCGACATATTGAACAACAAAGACGCAAGTGGCGAATAGCAAAATGGGCGATCGAGTTATCACCGTATGCTCCACAATTTGATAGAAGAGATGCAATCAAATCTCGGTGTCGCCGACTTTCTAAATGGCGGGCGAGGTGCGATATGAGCCACCATTGCGGATCCAAATTCTGGACAATGCATTTTGATGGTTCCAAACTAAGGAATGGTTTGGGAGGCGGGAATAGTGCTAACCTCGCCTAAAAAGACTAATTGAAATATGTCTTGCAAATACATTTTGCCGTCCAACAATGTAGCTGAATATGAAGCTAGTCCATGGATTAAAAGTGGCAAAAGAAATTGGTATCGCGAATCCTATGCTATGGTGACTCGGATCTAGTAGTCTGACAAGTATCGGGCGGTTGGGACGCATTAGATGCTAATATGGCTTTATCTGATTCCATGTGCAAAAAGTCGGTGGATACTTTGAAGGATGTGAATTCCACCACATACCTCGAAAGAAAATGACGCCGACACATTGTCAAAATTAGGATCAACCCGGTCAATTCCGCGGTATTGCCTGGAGCACCTCGAAACCATCAATAATCCCATCACGTAATCCGAGTCAATCTTTATCAGCAAGTTCTGCGAAGATCACACGCCAATGGAGGTAGATCATGAGAAGACTCGGAACCCTAAAGAGGGACAGCCGAGGTAATCACAATCATGGAGAGAGCGAGGTATATCGTCGTATAAAACATGGAGATGAGCGGTGAGATCACATCGGAAAAAGTAACAATATGGGCGCAACCCATATTTTCTTACCTAAAAGGCGCGATGTTGCGAGTAATGAGGTATTAGCTAGACAAACCATAAGAAGAGCAAAAGCCTATACAATCATAAACAATGAGTTATATAAGAGAAGCGTCACGCGTATTGCAGTGCGTGAGTTCCACGGAAGGTCAGAAATCCTTCTAGACATACACCAAGGAGAATGTGGGCACCATGCCTCATCTCGCTTTAGTAGCCAAGGCATTTAGGCATGGATTTTCTTGTGAGCGTTAAAAGAGGCAAAAGAATTAGTTAAGAAATGCAATGGGTGTCGAGATATGCAACAGAATACATATCCGTCGGCGAGTTAAAAACAATACCCATCACTTGGCCATTTTACGTATGGGGTTTAGATATGGTGGGACCATTCAAGCCGTGAGGAGGAATGACCCACATGTTGGTTATGGTAGACAAGTTCACAAAATGGATTGAAGTAAAACCGATTAGAAAGTGTGATGGGCACAGGTGAAATTTCTCAAGGATATCATCTTGAGATACGGGTACCCGCATAGTATTATTACGGATAATGGCACAAACTTTGCAGAAGGAGCTTTCGCTAGATTTTGCCGAGAGAAGCACATAAGACTAGATATTGCCTCTGTGGCTCACCCAGCATCCAATGGACAAGTGGAAAGGTCTAATGGACTAGTGCTGTCAGGAATAAAACCACGACTTGTTGAACCTTTGCAAAGGTCGACAGGGTGTTGGATCGAAGAAATCCCAGCCGTGTTGTGGAGCCTCCGGACTACTCCGAATAGATCAACAGGCTACACTCCATTCTTTACGGTATGCAGGCGGAGGTACTTCGGTGACATAATATATGACTCGCCAAGAGTTGCTCAGTACACAACCTCAGAGACAAATGAGATAGCTCGGCAAGATGCCGTAGACTTGTTGGAAGAAGCCAGAGAGTTGACATTATCACGATTGGCTATTTATCAACAGAACTTGCGGCGGTATCACAGCAAGAAAGTGAATCCAAGAGTATTCAAAGAAGGAGATTTGGTCCTCCGACTAGTGCAACATACGGCATGCACAAATTGTCACCCCATGGGAAGGACCGTTTATTGTGAGCAAAGCATTACTGTGATGCATATTATCTAATCGACGCCTCGGTCCCGGAGAACAAGGACAAAAGCGCGAAGAAAGCAGCGCCCACGGAATGTGGCTTTACTTGACCATTCTACTCGTAGCATTATATCTCAAAGTCAAAATCAATGATGTATTTGAACCTCGGCACCCGGAAGCGGTGACTGGGGGCGCCTTAGGTTATATTTCATATTATGTATTGAACCTCGGCACGGAGGCGATTACTCGGGGACGCCATATGTTATATTATATCGTGTTATGTGTTTGGACCTCGGCACGGAGCGATTACTAGGGGCGCCATATGTTATATTATTTCGTGTTATGTGCTTGAACCTCGGCACCGAGCAATGACTCGGGGCGCCATATGTTGTATTTATTTCATGTTACGAATATGAACCTCGGTGCCAGGCGGTGACTCGGGGACTATCATGTGATATATCAATTTCATATTGATACCTAAACCTCGGCATCTAAAGCAGCGACTCGGGGACTACCGTATGCTACCTCAAACTTATGCTGAACGCACTCATATCAGTTTTATACTACCTCTGAAATTTGATTTACATATGGAAGTTTTGGACAATAAACAACGATCCAGTGATTGCTACATACTTCCACAACGAAGTAGTTAACTTATGTTCAGAACAGATCAATATCATAGGTATTCAGCGCTCATGCCTGGATAAGACCATAAAAAATAACGGCAAAGTTAAGCCCTAAAAAGGTCAAGAAATTAAGGGCCAGCGAAGCAAGAATTCGGATGAGCATCCACTTAACCAAATCTCACAACAGTACATGGCAAAAGAAATTCAAATCATACAGATAGGTGACAAGTTTTTTGCCTACATCATACACCCGGCATACCAGGGATCGGAAATAACTTAGGCGTTGTTCGTTGGAGAGGCAGTTACTTGCTCAGGTGCGGGGCACTCCGAGGTGGGAGGAACCTCGACTGAGGTTGCCTCGCCCTCCGACCAGTGCAACCGAAGTCCGAGGTTGTTCGGGGCGTCGATCCGTGCGGTCGAATGCCGGTACCTTTGGAAGAGGACCGCGCGCTGCCGTTCTTGTCGAGCTTGAGCTAGAGCTATCGAGATGCGGCGAATCACTTTCACCTTCCCACCTCGGTGAATCATCATCCGAGGCACCCTCCACAACCTCTGATCCGGGTCTAGGAGAAAACTTCGGCCCTTCATTCCAAGTGTGCATGTCGGTACTCGGCGAGTTGGAGCTTAGAGCTTGCCGAAGAGCAACAAAAGTGGGATCTTCGACCCGGTGAGAGCGTCATAAATTCTCGGGATGTCAAGAGATGTCTTCATACCATGACATGATTCTGATGAGGGCCATGTCGGCACAAAGACGCCAGGATTCTCTCAAAGACTCAAGCCTCTCATATGCCATTAGCCTTGTCACCAATAACTTGACTTCGTTGATATCGAGTCCCAGGTATTCGGCGAGTACATGGTAGCTCGGATAGCGGCCTGCACTAAGTCCGGCCCATAATTTTCATCGGACCAACCGCGGCACCAGCAACCAAGTAATCCTCCATGGAATATTCGAATCAGCATGAGTTCACCTCGGCACGAGCTGCAAGAACCGCTTTAGAACTCAGGCTTGGCCTCGGGAAATGATCTGCATAAGCATGAGCGTGTCAATGGGTAGCGAGGACAAAAGAAAAATATAATTCGGCCATGCCAAGTAGCTTCGATGAATGTAGCTCATCATTATCACGAAGATCTTTGGCCCAATCAGCCTTACTCTTCTCAAAGCGAGCAATTTCCTCGCTCAAACCCGGGTTTTAAGTTCGGCGACTTCAAGGAGTTCTTTATTCTTCTGCAGATCCAAAGTCGGTGATTCTTTTCCTCGGTAAATTCTTGGTCGACCTTTTCTAGTTCGGTTACGAGAGAGCTTGAGGTATCCACCTCGGATCGTGGCGAGCTATCTCATCATCTTTTTCTTGGAGTTGCAAGAATGAGCTGCGTTTTGTTCTAAAAATGCAGCATCACGTCGAGCATGGGCATGCAATCTTGATGTGACCGCAAAGTCTTTACTCGGCTTTACCACGACCAAACACAAGGAAGCTTAGCATATAAATTAAAAGTGAGAAGGAGTAAAATAGAAAGGAAACTAACCTTCCAGGTTCTTGATCTTCTTCTCCAGGCGAATATTGAGTTTATTAATGTTACCTATTTAACAAGAAGTAAGCCGGCATTCCGTAGACGAATACATGAGAACGTTGGGAATAAGGAAAAGGAACTATAGACATACCAGCCTTCTTCGCCACGGGAAGAACTTTCTCATACTTCTCTTCCAGCTTGCGGTGCGAAAAAAGCAACCTCTGGAACTCGGCGGTCCGCCGGTCATGCGCAACCTGAGCAACAAGGCAAAATGATAAAACGACAGTAACAGCTAAACCAGATCCGAATCAAGCAGGACTTAACTCGGCTCTAGGTGGCTGGATATTCAAAGTTAAATTAGATTCGAATCAAGCAAAGCTTAATTCGACTCTAGGTGGCTGGATATTCAAAGCTAAACCAGATTTGAGTCAGGCAGGACTTAACTCAGATCTAGGTGGCTGGATATTCAAAGCTAAATTAGATCCGAATCAAGCAAAGCTTAATTCGACTCTAGGTGGCTGGATATTCAAAGCTAAACCAGATCCGAGTCAAGCAGGACTTAACTCAGATCTAGGTGGCTGGATATTCAAAGCTAAACCAGTTCCGAGTCAAGCAAGACTTAATCAGATCTAGGTGGCTGGATATTCAAAGCTAAATTAGATCCGAATCAAGCAAAGCTTATTTCGGCTCTAGGTGGCTAGATATTCAAAGCTAAACCAGATCCGAGTCAAGCAGGACTTAACTCTAGGTGGCTGGATATTCAAAGCTAAACCAGATCCGAGTCAAGCAGGACTTAACTCGGCTCTAGGTGGCTGGATATTCAAAGCTAAACGAGATCCGAGTCAAATAGGACTTAACTCGGATCTAGGTGGCTGGATATTCAAAGCTAAACCACATCCGAATCACACACAACTAAACTCGGATCTAGATGGCCGGATTAACGAACCTTAGAAATAAATTTAAGTCAAACTTCCAAGTATACAACAAGTTATTTCTTTGCAAGTTTCGGGGACTAGAGCATATGGTAACATCTGAGGAATAATTTAAGACTCAGAGAAACAATAATTACCTCATTCATATTGTTGGTATCAACGATGAACTTGGCAGCATGATCAAAACGGCCGCTGATATCAGAAAGCTGAAAGGGATGGTTCATAGGATTACCCTCAAATTAATCAGCAGCATTCCAATTATTGGCGTACTCAACCAGTGCTCCAAGGCTGTTCCCACTAGCAGTCCGAGTTAAATCTTTACCACGGGAAGGATGTTCAACCACGGCAGTCGCAGGGCTTTTATGAAGAGCAAGCTGGGTGCCGGCGGCCGAGGTAACGGGGACTTTGGTAGGCGCAGCTCCCTTACGCAAAGACGTCGCAATACTTTGAGAAGAGCCGCAAGACCTTCGAGAAGAAGAAGTCTTGGCGGCAATAGCTTTTTTCGCCTTAGAAGAGGCATCAGCAGGAAGTGACGCCGAGGAAATGGGGACGACGTCCTTAGGAGCAGCGGAGGTTAAGGTCGCAGAGGGCGCCATGATAACGACCTTTTCGGCCGAGGTCGGGACGGCCGTAGAAACGGCCGGGGTAGATGGAGGCTCGATGGCGCCGGGGCCCATAGAAGGCGGATGGTTGACGAAAACCGGAGGGCCGGTTGAATCGAGGTAAATGGAAGGGCTCTCGGACGTCGCGGCAACGGCGACGTATTCGGAGCTGGAGGAGAAGCAGGACGAATAGGACTAGGAATCCTGGTATCATCAGCGGGAGGAGGAGATGGCGGCCGAATCGGATGGCTAGTCATACTAGGACCGCCGGGTTTAACAGAAAGAGGAGCACTGCAAAAATAAGAAAGAAGATTCGTCAGTATGAGAAACAGAGAGAGAAACAAGAAATATAAGCAAAAGGAAATTACCCGGCGACCCCAGGCATAGTCTTGCGCCTGGGAGGGTTCGGAGCGGATTTCTTCACTCGTTTCTTAGGAACCGCCTCTGAGGCACTAGCAGGAGCCCCGCGTTTCCCCGAGGTAACGGGAGGTCGGGAAGCAATAGGCTCGACGTCGTGAACCTGACCGGCCGGATTAGCTGGGAAAGTAGAAGCCGGAAATGCATAAGAAATAGGCATGGCGGCAACTACCTCAAGAATTTGGACCTCGTCCGAATCACCTTCCTCCTCGTGCGCTGAAGTCTTGCCGCGAGCTCGAGCCGGGGCAGGATCCGACTTAGGGACGAACTCCTCGGAGTCCGGCTCACCAGTATCCGGGGTACTCTGTCCCAGCGGCCAAGGAGCTGCAGAACCGCGCCCTCGTTTTCGCTCGCGAACCTCTGCAAGAGGAGAAAGAGAATTAGATAAATCAGTTTCTAAAAAATGGGAATAACAGAGAAATGTTGATTAAGCTCACCTCGGGAGGCGACGATCGCGGTGAATGGTTTTAATCCCAAGACCAATCCTCGTGCATCTCGGTCTTGAAGATAGCTCTGACGCTGATAAAGAAGGTAGTTATCCAGCTCCACGGTCGAGACTCGATTAGGGTCAAGGGGACCACTCATGTAGCACAGCTTGTGGGTCCGCTGCTGGAAGGGGCAGATCCGCTACTAATGAAAGTTGCCATCGGTCTTGCCAGATAACCCGGCCCGGATCAACTCTTTAAGCCGAATCTCGAAGGCCTCGGCCAAGGCGTGAGTTTTCCTCGAATTATAGAGCCAGTTCACTTTAGAAGGTGGGCCAATTGAGAATGGAGGGAGCCGAATCTTGTCTTCTGCCCCTCTGTTCTTGACGTAGAAGAATGATTTGTGCCACTTGCACGACTCCAACCCAAAGGACACGAGGGAACACGGATTTCCTCCGAGGTGTGATAGACGCCCCACATTGGGTGAGCAACTTCTGGAGGGTGCGAGATTTGTCGGGGACAACATTGGAGCCGGATCTGGAAGAACCGACCGGACATGCCGACGGCCACAGTCAAGTATCCCTCCGGCGGAGATGAAAGAAAGAGAAGCTATCGCGTTCGGCAGAAGATGATGCGTGAAGGTCAAGTAATCGAGGAATTCTCTAGCGAAATCACTAAGAGGGAGACCGAAGCCGCGGGCGAAGTGAGACATGAAAACCACATACTCGCTCTCTCTGATATCTGGAGAGGATTCGCTGCCGGGTAAACGGCAAGAAACCTCGGCGGGAATTCTTCGAGTCCGGATGAGCCATTCAATCTCACAGCGTGTGACTGAAGAACCCTGCCACGAGCCTCGCTCGGGCCCGGAGCTAGCGTCGTCGTCCTCAACAAGAGCGCCGCTAAACGAACTAGACATATGTGCGCCAGAAAGATCGCCGGAGAAAAGACCGGCGGCGGAGGGGAGTTTAGAGCTGCAAGGTCCCGTCGGAACTTTGCACGAAAACAATGGCGAAGAAACAGAGGAACCGTCGCCCGAGCACGAGATCGGAGCAGATGAATCTAGGGAAAGATCAGGGCAAGACGACCAGAGAGGACTCACCGGCGAGGGAGCCAAAGCCACGGAGCGTAGGCAAGAAAGGCAGAACGGCGTGGCGGAACCTTCACCGGCGGAGGCTCTGGCTGGCGAGCGGCGGCGGAACTGCAAGAGAACGCGCCGGCGACAGGAAGGAGGAGAACGGAGGCGAGCGATAAGGGGAAAAGTGAATCCCACGAACGCAGTTCCCCTCTTTATAATCGAGCCATGAACAGGGAAGTGGGATCGTGGGTGTGGCAGTTGTCCGTGTAGATCGTGGGTGCAGATTAACGCATACGTGAGCGGAGCCACACCAACGGCCACACGAAGAAAGATCGTTACAATCCCAAGGGGAACGGCACCGAGGCGCATGGCGGCGCAGCAGTACAAAGTTCATCGTAGCTTGTCAAGAAGCACCGAGGGACCTAAAAACTAGAAGAACAATGATGGGGATGACACGTAGGACATGGCGTACGAGGGAAGGAACGAGGAAACCTCGGACGAGTACATAACTCGGAAACAGGACTAAAGAATATAATGAAGCTGATATGACCCGGCCAAAGCTATCGATGAGGCCACACCAGCCGGGGACTAATGTCGGGGTTGACCTCGGTAGGTCGAGACGGGAAAGACAGAGTACTATCCGTCTAGTTTCGAGTTACGCCCAAGTCGGCCGATGAACGAGGCAAGAAGCCCGTATATGTATCAAGTAGTTACCCCGAGTTACTAAGAGGATCCGGGTTAGCCCAAGTGATCTTGATGCGGTGAAGAACGAGCCGAGTAACACAAGGTAAGGCCGAGTGATAAGCTTGCAGGAGAAGGAGAAGCCAAGGTCAAACTATAGCTGCAGGCTAGAAGGAATCATAGCAGAGCCAAGCACAAGAGACAAGGATGCACAGGCCGAGGGGCGAAGGAGGTCACGAGGTGACAGTCCTGGAGCCCGAGGCACGCAGGAGGGGGCCACTGGAGCCTTGCCGTCATTAGAAGGGCGACAGGGAAAGGAGGCCGCCGAACTACTAATTTGGGACAAGCATATTCCACGAATATGCTTGCCTCGTCAGCCCTAAGGGCACCCAAGGCACTCCTTTATAAGGGGAGGCTTGGACCCTGAGGAAGGCATCAACTCTTTGAGCACCGTTAGGCTGGGGAGATTCATCTTGTCCCCCTGTATACAGCTCAAGGAGCATTTGTAACCCATCAAGAGAGAAATAAAGATCATAACTTTGGCAGCTTGAGTGTAGACACAGTTGCATCTTCCCTCCCCAGATCCCACTAGCATCCATTGGCCCCATACTTTAGCCTACCCATGGCATCTGCCGTGCCACCACCACGACATTTGCCCATGAATATTGTAGCTCAGTCCTCTCATTCATGTTATAGTTTAAGGCCTCCTATAGTTTCTATGAAATTTCCATAGCTCGGACAGCTGCCCAGGCTATCCGGGTCTTGCCTCCGCCACTGAATGCAGTCGTGTTGATCCTCTCATGCGCATGCATTTATCTGCTATGTTGCTTTAGTTTTACCATGCTGTCTTCTAGAACAGTTTGTTGGAAATAATATTCAAACCTGACATTTGGTAGTATTGAAGAATAGAAAAACCAAGTAATAATATTTTGGAATGAATTCTGGTATCGAACTTAATTAAGACATATATTCATGCAAGATTATAAACTAGAAATAATTGGTGTCCCAGCCTTTTCTTTTGGGCAACCTTCGGGCTTACATAAACCTGATAATATCCTGGATGCCATCTTTTATGTGTCCATGAATTACTTTGCAGGATGCACACAAATTTTCTGTTGAATGAGCTTGTTGATATTCTAGAGAATTTAACGAATGATACAAATGTTTAATTAACTATTCGAATTTGTTCATATTTCACCCATCTTACTTTTGCTGAATTAGAATGAAATTGCAGAGAAGAAGGAAGGAGGCAGAGAAGCTGGAAGGAGGCAAATAAGAAGAAGGAAGGAGGCAGAGAAGAAGTGAGCCAGAGAAGAAGGAAGGAGCGAGAGAAGAAGGAAACTTGTCTAGTGTTGTTTGGTAGTATGTACTGAAAGAGAAGAAGAATGTAACTAGGATGTCAGGTAGTATGTACTGGCAGTATGTAATGGTGTTCACAATGTAGTTTGTAATCCTTTTGTATGAAAACAGTATACTTTGCTTGTTGTTTGTACAAAATCAGTGTACTTTGCTTGGTTTTTGTATGAACTCCTTTTGTATGAAATTATTATACAGTGATAAATCATAATAAATATTATTTTTGTCATTTACGAATCAGTTCTGAGATGATCAAGTTACTGTGACACTAAAAAGACTAGCACTTGTCTGAGATGTTCAGGATACTTGCTGCAAGATTGAAAATGCAAGATGTTTGCTATAAGATTCAAAATGAAAGATATTTGTTGTAAGATAATCTTAAAATGCAAGATACTTGCTGGAGCATTGAGATAATCCAAGCTTATAAGACATTCAGTAGTACACACATACTTGTCTAATAGCTACACTAGTTCTCATAGGAGGAAATGACATAATCCAAGCTTATTAGACATTCATGTATGAACTAAGAGGAGAATTAAACCAATTCTCACAGGAATCGATTGTAAACAATATTGTATCCAGAATTAAGAAATATATGGTGCCACCAATTTAGAGTACCATAACAAGAGGTAGTGTACACAAAATTCCCAAAGACACAAATTCAAGAACATTAAGACATGGACATATGCATAAATGAAAGTTACATCTACAAATCATCAGGAGAAGGTGCATTTTGACTGATAGGCATTTCATCCACATTTAAATCAGGAAGAACTTGAGCATTCAAATCTGAATTTCCCTTGTCCGTCATCATCACCAAACAAGAGGTAGTGTGCACCTAGGGCCTGTTTTGTATCCTCTCTAGCTGCTCTTGCTCTTCGGCATCTATAGTTTCAAGGCTTGCATTATCGACTATAGTAGCAAAGCCACTCTTTTTGGCATTTCCTCTACCTCTTCCTCTGCCTCTGCCTTTGCTTTCTTGTTTCTCTGTGATGCTTTACCATTGGAGCCACCTCTATTTGTAGCTCTTCCTCCGGATCTTCCCCCAAACTCCCTAGATGTAGCTGTTGTCCTCGCTCTAGTTTGGAATTGTGTCTCTAGCATCCGCCACAAAGGCATTTTCAGGCAAAGGGCCAAGTATCCTATTAATTGGAACCAGAGTCTGCTCCTGGAAAATTCGTGCACAATAATCACATAATGCCAAAATCCTAATAACAAAACATACATGTAAAAAAAGATGAAATCATTACTTCTTGCCCCAAATTGTAGACCATGCTTTCATGTTGATTTGTAGGATCCATAATAGGGTTGGGTCTATGTGGAATTACATGCTGCACATATAAACATGTATAAGGCATAATGTTGCTGAAATAATATAAGGAATTTATCATTATGGAAGCTATGTACCTCAAGAATATAAGGAAGATCTAAATCATCATCTTCCTGCACAATTAGCTCTCTCTGCTCCTTTAGCTGTCTTTCAACAAATTTATCATGACCTTTTTTATTGTGATCAGGTTTGCCACACACGGAGCAGTGCATAGTGACTCCAGATTTCGTAAGTATTTTTACACCTTTCTTCATTTTTTCCTCAGGTGCTTTCTTCATGTTCTTTTTGGGCCTGCCCATTACTTTGGTAAACAAAGGTGGATGAATGACCACACCATTCATCTTTTCCCAAAATGGTCTGCCTCTAAGTGGAGCCAACTTGAACTGATAAGCTTTCAAGTAGGTATCGTTTGTATAACAACTGTGGACAAGGGATTCAGGGTTAATCCTGTCATTCCTACAACAGGCTATTACATGATGACATGGAATCCCAGTTAGCTGCCACCTCTTACAATCACATGTTTTTGTGTTGAAGTCCACACTGTACCCTTGCTCTAACTCCAATGAGCTAACATGAAATATCTTGTTGCCCGCAAGTGTAACTCTACATTGAGTACTCCATTCAGTAAATTTGTCCAATTTTTTCTTTATTTTAGGACAAATTCTTCCACTCCACTTCATTCCATATTTATCTTTTCCATTCACTCTTTGAAGTATCTTGTAGAAGATAGATTCTTGCATGGACAAGAAAGGAAGTTCCCTGGCTTCATTGATGTAGCTGTGGAACAACACATTGGAAGAAGCTGAATTAGAAGCTACACTTGATAAATATAAGTTACACATTAAACCTTATGTGAAAGAAAGTAGTTCACCTGTTGAACACCTCCGAATGATTATTCAGTAGCATATCACACTTGGGAAATTCTTGGAAAAAAGCCTTTATCCATGTACTTGGCACTAACTTCTCAACCCACTCATAAGCTTCTGGTTTATCAGCCTTTAGTTTTGTCATATTTTTCTCCCATTTGACAACACTCGTTGACCTAGCTATTGCCCACAAGTCATTCTTTAAGGTTTCCCCCTTATGACCTGCCTTTTGGAAGTTTTGGAGCAAATGCCTGACACAAAACCTATGCTCTGCATCAGGCCATACTTTACTTACAGCATTTATGAGACCCTGCAATCATGTCGACAAGTAAATTAGGAGGAATTTGTAAACATTTCAATAATATTTTCATGTTCTCAAATAAATAAGGAAATAGAATACAAACCTTCTGTTTATCACTCATAATTGTCCACGGTGAGGTGTTGGTTATGTTCAAGTCATCCTTTAGGTTAGTGAGGAACCATTCCCATGAGCTCGTACATTCCACTTCAACTAAACCAAATGCAACAGGATAAATGCAATCATTTGGGTCGATCCCTATAGCTGTAAGCAGGCATCCTTTGTATCTGGTTTTTATGTGGCAACCATCAATACATATTAATGGCCTACAACCTGCTAGAAACCCTCTTTTGCAAGCATCATAACTCCAGTAGCAAGTGGCCAAATGTGCCTTGTGTTCTGGACTACCAGGATCATTCACATAATTTGTTGAGAGAAAGAATGTAGAGCCAGGATTAGTCCCCTTAAGCTCCTGACCATAATCATGCAGCAGCCTGAATTGTTCCTCCTCATCTCCATGAATTTCCAACAAAGACGCTTTCCTGGCTCTCCCCAACTTCCACCTCTCTGGATTCATATTGTATTCCCTTGTCACCTTTGCTGCAAAACCCTTCAAATCAAGCTTTTGATTATCTCTGAATTCATTAATAAATTTATCTTTGAGCACATTTGCAGTTAGTGCTCTCAGTTCCCACACACTCTCACATCTGTGTTTTCCTTCATATGCATTTAGGACAAAGCCACCATACCTACTGTCCTTCGTAGCTTTAAAGTACCAATTACATCCTCCATCACAATCACCATCACAAACAGCTTCCAACCTTCTCTTGTCATTCCTGATCTTCTTGATTCTTACTCTGTTTCTGATAGTATATGCTGCCAGAGCTTTCCTTGCCTCCTCGACACAACTAAAAACCATCCCTATTTTGAAGATTGGATTATCCATATCCACCTCTGGATTGAATGACCTAATCTTATGCTGTAACTTCTCTCTTTCTTCCCCTATCAGATTTAGGTCTTCATCCTCAAGAGCCTCATCATCTTCATTTTCTTGTACTATTTCTTTCTCGTTATGATCATTCACTTCTGTATCTACATAGTCTGCAAACAGGTCATCATCCCCATCTTCGGCGTCATAGTCACTATCATAGATACTGCAATCCGTGTCACTCTCACTGTCATCAACATGCACTTGCTGTAATAATATAAGGAATTTGTGAGTATAATGCACAATATGTGCTCAATGTTTAAGGAGAGACCATGGCAGTAACTTGTCAATATGGAAGAAATGTACCTGCACATGTTCTTCTAAAACCTCATCAACAATGGGCTGCACTTGCTTTGCTAAACCACCTACTGGTTGCACATGTTCTTCTAAATCATCATCAACAATGGGTTGCACTTGCTCTGCTAAACCACCTATTGGTTGCGCATGGTCTTCTAAAACCTCATCAATAATGGGCTGCACTTGCTCTGCTAAACCACCTATTGGCTGCATATGTTCTTCTAAATCATCATCAACAATGGGTTGCACTTGCTCTGCTAAACCACCTACTAGTTGCGCATGGTTTTCTAAAACCTCAGCAATAATGGGCTGCACTTGATCTGCTAAACCACCATTTGGATGCACATGGTCTTCTAAAACCTCATTTGGCTGCACTTGGTCCGCTACAATGTTAGATTTCCATGGCACTTTCCTCGAGCTGATGACTCCAGGAATGAATGGCCCTTCAGTGAGGATCACATCATGTATGAAGTTTCTGAGAAAATTCTTATGATCAAAGAATAAGACAAGTGTCTTATGTGACTTGATAAGTTTAACCATCTCAGCAAAGTGTGCATCCCTGTCAACTGGTACCAAACCATTAGTAATGTCTTTACCCGGCAAACACCAATACACCTGAAGTATTCCATCCCTCTGATAGCCAAGATATATCAGTATTTCATCAATACTTGCAGCTGACCAACTTTGAGCACTACAATTGTCAAATACATCAGTAGATGCACACACATAGGATAAGTTCTTTCTTAATCCACAAAAGAAACTATTGTGGCATACTTCCACTGAAAAAAGATCAGAATTGCCTCCTGCATTGAACACTGACAAAATAGCACCAATTGAGCAATCAATGAGTTATAATGAACATTACAACTATAATATGTAAGGAGAGAACATGGCATTAACTTGCACAAAATCCAGACATGGAAAGGACCTAACCTAAACATCTCAAGTTGATATAAAAGTTCAAACATCATATTAATGAGTCCATAGGTGGTAAACAAAATTGTGGGAATGGTGATATAATTTGATGTTGCACATCATAGAAAAGCATGTAATCCATTATTAAAGCTTTTGTTACCAATAAACAACAAGTTCAGTTAAAAGTTCAGTCAATAGCTTTTGTTACCGATGCAGCAAATTCAGTTAAAATTTCAGTCAATAGCTTTTATTACGATGAAACAAGTTCAGTTAAAAGTTCGATCGAGATTATTGCGATGAAACAAGGTTCGATTAAAAGTTCGACTTTAGCGAAGTGAAACATAGCAATCTTGATCAATTCTTCTAACCATCATCCTATCCATCTTCAACAACAATCGAATGACTAAAGGAATGGAATTTGATCGATTAATTC
Organism: Avena longiglumis; assembly: GCA_030063025.1. Lineage (NCBI taxonomy): Eukaryota > Viridiplantae > Streptophyta > Magnoliopsida > Poales > Poaceae > Avena > Avena longiglumis. The sequence continues at coordinate 544,673,198 of CP125976.1, read as the reverse complement.
AATGTAAATTAACAAAAATAAACACTAAAGATCCTAATCTGAGGCGAGCCATCATAACGAGCATCAGCGCTTGAAACTGCAATTACTAGAAGAATTGCGCAAATCCCACTACTATAGCGACTTCCCACCGCTCAAAATTCAGAAACACATCCGATCATCAAGGAAATCCTACCAACACAATGACTCGATCATACATAGCTCGGGAAAGGAAATTTCAGGAGTACCGTAGTCACGGATCTTCGTTCCACCACGCCATGTGAGGTTTGGTGGCATCTCCTTGAAGAACACCACAGATGATAGGGGAAGGGCGCCGGTCTGCTTCCTCGGCAGGCACGACGAAAACGTCGAAGAACTAAGAACAGGGAAAGTGGGCGATAATTTAGCTATAGGCGCGCTAAGCGGTTGCCTCAAATTTCGGCCATCGCACAGCTGCAAGACGCGTGGAAGGGCCTAACAACTATATGACATCTCCAGAGCACCTAAGTGCAAAGTGCCATCTCCGTATGTTTTCCCAACCAGGAGCTGGTTTTGGATGGTTTGGATGGGTTCGTTCGGGATTAGTTAGTTCTGGGATGGTGGAGTCAAATTAGACTAGTTGTGGGACTAATCTGCACCTAATATGCAACTTGTAGGACTAATGGTGTTATTACCTCCTAAATGAATCTAAGAAAACTAACATGGTTTGGAGGAGTACCCAAATTCCCCACCATTTCACATTTGTTTTGAGCGGAGAGAGTATTTCCTCTACAAATATATAACTTTTTCTTAAATAATATGTTTCACCTAAAATAGTCTAAAATAGCCTACCAACACTCGTATATTTAGAAAAAGGGGTAATAAGTTAGCTGCAACCTCACCTACAACTCAAAATAACCCAGCTTCAACCTCATGTACAACTAAAAAATACAACTTAGATATGACATCCTTGCAACTGAAAAGACAACTAAGTTTCAACCTCACTTGCAATTGTAAAAATAACTCCGTTGCAACCCCACTTGTAACTGATAAAATAACACAGTTACAACCTCATTTGCAACTAAAAAAATAACTCAAGTTGCAACCACAACAAAACAACTCGATTGTAACCCCTACTTACAAACCTATCATTAGTTTGAAGTTTACATGCAACTCAAATTAAAAGAAAATATATTTAGTTACAAACCTATCTTGTAACTTTTGCATTCTCCCTTCTTTTTCACCGATAAAAGCTAGTTTCAAGCACACATGCAACTTATTTTGTACCTCAGAAAAAAGGCAATTTCAAGTGCATATGCAACTTGTATTCAAAAAGCAAAAAAAATCGGTTATAAAACTCCTTGCAACTCTCTCATCCCCTACCCCCCTTAGAAAAGCTAGTTTTAAGTACACATACAAGTCGTTTTGGAATCTCAAGAAACAAAGCCAGTTTCATGTGCACATGCAACTCGTTTGAAACCTGAGAAAAAAAGCCAATTTCAAGTACACATGCAACTCACCCCCTCTCCCGACAAAAGCCAATTTCAAGTGCACATGCAACTCATTTTGGGATCTTAAGAAACAAAATCAGTTTCAAGTCTACATGCAACTCAAATTAAAAGAAAAAACATAAGTTACAAAACTATGTTGTAACTCTCGCATATGTCTCATCCATTTCCACCGATAAAAGCTAGTTTAAAGTATACATGCAACCCCCTCCCCCGCGATAAAAGGCTAGTTTCATGTCCATATGCAACTCATAGAAACACCAGTTTAAAGTACACATGCAACTCGTTTGAATCCTGAGAAAAAAAGACAGTTTCAAGTTTCAAGTGCACATGCAACTCATCCTCCTCGACAAAAGCCAATTTCAAGTGCACATGCAACTCGTTTTGGTATCTCAAGAAACAAAGCCAGTTTCAAGTCTACATGCAACTCAAATTAAAAGAAAAAAACATAAGTTGCAAACCTATCTTGTAACTCTCGTACCCCCTCCCTTTCCACCGATAAAAGCTAGTTTCAAGTAATACATACAACCCCTCCCCCTGATAAAATGTTAGTTTCAAGTCCACATGCAACTCATAGAAAAGCCAGTTTTAACTGCACATGCAACTCGTTTGAATTTTGAGAAAAAAAACTAGTTTTAAAATGCACATGCAACACACCCGCCTCCTCCCCTGAAAAAGGCAATTTTAAGTGCACATGCAACTCGTTTTGGGATCTCAAGAAACAAAGTCAGTTTTAAGTTTACATGCAACTCAAATTAAAAGCAAAAAAATAAGTTATACATCTATATTGTGTCTCTCGCATCCCCTCCCCTTTTCCCTGATAAAAATGTTACTTTCAATTTCACATACAACTCATATTAAAAAGCTAGTTTCAAGTGCACATGCAACTAGTTTTAATCCTCAAAAACTAGTCAGTTTCAAGTGCACATGTAACTCACCCCCTCTCCTGACGAAAGCCAATTTCAAGTGCACATGCAACTCATTTTGAGATCTCAAGAAACAAAAGCTAGTTTCAAGTCTACATGCAACTCAAACTAAAAACAAAAATAATATTATTCCCCCTGATAAAACACTAGTTTCAAGTCCACATACAACTCATAGAAAATCCAGTTTCAAGTGTACATGCAACTCCCTTGATTCCTCAGAAAAATGTAACTCATCCCCTTCCTAGACAAAAGACAATTTCAAGTGCACATGCAACTCATTTTGGATCCCAAGAAACAAAGCCAGTTTCAAGTCTATATGCAACTCAAATTAAAAAAAAAATCATAATTTACAAACCTTTAATGTTTCTATTAAAATATGCAACTCGTACGAAAGCAAAACAAATTCTGAAAATTATCAGTTATAAACCTATTTGAAACTCTCCAACTCCTATCCCCTGCACAGTTTTAAGTCAACACGCAACTTGTATGGAAAGCAAAAAATTCTCAATTTGAAACCTACTTGGAACATTACCATCCACCCTCCCATTTCCTCGAGTAAATCCAGTTTCAATTGTACATCAAACCCATATATTAAAAGAAAACTCTTTAAGTGTGCACGTAACTCATTTGAATTCGAAGAAAAAGGCTAGTTTCAAGTCCACATGCAACTCATATTGAAACCAAAAACAATATTTGAACTCCTTATTTACAAATCAATTTGCAACTATCATCAATCAAAAATAAAAAAATTGTAGTGCATAGTAAAAATAAAAACAACTTATTACAACAAGAAAATGAAAAAAATATTATAAAAAATTATCTACTTGTACTAATCCTAGACGTCAACTACAAAGAAGTCAAGGCTAATCCACTCAAATCACATCCATACATTAAAATCTTCATTCTTGACGTCTGCCATTGCGACGACGAGATCCCCAACATTTATGTTTTTGATACTACAAAATTCATCCCAATTATCATCAAAACTCGCATACTCTCCACGAGGTCGTGAATATGATCCATTCAATATATAATCATCACGTCCATACATAGCCATGCCTTTGATTGGAGCTTCAGATTCAAAATCAAAAACGTCAATGGGTATATCATGATAGAAAAACAAAAGTAAAAAATATTTTGAAAAGTCTCCCACTAAATCAAAACAAAACAAAAAGAAATGATAATGCCAAAATCATGACAATACCTGGAGAAATTTGCAACAATTTCTCAACAAAGTTGTCGCAACTTGATGTTATAAAATAAATCTGCTCTGCTTGTAATTTATCTAAAGAGCATGAATATCATAAACAGTACCACGGGCTTCTTATTTATATCTACTTATTGTTCTTTACTTAGGCAAATGAAAGGTGACGAATAAGAGTCCTAACTTAGACAATCTAATAATAGAAAATAAACAATGCAATCCCGTACAACCAAATATTCATACCAAGCAAAAAAAATGAATAATAGACAATAATCTATCCTCCGACCCATATTAGTTGACTTAAATTTGTCTAAATACGGGTGTATCTAGAACTATAACTTGTCTAGATACATTCATATCTAGATAAATCTAAATCAACTAATATGGGTTAGAACGAGTATTTTTATTCAAAATAACCACAACCAATAATCTATATTTAGACAAATATATAAATAGCAACAAGTTATTTAGAAAACAAATCACATCCAGTCACATGTTTCCATCACAGACCAGTAAAACAACTAGCTAAAAAGAACAGCCATGAATCCAATTATTGACAGAGCAAATAGCAGTCCACCACCGGACAAAAAAAATTAACAGAAAATGCCCACCATCGAACAGAGCAAACAGCACACCGGATGGATTAGCGAGTGGACTAACAACCCACCGCGCGGTGAAACAAGGCTGAGAAAACGGCCTGACAAGCTCAATCCAGGACAAAACAACAAAAGTCACACCAATCTTCAAGCAAAGCAATGGACAGTCACACAGCTAGTTGTGACATAAGCTATGTCACAACTAGTTGTGACTTAGCAATCGCCCAATAGAATCTATAGGTACCTGCATGCTTAACAAAGTTCGGTCACCCAATTACTCGATCAACAGGGATGGCTACCCAAGATGCTTAGTTAGTTGCTCACATGGTTACGCCGCCGTGTTCCTCAGGTCACAAATCGGCCATCAAGAAGCGCTACTTCCACCACACCGAGGAATTGCTTCAGGGCCACCCGAGATCATTAACCGCACGTTGCCCTCCCTGAACGCCCGGATGGATATCACTGCTACCGCCGTTCCCGATCTCGCGGCGGTGGCAGCGACTTCAGCTATCGCCGAGTGGGGCCACCCGGTCGCCGACATCACACACCTCGTGGTCAGCACCTACTCCGCCGCCCACATGCCAGGCGCGGACCACCATGTGGCCTCCTCCTCGGCCTCGACCCATCCGTTCGCACCACCATGCTCTACGTCAAGGGCTGCTCCAGCGCGTCCGCCATGCTCCGGGTCGCCAAGGACATGGCCGAGAACAACCGTCGCGCCAGTGTCCTTTCCTCCTTGTTCGCGCCGATATCACTATCATCATGTTCCACGCTCCCCACGAGGACCACGTCGAGACGACCATCACGCAGGCGCTGCTCGGTGACGGCGCAGGCGCCATGATTGTCGGCGCCGACCCCGAGGACTCCGAGTCCAAGGAGCGCTCGCTTTTTGAGATGGTGGACGCATCGCAGCGCACGATACCAGAAACAACGCACGGTGTCGTTGGGCAGTTTGTGGAGGACGAGATCCTCTTCTGCCCTTCCTTTGAGATGCCAGCGCTGATCCTCGAAAACATCGAGCAGTGCCTGCTTGACGCTCTCAGGCCGCTCGGCTTCAACAGGGGCTGGAACGAGCTTTTATGGGAGGTGCATCCCGGCGGGCGAGCACTCCTGGAAAACATGGAGGAGGCACTCCAGTTGGAACCGGAGAATCTTTGCTGTGCCTCAGCCATCAGGTATCAGCTTTGCCGTGTGTATTCTGGTGTATACACGACAAAACATTTTTTCACCTTTTTCTTTTATTTAGTTAGCAAGGCTTTTATTACATATATGTTAGGTGATATTATTTTATAGGATCATGAGCACACACATATGAATAGGTTATTGTGGTCTTGGTCACTACATGCACCCTCCCCTTATATGATCCGGTTTCACCGAAACAGGGAGATTTCCCCTTATACAGGTCCAAAACCTTCGCTTCTAGGTTAGAGCGCATGCATGCGAGGGGGACACATGAAAGCACCGATACCAACCTTGCACCACACTCACACACATATGCTAGGGACACATGCAAGTTTTCATCTGATTTCGACATTCTCATGGTCTTCCTCCGGCGAAACCCTGATCCGCGGGCCACGGATCGTCTACCCCCCTAGACATTCTTCTGATGGGGGTAGCCCGGCATAGCTCTATCTTGTTTTGTGTTTGATTAGGTCATAGGATGATGTAAAACCATTTTGGTTTACAAGTTGGGGCACTATCCTACCCGGTTTCATCAGAACAGGGAGATTTCCCCTTATACAGATCCAGAACCTTCGCTTCTAGGTTAAAGCGCATGCATGCGAGGAGGGACACATGCAAGCACCTGGAGACTAGTAGTTTTTGTATGTTCCAACATAGCACCACACTTTCATGCATGTGCTAGGGCACATGCATGCAGGTCCTTGATGTAGTCAAAATTGAGAACAATCTAAAGGATGTCAAACAACAAATTTCAGACTTTGTCGTGAAATCCTCTCATCTTGGTCTTTTGATTGACCCAAAGAGTGACCATTCTGTTTCCAAAGTAGTCCAACAGATTGCTTGGTTTTGTTGGTCAGCAGCTCTACTGTGAGGGGAAATTCTACTCTTGCCGATTGGTTGAGGATTGTTTCTCAAAGTTTGTGACTAGGCACCCACCTAATGGAAAGGAAGTTCAGCATCCTCCATAAGCTTATGGTCTAGTGCAAAGTTCATATTCCATGGTCTCAATCCTTATGAAGAGCCGGTATACATGCTATATCTACAAGAGAAACTATCGTCCGCTCCTCAAGAGGGTTAACAAAACCAGGAACTATGTTTAAGAGTCTAATGGCCATCTTGCGAGATGTAGTTATATGCTATGATGGAATTGTATAATTCAATCTTTGCAACTTAAGTATAGATAAGATGATCTCACAGATTTTCCAAGTGCTATAACTCCTGGAGAACCGGTGGTCTACCCCTATAGCTTTCTCCGTACGAGGGTAGCTCAGTGGAATTTTCTTTTTGTTTTAATTTTGTTTAGGACATATTTACATGGAAAGCAAAGGTTGGGTCAACTTTTCCATAAAATAGGCTCTGGTTGTCCCGTGGCGGGAGTTTCCACGTATATATCCAGGATTTTACTAAGTGTTAACGCATGTCTACAAAGGGGGTCACACTTGGGACTTACACTTGGGACCTACCAACCTTACACCACACTCACACACATATGCTAGGGACACATGCAAGTTTTCATCTGATTCCGACGTTCTCGTGGTCTTCCTCCGACGAAACTCTGATCTGCGGGCCTCGGATCGTCTACCCCCTAGACATACTTTTGATGGGGGTATCCCGGCGTAGCTATCTCTTGTTTTGTGTTTGATTAGGTCATAGGATGATGTAAAACCATGTTGGTTCACAAGTTGGGGCACTATCCTACCCGGTTTCACCTGAACGGGGAGATTCCCCCTTATACAGGTCCAAAACCTTTGCTTCTAGGTTAGAGCGCATGCATGCGAGGGGGGACACATGCAAGCACCTATACCAACCTTGCACCAGACTCACACACATATGGTAGGGACACATGCAAGTTTTCATCTGATTCCGACGTTCTCGTGGTCTTCCTCCGGCGAAACCCTGATCTGCGAGCCTCGGATCGTCTACCCCTCCTAGACATTCTTCTGATGGGGGTAGCCCAGCGTAGGTCTCTCTTGTTGTGTGTTTGATTAGGTCATAGTATGATGTAAAACCATGTTGGTTCACAAGTTGGGGTACTATCCTACCTGGTTTCACCAGAACAGGGAGATTCCCCCTTATACAAGTCCAGAACATTTGCTTCTAAGTTAGAGCGCATGCAGGCGAGGGGGACAAATGCAAGTACCCGGAGACTAATAGTTTTTGTATGTTCCAACATAGCACCACACTTTCATGCATGTGCTAGGGCCACATGCATGCAGGTCCTTGAGGTAGTCAAAATTGAGAACAATCTAAAGGATGTCAAACAACAAATTTCAGACTTTGTCATGAAATCCTCTCATCTTGGTGTTTTGGTTGACCCAAAGAGTGACCTTTCTGTTTCAAAAGTAGTCCAACATCTTGCTTTGTTTTGTTGGTCAGTAGCTCTACCGTGAGGGAGAATTCTACTCTTGTCGATTGGTTGAGGATTGTTTCTCAAAGTTTGTGACTAGGCACCCACCTAATGGAAATTAAGTTCGTCATCCTCCTGAAGCTTATGGTCTAGTGCAAAGTTCATATTTCCATGGTCTCAATCCTTATGAAGAGCTGGTACATGCTATATCTACAAGAGAAACTATCGTCCGCTCCTCAAGAGGGTTGACGGAACCAGGAACTCTGTTCAAGAGTCTAATGGCCATCTTGCGAGATGTAGTTATATGCTATGATGGAATTTTATAATTCAATCTTTGCAACTTAAGTATAGATAAGACGATCTCATAGATTTTCCAAGTGCTATAACTCCTGGAGAATCAATGGTCTACCCCTATAGCTTTCTCCGTACGAGGGTAGCCAGTGGACTTTTCTTTTTGTTTTGGTTTTGTTTAGGACATATGTACATGGAAAGCAAAGGTTGGGTCTACTTTGCCATAAAATAGGCTCTGGTTGCCCCGTGGCGGGAGTTTCCACGTATATATCCAGGATTTTACTAAGTGTTAACGCATGTCTACAAAGGGGGTCACACTTGGGACTTACACATGGGACCTACAAACCTTGCACCAGACTCACACACATATGCTAGGGACACATGCAAGTTTTCATCTGATTCCGACGTTCTCGCAGTCTTCCTCCGGCAAAACCCTGATCTGCGGGCCTCGAATCGTCTACCCTGAAAGTGTAAGATTGTTAACCTAGAGGGGGGGGGGGTTTGAATAGGTTTCTAAAAAATTCTTTATAATATTTTGCAAGTTTTAGGCTTTGCGGAATATAAGTGAGCCTAAATGCAAAATAGGTGAGGCAAACTAGATGATGAATAAGATACTTCAAGCACGAAGGCTATCACAAGGTAAACAACCCAAGTAAGAGATCGGTTAAGGAATAACCAAAGCACGCGGAGACGAAGATGTATTCCCGTGTTCACCACCTTTGGGAAGGGGCTACGTCATGTTGGAGAGGTGTGAGGTTCCATGAAGGATTCCTCATGCGCCACAAAGGCTCACCTTCTTCTCCGAGCCTATCCCATGAAGGAATAGCTCACTTACTCATGGTAGACTTTAAGTAGTCTCCAAACCCTCACAAACTTTCCACGAAGCAAATCACAAGCCGAATGCCTCCGGGCGACCCTAGCCGCCTAGGGTTTCCCACAAACTCAAGAGTAACAAGCTAACTCGATGAACTCAAGGGGGAATGAACTTTGGCTTGGTAGAAACGTAGATCGGGACCTCCTCTTCCTTTCTACCAAAGGGATTTGGATTTGGTTGGGTAGAATGGGAGATCCTCAAGATTTTGTGTTTCAACAATGGGAGAGAGAGAGAGAGCTTCAAGAAGGATATAAACTGAATGCCTAACCTACTCAAGCTGGAAGAAGGGATATTTATACTCAAGGATAAGAACTAGCTTTTTCAAGCCAAATTCGCAAGGTCCGGTTTTAAGTTCGGTTGGACCGGTTCACACACCGGACAGTCCGGTCCTTAGCCCGGAAATCCGGACTAAAACCTAATCTGCTCTCAGTACCCAGACCCGGATAGATTTAGAGTAAGTAATCCGGAAAACCCGGTTGGAGTTTGGATTTCCGATCCTGACACCGGACGGTCTGGTCTGGGAGCCGGTCCAACCAGTCTGAAAACCGGATCTACATAAAAGGGCTTGATGGATAGGATTTCTTCTCTTCTCTCTTTGGTGATGGATTAGGTAGGAGAATGGGATGTGCATATGGCTTAGGTAATCATCCCCAACAAGCTCATCGAGAGAACCCCTCTTAATAGTGCGAAGCTCCTAAGCGGACTCAAATTACATAAAAAGGGAAAACTCTGGTGCGAAGCTTCGTTATCAAAATGGGGGGGGGGGTCTCCGATGAACTTTCATCACAGCATCGGACTAGAACCTGTGTATGACACTAGAAGTAGCATTAGTCCACTCTAACCACGGTTTCATTGTCAACCAAAAATAGTATAGGGTAAAATACCCTTTCAATCTCCCCCTTTTTGGTTGGCGATGACAAACCGAGCTAGAGTTCTCAAGGATATTATAAACAACAATAGACATAGTCATAACATAATATAAATATCCATGGTTCACGCACATAGCACAAAATTGTCCAACGGACGGAAAGAAGGCAGATAGTTCATACACAAAGCGAAGGGGAAAGCACAATGTCATAATAAGCAATGAGAAAGCAAGGAGCATTGTGCTAACGGCGAACCCCGGAAAGGAACCCGTAGATAACTAATAGAACTCTACTCTTCTCCCCCATTAGCATCGAGACACCAAAAAGGAAGAGGAGTAGAGCGATGCTAACGCAGCCCAACTAGAAGAATGGCGGAGGAGCCCGAACTGGGACATCTTCCTCTTCAGAGTACTCGTCACTATTAGGAGCATCATCATTGTCCTCATCATCAATGTTACCCTGAGCAGAGGGACCACTAGGACCACTGGGAGCAAACTGACCGGGGAAGTAGCCATAGAACATAGCATCATCAAGAGGCGACATCTCATAGTTGACATAGGGTCAGGGGCCATCTCAGGACCATCTGGTGGAGGAGTGACATTCTGGGTCGCAAGAAACTCATTGTGGCAGCGCCTAGTCTCCTGGCTCATCTCCAAAGCCTTGTGACTCACATCATAGGTAGAACGGCACATCTCGAAGAGCCTCTTGAAAAACTTGGCAGCACCACCCTTAGGCCTTGGGTGAGAGGAGGAATCACCAGCAGGACGACGAGAACCAGCCCGAGTAGAAAAAGATGGCCGAGGATCATGAGCAGCTTTGGTGCGGTGCTCAGGACGCCGCATCCCAGGAACCTCAGGAGTGTGGGAACGGAGACAAAGATTAAGCATTTCTTGTTCCTCTCGCTCGCCCACCACCACACCAGGCGGCACTACCCGATTGAGCAACTTCTGAACATACACGCAGAAAGTGGGAGTCATCCTGTCCAAAGCAGCCCGCCGCAGCTCACAGTACACAAAGTCACATCCATCAATCTTCCTCAGCCGATCAGGGTGACAGTAGTACAACAGGTTGGAAAAAATACCCATGGCAGTTAGTGGAATCTCCAACACGGGGAACAAGGGACTGACGGAAGATACTGGCCAAGGTATGATAGTAGTAATACATGCCAGTCATGCACGGAGGACTCTACTGAGAATCACTGGGATAGCAGAAATAAAGAGTCTCAGCGGGCTTGACCTTCTCACTGTGAATACAGAAGCCTCCTCCTCTACCGCTGTAGCCCTTAACATCGACCAAATCAGCATAAGTAGCCTGAAAACGCCGTGCGCCAGTCATCCAAGTCATAGTGCAATCCGCATCATCATGAAAATAGACTGTGCAAAAGAATTGGCGAATGAAGTCAGGGAAGTAGTCCTCCTTGAGACAGACGAGGTCGAACAGATCCATTTTCCTCAAAGCTTCATCAACATAGAAGTAATCAGAGGCTGCATACATATTGAACCACTCCAGATTGAGAGCTTGAATGTGGCCACAAGGAGTGACCCGGAACTGAGTGTAAATGTGATACCACATCATAGCCTGAGTCTTAGTCCAAAATTTCTTGTCAGGTCCTTTATAGGTGTGTTGCTTGAAGCGATAGGGATTCTGCTTGCGGAGAGCTCGATACTGACCAATCTCCATACCCTTCAGATTTTGACAAGGCACATCCTTAGCCTTGGCCTGAGAAGTTGCTGCTTACCCCTGTTAGCCTTGAGTTTGATGCACCCAGAGCAAGCGCTACCCTCAGGCTCATGCTGCATAGACTGAGTGTTGCGACGAGCCCGCTTAATCCTGTTAGCTACCTCGGGCACATACTCACTATCAGGCACATACTCATCACCAACAGAATCAGCATCTTCACCTATGAAAGAGAGAGAGAGGTTGGGGAGCACAGAGATAAGTACACATGCCAAATGGAAAGATGGGAGAAAAAACTTGGATTTGGGCAAGTGCATGGTAAAAGAGGAGACATTGCAGAGAGGTCCAGTGCCAGGGCTGGAAAAACCGGTTCCAGAACCAGATGGTCCGGTGCCAGGGTAGGTTGAACCGAATGCAAAACCAGACGGTCCGGTTCAGAGATGGAAAACCGGACTAAAACCGGACGGTCCGGTGCTATAGCCGGATCAACCGGATGGAAAACCGAGATCCACGAAGGCCAACTATGCAATGTAAAAAATCTTACCAATGACTCAAGTACTTGTGCAAATACAGTTCTAAGCAAAGCGAGTAGGACATGGAGGAACGAGGGTGGAAAACAAGAACAAGGTGGATCCCTAACTTTTCAAATCCAACAAAATGTATAGCAAAACATAGGGATTTGAGAAGGACAAGAGGAGAGGGAGCAAAGGTAGTACCCGAGGACATGGCTTCCCGTGAAGGAAAGCACCAAAGAGCCCTTGAGGAAGAAGAACACCAAAAAAACTCCCGAACCACCGCGAGATGAAGAAATTACTTTGGTGAAAAGCCTCCAAAAGTCCTTCCTCACGAAATGGTGGCCCGATCTATGGATCCTAGGGGTGGAATCACCCTAGGAGAGGAGGGGAGGGTGGGGAGGGGATACAATGGAGGAGGAAGGGTCGGGGGAAGTGAAAGGGAACTGTGGGAGGGAGGGGGGACCAGGGAGAAGAGGGAGAAAAGAGAAAAAAAAACATATCTGAACCTCGATTTTAAGTCCGGTTCAACCGAGATCCAAACCGGATGGTCCAGTCCACAGGTCGGAAAACCGGAACCCAACCGGAAAGCGGTACTGACACGAGCTTCGGATAGACTCGGTTTAGTATAACCGGATTTTCCGGTTCAAGTCCGGTTTTCCGATGCTGGCACCGGGTGGTCCGGTCTGTGAGACGGTTCAACCGGGCCAAAAACCGAACAACAAAAAAGACACCGATTTTTTTTTCGAGGATGGCATGTGCATGTAGAGGAAGATAGTAGACTCCAAAAGGGTAGAGGAAGCAGGTGATATAGGCATGCCTATTGGAAAGAACCAATTTTATCCTCACAAATAGCAACAATAGGCATGATTAGAGGATATCAAGATCTAGAGGGAAGATCAAACTCAGAAAACCTCAAGATGGAAACCATTGAGATGCAAATGAGGCTAGGAGATTGCGGGGGATTTCTCCCCCTATGTTTAAGCACATGTGTCATGGCGCCTCAAAGATAGATGCTTGGACTCATATCATGACACGAGAACAATTTATGTTGCACACATAGGTATGCATCAAACCAAGACATGGTAAGATGGCTATCCCTACATGTGCTGCACAACTAGGCTACATAGCACATTAAGAGCAAGAATATAGTGCAAGAAGCAAATCAATCCAAGTTTTGGGGATCTAGGATACTGAGTTATCGCCTCAACATGACAAACCGGGATTCATCCAAAGGCTTCGTGAAGATATCGGCCAATTGGAACATCGTACCCACATGAGTGAGATTGATATCACCATTTGCGACATGGTCACGTAGGAAGTGGTGGCGAATGTCAATATGTTTGGTGCGGCAATGTTGGACGGGGTTATTGGCGATCTTTATTGCGCTTTCATTGTCACATAGAAGAGGCACCGTACCAAGAGACACACCATAGTATTTCAAGGTTTGCCTCATCCATAACAATTGAGCACAACAAGATGCCGCCGATATGTATTCGGCTTCGGCGGTGGATAGGGCTATGGAGTTTTGTTTCTTGGAAGACCAACTCACCAACTACAGGCCAATAAATTGGCAAGCCCCGGAGGTTGATTTCCGGTCAACCTTATCACCTGCCCAATCGGCATCCGAGTAGCCAACAAGCTCAAAGGTTAACCCCTTTGGATACCAAAGCCCGATAGTAGGAGTGAGAACAAGGTACCTAAAAATCCGTTTGACCGCCATCAAGTGGCACTCCTTGGGAGCGTATTGAAAACAAACACACATTCCAACACTTAACATGATATCCGGCCTAGAAGCACAAAGGTAGAGCAAGGAACCAATCATAGAAAGATATACCTTTTGATCCATGTACTTCTCACCAACTCCAAGGCCAAGTTGTCCATTTAGTGGCATGGGTGTCTTCATGGGATTAGCCTTGGCCATCTCGAACTTATTGAGCATATCCTTAATGTAATTCTCTTGAGAGATGAAAGTGCCGTGAGGAAGTTGCTTTATGATGAAGCCTAGAAATAACTTCAACTCCCCCATCATGGACATCCTAAATTTCATAATCATCAACTCGGGAAAAGCTTTGTTATGAGATTCGTTAGTTCCACCAAAGATAATATCATCAACATAGATTTGAACAATAAATAAGCCACCCCCTTTAACCCGTTTGGTGAAAAGGGTGGAATCGACCTTACCCACGCTAAACCCATCCATGAGTAGAAAATCCCTAAGGTGCTCATACCAAGCACTAGGAGCTTGCTTTAGTCCGTAGAGAGCCTTATGGAGTAGATACACATGGTTGGGATAACGTGTGTTTTCGAAACCCGGGGGTTGAGCTACATATGCAACATATTTCAAGGGAACATTAAGAAATGCACTTTTCACATCCATTTGATAAAGCTTGAAGTTATGGAAAGATGCATAAGCAAGCAAGAGACAAATAGCTTCAAGACGAGCAACGGGCGCAAAGGTGTCCTCATAGTCAATACCTTCTATTTGGGCATACCCTTGCGCCACTAACCTTGCTTTGTTTCTTGTGACGACCCCTTTCTCATCTTTCTTGTTCTTGAAGACCCAGTTGGTCCCAATGACATTGATGCGATGATCTTTAGGCCTCTACACTAGAGACCAAACTTCATTGCAGGGGAAACACTCGAGTTCTTCTTGCATGGAAATGATCCTCCAAAGCCTCATGAACTTTAAGGGGCTCAAAGTTGGACACAAAGGCATGATGCCCACAAAAGGTTGTGAGGTTCTTCTTCCTAGCACGGGTCTCGATCCCTCTTGATATGCTTCCAAGGATATTGTTGACTTGAAGTCCACTTGCAATGGAGGCGGCCTTAATCTTGTGAATTGTGCCTTCATGATCAACAAATTCCTCTTTTGAGGGGCCTTGATCATTGACATCATCTTGAGCCTAGCCTTGAGATGGAGGTTGATATTCTACTTGGTCTTGCTCAAGGGTTTGAGGGCTTGATTCTTATTCTTCGGTTTGCATGGCATCTTGAGTGAGACGTTGATCTTGTGATGCATTTGATAGCTCAACTTGGGTAGAGCTTTAATCTTCTTGAGTTGAGCTTGATTCTCCCCCATCATCTTGTTGAACATGAATGAGATACTCGGTGGGCAAGATGTGCCCAATACCCATCAACTTGATGAATTGAGAAGAATCACCATCTCCTACATCACGAGAAGAAACTTGCCCCTCATGGGGGCCATTATTCTCCAAAAACTCCACGTCACAAGATACTTCAACACTAACATTGGTCTTGTTGTAGTATCTATAGGCATGAGAGTTTTCCGCATAACCAACAAACATACCATCTATAGTTCTAGATTCGAATTTACCGAGCTTTTCCTTTTTATTCTTGACGAGGCACTTGCATCCAAAGACACGGAAGTAGTTGACATTGGGCTTCTTACTTGTGAGAATCTCGTATGGAGTCATGTCAAAGGGAGGTCGGAGGAAGAGCCGGTTCATGTAGTGAACCGCGATAGAAATAGCTTCTCGCCAAAAATTACGAGGGGACTTGAATTCACTCAACATTGTTCTTGCCATCTCAATGATTTTCCGGTTCTTCCTTTCAACAATACCATTTTGTTGAGGGGTATAAGGAGCTGAGAATTCATGCTTGATCCCCTCATCTTCAACAAATTCTTGCATGGTGTAGTTCTTGAACTCGGTGCCGTTGTCGGTTCTAATGGTCTTGATCTCCACTCCATGAGTGCGTTGAGCTTGCTTGGCTAAGATCATGAATTCCTTAAAGGTCTCATCCTTTGTCTTGAGAAGAAAGACCCAAGTGTACCTTGAGTAATCATCAACAATGACAAGACCATATCTTCTTCCACCAAGGGAGTCATATGTTGATGGCCCGAAGAGATCCAAATGGAGAAGCTCCAATGGTCTTGACGTGGCCACCTTGGTAACAGAAGGATGATGCTTCCCAATTTGCTTTCCTGAAATGCAAGCACTACACACACGATCTTTCTCAAAGGAGATACTGGTTAGTCCAATAATATGCTCACCCTTTAGGAGTAGATTGAGATTTCTCATGTTGACATGACCTAGGCGACGATGCCAAAGCCATCCCTTGTCATCCTTGGCCATTAGACATGTAGGAAGAGATTGGCTCTCTTTCGAGAGTTCGACCACATAAAGGTCGTCTTCCATGTGTCCAATGAGAACCAAGCTGAGATCATCACCCCTAAAGACCTTCACAAAAGTTCTAGAGAAATAGGACTCATAGCCGGCATCCGCAAGATGTTTAATTGAAAGCAAGTTGTAACCAAGGTTTTCAACATGTAAGACGGTCTCTAGAGTCAAAACCTTTAAGATTACCAACTTACCATAACCTAGTACCTTTCCTTTAGAGTTATCTCCAAAAGTGATGCTTGACGTTGAGTTGACATCGTGAATGAATTGGTCAAGCCCACTTCTACCTCCGGTAATGTGATTGGTGCATCCACTATCAAACACCCATTTTGATCCACCGGAGGCATAACCCTACAAAATCAATTCTTTTATTTAGGAACCCATTGAGTAATGGGTCCCCTAGCATTAGCAACAAGATCCTTAGGTACCCAAATTGAGTACCACCTATAAGCATAACCATTTCGAGGGCCAACATATTTGGCATATACATCTCCTTGAGTGCCCTTACATAGCACATAGGAAGGATTAGACTTTCCCGCATACTTATGATTGGGATTGCCCCTCATGGCTCCCCCATTCACCACATTCCTTTTGACTTGGTCAACCACCTTGTCACCTTCTTTTACAAAGGTTATCTTATTCGGTGGAATGGCATTGCTTGTGTTGTTCTTTGTATCAAAATCGACACCTTCCTTGGAAATTCTCGTCTTTTGATGGGATAAGATCTCATCTAGGATCTTTCCCTTGGAGGTAGGTGCACGACGCTCTTTCTCAAGTTGCTCTTTCAACTTCTTATTCTCCTCAATGAGGTGAGCTTGATCAAAGGTAGAGTTAGAGGTACAAGAATCATTTTCAACAATAATTGGATCCTTCAATGTACTAAGAGCCTTCTCATAGGACACCCGAAGTTGATCGTGGTTCTCTCCAAGTTTTATGAGCTCATGCTTGACAAGCAAACTAGCCTTCTCAAGGTGCTCAAGGTGCTTGGTAAGATAAGGATGAGCAACTTCAAGCTCTTTCTTTGAGGCATCAAGCTCTTGGGACAATGAGTTGGCCCTATCAATAGTGTCCATGTCTTTTGCTTTATCAATTTCAAAAATTTCAATTTGTAATTTGAGAAAAGAATTGGTTTTCTTTTCCTCATAAAGCTCTTGCTCAAGAAGATTGAATCTTCGTTTCTCACCATCAATATGAGATTCCAAGCTATCAATGGCCTCATCACGTGAGCTAACAAGTTCCATTAATTTCTTGACTCTAGCACGAGCAATCGGAGGAAGAGACTTCATGATAGCATACATTTTTATTTTATATATTCTTCACCAAATTCATCACTATCACTATCACTATCATGATCACTCTCAAGATCATCCAAGACACTAGATAGGGATGGAGGTGAGACAATTACCTTGGAGATTCTTGCCATAAGACAAGAACCGGTGATCTTGGGAATAGGAGAACTCTAGATGTAATCCTTGGAGTAGTCGTAGGTGAGAGGTGAACCGGGTTCGACATATGCCAAACCGGTCACACCCACCAATTTATCCTTATCCCCACACTCCACGTCAGACTCGTCCTTGGAGCTCCTTGCCATGAGGCAAGTGGCGGTGACCTTGGGAGTAGGAGAGTCATCGGTGTAGTCCTTGGTGTAGTCATAGGTGAAGAGAGACCCGGGTTTGGCAAAGGCCAAACTGGCCACTCCAACCACCTTCTCTTCATCCTCTTCCTCCTTGTGAGATATGTATTCTTAACCTAGTAAGCCCTTGCCATCACGCCTATTTGTTCCTCTTGTATCTTTCATTGATGGGGTTGGGCTTCAATCTTGGTTTGGCACCTTCTTCATACTTCGGCTTGTCAAGCCTCTTCTCATATGGACACTTGTCGGCAAAATGGGTCGACTCGTCACAATTGTAGCACGTCCTCTTCTTCTCACTTGATCCCATTTAACTTCTCCTTCTTTGGAACTTCATGTTCTTGGTGAAGAGAGCAAGTTGAGAGAGCATATCATCAACTCCATCAACATCGCTTTCTTCATCACTAGCAACATCTTCTTGCACATGCTTGGCCTTTAATGCTAGAGAGTGGGGAGAACCAATAGCACGGTTGATCTCCTTGATATTTTGCCCTTCATCCGCCAAGTTATCCGTGGCAACTAGATAAGAGACTAGATCATCAGGAGTGAATTGATTAGCTCTATCAAGGAGTTGCAAGTTCAAGGCAAGATTCTTGTCGGTGACCGCGATCATGGAGACAATCTTGGACTTGTTAATTTCATCATTCAAATTGAATCCATCATCATACTTCTCACACCCTAGGCCACCAATCTTCACGCGGAGGGCAACAAGTCTCTTGTATGCTTCAGCGATAGTCTCACCATCATGGTTCATGAACATGTTCATCTCTGACTTGGCAGCTTCATACTTGGATTTTTGTATAAGAGAGGTTCCCTCTTGGAGAATGACAATACTATCCCAAAGATCCTTTGCGGTGGGGATGTCGCTGACTTGATCATGAAGAGTGTGGTGAATGGCACTCCTTATCTTGTCACAAGCCGTTGCATTTAGATGACGATCATAGTACTCTCCCGGAGTGAGGTTGTTGGGGTCATGAGGGTGGAAACCGGTGCATACAATCTCCCAAAGCTCAACGCTGCAGCTGCGAAGATGAGATTCCATAGAAGCTTTCCAATGAGAGAAATGAGTTCCATCATAATGAGGTGCAGGACCCGAACCATTAATATGAGGCATGATGTTCTTTTGCTTAGGATAAACATAAGGGAATTGATTAGGGGGTGTGGATGTTTTTGACGATCCTCCCTCATGAGCGGAATCGGCATCCTTATCCTTTTAGGTGTCCATTGGTCTACCTTGAGGTACTACCAATGGGTTACCAAGAAAAGCCCCATCACCAATGGCCTTAAGTTGTCCTTATAGGTAACTCATTCGAACAAGGAGATCGGAATCCGCCTTGGCCTTTTCAAGGGCACCCTTGGCTAGGATTTCACGAAGCTCCTTGACCGAATAAGTCTTTTCCTCCTCATCATCGGATAAAACTATCTTTTCTCTTAGGCGGTAAAGCCCTTAAAAGAGCCCTAGGATCTGATACCAATTGAAAGTGTAAGATGGTTAACCTAGAGGGGGGGGGGTGAATAGGTTTCTACAAAATTCTTTATAATCTTTTGCAAGTTTTAGTCTTTGCGGAATATAAGTGAGCCTAAATTCAAACTAGGTGAGGCAACCTAGATGATGAACAAGATACTTCAAGCTCGAAGGCTATCACAAGGTAAACAACACAAGTAAGAGATCGGTTAAGGAATAACCGAAGCATGCGGAGACGAAGATGTATTCCCGTGTTCACTACCTTTGGGAAGGGGGATACGTCACGTTGGAGAGGTGTGAGGTTCCATGAAGGATTCCTCACGTGCCACAAAGGCTCACCTTCTTCTCCGAGCCTATCCTACGAAGGAATAGCTCACTTACTCATGGTAGACTTTAAGGTAGCCTCCAAACCCTCACAAACTTTCCACGGAGCAAATCACAAGCCGAATGCCTCCGGGTGACCCTATCCGCCTAGGGTTTCCCATAAACCCAAGAGTAACAAGCTAACTCGATGAACTCAAGGGGGAATGAACTTTGGCTTGGTGGAAACATAGATCGGGACCTCCTCTTCTTTTCTACCAAAGGGATTTGGATTTGGTTGGGTAGAATGGGAGATCCTCAAGCTTTTGTGTTTCAATAATGGGAGAGCGAGAGAGAGAGCTTCAAGAAGGATATAAACTGAATGCCTAACCTACTCAAGCTGGAAGAAGGGATATTTATACTCAAGGAGAAAAACTAGCCGTTTCAAGCCAAATTCGCAAGGTTCGGTTTTAAGTTCAGTTGGACCAGTTCACACACCGGACAGTCCTGTCCTCAGCCCGGAAATCCGGACTAAAACAAAATCCGCTCTCAGTAACCAGACCCAGATAGATTCGGAGTAAGGAATCCTAAAAACCCGGTTTGAGTTGGTTCGATCCGACACCGGACGGGCCTCTGGGAGTTTAGTCCAACGGTCAAAACCGGATCTGCAGAAAAGGGCTTGATGGATAGGATTTCTTCTCTTCTCTCTTTGGTGATGGATTAGGTAGGAGAATGGGATGTGTATATGGCTTAGGTAATCATCCCCAACAAGCTCACCGAGAGAATCCCTCTTAATAGTGCGGAGCTCCTAACCGGACTCAAATTACATAAAAGGAAAACTCGGTGCGGCTTCATTATCAAAATGGGGGTCTCCGATGACCTTTCATCACAGCACCGGACTAGAACCAGTGTAAGACACTAGAAGTAGCATTAGTCCACTCTAACCATGGTGTCATTGTCAACCAAAAATAGTATAGGGTAAAATACCCTTTCATACCCCCCTAGACATTGTTCTGATGGAGGTAGCCTGGCATAGATCTCTCTTGTTTTGTGTTTGATTAGGTCATAGTATGATGTAAAACCTTGTTGGTTCACAAGTTGGGGCACTATCCTACCCGGTTTCACCAGAACAGGGAGTTTCCCCTTATACAAGTCTAGAACCTTTGCTTTTAGGTTAGAGCGCATGCATGCGAAGGGGGACACATGCAAGCACCTATACCAACCTTGCACCACACTCACACACATATATGCTAGGGACACATGCATGTTTTCATCTGATTCCGACGTTCTCATGGTCTTCCTCCGGCGAAGCCCTGATCTGTGGCCCTCGAATCATATACCCCTAGACATTGTTTTGTGGGGGTAGCCCGACATAGCTCTGTCTTGTTTTGTGTTTGATTAGGTCATAGGATGATGTAAAACCATGTTGGTTCACAAGTTGGGGCACTATCCTACCCGGTTTCACCAGAACAGGGAGATTCCCCCTTATACAAGTCCAGAACCTTCGCTTCTAGTTTAGAGAGCATGCATGCGAGGGGGCACACATGCAAGCACCTATACCAACCTTGCACCACACTCACACACATATGCTAGGGACACATGCAAGTTTTCATATGATTCTGACATTCTCGTGGTCTTCCCGTGAAACCACGATCTACAGACTCGGATCGTACCCCAAGACATTCTTCTGATGGGGGTAGCCCTGTAGGGTTCGCAACAGAGAAAACAAAAAATTTCCTACGATAGGAACAACCATGTACCAAGATCTATCTACTAGATACAAACAACGGGAGGATGTATATCCGTAGAGAACATACCCTTGAAGACCGACAAATCTTAACGAGTCAAAACTCGTGGTTGATGTAGACGATCTCTTGCCGATCTCAAGATCGAGAGGAAGTCCTAGCGCAAAACATGGCAGATCCGTGCTGCACACATGTTCGAGGCACTGAGCAACCTCCGCCTCCTCGCTCCATGCAGCGAAGCACAACTCTTTCTTGCCGAAAAGCCACGGGAACATGTATCTCGCTAGTCCGAGACCATGGGGATAAATACTAGAGGGAGAGATCCTTCACGAGGAGGTGTGAGTGAGAGAGAGGGGTCTCCTTTTATAGGAGAGGGGGCACCCAAGGCCATGCGCCATGGGCTGCCCCCACCTCTTCCACATTCATGTGGGTGGACACTCCACTCACTCAAATGCCTTTCAATTCCCTACACTAAAAAACCCACTCAAATTCCCATTAAATTTCCACCAAATTTAATGCAAACTCTCATTAAATAAAACTCCTTTTATTTATTCAGAATTTTGTCAATTACTTTAATGACAAACATTCACATATAACCCCTTTCTAGTATTTCATTTCACATGCAGAAACACTTTCTGCAATTTCACCCGAAAACCCGTTTCGGTACCTAGTGAAATAAATTCCTGTGCTTGTTATTCTTTCCGGCATGAAACTTTTGCTCCAAATGGATGTCGGTGTCTCTTAAGTGTGTCACCCTACGGTTCGCGAATAATGTAGACATGATCCAGACCCCTCTCAGATCAATAATCAGAAGCGGGATCTGGAGACCCATACTGACTCCCACACATTCAACGATGACTTTCTTGTGATCGTCGGAACCTTTTACGCTAGTATCTTAATCCCTTTTTTTCACGATATATTACATGTCCGAGATTCGATCATCGGTATCTCCATACCTAGTTTGATCTCGATCGACATGCACTTTTCTCGTTCGTGATATAACATTCTAGTGATCAAATCACTTGCTTGCAAGCTAATCAATGTGATATCACCGAGAGGGCCTAGAGCATATCTATCCGTCATCGGGTGAAAAATTCCACTCGATCCATGGGCCTCAACATAACACTTTATTAGTTCTGAATCCATCTTTATAATCACCTGCTACGGTGACGTTTGATGTTATCGAGAAACTCTTCCGGTGTTAGTGATTGACATGATCTCATGGTCTAAGGATTAGGATCACTTCGTAAGTTGTTATAGCAATATAAACTCAATGACTTTGATCGTAATGCTATACTTCGGATGAATGTTCATCACACCATTACACTAATGTTGTGATCCCGTTATTAACAACATCCAATGTCCATGATCAGGAAACCTTGATCATCTTGTTAATCAACGAGCTAGTTTATAAGAGAGGCATAACTAGGAACTTTCTGTTTGTTTATTAAACACACATGTATTAACGTTTCCGTATTAATACAATTATAGCATGCAAAATAAACATTTATCATAAATAAGGAATACGATAATAACCACTTTATTATTGCCTCTCGGGCATATTACCTTCAAGCCCGGCGTATCTCTATCTTGTTTTGTGTTTGATTAGGTCATAGGATGATGTAAAACCATGTTGGTTCACAAGTTGGGGCACTATCCTACCCGGTTTCACCAGAATAGGGAGTTTCCCCCTTATACAAGTACAGAACCTTCGCTTCTAGGTTAGAGCGCATGCATGCGAGGGGGGACACATTCAAGCACCTATACCAACCTTGCAACACACTCACACTCATTTGCTAGGGACTCATGCAAGTTTTCATCTGATTCCGATGTTCTCGTGGTCTTTCTCCGGCGAAACCCTGATTTGCGGTCCTCGGATCGTCTACCCCCCTAGATATTCTTCTGATGGGGGTAGCCCGACATATCTCTCTCTTTCTTTGTGTTTGATTAGGTCATAGGATGATGTAAAACCGTGTTGGTTCAGAAGTTGGGGCACTATCCTACCCGGTTTCACCGGAACAGGGAGTTTCCCCCTTATACAAGTCCAGAACCTTCGCTTCTAGGTTAGAGCGCTTGCAGGCGAGGGGGGACACATGCAAGCACCTGGAGACTAGTAGTTTTTGTATGTTCCAACATAGCACCACACTTTCATGCATGTGCTAGGGACACATGCATGCAGGTCCTTGATGTAGTCAAAATTGAGAACAATCTAAAGGATGTCAAACAACAAATTTCAGACTTTGTCGTGAAATACTCTCATCTTGGTCTTTTGATTGACCCAAAGAGTGACCTTTCTGTTTCAAAAGTAGTCCAACATCTTGCTTGGTTTTGTTGGTCAGCAGCTCTACCGTGAGGGGAAATTCTACTCTTGCCGATTGGTTGAGGATTGTTTCTCAAAGTTTGTGACTAGGCACCCACCTAATGGAAATGAAGGTCATCCTCCTCCAGAAGCTTATGTTCTAGTGCAAAGTTCATATTTCCATGGTCTCAATCCTTATGAAGAGCTGGTACATGCTATATCTACAAGAGAAACTATCGTCCACTCCTCAAGAGGGTTGACAGAACCAGGAACTCTGTTCAAGAGTCTAATGGCCATCTTGCGAGATGTATTTATATGCTATGATGGAATTGTATAATTCAATCTTTGCAACTTAAGTATAAATAAGATGATCTCACAGATTTTCCAAGTGCTATAACTCCTGGAGAACCGGTGGTCTACCCCTGTAGCTTTCTCCGTAGGAGGGTAGCCTAGTGGACTTTTCTTTTTGTTTTGGTTTTGTTTAGGACATATGTACATCGAAAGTAAAGGCTGGTTCAACTTTTCCATAAAATAGGCTATGGTTGCCCTGTGGCAGAAGTTTCCACGTATATATCCAGGATTTTACTAAGTGTTAACGCATATCTACAAAGGGGGTCACACTTGGGACTTACACATGGGACCTACAAACCTTGCACCACACTCACACACATATGGTAGGGACACATGAAAGTTTTCATCTGATTCTGACGTTCTCGTGGTCGTCCTCTGGCGAAACCTTGATCCGCGGGCCTCAAATCGTCTACCCTCCTAGACATTGTTCTGATGGGGGTAGCCCGGCATAGTTCTCTCTTGTTTTGTGTTTTATTAGGTCATAGGATGATGTAAAACCATGTTGGTTCACAAGTTGGGGCACTATCCTACCCGGTTTCACCGGAATAGGGAGATTCCCCCTTATACAAGTCCAGAACCTTCGCTTCTAGGTTAGAGTGCATGCATGCGAGGGGGGACACATGCAAGCAGCTATACCAACCTTGCACCACACTCACACACATATGCTAGTGACACATGCAAGTTTTCATCTGATTTTGACGTTCTTGTGGTCTTCCTCCGGCGAAACCCTGATCTGCGTCCTCGAATCGTCTACCCCCTAGACATTCTTCTGATGGATGTAGCCCGGCGTAGCTCTCTCTTGTTTTGTGTTTGATTAGGTCATAGGATGATGTAAAACCATGTTGGTTCACAAGTTGGGGCACTATCCTACCCGGTTTCACCGGAACAGGGAGATTCCCCCTTATACAAGTCCAGAACCTTCGTTTCTAGGTTAGAGAGCATGCATGCGAGGAGCGACACATGCGAGCACCTATACCAACCTTGCACCAGACTCACACACATATGCGAGGGATACATGCAAGTTTTCATCTGATTCCGACGCTCTCGTGGTCTTCCTCCGGCGAAACCCTGATCTACGGGCCTCAGATCGTCTACCGCCTAGACATTCTTTTGATGGGGGTAGCCCGGCGTAGCTTTCTCTTGTTTTGTGTTTTATTAGGTCATAGGTTGATGTAAAACCATGTTGGTTCACAAGTTGGTGCACTATCCTACCCGGTTTTCACCGGAACATGGAGTTTCCCCCTTATACAAGTCCAAAACCTTCGCATCTAGGTTAGAGCGCATGCATGCGAGGAGGGACACATGCAAGCACCTATACCAACCTTGCACCACTGTAACTACCTCGGTGAATTACGCTCCTAGATACAAGCCTGGATGAGCGGTAGTGGTTGAAATAGTACGGTGGGGCCCCAAAAGCCACTCACGGGTAGACCTTTCGGCCGTCCCAACCACTACCATCTCAACAGACCTGTCTGACGGCGAATCGTGAGAGGGATCAACTACATACACAAGTGGGTATGTATGCAAGCCACCATACAAGAGTACATCGAGCCATACCATCTAGAAAGAAAGGAAATATAGCAACATACGGCAAGATTCAAATGACCTAGATAGATCTAATATTTTAGGATACTTCCTCATACAACACACATCGAGTATCATGCGGGCGGCAAACAAGTCCGAGTACGGACAAGCAAATCGGCATAACATGCCATAGAAATAAGCACATCCCAACCACGATCTCACGGATCCCGTTCCGGAATCTCTACACCGAGCGATCGTTGCCCACATCATCGCCTTCTTCCACCCAAAGATCCGTCCTGCGAGGGTACATCATGAACCAATAATTTATCGTGTGAGACCCTAAGGGTACTCGGCAAGTCTTAATGCCTCTAAAGGGGACACAACAGGGTGACGCAATTGCAGCAAAAGATAAACCCTAGCAGTTCTCTGATACTCGCTAACCATCCGCCTAACCAATGATAGGCGGATGTCCGTGAATTAAGAACAACAGTTATAATAGTAATTTCATCGGATCCATCCTCCTCCTCGCTACCAACGAGGAAGCGGACGAACAACCCCCATCCGTGGCAATTTTATTAACCATTCCATGAGTGTTGCACTATTTACTAGTCAAATTACTTAGTCGATTAAAGCGGTACTTTAGTTATGCTTGTCTATGATCGAGAAACGGCTCCAAGTCGTCCATAACCGCGGACACGACTTTGAAAGTTTTACCGGCGGTGCACCAATAGCAACACGCTCGATCAACCTCGGAAAAACCAAATCAAAACCAACGAGGCCTTCACGACAAAGCAATCAGGATTCGAAATATTTGAGGGCCACCCATTGAGTACACCATAGCGAACGGAGTCGACCGAGCCGGACTCAAGGTTTGCGTCGGTGGTACATGAGCCAGATCCCCAATCGGGGATCGCCGATACATTCCGAAAACTTCAAAACAAAGGTGTGCTCCTCGCACAAACGAATAAAGCATGGCATACGTACAGGATAGTAACAAAACCTCAAACTAGTTGTGGCCCCAAGAAATAAGACTGAATCAAGCTCTGGCTCAGGGGGGTCCCATATACCTCCTAGATGTGGATAGCGCGATAAATCAAGGAACAGGAATCAAGTACTCGGGGTTTTACGGGACACAAGTGAGCAGGAAAAACCAAATAGCAGATGTTGCTCACCGGTGCCACTTTCATTAGTTATCCCATCACTACTCAGGTTAAGTTGTTTAGGTACCTCGTTATCCATCAGACACTCACAAACCCTACACATGCTGTTCTACGACTCGCATGGCTCAAACAACTCCTGTAGTAATGGCTCATGGGATGGAGGAACAAGCTTGGTGGGGCTTAAAAGTAAAGGCCATGCATACTTGGGATTCAATTTAATGCAATCGCGACTCAATGATGCAAGAATAAGATAGAGGCAATAGGTATGTATGCAAGCATGTGGAAGTGCTTGCACGGCAACTCGCTTGAAGCGAGAGACGGATCAGGTAGTGCTCTGGTTCTCTTGATATATCCACCTTTCGGTTCATCCGAGAAAGACCAAACAAACAAGGCCAACATGAATATAGAGCACAAGCATATGAATAAGATGCGTCAAGCAAACAATCATGCCATGATGAATGATGCACAATTTACATGGCAATAAGGTAGCATGGCATAGTGAGGTGTGGAAGACAAGTAATAACATTTTAATGGGGTTTTGGATCACATTTTGTTGTCATAACAGTTGCTGTTTACTATATATTTATATGATGCATGCTGCAATTGAAGTCATGGATAGCATAAACAGAAAGGTCTCGTCGAGCTGATCATTTTAGACATATCATTTGTTAAATTTGGAATTATAAATCAAAAGTTATTAATTATTTAAGTTCCAGTGGCATTTGTTGTAATTTAGCTCAACTTGGAATTTAAAATGTTCAAAAGGTAATTTAAATAGCATATTTGAAATCCTCACATTTTTCTGATCTCAAAACATATATCATTTGTATTATTTGGATTTATAATTGAAAAGTTATTTGAAATCTGATTTGAATTTGAATTTGAATTAATTGAATTAGATTTGAAATAAACAGACAAAACTGAATTACTTTTTACACCCAGCCTAATTAACCCTGACGCTTCAGTGGGGCCTGAGCTGGCAGCTACCACTGTGTGAGAACCGGTGGTCACATGGCCGCTGCCACCAGTCGAGGGCTGCAGTGGGGGTCCAAGGGTCCACGTGCCGATGGGTCACGTGGTACCAGGCGGGTGGATAGGGACATGGGTTGGGACAAAACGCGAGGTAAGTGCAAACCACGACCACGCACTGTTTTTCTTCCTATTCGCCGAGCGATGGAGGCGAGGTGGGGATCGAACCCGCGCCTCGACGCGCTTAGCGAGGCGGCTACATTGCTGCGGGTTCTGTTGGTGGAAAAGGGCGTGGTTAGCTAAGCTGATGTGCGCCTGTGATAGCAGACAACGACGATGGACACGCCGTGCACCGGGTGCTCGTCGGTGGCGTGGCGCATACAGAAACGAGGTTGGGGAGGTTGTCGGGAGGCGGGGTGCCACCTGGTGTGCCGTGCAGATGGTTCGGCAGGGCGCTTGATCGGCGAGGCGGCGGTGGCGGTGCTAGGTTCCGCGGCGATGTCGATGCGGCTACTAGGCGTCTCGCGGCTGGGTACGGGCGACGCAGAGGTCCCACGCGACCACGCTCTCCCGCTGCGCCTCTGGATCGATGACGACAAACCAGGCGGTGGCGGCTTTCGAGGTAGGCGGTGGCGGTGAGGGAAGAGGGAGGCGAGGCCTGGGATGGATCTGGGGTGCGGGGAGGTTGAGAGAGGGGGTAGATAAGGCCGGAGGGAGAGGGCCGTGGTTGCCGTGTGGGAGCAATGGGGATAAAGGTGGCCTCGACCACCTTTTCTCCACCTCCTCACGTGCTCGGTTCGGCCAGGCGGGCAGGGCAGGTGGGGAGGCTTCGGGTGGGGCGAGGCGGGCCAGGTTGGTGGGGCACACCATGCAGAGAGAGAGGAGGCTCGGGCTAGGGTAGGGTTGGAGCTAGGGTAGGAGAAAGAGGGGGGCATGGCTCGGCTAGGGAGAGGAGAGATGAGGAAGGTTACTTAGGGTTTAGAGAGAGGGGGGGTGTGGTGGTTTAGGGTTTTGTTAAGAGGGGGGTATGGTAGATTAGGGGGACATGGTGAACATGTGGGCAAAGCTAGGTTAGGTTTAGATAAATTAGGTGCATCTTAGGGTTTAACCAAGATGGGACATGGGGTAAGGGGTAGGGTTAGAGAGAGCTAGGTTAGAGGATTAGAGAGAGAGGGGGAGAAAAGATGCTAGGGGTTCTTTGGCAAGATCACACCATGCACTAGACAAGCTCTAACAAGAACAAGACAAGAGAAAGAGAGAGAAAGAGAGAGAAAAGTGGGGATAGAATTTAAACTAGATCAACATGGTTCAAGCCAAAAGAAAAGGATAGAGCTAGAGATGTTCACCCAAAAACCAAATAAAACCAATGGCAAGCACAAGATGGTAATTGCATGGCCCATGTAGAATATTTAATGCCCTGCTGATTTTTGTGAAAACAATGTTATTACATGGCATTATTATTTGCATCTCCAAAATTGGAATAAAGGCCAAGCTAAATATTATGGGTGGAATCCAACCAACCAACATGAGCTAGAGGTAAACTCAAATAAAATGCCAAGCTCATATTAATTGGTTGGTGGAATTATAAGGTGGTGAAGAAAAGGTGGTGGAGTTATTAAGAGATATGCCCCCAAATCAACTTGG
The DNA here is from genome assembly GCA_030063025.1 of Avena longiglumis. Classification (NCBI taxonomy): domain Eukaryota; kingdom Viridiplantae; phylum Streptophyta; class Magnoliopsida; order Poales; family Poaceae; genus Avena; species Avena longiglumis. Next base: position 544,644,031 of record CP125976.1, on the reverse strand, counting down.
GCATTTAACAATATATCAAGACCCAAATACAATATCAAGAGGCAACTACAATCAATAATGCACATGAGATAAGAACCAAACAAGGAGGGGTTTTATATGATGCTCAAATGCAAGGTGGCATGATGACATGAGCATGGTATGATGATGATGCAACAATTATATGTTGGAAGTGGCCCTTTTATTACTAAAACAAGTAGCATTACAGGTGTTAGACAACTGGGATGCTACAACCACGCTCACACACATATGATAGGGACACATGCAAGTTTTCATCTGATTCCGACGTTCTCGTGGTCTTCCTCCGGCGAAACCCTGATCTGCGGGCCTCGGATCGTCTACCCCTCGGATCTGTTGGCCCAGTGGACATTTCTTTTTGTTTTGGTTTTTTTAGGACATATGTAAATGAAAAGCAAAGGTTGGAAAGAAAAGTTCACTAAAATCTTAAAATAAATATAATTTAAAGAAAAAATAGAAAAAAGGAATAGGTACACGTCAAAGGATAAAACACACGGCAAAGGTCCTTTGCCGTGTGCCCTCGCCGTCAGACACACGACAAAGGTCCTTGTAACACCCTCAGAATCGGCCCTATGCAAGTTTTAGCGAAACCCGCCAAACCCGCATAGAAACGATTCAAAGGTGCCCACCGGGCACTTTCGTGCGGGTGGAAAACGAAGTAATATCATTACACAATAGTCCACGATGGAACCCACGTATATATATACAACAACGACTCAAAGAGTCAAGAATGCATATACACAAAGATCCAAATCACCTTGAAAACGATACAGCGACTACGGACAATATGCAAATGGGGCTAAGAGCCCCAAGAATAACCAATGGCGCCCATAACCCCGCCCAAAGGTGCCTAAGGGTAACCCCGCTAACGACGCCGATCTCAAAACCTGCTTAAACAAAAGGGTGCCGATAAAGGGCAAAGGAAAAGAGAGAGCGGTCAAGATCGAGGCCAAGCACCGAGACTAGAATTCGGCGGTCCTCACCTACATAGGTATGGTGGACTAAAGCGGCAGCGCGACATGCACTAAACAACCTATAGAGACTCGGTACAACTAGCGGCTATCAGAGATGGGTAAGAAAGACCTATTCGGAACCAACCTGATACTACCACCAAACATACCCATCCTGGTGTTTCCCCCTCGAGACCAAACAAGGAAGTCAACCGAGGAACTCACACCGTTGGCAGTTTTATTCATTCGGTTGTAGTTGCGGCAATTACTAGTCAGGTATAAATAGTCATCCTGATATAAAAGCAAGGCGCTTTTAGTTAACCATTCCGCTAGAAGTTGCAACACTTACTAGTCGATACAATTAGCATGAGATATCCCAAGCCCAGCAGCTTGTTGGTACTTTTACTTAGCCATTCCGTTGGTGAAGCTGATTACTAGTCATATCGGATACAAGTCAAATTATAGCAAGAAACTTTAGTTATGGTTGTCTATGATCGAGACCTGTGCTCCAAGTCCATAACCATGACACGGCTTATCGAAAAGATTTAACTCGGAGGGTGCACCAAAGTTTCCACACGCACCTACACCCTTGTTGTCGGATCGTAGGTACAAGATCACAAAACATACACCCAACGGTATGTCGACGGGTTTTGGACACGACGCTTCCTAGACCCAAAGCAAGCACGGGGGCCACCCCACTAAGCTACCCGCGAAGTCGGCCGGTCTCCAGACGGACTCGTGGTTTGTGTAGACGGTCAGAAACGATCGGGAACCCAAGTGTGACTGGCTTGTCGACACAAAAAACGTGTCACGATCCTAAATGTACAGTGCTCCTCGCACAATAAATAAAGCAAGAAAGCATGGCATAAGTACAGATAGTAATAAAGCCCCAAACTACTTGTGGCCCCAAGACAAGATTTGGAATCGTATACTAAATCGATGGGGTGCCCATACACCCCAGTGGTTAGCTACCGATCTCGGAACAGGTGTCAAAAACTCGGGGTCCTATGGGACACAAGTGGACGGTTAACAACCAAATAACATCTATTGCCCACCTGTGCCTCTGCATTTACCTACTTCAATTTTAGTTATTAAACAATAATGGAAGTCTTGTTCATCTCCAACATTAAACATGCGGCAATACTCCAACAACTGTGGTACTGGACGACACGCAACATTAGTAGAGCAAGCGACTACGACGCGCAAGTCCAACTATTTACCAAACAACAGGTAATAGGATGTGTCCAAGGCAATATAAGGCTGCAAGGGATATCACGGGTACGAAAACTAGAGCATCGCAACACAGATAGCAATAGATCAACAGGAGGGAATAAATACTATAAAAGTAAGATAGGTAGAAAGTGGGAGGTGCTCGCCTGAAAACATTGCCGAAGGTTCAGCCGAAGATCGGGTCGACACTCGCATCAACTCATCGGCCTAATCCGTGAAGAAGCAAAGCACTAGAAGAAACACCGGATGCACTATTTAATACTACGATAGAAGATCGGGCATGATGCATGCATGATGTATGACATGGCAATGGTGCAATGCAATTAGATCATATTAAGCGGAACCGGGGTCCCGACATTTAATTAAATGGTTCAAGTTATTTATCTACCCCACAAATTAAATGTTGACTTAACATGGCAAAACATATCACCGGTTCGCTACACAAAATTAAATGGAGCCAATATTGGACTAGATTCGCCCGCATATAGACTCCATATTTAATTATGAGATGAATTGGCATAATGCCCCCAAACCACAGACAAGTATGCATGCATGATCAATTTAATATGCATCAGTAGATAATGTCATATTATAAAATAATGGGGTCTCGGATAGGGAATCACATTAGGGTTCGGCGAACTTGGGCTCCGAGGGGTTCGGGCTCGGGTCTCAGGGTTCGACAGGGGAAACGGTTCGACGGAAACGGTCTCGGACAACGGAAGTAGATCTTGTCGCACCGGGAAGAAGGACTTGGTTTGGTGTCGGGGGCGCATTGGATTCGCTCGGGTCGGTGTCAATCTTGTCGTCGCGAAGATCTTGTCGTGTCCTCGTATCGGGTCGGTCTTGGCGTTCGGGGTGAAGAACTTGGTGTCCTCGAGGAAGTACTTGGCATATCCGTGTCGACGACCTTGGCGTCCGGGAAGAGGTACTTGTCGCATTTGTGGCCTTCGGGTCGAAGAACTTGGCACGCCAGGGTTCGGTCTTCGACCGGAGGATCGGTGTGGTCTCGACACCTTCGGTTCCATGTCGAGTACTTGGGTTCCAAATTTGACGGTTGGTGAAGGACATGAAACGGAGTCGGTTCCACGAGTTCCAGGCAGAAGATCTTGTCGAGGTTCACGGTCCAAGTGCTTCACATCTTGTATCGACGACCTTGTGTGGTAGAACATGTATCAGAGATAGAGGCCGATCTTGCGGATGAAGAGACAGACATGGCAACATTCAACACCGAACTGTGGACGCGACCGACCGGGAGTGCTAGGAAAACTCATGCGGGCAAAACATGTGCCTTGCTCCATCATGTATCTCGGACGATAGGAACAGGGACAGGTGGAGCACCGGCAGGTCGCCCGGAGATGAAGGTAACACCATCCGAGCATGAGGCTCGCGGCATAGGACGGAAGCGCGGCCGGGTTTGCGGAGGAGGGCCGAGTAGGTCGATGAAGATGGGGGCCACGACGGCAGGCTCCGCGAGGCGACACGGTGAAGAGGAGAGGCGGCGGGCTGACGCCGGCAGCTGCACCACGCGGAGCTAGGAGGAGAGGCAAGGTGGGGGATGGGGCGCCGACGAGAGAGCCCAAGGCGTGACTTGCAAGGGAAGGGAACCGAGGACGGTGGTCGGGGACGGCGCGCCATGGCTGTGAGGCGGAGCTTGCAGAGGAGAGCGGGTCAGGTGGAGGCGAGGTGGCGAGGGAGGAGGCGGCGCGACCTGGTTGAGGCGGGCCGGGCGGGCGCAGCGCCAGCCGCAGAGGAGACGGAAGCGGGGGAAGGGCCGCGGCGACAGACGAGGTCGAGGGATAGAGGCACGCCGGCGAGCTTGACAGCGGGGGGCCAGGGAGAGACGAGGTGAGAGGGAGGATCGCACACGGGATGGGGCCTCGAGGAGAGAAGGTCGGGCATGGAGGGGATCAAGGAGGACGGGAGAGTGGGTGGACGGGTCGGGTGGGGCCAGGTTTGGTGGGTGGAGCGGGGGTGTGCGGGGGAGGTTGGTTTCGATCGATGGGAGCGTGGGAATGTGATGGGGTGGGGGTGGTGCGTGTTGCGCGTGTGTGTTGAGCCAGAGACGCGGGCGACGTGTGGAGTGGAGTCGGAGTCGGGGTCCAAGGGAGTGGCGGCGGTGGAGTGGTTGGGTCAGGGCAGGTGGGGATTCTAGGGTTTGTCTAGGGTTAGGATTAGGGTTTGGTTTAGGCGGGCAGGGTGGTAGGTGGTCTGGGCCGGTTGGCCTCTGGCCTGATCGGTCGGACTGCCTCCCCGGACAAAAACATTTTATTTATTTTATTATAAAAATATTATAGGTTTACTTTAAAGGCTTTTATAAATAGGTTTTAGACAAACAAAATAATCGGATGAGCCCGGTTTTGATTTGAGATAAAAGAAGGGAACATTTAGAAAAGAAATATAGGTTTTCAGAAAATAGTTTCAAGCAACCGATGCATGATGACATGATGATGCACAAAGTATTATTTAACACGCGATTTTCTAGTAGTGGATTTCCGGGGTGCTACAATTCGACACCACTAACAATGGATCTCGCCCTCGAGATCCGCCTCATGGTACCAGGAAGAAGGGCGACGATCTGAATCTTCTCGCATCGTGTAGATCCTCGCGACACCACTAACAAGAGGTCGTTGTCCGTGATCGTCGAGAGAACACTCCGGGAACAAAAGGTCGAAGGTAGAGGTATCAACAAATAAAGCCACCTCTAGCTTCGATGGAAAGAGGGAACCGATGCATTCTCATCCACTTCAATGTACACAAGAGAATGGAGTGAGTAGTCGGCATGGGGGCCAATCCATCACGCACCCAAACTATTACTCCGCACAATCAGAGAAAAGCGCAACCATTCTCGAATCGATCAAGATCTTGACAATCGAGGTTCAGAACAAAGGAGTGATGCGACTCAGATCGGATCTAGCGAGATGATGTCGCCATCGAAAACACCGGAAGGCACGAGAAGGAACAAAGAGAAGTCCACCGCACGTAAGGGTTCCTGATAGCATGAAGACCAGATGTATCAACACCGTTACCAAAGGAGGAAGCAAACCTCAAGGTACGATGGAACCCAACCACGAGAAACTCGACTCAAGAGAGATAAGAGAGCGGATTCAAAACACGCAGAGGTGAGAGGAGAGCAGCAGGGGTAAGGAGTAAAATCGACCTAAGGTAACTATCCAACCGATTTTTCAAAAATAGTTTTGACACTCTACGCCGTTAGCTAGGTTATCCTACAGTCGGACTTGGGTATCGCAATCGCTGGGCTCGATACAACTCAGAACACCTCAGATCGGCCCTATGCAAGTTTTAGCGAACCCGCCAAACCCGCATAGAAACGATTCAAAGGTGCCCACCGGCACTTTCGCAAGGGTGGAAAACGGTAATATCATTACACAATAGTCCACGATGGAACCCACGTACAGATATATACAACAACGACTCAAAGAGTCAAGAATGCGATATACAAGACAAAGATCCAAATCACCTTGAAAAGCGATATGTCATCCGACTACGGACAATATGCAAATGGGGCTAAGAGCCTCAAGAATAACCAATGGCGCCCATAACCCCGCCGTGCCAAGCGGAAGGGTAACCCCGCTAACGACGCCGATCTCAAAACCGCTTAAACAAAAGGGTGCCGACAAAGGGCAAAGGAAAAAGAGAGCGGTCAAGATCGAGGCCAAGACGGCATGAGACTAGAATTCAAGTGTCCTCGCCTACATAGGTATGGTGGATCAAGCGGCAGCGACATGCACTAAACAACCTATAGAGACTCGATACAACTAGCTATCGAGAGGGGTAAGAAAGACCTATTCGGAACCAACCTGATACTACCACCAAACATACCCATCCTGGTGTTTCCCCCTCGAGACCAAACGAGGAAGTCAACCGAGGAACTCACACCGTTGGCAGTTTTATTCATTCGGTTGTAGTTGCGGCAATTACTAGTCAGGTATAAATAGTCATCCTGATATAAAAGCAGTGGGCAGTTTTAGTTAACCATTCCGTTGTAGTTGCAACACTTACTAGTCAGATACAATTAGCATGAGATATCCCAAGCCCAGCAGTTTTTGGTACTTTTACTTAGCCATTCCGTTGCAGTGAAGCTGATTACTAGTCATATCAGATACAAGTCAAATTATAGCAGTAAACTTTAGTTATGGTTGTCTATGATCGAGACCTGTGCTCCAAGTCGTCCATAACCGCTAAACGGCTTCTAAAAGATTTAACCTCAGGGTGCACCAAAGTTTCCACGCACCTACACCCTTGTTGTCGGATCGGTAGGTACAAGATCACAAAACATACACCCATCGGTATGTCGACGGGGGTTTGGACACGACGCTTCCTGCACCCAAAGCAAGCACGGGGCCACCCCACTAAGCTACCATAGCAAGTCGGCCGGTCTCGAGACGGACTCGGGGTTTGTGTAGACGTCAGAACGATCGGGAACCGAAAGTGTGGTGGCTTGTCGATACAAATAAACGTGTCACGATCCTAAAGACAGTGCTCCTCGACAATCGTAAATAAAGCAAAGCATGGCATAAGCACAGGATAGTAATAAAGCCCCAAACTACTTGTGGCCCCAAGACAAGATTTGGAATCAGGTACTAAATCGATGGGGGTGCCCATACACCCCACCTGTGGTTAGCGCGCTCGATATCGGAACAAGTGTCAAAAACTCGGGGTACTATGGGACAGAAGTGGACGGTTAACAACCAAATAACATCTATTGCCCACCTGTGCCTCTGCATTTACCTACTTCAATTTTAGTTATTAAACAATAATGGAAGTCTTGTTCATCTCCAACATTAAACATGCGGCAATACTCCAACAACTGTGGTACTGGACGACATGCAACATCACTAGAGCAAGCGACTACGACGCGCAAGTCCAACTATCTACCAAACAACAGGTAATAGGATGTGTCCAAGGCAATATAAGGCTGCAAGGGATATCACGGGTACGAAAACTAGAGCATCGCAACACAGATAGCAATAGATCAACAGGAGGGAATAAATACTATAAAAGTAAGATAGGTAGAAAGGGGGAGGTGCTCGCCTGAAAACATTGCCGAAGGTTCAGCCGAAGATCGGGTCGACACTCGCATCAACTCATCGGCCTAATCCGTGAAGAAGCAAAGCACTAGAAGAAACACCGGATGCACTATTTAATACTACGATAGAAGATCGGGCATGATGCATGTATGATGTATGACATGGCAATGGTGCAATGCAATTAGATCATATTAAGCGGAACCGGGGTCCCGACATTTAATTAAACGGTTCAAGTTATTTATCTACCCCGCAAATTAAATGTCGACTTAACATGGCAAAACATATCACCGGTTTGCTACACAAAATTAAATGGAGCCAATATTGGACTAGATTCGCCCGCATATAGACTCCATATTTAATTATGAGATGAATTGGCATAATGCCCCCAAACCACAGACAAGTATGCATGCATGATCAATTTAATATGCATCAGTAGATAATGTCATATTATAAAATAATGGGGTCTCGGATAGGGAATCACATTAGGTTCGCGAACTTGCCGAGGGGTTCGGTGGTCTCGTGGTTCGACGGGGGAAACGGTTCGACGGAAACGGTCTCGGACAACGGAAGTAGATCTTGTCGCACCGGGAAGAAGGACTTGGTTTGGTGTCGGGGGCGCATTGGATTCGCTCGGGTCGGTGTCAATCTTGTCGTCGCGAAGATCTTGTCGTGTCCTCGATCGGGTCGGTCTTGGCTCGGGTGTGAAGAACTTGGTGTCCTCGAGGAAGTACTTGGCATATCCGTGTCGTGACCTTGGCGTCCGGAAGAGGTACTTGTCGCATTGTGGCCTTCGAAAGAACTTGGCACGCCAGTGGTTCGTCTTCCGACTCGGAGGATCGGTTTTGGTCTCGACACCTTCGGTTCCATGTCGGAGTACTTGGGTTCCAGCTTTGCGGTTGGTGAAGGACATGAAACGGAGTCGGTTCCACGAAGTTCCGGCGTAAGATCTTGTCGAGGTTCACGGTCCAAGTGCTTCACATCTTGTACCGACGACCTTGTGTGGTAGAATGTACTGTAGATAGAGGCTGATCTTGCAGATGAAGAGACAGACATGGCAACATTCAACATCGAACTCGTGGGCCGACCGATACGGGAGTGCTGCTAGGAAAACTCATGCGGGCAAATCATGTGCCTTGCTCCATCATGTGTATCTGGACGCATAGGAACAGGGACGAGGTGGAGCACCGGCAGGTCGCCGCCGGAGATGAAGCAGAACACCATCCGAGCATGAGGCTCGCGGCAGAGGACCTGGAAGCTGCCAGCGTCGGTTTGCAGGAGGAGGGCCGGAGTAGGTCGATGAAGATGGGGGCCACGACGGCAGGGCTCCACGAGGCAGGCGACACGGTGAAGAGGAGAGGGCCGGCGGGCGGACGCTGGCTGGCAGCGGCACCACGCGCGAGCTAGGGAGGAGAGGCGGCAAGAGGTGGGGGATGGGGCAACGCCGACGAGAGAGCCCTGGGGCGCGCGACTTGCAGCGGGAAGGGAACCGCGAGGCCGGTGGCTGGGGACGGCGGCGCCATGGCCAGAGGCGGAGCTTCCAGAGGAGAGCAGGCCGACGAGGTGGAGGCGAGGTGGCCGGAGGGAGGAGGCCGGGCGGCGACCTCGGGTTGAGGCCGGGCCGGGCACAGCCCGCCGCAGAGGGAGACGGGCGGGGAAGGGCCATGGCGGCGAGGCAGGTCGAGGGATAGAGGCACGCCGGCGAGCTTGACAGCGGGGGGCCAGGGAGAGACGAGGTGAGGAGAGAGGGGAGGATCGCGACGACGGCGGGGATGGGGCCTCGAGGAGAGAAGGTCGGGCACAGGAGGGGATCGAAGGGAGGACGGGGAGAGTCGGGGTGGACCAGGGTCGGGGTGGGGCCAGGTTTGGTGGGTGGAGCGGGGGTGTGCGGGGGAGGTTGGTTTCGATCGATGGGAGCGTGGGAACGTGACGGGGTGGGGGTGGTGCGTGTTGCGCGTGTGTGTTGTGCCAGAGACGCGGGCGACGTGTGGAGTGGAGTCGGAGTCGGGGTCTAAGGGAGTGGCGACGGTGGAGTGGTTGGGTCAGGGCAGGTGGGGATTCTAGGGTTTGTCTAGGGTTAGGATTAGGGTTTGGTTTAGGCGAGCCGGGTGGTAGGTGGTCTGGGCCGGTTGGCCTCATTGCATCGGACTGCCTCCCCGGACAAAAACATTTTATTTATTTTATTATAAAAATATTATAGGTTTACTTTAAAGGCTTTTATAAATAGGTTTTAGACAAACAAAATAATCGGACGGGCCCGGTTTTGATTTGAGATAAAAGAAGGGAACATTTAGAAAAGAAAGATAGGTTTTCAGAAAATAGTTTCAGGCAACCGATGCATGATGACATGATGATGCACAAAGTATTATTTAACACGCGATTTTCTAGTAGTGGATTTCCGGGGTGCTACAGTCCTTTGCCATGTGTTTTTGTGCGGTACACAGCAAAGGCAAGTCCTACCCCGTTATTGACCCGCGCGGGCCCACGCGAGCATGCGAGCCCTATCCACTCGCGTCCAGCTCGCAGCCACACATCCGCGCGCTCGACCCCGAACGCTCGCATTGACGCCAGCCCCCGCCTCGGCCTCACCGGACCTCCCCCCACCCAGCCACCACCTCCTCGCCCCATCCAACCTAGCCCGACCTCGGCGCCTATCGCTCGCCCCCTCCTCCCCACCCCGCCCCACCCAGCCCGACCTCGGTGCCTGTCGCCGACCCCTCCCCCGCCCTGCTCGCGTGCAAGGCGGGAGGAGCTCCGGACGACTTCTCCCCTCCTCCACCGAGCGGCGCGGCCGCTCCCCTCCTCCACCTCATCGCCCCCATCTCCTACACCGAGCCGACGGTGGCAAGGTAAGTTTTTTTTTCTTATTTTTATCTGTTTTTCCTATATTACTATTATGTTTAGATTTAGTAGTAGTTCTAGTGTTGTAGATATGTTAGTTGTAGTACATTAGGGTAGTTATAGTGTTTTAGTACATTAGGGTAGTATATGTTGTTTCATATATTCATGTGCACAGTAGTAATTTAGGAATTATATATATTCATGTGTATAGTAGTAATTTAGGAATTATATGTTGTTTCATATATTCTAGTTTTGTAGTACATTGGTAATTTTTCTTCGTGCAGGATATGTGTCGAGTTTGAGGGTGAGGCTGTCGATGGCGTAGGACATTTTGCGGGAGGATTGCTGATCTTCTTCACCTCTCGATCATGCTTCGAGGGTAAAAATCTGTTCTCCTATCTTGTACCTAGGTGTAAATCACCAAGTCTGTCGCATTACCTAGGCGTCTCTTCCTGGCCGTAAGGGTTACGCGGATAAATATGCATTAGTGGTCTCGCATATTATCAACCGTAACTCTTACGGCATTTATCGAGACAGCCGGCGGATGCGTAGTTGGGTATGTTTTCCTTGTTCTACTCCGGTCTGAGATAGGATTTCGGCAGCGTCTCCCCGTTGTTCTCCGGATGCACATTCCTCTTGGATTTTTGCCGAGACATGTATCGGGAGAGCAACGGGGAGGTGTTGCCGAAATTCTGTCTTGGATCGGGGTAGAGCAGGGAGAACATACTCAATCTACGGATCCGGTGGTTGATAGGACCCTCTTTACCTATTAGAGAGATAGGTGGACATATGTATGGCATAAAATATATGTTTGCTAAAATTAACTGAACTAATACCGGATTTATTTATATGGCATGATTAATTGAAAGCATTATATATGTCGTTTTTGGTACTGATTAGAGGATGGAGAATCGTGACTGGATGTATGATATCTATGTCAGTAAGTGGGACTTTACCTTAGAATGGCAAGAAAAGGCCGAGGACTTCGTGAACCGGGCATTTGCCGTCCCCAGCAAACCCAGAAGAATTTTCCGCCCCTATGCAAGACGCAAGAACCTGAATACACATTCGAAGGATGATGTGAGTACCCACCTGGTTAATTACGGGTTCACACCATCCTACAAGACTTGGTCATTCCATAGTGAAAAGTTAGCGAAACGTGCTAGGAGGGAGTCACGACAGAGTCATCCAAGGGGAGAATTTGATGCTGGTTTTGATAGGTGCATAGACAACTTTGTGAATGCTAATGCGCCTGAAAGCCCTCATGTAGAGGTGGAGACACCTCAGGAGGCGGATACAAGTGAGGAGCCGGAGGAAAACACGGCAAAGTACTACAAGACTTTGTTTGCCTCGCAGAGACCCATTCATGCACATACAGATGTTACCCAACTGGATGCCATAGCTCGCCTTTTGGTCTTCAAGAGCCACATGAACTTGACCAGAGAGGACTTTGATGATATGTTTGCCGTCGTTGGCAGCATTCTGCCGAAAGGGCACCTCTTGCCTGAGAACTTCTACTATTTGACCAAACTCCTCCGTGACCTTAAGATGTCATATGAGCAGATACATGGTTGTCCTAAGGGATGCATGCTATTCACAAAGGAGCATGCTAAGACAAATTATTGTATCCGCTGCAAATCCTCTAGGTACTTTGAGGTCGATCCCAATGGTGATGGTCAGAAGAGGCAGACCGGGGTTGCCCAAAACATCCTCCGGTATGTTCCAATCATACCGAGGCTCCAGCGACTCTTCATGACCGAGGATACTGCCCAGCAGATGCAGTGGGCAGTAGAAGGGAACAGATACCTCGACAATATTATACATCTGTCGGATGGTAGTGCATGGAAGAACTTTGTCAAGAAATATCCTGAGAAATTCGGTGATAAGAGGGGCGTAGCAGTTGCCATATCAACTGATGGGTTCAATCCATATGGCATGTCGGCTTCAGTATATAGTTGCTGGCCAGTGTTTGTTATTCCCCTGAACCTCCCCCCTGGCGTCTGCATGAGATCAGAGAACATGTTTGTCTCGATGATAATCCCAGGGCCGAAATACCCGGGTAAGAACATGAATGTGTATCTAGAACCGCTGGTGGATGACTTGCTTCGTGGCTGGGAAGGTCGGGGGATCCGAACATTTGACGCTTCAAATAACGAGCACTTCGATATGTATGTCTGGTACCATACCTCCCTGCATGACCTACCAGCACGTGCGTTGTTCTGCGGCTGGTGTACACATGGGAAGTGGCCTTTCCCAGTGTGCATGTAAGCTCTGACTTTATTTTGGCTGTCGAAGGGAGGCAAGTATTCCTGCTTTGATCAACATCGACAGTGTCTTGAGCCAAATCATCCATACAGGAGTGACAAAAAGAGGTTCAAGAAAGGCCGTGTTGTCCATGATCCAAAACCACGTCTAAAGACCGGAAAGGAAATCAAGGCTGAGTTAGAATCTTTCCAGCCAAACTCCGATGGGAATGGTTTCGTGGGATATGGGGATACGCACCAGTGGACCCATATTCCGTGCTTATGGAAGTTCCCTTACATTGAGGATCTTGAGCTCCCGCATAACATTGATGTAATGTAAACCGAAAAGAATATCGGCGAGGCCCTTTGGAGCACCATAATGCAAACCGAGAAGATGAAAGATAACATCAAGGCTCGAATTGATCAAGAAGCATTGTGCGATAGGCCAAAGTTGAACATGTAGCCACCCGGAGCCAAAGGCAGAAAAAGGTGGTATAAGCCAAAGGCTCCTTTCTGCCCAACAAAGCCCCAAAAAAGGGAGATCTTCCAGTGGATCGCGCAAAGTTTGTTTTTCCCTGATGGGTACGCGGCCAACTGGATGAGGGGTGCGAACATGGAAACGTTGCGAGTACAAGGGCTCAAGAGTCATGACTACCACGTATGGCTTGAGCGGATAATGCCGGTGATGATTCGATGATATGTCGATGAGGAGACTTGGCGAGTGCTATATAGGTTGAGATTTTTCTTCCGCTAGATTTCTGCTAGGGAGTTAGACCGTAAAGTGCTTGAGAAGCTACATGAATAGGCACCCGAGTTGCTTTGCGATCTAGAGATGCTCCTTCCACCAGGATTCTTCAATCCGATGCAACATATGATCTTGCATCTTGCGGACGAGGCTTTAAAGGGGGGACCTGTGTGGGCCCGTTGGTAGTTTCCGCCCAAGAGAGAAACAAAGAAGCTTCGTAAGAAAATAGTCAATAAATGCAAGATCAAGGCATCCATAGCCGAGGCAGTCCTTAACGAGGAGGGTGCAAACTTCACCACAAAGCACCATGATGCCAACATTCCCACAAAGCACAACCCAGTGTTTCGTTACAATGCCGCCAACAGTGAAGATGTACCCAATCTTAGCATCTTCGTTGGGCTAGGTGGCAAATCAAGTGGCACAAAGAGGTTCACAATGAAAGAACTTGAGCGGGAGTTGATCCACTCATATGTCTTGAACACCATGGAAGAAGTGAAGCCGTACACCGAGTAAGTGCTCACCATTTAGTTTTCCGCAAAAATTCACTTCTATGTTCGTGCCTAACTGTCCTTTAAATTGGTATAGACGATTCAAGAGTGCACATTGGAAGAATCCAAATAGGGAGCCTAACCCTCAAGAGGAGCATGATCTTTTTGATAAGGGTGGTGGTTTCGGTTTCGTCAGCTGGTTCTATGGTTTGGTACTATTCGAGCCAACTTCTTGTGCTACACTTCTTGTGATAAACTTCTTATGCTAAACTTCTCGTTCTAACTTGTAGGCAAGAACTGACAAAGAGATGCAACCCGAGCTAAGAAATATTGCCAGGGGCTTTAACCATTCATTCGATGATGACCCACAAGTATAGGGGATCGCAACAGTCTTAGCGGGTAGTATTACCCAATTTATTGATTCGACACAAGGGAGCCAAAGAATACTTGCAAGCCTTAACAACTGAGTTGTCAGTTCAGCTGCACCTGGAAATAGTTCTTGCTCATAGAAGTTTATCAGTAGCAACATTTTGTAGTAGAAACGGCAAAGCAACAATAGCAACAACAATAGTGAAACCGGAACAATAGTAACAGTAACGGTAACAGTGAGATTCTAGTGCGGTAGGCATAAGGATGGATGGACGGGTGTTGCAAGGACGAGTCTAAACATGTAACTTCAAGATCTAGGGCATTGCAGATAAATAATAACAAGCATCCAAGTACTAAACAATCCTAGGCATGTGCTCCAAATATATTCATACGTGCTCGCAACGAGAACTTGCACAACATCTTACGTCTACCAGCCCGTGGCAAGGGCCTCTAGGAACTCGAAATTAAGGTTCTCCTTTTAATAGAGCACCGGAGCAAAGCATTAACACTCCGTGAACACATGTGATCCTCACACCATAGCCATCCCCTCCGGTTGTCCCAATTATTGTCACTTTGGGGCCTCTGGATCCGTACAATGATATGTGTACACAACTTGCAGATAAGATCACAAACAATACTATCGTAATGATTCAATAATAAGTTCAGATCTGAGATCATGGCACTCGGGCCCTAGTAACAAGCATTAAGCACAACAAGTTGCAACAAAGTCAAATAGCACAAGAGAAACTAGGCACTATGCCCTAACAATCTTATTCGATTACATGATAGAACTCATCTAATCCCTACCATACCCAAGCCTACAACGGTGGATTACTCACTCATGGATGAGAGAAACATCGGTGGTTGATGGAGATGCGTTGGTGATGATGATGGCGATGATCCTCTCCAATTTCCCCGTCCCGGCAAGGTGCCAGAACGGAGTTTTTGGATCCAAATCTTTGTTTCTGGTGGTGGCGGAGTGGAACTCTTTCTGGAAAACTATCAAACACCCTCGGTTTTAGGTCGAAGGCAACTTATAGGCGAGGAGGCCGAGGAGCTGCTGGGTAGCCGACGCCTCCAGTGCTGGGGTCGTGGGCCGTGCAGGGTGGATCTGGGCCCCCAGGCCTCCCCTCCGTCTCTTGTTCTGGCTCCGTGGATCTTCTGGTGAAATATAATTTTTGGCATATTTTCCGGGATTTTTCCTGATAGTTCATTTTCTACACAAAAACAAGACACCAAGGTAATTCTGCTGAAAACATCGTCAGTCCGTGTTAGTTGTATCCAAATTACACAAGTTTAGAGAAGAAATAATAGCAAAGTGTTCGAGAAAGTAGATACGTTTTGGATGTATCAACTCCCCCAAGCTTAGCTTATTGCTTGTCCTCAAGCAATTCAGTTGAAACTGAGTGTGATAAAAGAACTTTCACAAACACTTTGCTTCATGTGATGTAAATATTCTCATCACAGGAGTAGATGCTTAGACAATTCATAATAAAGAGTATGCAACTAAGTCTACTCAATAGTCATTGCAAGCTGTGAAGAGAAACCAACTCAATAATAATAAGTAGCATGAAACATAAACATAAGCAACATTGCAATGCTCATAATAAGATATGATAGAGTGGTATCTCGCTTGCGTTTGTTTGAAGAGCACAATATAAATGCCAAGGCACCTCTGAAGTTCACATGAAGACTAGAAATAAAGATATCAGATATACAAACATCAAAGTCATGACATAATTAACCAAGTTTTGGGACAAACACAAGAATGACAACTATGCTCTCAATAAGGTGCTCATAGAATAAGTGGTGACTCAACAAAGTTGTGAAAACTGTTTTGTGAAGGTTTGAAAGGCTTCCAAATGCTGAAAGGAAGGTACTCATTAGCTTTGAGCTCTCATTGCCCCTATCATAGGCATCTTCATGTGGTTAAGGTGAAAGCGAGGTCCACTCTGAATCATATCCCCGTTGGCGCTTAATAATTCTGAATCATATGCATGATACTCAACTTTGGTCACCTAAAAGTTCTTGTCATTGTAAATACATGCATATCATCGAGAACCGCCAACGGGGTACCCCTTGCACATGGTACAGGAGCTTTCCCATAACCAAAATGAAAAGGCAAGCAGACAATGAGCATCTCAGCAATCTTTTTATTTACCATATGCATAGCTTTTTATTGAGGACACTTCATAGATGCTCATTATAGTGATGCTGCAAGTTCCCACCATGATTAAGCATGGCTTAGGCTAGCGGCCTAGGCGTTTCTCTAACACAATGTATAAACTCCATGAACTAACAATTTCCTC
Organism: Avena longiglumis; assembly: GCA_030063025.1. Taxonomy (NCBI): domain Eukaryota; kingdom Viridiplantae; phylum Streptophyta; class Magnoliopsida; order Poales; family Poaceae; genus Avena; species Avena longiglumis. The sequence continues at coordinate 544,627,796 of CP125976.1, read as the reverse complement.
TTTTATTTCACATCGTCGACATCCGTAAACAAAAGAGCAAGGAATCAACTAGATGAGATATCCAAAAAGTGTTGAAAGCGTCCCCCGTGACAACACGGTTCCGCTGACTCCCACCATATAATTAGCAAGCATATAACTTTCATGGACTAGTCACAATGGTTCAGAATTATTAAGCGCAAGGAATAAAGTGTGCCATCAAGTTCGTGAGAGCCTTACTAACTAACTTTCTCAAAATAGACAAACATTTTATTTTGGAAGAAAACACAGTATATGGAATATGCACTAAAATAGAAAATGATGCTAATAGGTAGGTATGGTGGACACAGCTGGCAATATTGGTTTTTGGGAGTTGGAAGCACAGGTAGAGCACATACTCAGTACAAGTGAAGACTAGCAATAGAGAGGGAGCGACAAACGAGAGAGCAATAGCTGTTATAATCATGCTTGCAACAAAACAGGACTAACTATGGCATGAAAGTGATACAAGAAATTTGAGGCAAAATAAATCATCGAGGCTTACTGACTATTGATTAGTCATATGCATGCGTGAGCATGTGCCAAGTCGATTCACGTGAACAGTCAGAGGAGGATACCACAATAGCATACCAAGGTATGAATAAAACAATGCAAGCAAACATTCATATGACATCCTACAAACTATTAGCAAGCTGGAGCTAATCATAGACAAGCAAGAACTACTAAGCATCCATAATGACATACACCTTACATAAACAGGCTAAGCATGCTCACAATGATGAGTATATGTACAAAAAGGAAACAAATAGAGTTAGTTACCAGCCTCTTACCACACCTCGAGTTGTCTTAATCTTCATTATTATCCTTCACTTGTGTGACTTGAATAATTAACATGAAACCAAAATCAACTAAGTACGGCTGAACCCTACAAAGAACTCACAAAACCAAAGAAGACCAACAAATATTTTTGGTATTTTCAATTTTTTAAAAAACAAGCAAACAAAGAAAAACCAAATAAGAGGCAAACAAAGAAAACCAAACAAGGCAAAAAATCTTTTTGGATTTTTCTTTTAAGGCAAACCAAAGCAAAGAGACAAACCAAGAGAAACAGCGAAAATATTTTTGGGTTTTAGAAAGAAGCAACAAAAACCAAAAAGAAAGTGAAAACAATGGATATACAAAGAACCGACCGAACATGATATATATATGAGTGTGACATCGGTATACCTCCCCCAAGCTTAGGCTTTTGGCCTAAGTGGGGCTCAATAGCGCGGATATTACCCCCATGCTGGTGGGTCATCATAGGTATGATCATAGTCAAGAACATGCAATGAAGAAGACGACGCGCCCCAATCAAATGAGGGCTGCTGGTACGAATACTCTCCCAAGTTGGAGAGCTGAACCGAATTGTCTTCGGCATCCTCTTCAACATTCTCCTCTTGCTGGGAGAGTTCCCCCACATAAGTGTCAACTTCCTCCTCCGTAAGTGACCATCCTTGCCTGTTATCAAAGTTAAACAAAGTAGGTGCAGTCAAATAAACTATTTTCTCAGTCCTACCCTTTCTCCGACCTTGCTAGGCAAAAGATATTTCGTATGGTAAACTTCTCACATTTGCCCCCAAGGAAACAAAACCATGCTGAATCATAGATTCAATATCAAGCCTCTCTGTGGGGAACCGAAAATCTGAAAAGTGAGGCTCCAAACCATGGAAAGCTAGCAATCTAGAAGCAATGAGACCTCCACAAATTCCACCCTTCTCACGGTTGGTGGTGAGACGGTGAGCTATCAAATCACCCAAACTATAAGAACTATTCCTATTCAGAGTAGCTGCAATAAAAGCTAGATCAAAAGAAGACAACTTTCTAGCAGTCTTTCTAGCAAGAACACACTTGGTAATGAAATAGGCAAAGTATCTAATAGCTGGGAGCTGAATGTTCCGAATTTTACCACTTTACTTTGAGAATTCGAAACCTTGGCAAATCTCAGTGTATAAATCAATAAGTGACTTGGGCCTCTCCTTGATCTTCTCACAGGATCCCCACTTAGGTACTCTAATTGCTGCACAGAAATCAGCAAAAGGCAGGTCGACGGGTACATTATATATTTTGCAATGGACCATGGGAGTGGAGTAGAAGTAGACCAAGTGAACCGGAAGTCCTGCATAAAAGCCATGGTTAGCTTAACATATTGTATTGGTTCACCTTCAACAAACTGCTCCAACCCTGCATTTGTAACCAAAGTTTGGAAATCTTGGAGGATCCCTGCAGCTCTCATGAACTCATGGCATGGATATATGGAAGGGAAAACTGCCTCCTCACGATGAACCTTCATGGGCTCATGCACCATCAAGTCATATTGATTCAGTGGATAAGCACTCATCTTCCTTGCTGAAATTTTTAGACAACCATCAAACCAAGTGATTTCTAAGTTGATAAATGATGATCAACTACTATAGGAACTTGCTAGAGGAATACACATGCATCAAAACAAAGTTTCTAAGCCAAGAACAAGCATGCAAGCTCAAACAACCTGTCACCTATAGCAGAAAAATACTCAAGATACAATCTACCAATCACAAATCTAATTGGACAAGTGGAGGAGGCACATACCAAGGAGCAATCCCTCCAAAAATCAGCACTTGAGATGGGATGAACAAGGAGATCGAAAATCGCGAGCAAGAACAGCAAGAACTCGAGCTTGAGCAAGTTTTACAGTGTTTTTCCGGAGAGAGAAAGAAGGTGGCTTTGAGGAGGCAGCCTGGAGGGGCCCAGGTGGGCCATACCTCCCCCAGGCGCCACCTCCTGGTAGGCCGCGCCTACCATGGGTGTGGGGCCCTAGGGTGTCCCCTGGGTCATCTCAAGTGCCACTCTGCCCCCTTTTTCGAGGAAAAAAATATTTTGAATTTTCTGGGATTTTTCGGGAAACTTTATTTTTGGCCAATTTCAGGGTATGAAAATTGATTTTCTCGCAGAAACAGTTTTTTTAGAAGAAGCAAAATCAAACCAAAATCCAAACTACAGGAGCTCTAAGAAACTCAAACAAGTAAACAACTAGCAATACTAAAACTAAAACAAAGACTAGGAAGGAGAAATGAAAAGGAAAGCAAGTATAACCACAGTGGAAACATTATTTTGTTCATTAAAATCCTTTTGTTAACAAGGTTGATCAAGTCTTGTTACCAAAACAATCTTATATGAAACCAAACTTTGCATTCCATAAGGTGATTATGTTACCTCATACTTGATAGCAATGGTCCCAATCCTTGCCTGTTATCAAAGTTAAACAAAGCAGGTGCAGTCAAATAAACTATTTTCTTAGTCCTACCCTTTCTCCGACATTGCTGGGCAAAAGATATTTCATATGGTAAACTTCTCACATTTGCCCCCAAGGAAACAAAACCACGCTGAATCATAGATTCAATATCAAGCCTCTCTATGGGGAACTGAAAATCTGAAAAGTGAGGCTCCAAACCATGGAAAGCTAGCAATCTAGAAGCAATGAGACCTCCACAAATTCCACCCTTCTCACGGTTGGTGGTGAGATGGTGAGCTATCAAATCACCCAAACTATAAGAACTATTCCTATCCAGAGCAGCTGCAATAAAAGCTAGATCAAAAGAAGACAACTTTCTAGCAGTCTTTCTAGCAAGAACACACTTGGTAATGAAATAGGCAAAGTATCTAATAGCTGGGAGCTGAATGTTCCGAATTTTACCACTTTCCTTTGAGAATTCGAAATCTTGGCAAATCTCAGTGTATAAATCAATAGGTGACTTGGGCCTCTCCTTGATCTTCTCACAGGATCCCCACTTAGGTACTCTAATTGCTGCACAGAAATCAGCAAAAGGCAGGTCGACGGGTACATTATATATTTTGCAATGGACCATGGGAATAGAAGTAGACCAAGTGAACTGGAAGTCCTGCATAAAAGCCATGGTTAGCTTAACATATTGGATTGGTTCACCTTCAACAAACTGCTCCAACCCTGCATTTGTAACCAAAGTTTGGAAATCTTGGAGGATCCCTGCAGCTCTCATGAACTCATGGCATGGATATAAGGAAGGGAAAACTGCCTCCTCACGATGAACCTTCATGGGCTCATGCACCATCAATTCATAATGATTCAGTGGATAAGCACCCATCTTCCTTGCTGAAATTTTTAGACAACCATCAAACCAAGTGATTTCTAAGTTGATAAATGATGATCAACTACTATAGGAACTTGCTAGAGGAATACACATGCATCAAAACAAAGTTTCTAAGCCAAGAACAAGCATTCAAGCTCAAACAACCTGTCACCTATAGCAGAAAAATACTCAAGATACAATCTACCAATCACAAATCTAATTGGACAAGTGGAGGAGGCACATACCAAGGAGCAATCCCTCCAAAAATCAGCACTTGAGATGGGCTGAACAAGGAGATCGAAAATCACGAGCAAGAACAACAAGAACTCGAGCTTGAGCAAGTTTTACAGTGTTTTTTCGGAGAGAGAAAGAAGGTGGCTTTGAGGAGGCAGCCTGGAGGGGCCCAGGTGGGCCATACCTCCCCTAGGCGCCACCTCCTGGTAGGCCGCGCCTACCATGGGTGTGGGGCCCTAGGGTGTCCCCTGGGTCATCTCAGGTGCCACTCTGCCCCCTTTTTCGAGGAAAAAAATATTTTGAATTTTCTGGGATTTTTCGGGAAACTTTATTTTTGGCCAATTTTCAGGGTATGAAAATTGATTTTCTCGCAGAAACATTTTTTTAGAAGAAGAAAAAGCAAACCAAAATCCAAACTACAGGAGCTCTAAGAAACTCAAACAAGCAAACAACTAGCAAAACTAAAGCTAAAACAAAGACTAGGAAGGAGAAATGAAAAGGAAAGCAGGTATAACCACAGTGGAAACATTATTTTGTTCATTAAAATCCTTTTGTTAACAAGGTTGATCAAGTCTTGTTACCAAAACAATCTTATATGAAACAAAACTTTGCATTCCATAAGGTGATTATGTTACCTCATACTTGATAGCAATGGTCCCAATCATAATAGTTTCAAAATTTTCTTGTGGAATGGGACAATATATTTCTCCAACCTTGATGCCCTCAATATTTTCAATGGAATTCAGGCAATAGTTCTTAACAACCTTCTTGGGGAAATAGACAATGTGCTCTTTGTCATTAATATTGAATGTTACTTTTCCTTGATTGCAATTGATGACAGCACCTGCAGTATTAAGAAAAGGTCTCCCAAGAATAATAGACATATTATCATATTTAGGAATTTCAAGCACAACGAATTCAGTTAAGACCATGCAATTATGAGCAACTTGAACAGGAGCATCCTCACATATACCAACAGGAATAGTAGTTGACTTATCAACCATTTGCAAAGATATAATAGTTGGTATCAACTTTTCTAGCTGGAGTCTCTTATAGAGAGAAAAAGGCATAACACTAACTCCAGCTCCCAAATCACATAAAGCAGTTCTAACATAATTATTCTTAATGGAGCAAGGAATAGTTGGTATACCTGGATCACCAAGTTTATTTGGTACCTTTCCATTGAAGGAATAATTAGCAAGTAGAGTAGAAATCTCCTCATTATGATTCTTCCTTTTATTAGAGACAATATCCTTCATATACTTTGAATAAGGAGGCAACTTAATAGCATCAGTCAAAGGAATTTGCAAAAATAAAGGCTTCATCCACTCACAAAACTTGTTGTAGTGTTCTTCCTCCTTTGACTTGTGTTTCTTACCTGGAAAAGGCATAGGTTTCTGCACCCAAGGTTCTCTTTCTTTACCATGTTTATTAGCAATAAAATCTTCCTTTGTGTACCTAGTGTTCTTAGTGTGCTTCTCAGGTTCTTCCTCACCTTCCTCCTTATCAGAGAACTCATTTTTATCATTACCACTCTCAGTTTCAGCATCAGAGACACATATACTATTAGGATCTACAGCAGGTTCAAGTGGTTCCTCAACTCTCTTATGTTTCTTTTTCTTTCTCTTACGGGGACTACCACTATCTTCACCTCGTTGGGAATCTTGCTCTATTCTTTTAGGGTGTCCTTCAGGATATAAAGGATCTTGAGTAGCTATACCACTCCTAGTTCTAATTACATAAGCATGTTTATCTCCTGAAGCATTAACTAGCATATCCTTTTGTACCTTATCAAGTTGAGTTTGAACCATTTGAAAGTGTTTACAAAGCATTTTAATATCATCTGAAGTTATTTCCACAATATCTTTCAACTCATGGATAGCTCTAGAGTTTTCCAATAAATGATTCTGAACTTGTTTATTAAAATGACCTTGTTTAACAATAAAAATGTCAAGTTCCTCTAAGCATTGATCAGGAGGCTTACCATAAGGAATATCACCTTCATCAAAGTGTTAGAGAGAGTGTACCTCAATAGTAGATGAGTGGGGAATTGGCTTACATAATTCTTCTATAGTAGGTAGATTCTTCACATCTCCAGCTCTAATACCTTTCTCCTTCCTGAAACATCCTATCTTTTAGGAATGAATGAGAATTTCATTAGATTTCGTTTGCAACGTAACGCCTCGTAGACACTTCTTAGCTTCCTTCATCACTTCATCATTTAATGCAATAACTCCCCTCTTCTTTGTTGTTGGTGTTGGAACTGGTTTAGGAACAACTGGTTCAGGAGTAATAGGCTCAGGTGTATTCAGCTCAGTTGAAGTCCAATCATCATAATTCTTGCTTATCTTGGTCATTAATTCTTCAGCATCTATAGGAGCCCTTTTCCTGAAAACACAATCAGCAAAGCTATCTAGGTAGGTCCTAGAATCATCAGTTAGTCCATTATAGTAAATATCAGGAAGCTCATTCTTAGGCAATGGACATCCAGGATGTGCATGAATCAAGTCATAGAACCTTGTCCATGACTCAGGTAATTTCTCTTCTTGTCCCTGTTTAAAATCAAAAAGTCTATGCAAAGCAGCATGTCTTGCACTGGGAGGAAAATATTTCTGGAAGAAAGGAGCAATCAAGCAATCAGGACTATCAATGGAACCAAGAGGTAATCTATTAAACCAAGCCCTAGCTTCTCCTTTTAGTGAAAAAGGGAAGATCTTAGTAACAAAGTACTTGCACATGTTAAAATCATTAAAGAATAAAGCACTCATAGTAGAAAGCTCATTTATATGAGCCACATCACTCTCATTTTCAGTCCCACAAAAAGGTTCTTTCTCAACAATATCTAAATAAGATAAATCAATCATCTTTAATATCTATGAGAGAAGTAGCAAACTTAGGATCAGAGGACAACTTAGGCATAATAGTACGTATAGCAAGGAGACTCTTCATAGCACTAGTACCATGTGTGTTTCGGCACTCTTCAACAAAATCACCAGTGAACTTAATGTAACCATCATTAATATCATAACTCTCACTAGCCTTAGGTGAACTAACAGGTGTAACAGTGTCTTCACTAGGAGCTTCAGTATTTCCTAGACCCGCCATAGTAGCATATAGAAAAGGACCTAATGAACCACTCGCATCAAGCACAATAGAAGTAACATCATGAGCATCAAAAGCAATTTCAGACTCAGCAGTAGTAGCAGTGTGTGTAGCATGAGTATGTGGTGGTGGTGTGACAAGTTCACTTATAACAGACGGCGAATCAAGAGCAGCAGAGGTGTTTAGGACGGTACCTCTTCTTGTAGTGGATGGTAAAATATGGAACTTTCCATCACGAGACTTCCCCATGATGAAAGGAGTAGCAGTGAACAATAATAGATCCAAGTGAACTTATAAATAAAGCTATGCTCCCCGGCAACGTCGCCAGAAAATAGTCTTGATGAGCCACAAGTATAGGGGATCACAATAGTCTTCGCGGGTAGTATTACCCAATTTATTGATTCGACACAGGAGGAGCCAAAGAAACTTGCAAGCCTTAACAACTGAGTTGTCAGTTCAGCTGCACCTAGAAATAGTGCTCACAGAAGTTTATCAGTAGCAACAGTTTGTAGTAGCAACAACAAAGTAACAGCAACAAAAACAGTGAAACAGGAGCAATAGTAACAGTAACGGTAACAGTGGGATTCGAGTGCGGTAGGCATAAGGATGGATGGACGGGCGTTGCATGGACGAGTCCAAACATGTAACTTCAACATCTAGGGCATTACAGATAAATAATAACAAGCATCCAAGTACTAAACAATCCTAGGCATGTGCTCCAAATATAGTCATACGTGCTCGCAATAAGAACTTGCACAACATCTTCTATCCAGCCAGCCCGTGGCAGCGGGGCCTCTAGGGAACTACTGGCAATTAAGGTGCTCCTTTTAATAGAGCACCAGAGCAAAGCATTAACACTCCATGAACACATGTGATCCTCACACCACGGCCATCCCCTCCGGTTGTCCCAATGTCACTTTGGGGCCTTTGGATCCGGACAATGATATGTGTACACAACTTGCAGATAAGAATAAGTTTAGATCTGAGATCATGGCACTCGGGCCCTAGCATTAAGCACAATAAGTTGCAACAAAGTCAAATAGCACAAGAGAAACTAGGCACTATGCCCTAACAATCTTATTCGATTACATGATAGAACTCATCAAATCCCTACCATCCCCAAGCCTACAACGGGGGATTACTCACTCATGGATGAGGGAAACATCGGTGGTTGATGGAGATGCGTTGGTGATGACGATGACGATGATCCGCTTCAAATTCCCCGTCCCGGCATGGTGCCAGAACAGATTTTCTGGATCCGAATCTTGGTTTCTGGTGGCGGCGGCGGAGCAGAGATCTTTCTGGAAAACTATCGAACCCCCCTCGGTTTTTAGGTCGAAAGACAACTTATAGGCGCAGAGGGAGGCCGAGGAGTTGCCTGGGGTGGCCGCACCCCTTCCAGGCGCGGGGTCAGGTGGGCCCGCGCCTAGGGTGGGTCTGGGCCCCGCAGGCCTCCCCTCCGTCTCTTTTTCTGGCTTCGTGGATCTTCTGGTGAAATATAATTTTTGGCATATTTTCCGGAATTTTTCCTGATAGTTCATTTTCTCCACAAAAACAAGACACCAAGGTAATTCTACTGAAAACAGCGCCAATCCGTGTTAGTTGTATCCAAATCACATAAGTTTAGAGAAGAAACAATAGCAAAGTGTTCGAAAAAGTAGATACGTTTTGTACGTATCAGTCGACATGTTCAATGCTTATGACGTGAATGGGTATCGCTTCCATACCCATGAATACACAATTAGCCGGCCCAACCGGAAGACAACAAATAGCGGGGTCTTTTGTGAAGGCTCAAATTGCCTCCAGTACTATGGAAGAGTCGAGGGTATATATGAGCTGAATTACAGTTTTGGCAAAGGGATAAATCCCGTTGTATTCAAATGCCATTGGTTTGACCCACACAAGGTGAAACGGGATCCTAAAATTGGACTGGTCGAAGTTAAGAGAAGCTCCGTTTATGCGGGAGATAATGTTTACATTTTGGCTACTCAGCCTTCTAAGTATTCTATCTTCCGTACCCATGACAAAACCCGACAAAACGTCTGCAGGACTGGGATGTTGTGATGGCAGTGCCGAACGCATAATAGGCCCTTGCCAAACAAGGATGATTACCGCCACCTAGACCCCACAACAAATGATGGCGAGTTTTATCAGGAAGAAGGGATCTGTAACATCCCTAAAATCATGTTTTCAAAGTTTGCATATCATCCATGCATTCATAATCATTCAGAGATCCTTTTCAAAGTTATTACAAAAACAGAAGCATCTGGATGCTTATTATTTTATGTGAACAAAGCATTGATCCAATGCTACTCTCTGATGAGAGATTATTTGTTTTAAACCAAGATTGTTTGTTCATGAGTTGGTTTGGTGGTGTTACAAGGCTTGGACAAAAATTTCAAAACAAAATATGGTTTTAAAACCATTTTTATGTCTTTATTAAATCTTGTGTAAAGGCACTGTTTATTTTAAAAACTCCAAAGGAACCAAGCAAGTTTAGTGAAACAGCATGGTTTTATACTAAAAAATGTGCAGGTTTCACTTTATAAAAATCCAGAACAAATTTGAATTCAAACACATTTGAAATAAATTGAATTTGTTTCCTAGAAAATCAAATAGAAAAAAGAAAAAGAATAAAGAAATAGGAAAAGGCCTGCGCCAGCTTTTCAGCCCAACAGTAGAGCCATCCCACAAAGCCCACCAGGGGTTTTTCTCTCTCTCTCTCTCTCTCACGCGACCCAGACCTACCCCGCGCTCGCTGACTGGTGGACCCAAACGCCACGCGGTCATCGTCCCCAAGCCACGCACCCCCCGACCCCGTCGAAGCCGCCGTTACCTCCATCGCTGCCGTGAATGAAGTTGGCTTAATTGCCGATCAATGACGCGCGATATCCTCGCCCCTCACCGGCTATTTAACCCCTTCTCCTCTCCGCATCTTTCCCCTCACCCAGCACCTCTTCTCCGCCACCAGGCTGCCCACAATTCTACTTGCACTGCCGTAGTACTAAGTACCTCCGGCGACGCATTCCGGTAAGTATAGCGCCCCCTTCGTCTCTGTTTCATGCGAGCATGTACGCCTAGCTTCTATGCATCACCTCACACCATTCGGTTGTTCTTCCATGCACCAGGACGTCGCCTCCGTCCACCTCTGCAAACAACAGAGCCGCCGCTCAACTCCGACGAGAAATACCGGTAACCTCCGAACGCCCCTTGCTCCCTCCTTGACCCCGTAATGTTTGCCACTACCTTGCGCATCCTCTGACACAACTGGTTCGTGCTAGGGTGATCTACATCGTTGGAAATATCTCCATCTGCAAGCACCCGACGACGTCCGCAAGTCCGACGAGCCCTAGTAGCCTCTACATCGCGCCCCGACCACCTTGGTTCGCTTCCTCGTGGCATCACGAGTCTGGTAAGCCCTTCTGCTAACTCCAGCCCCCTCCGTAGCCGCCGGAACATCACTGGCGAGCAGCGCGCCGCTTAGCGCCATCATCGTGGTCGTTTGATCAATAGCCGTCAGATCTAGATCCAACGCATGCGATAGAATCACTTATCGAAGGGGTACATGTTAGATATGGCCGTGCGTTTTCATTTAGATCCTGTGGCTCTCGTTGATCGATCCAGACGAAGCGGTATCAGCCAATCAGAACATGACGCTTGGCCTGTTCTTTGTTTTAAAAATCTGAATTAGGTTTATTAGTGATTCAAACTTGTAAAATTCATAACTTTTGATCCACATGTTCAAATTTTACAAATTTTATATCATTGGAATCGGGAGAAAGAATGCTATCTATCTATGCAATGTTTTTAATGTTTTGCTTCTGTAAAATTGATTATTCTTGCAGAGACATTTATAGGCTTAATTTGAGTATAGAAATGATTTGAAAAATGATTTAAAGATCAAATAAAGTTTGTTTAGTGTGTCTTGACCTTGTTTATGTTTCAGTACTGTATACTTGTCTTGTTTGGTGTAGAAAAATCATCACATGGAATTTGCATGCATTCATATATTTTTGCTTGTATAATTTGATATGTGATTTTGGTGCCATTATTTTATGTGTAGATTTTGGTGGTAATAGTGATTGTGGTTGTGAAGATTGTTGCTACTCCCCAAACTACCAAGGAAAGTGGTGCTTCATGTTTTTATCCCTATATTTTCACCTATGCATTAGAAATATTTTGTATAGGACTTGCATGATTATTTTTCTAAGTATCTATATGCTATGCTTGGGAAATCCTAGTAGTTGTAGAAATGTTAGAATTTCCTCTAAATAAGATACATACTATTGCCATGCTTAGCCTATCTAGTAGCAACCAAGGGAGAATTATATAATCATGTTATGATAAATATTTCTAAGTCTTGATTTGTGTTTTGCTTAATAAAACAACTAAGTGAATGAAACACCTGGGTGGAATGGAAAGAATGGTTTGTGTTGAGTGGTTACACAAGGCCCATTTCTATGGTTTACCTTGTGTATCACACTTGTGTAAAGCCACCCAGGAACAAAGGGATTTGAGATGCCAAATGTTAAGAAGCTTCTAGTGCAGCCACATGGCATTACAGGCTCTGCCTGGATCATATAGGTTGCAATAACTTAGCCATTTGGACAGTTGGTGGTAGTGGGATGATAGGTTGGAACGCGTCCATTTGGTCTAAGGGAAGGCTTCTGAAAGGTCCTGTCTTGATGAAAATCAAATCTTGTGGGGAAAGTGCACAACCTCTGCAGATGGAAGAATCTAAGTACTTAGCCATGTCCCTGGTATAGGACAACTTGAGCATCAAGACATGGAAGCTATCAAGAATCTCCTCATCCCAATTTTTCTAAGTAAAACTTGTGGTTGAACAAGGGCGAAGGTTCACCAATTTCTTTTGGTGGTTCCTTGGGTCAAAGAAAAACTTAGTGTTTTCAACTGATAGGTAAAACCTATTTTGAGCAAGGCAAGCCTAAGCTACACTTAGCCATATTCATGTAGTAACTAGATGTTAATATTCTACTAAGGTATCACTTGCCAATACTATTCCAATGACCCACTGTGGCTGTAACTTGTAATGTTGCAGGTTAATCTGATGATGATTAGGGGTTATGAGTTTACACTCAACATGCTTGCCTGTGGAACATGAAGATGAAGACTTAATTATATTTCTATATTTGAACTCTTTTATTAGGCCTATGGCCATGGAGTTGTAAAAGACTATGTTGTCTCTGGAATGACATGTAATAATGACCTTTGTTTCTGTGTACTTCATCTTAAACTGTGGATGCTAGCATTGATACAGGGACTAGCATTGCAATCACAGGGATCTTTACCTTTATAAAGGTGGGATCTTATAGATGGTATCAGAGCACTGTGTTGCCTGTAGGATTATGACCCTAGGATTGGATTAGAAACCACTAAGGAAAATTTTCAACGATTTCCACACTTGTCTTTTTCTTCTCGTAAACTTTTCTAATTCTTCTTTCTTATCTCTATTGTAGATGAACTCCATCAACGAAGTTGTAAGGAAGGGACCACTCATGACCATGACCCTAGAGTGTGATACTGAATTTCCAAAGGCCCTCAAGAACCTTATGGTTACCATGGGGATACATGGTGCAGCTGTGTACAAAGGTTCCCTGTGATGGATGAAGGAGAAGAATATTGGTGGGTGCAACTTCACTTGTATAAAAACAAGGAAGACAACCACAAAGAACCAGGTTTCTGCATGGTCAGCAACTGAGTGATGCACACCACATTCTTTGATTCTGCAAGGGATGCAGGTTGGAAGGCCATCAAAGATCTTGGTGATAGACTCAAGTGCAGAATGCTTAACACCCAAAATGACCTTAGGGAAGAAAAGAAGCATACCCAAGAGTTGGAGACTACCAACCAACAACTAAGGGAAGACATCATAGACTTGATTTGGGAATCTTGTGAACAAGATATGCAGATGGCTACTAAGGATGCATTGATAGCCATTTTGTCTAGTGAGTGAGAGTTGTATCGTACCTCGTTAGTTGGACCACCACACTCATCATTTTATTTCCACAAATTTTGTCTAAGTTATGTTGAACCCTGGATGCTTGTAATGGATTTATGTATACCATGACTTGTGTGTTTGTTTGCCAATGATATGCTTGTGATGCTTTGTCTTGTGATTTTCTCTATTGATATTGTTCTAATTTTTTTCTCTATCTTATAAAATAGATGCCTAATGTTACTATCAGCATGGCTGAAGAGTTCAAGGGAACTCGTTTTGGCACTCGTCTTATTGAGCTCACTAGTGTGCTCAATCTTCCGCTTCCTAGCATCATGATGCTTCCCCTCACCAAGTTTGAGAGGAAGGACCTTTGGGGCTTCAAAGTTACTCAGCCAAGACGCCATACTGAGCCAGCCACGAAGGCCATCACTTTCAAACTAATGCATGATGACAAAGAGAGAAGCTTAGAGGTAGTCATGCAGGATTTACTTGGGCGTCTGTTAGGGAGGCACTCTCGGGAGATTAGAGGTACTCACTTCCACGCCTTCGGTAGACGCGACGAGGATGGTGAGGCTATTGAGTTCGAGGATCTTTGCTAGAGGCAGCGAGCCGATTCTGTACCTTCAGGACCTAGAGGTTCTACTTAGGTACCTAGATACTAATAGGACCAACGTCATGCTTAGCAATGACGAGCTCCAGGTGCAGATTCGTGAGAAGGACAAGCTCTTCGCGGAGCAAGACGAGATAGTCAAGGAAATGGAGGCTAAGTTTGAGATCCAGGACATGAAGTATAAGAGCCAAGAGAAGAGAGTCCAAGATAAGAAAAAGAGGATTCGAGAGATGACTGCAGAACTAGAGGCCAAGGACTTCGAGCTCGAGCATCAGCAGGGTGTGATTGAGAGACTTCGTTCACAGAAGAGGGCTCTCAAAGCCAAGGTAGAGGCCTTGACTACCAATGTCGAGGAATACAAGACAGCTATGGAGAATGCAGGTCTTACACTTGTTGATGAGGAGGTTGACGCAGAGGAGTAGTGATGACTACTCATTCATCTATCATTTACCATGCTTATGATTATTGAGTCGCAATGACCATCCAACATGTGGATGGCTTGCTATTGGTGTGTTTGTTTTTCAAACTTGTTGTCTATGTTGTTGAACTTTTTGTTATTTTGATGCTTGTTTGGTGTTGTCTATGTGTTGTATTGTGCATGTTAAGCATCTATGGGTATCTCATTCTTATCCTTATTGAAAACCATAGATGCCTCCTCGATGTGCCAACCCCAACCCGAAAAACAATGTCACCCCCGAGATGCAAAGGTGATGATATACGAGCACGGTGATGCAGATGATGACCACTTTCATGCGTAATCGAATAACAACAATAACAACAACAACAATCGAACAATCCACGGTTTGACATGCTCACCAGATTCCTAAGGCTGAGGCCTACAAAGTTCTCAGGAACTACTGATCCCATGGTGGCCAATGATTGGCTACGCTCAGTGAACAAGGATTTGGTAACTGTCGGCTACACCAACGAGGAGAAAGACAGATTTGCAGCACACTTGTTGGAAGGACCAGCTGCTACTTGGTGGGATAACTTCCAGATCACCACTCCCATTGAGGATGTGACATGGGCTATCTTTGAAGATGGTTTTCGTACAGCTCACATCTCATCCGGAGTGATGAGTTTGAAGAAGAAGGAATTCCATAATCTGAAACAACGCCACCGCAGCGTGGTTGAATATATTGAGGAGTTCAACAATCTGGCGCGTTATGCACCGGATGAAGTTGATACTGATGCCAAGAGGAAAGAGAAGTTCCTCAAAGGACTGAACAATGAACTGAATCTACAATTATCTGTAGACTATGTCCCCACCTACCAATCCCTTTGTGACAAGGACGCCATCTTGGAGAGCAAGATGAAACAGGTTGAAAGCAGAAAGAGGAAACACAACTCTAACAAGCACAACTCGGGATCGTCTCACAAGCGTTCCCATTATTATGATAGTGGGAGTTCTGGATCCCACAAGCATGGAAAGTACAACAGCCACCACAACCACAACCGTCATCATGACAACAAGCACCATCGTAGTCATGACAATGACAAGTACAAGAATCACAAGGGTGGATACAAGAGCCACCACAATGGAAGTGGTAGTGGAAGCCAGCCTGTCAAGAAGGATCTCAGTCAGGTTGAATGCTTCAAATGTAAGAAGATGGGATATCATGCAAATGAATTCCCAGAAAAGAAAGTTGAAGGACCCAACAAACCCAACCCTTTCTAGAAGGGACAGGTGAACCACATCAAGGTGGAAGAGATCTATGAGGAACCTGATGTTGTTGCTGGTAAGTTCAAGCTCAATTCTGTTCCAGCATTTGTTCTCTTTGATACTGGCACATCACATTCATTCATATCAAGAGCATTTGTTTAAAGAAACGAACTTCCAGTAGAAACTATTGGGTGTCCTATAAAAGTAAGTTCTCCTGGCGGAGAAATGATAGTGAACTCAGGATGTCATGATCTAGTCATAGAGTTTGGGAAGTATAAGTTTTCCGTTAATCTGATAATCCTAAATTACCAAGGATTGGACGTCATTCTGGGAATGGACTGGATGACTAAGCACAAGGGAGTGCTAAATTGTGCCAACCATACTGTCACACTCACAACCCCAGAAAATAAAAGGATAAGATTCAAGACTAACTTTGAATCAAAAGGGAGTAAGCTAAATTCTCTTAAGGGGGTTAGCATAGACAGTGTGCCTATTGTGAGTGAATATCCGGATGTGTTTCCAGAAGAATTGCCGGGAATGCCACCAGATAGAGATGTGGAATTTCTGATTGATTTGCTACCAGGATCAGGACCAATAGCAAAGAGACCTTACAAGATGTCAGTTAATGAGTTGAAAGAACTCAAGAAACAACTTGGAGAACAGTTGCAGAAAGGATTTATTCAGCCAAGTTCTTCATCTTGGGGAGCACCAGTTTTGTTTGTGGAAAATAAAGATAGAAGTCAAAGGTTATGCATAGATTATCGTTCACTCAATGAGGTGACTATCAAGAACAAATACCCTTTGCCTAGAATCAATGACTTGTTTGATCAGTTAGAAGGATCCTGTATGTTCTCAAAGATTGATCTCCGGTTAGGTTATTTCCAGCTCAAGATAAGAGAACAAGACATACCTAAGACAGCTTTCACCACTAGGTATGGATTGTATGAGTACACCGTGATGCCATTTGGTTTGACCAATGCACCATCTTACTTCATGAATATGATGAACAAGGTGTTCATGGAGTTCCTTGACAAGTTTGTTGTCGTTTTCATCGATGACATTTTGATCTACTCCAAGAGCAAAGAAGAGCATGAAGGACATTTGCGTTTGATACTTGAGAAGCTTAGAGAGCATAAGTTGTATGCCAAATTCAGCAAATGTGAATTTTGGTTAAATGAAGTTGTATTTCTTGGACACGTTGTGTCGGGAGATGGTGTAGCAGTTGATCCCGCAAAAGTTTCAGCTATAACTGAATGGGAATCTCCTAAGTCAGTAAAAGAGGTTCGTAGTTTCCTTGGCTTGGCAGGATACTATAGAAGATTCATTGAAAATTTCTCCAAAGTAGCTAAACCAATGACGGAGTTACTAAAGAAAGACAAGAAATTTGCTTGGTCTGAAGGATGTGAACTCAGTTTCCAAGAATTAAAGAAGAGACTAGTGACAGCACCAATCCAATGTCTACCGGATTTGGAGAAAGATTTCCAAGTGTATTGTGATGCATCTCATCATGTATTAGGTGCAGTTCTAATGAAGGAAGGGAAAGTTGTGGCTTATGCCTCGAGACAACTCAAAACTCATGAAGTAAATTACCCTACTCATGATTTGGAATTAGCCTCTGTTGTCCATGCACTCAAAACATGGAGACATTATATTTTGGGAAAACAATGTGAAGTGTTCACTGATCACAAAAGTTTGAAGTATATCTTCACTCAGAAAGAAATTAACATGAGATAAAGAAGATGGATAGAACTCATCAAGGACTACGACTTAAGTTTGCAATACCACCCCGGTAAAGCCAATGTTGTAGCAGATGCTCTAAGCCATAAGGTATTTGTGAATGGCCTTACTAAGGGAGAGTTGCCAGAGGATCTGTGTGCCCAATTTAGAGACCTCAGATTAGAGATTGTGCCTAAAGGACATCTCATGTCATTGGATGTTCAACCCACATTGTTGGACAAAATCAAAGAAGCCCAAAAGACGGATAAGGAAATTGAAGAGATTAAGGAAAAGATTGGCAAAGGAAAAGCAAAAGGATTCCATGAAGACGAATAGGGTACTTTATGGTATGGAAAACGTATCTGCGTTCCGCAAGATCCGGAGCTTCGGAAACTGATTTTACCGGAAGCACACAACTCACCACATTCCATTCATCCGGGTAACACCAAAATGTACATGAATATGAAGGAAAGATTTTGGTGGAATAATCTCAAGAAAGACATCGCCGAACATATTGCTTTGTGTGGTGTATGTAGTAGAGTGAAAGCGGAACATCAGAAACCAGCAAGATTGCTACAACCACTACCTATTCCTGATTGGAAGTGGGACAAGATTGGCATGGATTTCATCACTGGATAGCCAAGGATCAGGTCAGGATATGATTCTATTTGGGTAGTAGTGGATCGCCTAACTAAAGTGGCTCGTTTCATACCCGTGAAGACAACTTATACAAGTGCTAAGTTAGCCAAGATTTATATGAATAGGATTGTATGTCTACATGGAGTACCCAAGAGTATTGTGTCTGATAGGGGAACTCAATTCACTTCTCATTTTTGGAGACAACTAGATGAGTCATTGGGAACGATATTGGAATTCAGCACTGCTTTTCATCCTCAAACTGATGGACAGACAGAAAGGAACAACTAGATTCTAGAAGATATGCTGAGGGCATGTGCCCTAGACTATGGAGCTAGTTGGGATGAAAGTCCTCCTTACGCAGAATTTTCTTACAATAACAGCTATCAAGCCAGTATTGAGATGGCACCGTTTGAGTTTCTCTATGGGAGAAAGTGTACTACCCCATTGTTATGGAATGGTGTAGGAGAAAGAAACTTGTTCGGACCCGAACTAATCAAAGAGGCTGAAGAGAAAGTCAAACTCGTTAAGGACAGATTAAAGATAGCACAATCCCGACAGAAGAGCTACGCAGATCCTAAGCGTAGAGAAGTCACCTATGAAGTGGGTGATAGAGCTTATCTTAGAGTGTCACCACTCCATGGAGTGAAGATATTTGGAGTCAAAGGAAAATTGACCCCAAGATATGTTGGACCATTCAAGATTCTGAGTCGTAAAGGAGAAGTAGCTTATGAAATTGAATTACCAGAATCATTGACTACAGCTCACAATGTGTTTCATGTGAGTCAGCTAAAGAAATGCCATCCAGAGATGGAAGATACTTCTCTGAAGGATACTGTACCATTAGAAGAGGTCCAATTGGAAAGTGATCTCACTTATGAGGAAAAACCCATCAAGATTCTTGAGACTGCAGAAAGAGTTATTTGGACTAAGACTATCAAATTTTGCAAAGTTCAATGGAACCATCATTCCGAAGAAGAAGCAACATGGGAAAGAGAAGATGACCTTCGGAAATACCACCCTCACCTACTTGCTAGCCAATCCGAATCTCGAGGGCGAGATTCACCTTAAGGGGGTTAGATTTGTAACATCCCAAAAATCATGTTTTCAAAGTTTGCATATCATCCATGCATTCATAATTATTCAGAGATCCTTTTCAAAGTTATTACAAAAACAGAAGCATCTGGATGCTTATTATTTTATGTGAACAAAGCATTGATCCAATGCTACTCTCTGATGAGAGATTATTATTTTTAAACCAAGATTGTTTGTTCATGAGTTGGTTTGGTTGTGTTCCAAGGCTTGGACAAAAATTTCAAAAAAAAATATGGTTTTAAAACCATTTTTATGTCTTTATTAAATCTTGTGTAAAGGCACTGTTTATTTTAAAAACTCCAAAGGAACCAAGCAAGTTTAGTGAAATAGCATGGTTTTATACTAAAAAATGTGCAGGTTTCACTTTATAAAAATCCTGAACAAATTTGAATTCAAACACATTTGAAATCAATTGAATTCTTTTCCTACAAAATCAAACAGAAAAAAGAAAAAGAATAAAGAAATAGGAAAAGGCCTGCGCCAGCTTTTCAGCCCAACAGCAGACCCAACCCACTAAGCCCACCCGGGGTTTTTCTCTTTCTCTCACGCGACTCAGACCTACCTCGCGCTCGCTGACTGGTGGACCCAAACGCCATGCGGTCATCGTCCCCAAGCCATGCACCCCCCGATCCCGTCGACGTCGCCGTTACCTCCATCACTGCCGCGAATGAAGCGGGCTTAATTGCCGATCAATGCCGCACGATCTCCTCGGCCCTCACGGATATTTAACCCCTCTCTCGCATCTTTCCCCTCAATCAGCGCCTCTTCTCCGCCACCAGGCTGCCCACAATTCTACTTGCACAGCCGTTGTACCGAGCACCTCCAGCGACGCATTCCGGTGAGTACATCGCCCCCCTTCATCTCTGGTTCATGCAAGCATGTACGCCTAGCTTCTACGCATCACCTCACACCATTCGTTTGTTCTTTCCATGCACCAGGACGTCGCCTCCGTCCACCTCTGCAAACAACAGAGCCGTCGCTCAACTCCGACGAGAAATACCGGTAACCTCCGAGCGCCCCTTGCTCCCTCCTTGACCCTGTCATGTTCGCCATGACCTTGCGCATCCTCTGACACAACTAGTTCATGCTAGGGTGATATACATCGTCAGCAACATCTCCATCTGCAAGCACCCAACGACGTCCGCAAGTCCGATGAGCCCCAGCAGCCTCTACATCGCGCCCCGACCCTGCCCGTTTGCACGTTGAGCTTCCTCGTGGCATCGCGAGTCTGGTAAGACCTTTAGCTAACTCTAGCCCCCTCCGTAGCCACCGGAACATCACCGGCAGAGCAGCGCCACCGCACCGCCACCGCTAGCGCCGCCCATCTGTGGTTGCTTGATCAATAGTCGTCAGATCTAGATCCAACGCATGCGATATAATCACTTATCGAAGGGGTACGTGTTAGATCTGGCCGTGCGTTTTCATTTAGATCATGTGGCTCTCATTGATCGATCCAGCCGAAGCGGTATCAGCCAATCAGAACATGACGCGTGGCCTGTTCTTTGTTTTAAAAATCTGAATTAGGTTTATTAGTGATTCAAACTTGTAAAATTCATAACTTTTGATCCCAACGTTCAAATTTAAAAAAATTTATATCATTGGAATCAAGAGAAAGAATGCTATCTGTTTATGCAATGTGTTTAATGTTTTGCTTCTGTAAAATTGATTATTCTTGCAGAGACATTTATAGGCTTAATTTGAGTATAGAAATGATTTGAAAAATGATTTAAAGATCAAATAAAGTTTTTTTAGTGTGTCTTGGCCTTGTTTATGTTTCAGTACTGTATACTTGTCTTGTTTGGTGTAGAAAAATCATCACATGGCATTTGCATGCATTCATATATCTTTGCTTGTATAATTTGGTATGTGATTTTGGTGCCATTATTTTATGTGTAAATTTTGGTGGTAATAGTGATTGTGGTTGTGAAGATTGTTGCTACTCCCCAAACTACCAAGGCAAGTGGTGCTTCATGTTTTTATCCCTATATTTTCACCTATGCATTAGAAATATTTTGTATAGGACTTGCATGATTATTTTGCTAAGTATCTATATTATATGCTTGGGAAATCCTAGTAGTTGTAGAAATGTTAGAATTTCCTCTAAGTAAGATACATACTATTGCCATGCTTAGCCTAGATAGTAGCAACCAAGGGAGGATTTTATAATCATGCTATGATAAATATTTCTAAGTCTTGATTTGTGTTTTGCTTAATAAAACAACTAAGTGAATGAAACACCTGGGTGGAATGGAAAGAATGGTTTGTGTTGAGTGGTTACACAAGGCCCATTTCTATGGTTTACCTTGTGTATCACACTTGTGTAAAGCCACCCAGGAACAAAGGGATTTGAGATGCCAAATGTTAAGAAGCTTCTAGTGCAGCCACATGGCATTACAGGCTCTGCCTGGATCATATAGGTTGCAATAACTTAGCCATTTGGACAGTTGGTGGTAGTGGGATGATAGGTTGGAACGCGTCCATTTGGTCTATGGGAAGGCTTCTGAAAGGTCCTGTCTTGATGAAAATCAAGTCTTGTGGGGAAAGTGCACAACCTCTGCAGATGGAAGAATCTAAGTACTTAGCCATGTCCCTGGTAGACAACTTGAGCATCAAGACATGGAAGCTATCAAGAATCTCCTCATCCCAATTTTTCTAAGTAAAACTTGTGGTTGAACAAGGGTGAAGGTTCACCAATTTCTATTGGTGGTTCCTTGGGAAAGTTCTGTCAAAGAAAAAATTAATGTTTTCAACTGATAGGTAAAACCTATTTTGAGCAAAGCAAGCCTAAGATACACTTAGCCATATTCATGTAGTAACTAGATGTTAATATTCTACTAAGGTATCACTTGCCAATACTATTCCAATATATTGACCCACTAAGGCTGTAACTTGTAATGTTGCAGGTTACTCTGATGATGCTTAGGGGTTATGAGTCTACACTCAACATGCTTGCCTGTGGCACATGAATATGAAGACTTAATTATATTACTATAGTTGAACTCTTGTATTAGGCATGTGGCCATGGAGTTGTAAAAGACTATGTTGTCTCTGGAATGACATGTAATAATGACCTTTGTTTCTGTGTACTTCATCTTAAACTGTGGATGCTAGCATTGATCCAGGGACTAGCATTGCAATCACATGGATCTTTACCTTTAAAAGGTGGGATCTTACAGGCTCCCCGGGCAATTTACTATCGACTTGTCCGCCGATGGTGACATGGTCGTAGACGATGAGCAAGAAGAAGCTGAGGAGGAAGGCATTGCACAAGATGAAGCTGAGGAGGTTCACAACCAACAAGATGTGAGTTTGCTCGAGGCGTTCCATGCAGGCCTTGACGTCAACGATCCACAGGGACCACCTCCAGGTTTCGTGGATGATTATTGGTGGCTGGAAAATGATAGCGATGACGAAACCTCTCGTCCAATTCATAATCCCGACTGAGGCTTCTGATCCATGTAGTATTAATAATCTTTGTAGTAGTGTTTGCTATGTAATCCTGCCAGTCTATGAAATAAAATTTGTGCGACGTGTAAGGCACATGTGTGCTGCTGGTCATTGTCACATGGCCTTTGCCATGTACAATGCGCAACAGACACACAGAAAATATGGACAAGTTTCCGTGTGCCACCCCTGACTAGCACACAGCAAAGACAGACCACACGGCAAACCACTAAGCCACGACAAAGAAATGACAGACGGCAAAGACCAATGCACACGGCAAAGAAATGACACACGGCAAACAGAAGGCACACGGCAAACAAACCACACACGGCAAAGGGAGAAGGCACACAACAAAGAACAACCACGGCAAAGATCTGTTGGCTTCGTTAGACAGACGAAACCGTCAAGTATTTTACTTTATCGGTTCGAGCGAAAAACACGGCAAAGGCTTTGCCGTGTTCAGCAAAGACACACGGCAAAGGCCTTTGTCTTGGCGATCGTTGCAGTGTATACACGACAAAGCCTTTGACGTGTTCCGGGGTGCCTTTGCCGTGTGGAAACACTCACATGGCAAAGAACATCTCTCCCGTAGTGACGGCAACATGTTCGGGCCGACGGTGATCTTTGTGCTCGACGAGATCCGCCGACGCCATGACGAGCACCAAGGTCTGGGGGTAATGATGGCATTTGGACCTGGACTCGTCGTTGAGATGATGGTCTTGCAACGCATGCAACACTTACTAACCCAGTAACCCTGCCTAGCGAGGAGTAGTGACACATAATACCAATCTGCCATCATAAATCACAGTAAAGGTTACTTTGTTTACAGTATTACTCCCTTCATCCCAGTTTATAAGACTTATGTGTATACCTAGATCGTCCGCATGAGCTATATAATATGAATTATATAATACAAAAATTATACCATTAAAAATATAACATTTGAAATTTCTAATAATATAATTTTTATTATATGTATCTTATACCAAGTTGGTTAATTTATCAATCTAGAAATACACGCAAGTCTTATAAATTGGGATGGAGGGAGTACCTGATCTGCTCTAGACAAAATCGACAAGATCATCACCAGAATTATTATGCGCGACGCCTGTACGTCGTCATGTGCCACGGTACGTGACTCAGAGTCTCGGACACGCTTGTGTGTCCCGGTCGGGTAAAGTGGGTGAGATCATGACTGAGTCATATGCATGTACCGTTGTAATATACATCAACACATCTTGAATTGAATAAGTACAATAAACAACCGGAAAAACAGGCTACCGCCTACGGGCCTTTGCCTAATCGTTTTTCGTGTATTTTTTTTAAACAGGAATAGGGCGCAAGGAGCGTCCTACATATATTTCAGCTCAGAAACATTATACATCGTGAATTACAAAGCCTATATGCCGAATCAAGTTGATTGCGACAATCACAGGACAACTAATAATGTTGTGAGTTGTGTTCCTGCAAGAACTAGTAGGCTTAGATCATAGGATCTTTTTGTCCGACAAGCACAGTTTTGAGCAATTTCATTTATCTCCCTAGAGATATGGGACTAACAAATGCATGGGACTACCGGAAGGTTCAGGTGCTCCGGGAGCTGTCATACAAGATGGACAAGGGGTGCCCATCAGTTGATATGGGGGAAGCGCTATGCCTTATGGTCTTACGTTTGTTAATTCTCTGGGCTACCAATCTATTGAAGCTAAATTGGACTCCTTGACGGTTGTCCAACTTTGTTCAGGTGAGCAGACATTATAACTCAGGCACGAGCCATTGGGAATGTTGACTTCAAACATTGTGGGAGAGATCTTAATGAAGCTGCTCATGCTATAGATAGGGGGTGCTTTATTTCTAAATTTTTCTGTAATTGGGTCGATGAACCCCTTAGTTTCCTTCTGTATACCCTCCTAAATGATGTAACAATTGTTTGATGGTTGCAAGTTTCATACACACGCTTTTTATTACTAGGATATACCTAAGGAAACTAGGAGGTTTTAATAAGACGGCTTGCATGCTTAATATATGATGGTTTACCTAAAAAACTAAATGCAGAGAATCGACCAGGCTACCTTTTTTAGGAAAGCCACCATGGCATATTTATTGGTAATTAAACATAGTTACATCGCTTGCCAAAGCACTACTAAGGAAATCAAGCAGATCCTCATGCCAGACTAATGACTGGGATCCCTCCGCATTAGAAGATAGAGTATAAGATACTACTCCCTCTACAAGCCCTAAGAGCTTTTTTAGAATGTTAGAAATTATAAGGTCTTTCTCATTTATTATCATCTCTTCTCGAGTGCATGGTCTTCTTTTTCTTTCTCTTCTCTCATGCATGTATAACTATTGGTGCATGCAGTAATTAAGAGAGTGAGTTATTGGTTTTCTTAATCCTATCAAAGTGGCCCATATACGTTAGAATCCCTCACATAGGGAGAACATTTCTTTCCCTAGGACACTGGGAATAATTTAACTGAAGTAAAGTTGCGAGCAAGAAGGCCACATTCTTCATCGATGGCAGCCACTGCTCCAACAGAATTTGCATCATTCTGCATAGTCTCAATAACCTCCATGCAATCATTGTCCACCTCAATCCTGTTGGAGCCGATATGTCTATTAACGATATTAGATGCTTCCATATTTCTACACCGACATGGAGTAGTACTTCACTCGGTCTCCTCTCGTACGATGTATTCGTATGCTCGTTTGTAAAACTGATCGGGTGGTTTAGCCCTGACTATATTAACATGAAATCAACGCAGAGGCAAATGTGTTGTTCCTGCCTAAAACCAAATATGATATTATAGCTAATCCTCTTCCTGACCTAGCTGTTTTGAAAGATACACACATCACTATTTATGAGGCATATGCGAGAGGCATTAGGGCTCTAATTTTTAGGAGGGATTTTGAAAGGATCGTATGGGCACCTAGAGGGGGGTGAATAGGTGCGACTTCAAATTTTCTTCTTTTTCAAATTAGGGTTTGACAAGAAAGGTAAATTCTCTAGATTATGCAACTATGGTGAATTTACCTATATGTCAACCATGCAATAACTATTACAACACTAAGCAAGAACAAGTAAATAAAGTGCGGTAAAGGATAGAAGTAACCAAAGGAGTGGACGCGGAGACACGAGGATTTGTTTCCCGTAGTTCCTTCCTTTTGAGGGGAAGTACGTCTATGTTTGGAGAGGGGGTGGTTTCAAACCACCAACGCCACGAGAGGCCTCCCTTGTTCTCCGATGAATCTCACCCCAACGGGCTCGATCCACCTTCCACTATATCGGCAGCCTTCGAGGTGGAAGCCGGCACCTTTACAACAAGTTCGGGGCACACATCCACAACTTAAGGAGGCTCCCAAATACAAGCAAGCTGTCAAGACAAATCAAAGAAAAGCTTGTAAGAACCAAATCAAAGTTAGGGTTTCCAATGAAACACTTGAGCTTGGGGGCCCTCAAGTGAATGAGGGGGAAATGAAGATCTCTCTTGGTGAAGATGTAGATCAAGGCCTCCTCCTTCGATTCTCCAAAGATCAATGACTTTGGATGGTTGGATGAAGAGATCTTGTAGATTTGGTGGCTCTAATGGAGTTGGTGTTCTTGAGAAGCTTGAGCAACTATAGGAAGAAGATAAGGTTCCCTTTTTATAGGCAGCTCCCTCCACGAACCGTTTTCTGACCGTTGTAGAAAAGTCAGACAGGAGACTTCGGTCTGTAGACCGGAGACTACGGTCTACACCGGAGATTCTGGCCAATCTCCAGACCGCCCATCTGAATGAACCAGACCATCCATGACCTAGCAATACCGGAGACTCCGGTCTTCCAACACCGGAGACTCCGGTCTTCCAACACCGGAGAATCCGGACTGAGCAAGAACAAGAGACTCCGGAGTATCCTCTGGTGCAGGCTCCGGACCCCTAGTCAGTATGTCCTAGCCCAGATCCTGAAGACACCACCGGAGACAGATCCGGAAACTCCGGACCACACCGGAGACTCCGGTCTTGGCAGACCGGAGACTCCGGTCTAGAGTTTCCAGAAATGTGTCACATGAGTATGGACTTTTCCCAAGTGTGAGGGTGTTTTTCACTTATCAAAATACCAACCCGTGGACAGTGACAAACTGTAAAATGATCTACTTGTTGTTAACGAACACCAAAAGTGATTATGACAATAAATGCCCTTTCAATCTTCCCATTTTTGGTGTTCGATGACAACAAGTAATTTGCATGGAATAATATATATATGGGGCTCCCCCTGACTATGTGCAATAAGATAATTAAGTAAATCATGCAAGGTAGATAGTATTAGTGATAACACGCATAAATATCACATGAGTTACAATATATAGTGCACACAAGCACATAGTCACACACATGAACAACAAATAACACACATAAATTTCAAGTTCGAATATGGCAAATAAAAGCAGATAATAGCAAAGATAGTAGCAAATCCAAAGCCCCAAACCCATGCAAAACGATGAGAATGTCTTCTCCCCCTTTGGCATCGAAACGCCGAAAAAGGGAAAAGACCTAAACTAGCGCCCCAACAGCTCAGTATTCATCATCATCCTCGTCATCCTTGGCATCCTCATCCTCATCCTGTTCATCACCATCCTCATCATAGTCATCATCATCGTCTTCAAGGATAGCAGGCCCTTTGTCGTGAGGGCGAGAAGAGGAGGTACCCTGGTACCCAAAACCGGAGGTGACATCAGCAAAGGTTTTCCAATCCACCAGACTATCCCGTTGGGCATTCCACGCCCCAAATGAGAGTGTGTGATCAAAGTCTATGGACTGCTGAGCCCCATGCTCATCATTGTATTCATCCTCACCTTCCTCATTATCCTCAGCACCCTGTTCCTTGATCTCCTTGAGGAGCTTCTCAATGCGACGGTTGCTTTGGTAGGATGCATGCTGCTACTTACAGATGTCAACATTCATGCAACAAAGGGTCCTCTCCCAAAAACTGGCCTCCTTGACCCACTCATGCACATAGTCTCGAGTCATAGTAGGCATAGGGGCATTGGAGGCATTATTCCTCCAAACTCTAGGTGGGGAGGGAGCTCTCTCAGTCTCAATCTCCTCATCATCATCCCCATAGCGACGCCTCGGAGCAGGCCCCGTACGCCCCTTCTGCTGCACTGAGACCAACATGTGCTCAGTGAGGTGTGGTGGTATGCCAAGTGGAGAATCATGCTCCTGGGAGTTTATGAGCCTCATAACCAAAGGTGCATATGGAGGATATTTCTTGTAAAGAATAGCATGGAACATATCCTCGAAGATAAAATCCATCACATCAATAGGTGCAGCATCTGCCTCTGGTCCAGCATTGTAAATCCAGTGAGTGTGGTATAGAAGGTTGACAAGGCCACCCCTAATCGCATCATCATTCCCAGCACTAGGTGCAATGGTATGACGGAAAATTCTCAGCATAAGGTTGTAGAGAGTCTTGAGTCCCTTGGACCCTCCCACAACACCCTCGTCATATAGAGGCGCCAGCTTCTACTTGTTCTCACCTGTAGCTGCAGTGCATCAGCCCAACAGGAGGGTATACTCCATGAAAGGTCTCAAAAATGACGTTGGCAAAGTCATGGAATGTAGCTGTGCAGCGAGTGGTACCAGACATCCAAACCATAGTCTTGTATTGATCAGACCCAAACACAACTGTGGCATAGAACTGTTGTACAAGGTAGATAGTGTAGTCTTCACGCAGCTCCATCAAGTTATACAGACCCATCTTCTCACAGATCCACAAGGCATCATTGAAGTAGGGGCTGAGGCGCATCTACTCAACACTCATGAACTTCTGAGGGCAGACAGGTGATTTGGTGAGCACACCATACACATGCTTCATGAACACAACCCGTTCTTTCCTCCAGAAACGAGGGTCATCACTAGTGCGAGGCAGCGTATAGAAATTTGTCTTTCTCAGCGCACGGTACTCCTCTTTAGACATTTTGGCCAAGGTCTGAAGGTTGTCATATTTGTCCTTCTTGGCATGGTCCTCTCGTTCAGCTCTCTCCTGATCCCTCTTCAAGTAAGCTGCATCACGTGCCAGCTGTTTCCGGTTCGACGGAGGCACGATAAATTGATCCCGAGCTTCATCATAGCGAGGATTGCCCCTTTGGTACTTGGCCTTGGTACGACGAGGACGACTAGAACCATCACCTGTGAACAGCAGTGAGGGAGATAGCATGGAGATGAGTATATATGTCCCAATAATGCAATACAAGAGCTTTGATGCATTTCTAGTCTGTTTTGATTCACCCAACACCGGAGTCTCCGCACCTTATACCGGAGTCTACAGCTCAGACCGGAGTCTCCGGTCCTAGGGACCGGAGTCTCTGGCCTGGACCGGAGTCTCCGGACCTAAGTCTGGAATCTCCGGTCAGGAGGCTCGGGCATGAGATGGGGAGATGCTGGTGAGGGTGAATCTAGTAGATCGGGCAATGCAACAAGGCTAAAGTACTAGAGTGCTCGCAAACAAGTGATTCCAATGGACAAATCAACATCAATCCTCAAAAACACATATAGATATGAACCCTAGGAGAAAAAGTAGAGGAGAGGTACCAGATCTGTCCATGATATCAATTCCTCCGGTGGGAATGACCCAATGGAGGAGAGGGGAAGGTTGGCCGGCGGCACGGCGGATCCCGGGGGCTTCTTGACCTCCAGGGAGGAGTTTTGGAAGAGGAGGTGACGGGTTTGGAGGTAGGGGACGTGGTGAAGAATGAGGAACTGTTATACCAGTTCACCCCGCCCCCTACTTTAAGTGGCAGAAACCGTCTGGACCGGAGACTCCGGCCTACACCAGAGACTCTAGTGTATGTACACCGGAGACTCCGGTCCTCCTCGACCAAAAGTTCCAGGATAGGTGTTTTGGGGACATATATGAGAGATAGACAGTTTTAAGATAGGGAAAGGGCTTGGGTTGAGACATCAAACTGTGAAGAACCAAGAGCCATAGGAATTCACAAAAGCATTAAGAAAAGCTCCAAGATACTAGAATCAGGCAAATGACAAACATGAGTAAGTACCAACCTCTCGAATGAGAGAGGGCGGTGGCCTAGGCCACCATATTTGAGTATACTCGGCTTGGCACCACGAAGATATATCTTGGGTCCATTACCAAAACTCATCATTAAGCTCACATATCACTAAATGATATTAAGAGGAAAGATTTTGATTTCTTTGGGCATAATGGGGGGAGGGATGGTACAATAAATTAGGACCGCACTCCCCCTATATCCATGCTTACACCTAAACCAAACATGGGTCGAAACATAGGTGAGAATGCAAGAAAATCAAGTCAAGCTCCTTGAATCTATGACATTTAGTTCATTCCTCAAATAGCAAAACCTTGCTTCATCAAGTGGCTTCGTGAATATATCGGCAAGTTGATCTTTGGTTGACACATATGATAGATCAATATCACCTCGAGCAACATGATCTCTAATGAAGTGATGGCGAATATCAATATGCTTTGTCCTTGTGTGATCCATCGGGTTGTAGGCAATATTGATGGCACTTTCATTGTCACATAGAAGAGGCACTTTGTCACAATGGACACCGTATTCCTTTAAAGTTTGCCTCATCCATAGCAATTGGGTGCAAGCACTAGCAGCTGCCACATACTCGGCTTCGGCGGTGGAGAGAGATATACAATTTTGCTTCTTGGAAGACCAACATACCAAGGACCTACCAAGGAATTGGCAAGCCCCGGATGTTGATTTTCTATCATCCTTGTCCCCCGCTCAATCCGAATCCGTGTATCCATAAAGATCAAATGTTGAGCCTCGAGGATACCAAAGACCATAAAATGGGGTATGAACTAAATATCGAAAGATTCTCTTGACCACCATTAAATGGCTTTCCTTAGGAGCCGCTTGATATCTTGCACACACACCTACACTCAACACAATATAGGGTCTAGATGCACAAAGGTAAAGCAAAGAACCAATCATAGACCGGTATACCTTTTGATCCACACCTTTACCATTTGGATTTTGTTCTAGATGAGTCTTTGTAGCCACGGGAGTAGGAGCTCCATTTAAATCTTGCATATTGAATCTCTTGAGCATATCTTGAGTATACTTGGCTTGATTGAAGAATGTCCCTCCTCTAACTTGCTTGATCTCAAAACCAAGAAATACTCTCAACTCCCCCATCAAAGACATTCGGAACCTACTAGTCATAAGCTTTCAGAATTCATCATTAAAAGCTTTGTTAGATGAGCCAAAGATGATATCATCAACATATATTTGGCATACAAAAAGCTCCCCATTGACTTTCTTAGTAAAAAGAGTGGGATCGATTTTCCCAACCTCAAATCCACGGTCAAACAATAACTCTCTAAGGTGCTCATACCACGTGCGTGGGGCTTGCTTGAGCCCATAGAGCGCCTTATAAAGTTTGTAGACATGGTTTGGGAAGTTGGGGTCCTCAAATCCTGGGGGTTGCTTAACACATACCAATTCATTTAGTGGGCCATAAAGAAATGCACTTTCTACATCCATTTGTTGCAACTTGAAGTTATGATGTGCCGCATAAGCAAGAAGGATACAGATGGACTCAAGACGAGCCACAGGTGCATAAGTCTCTGCATAGTCAATGCCTTCAATTTGAGAGAACCCTTGTGCAACCAATCTAGCCTTGTTCCTTACTCTCATCTTGCTTGTTCTTGAATATCCACTTTGTTCCAATAACATTGCAGCAATCCTTTGGCTTCTCTACTAACTTCCATACTTTGTTTCTCTCAAAGTTGTTGAGCTCTTTGTGCATAGCTTCTAACCAATCCGAATCTTCAAGAGCTTCCCACACTTTCTTTGGTTCAATCATGGAGATGTGTGCTTGGTGTTCACTGAACCTCTTCAATCGTGCTCTTGTGGAAATACCTTTCCTCAGGTCACCAACTACATTTTGTAGAGAGTGGTCTCTTAATTCCAACATTCTTTCCTTTCTAGCTTCGCGACGAGCATGGATCTCCGTGTTGTTTCTTGGGGGACCCTCTTCATCATTTTGATCCTTGTCTTGACCATCAACTTGACCTTGATCATCATTGGAATCATTCTCTTCATTTAGAGGCACATATTGACCTTGGTCTTGATCAAGTGCCCTTCTAGCATCAATCTGAGCTTGTTTCAGCAAATTTGTATGGATCTTCCTTAAGCAATTGCCTTGGCACCACTTGACACCCTCGCGAATGAATCAAGCTCCCCTTGACTAGAGTTGTCACTATGATCATCATGTTGAGGGTCCACATCTTGTCTTTGGCTTGAGTCATTGTCCTCCTCGGTGGATGGAGCTTGTTGATGTTGTGAAGATGATGGCTCCACTTGAGTGGAGCATAGTTCTTCTCGATCCTCCATAAGGGATTCCTCAACGGGGCAGATATATCCCACACCCATTATTCCTATGGCTTCCTAAGGCATTTCATCATCTGCATCACAAACATCAACACGCCCCCCTTGGGGACCATCATATTCTTCGAAGGTCACATTACAAGATTCTATGATGGCTCCGGAGAGCTTATCATAGATTCTATAAGTGTGATATTCGAGACCATAGCCAACAAAAATACCCTCTAACGCTTTAGACTCGAATTTGTACAAACGAACACCCTTTATGAGATAGAAACACTTACAACCGAACACCCGGAAGTAAGATATGTTGGGCTTGTTACCGGTAAGTATTTCATATGGAGTCTTGTTGATTTCTTTGTGGAGGCAGAGCCGGTTTGAAGCATGGAAAGCGGTGGAGATGTCTTTGGCCCAAAAGTTGTATGGATATTTAAACTCTGCCAACATGGTCCTAGCCATCTCAATAAGAGTCTGGTTCTTCCTTTTGGCCACACCATTTTGTTGAGGGGTGTATGTAGCGTAATATTGATGTTTAATCCCCTCATCACTAAGGAAATCATTCAAGGTGTAGTTTTTGAACTCGGTGCCGTTGTCGCTTCTTATAATCAACACGGGAACATTGTATTGCCGTTGAACCAAGTTGATGAAGTCGATAAAGGTCTTTTGAGTTTCACTCTTCAACTTGAAGAAATAAACCCAAGAGTATCTTGAAAAGTCATCAACAATCACCAAGCAATATTTCTTCCCACCAAGACTTGCATGAGATGGAGGACCAAAGAGGTCCACATGGAGGAGCTCCAAGATCTTGGTGGACTTGATGCGATTCTTAGGCTTGTGAGGAGCATCATGCATCTTCCCTAGAACACATGCCCTGCAAACACGATCTTTGGCAAAGGAAACATTTTCTTTTAGTCCAACAATATGGCCCTCCTTGTGGAGACTTTGCAAAGTTCTCATATTGACATGGGCTAGTCGTGATGCCATAACCAACCCACATCAGCCTTTCCAAATAAGCACATCGCACTTGTAGTGTCTTGCCCCGAAAAGTCCACCACATACAAGTCATGTTCGACATACCCAACGAAAGCGACCTTGAGAGACTTGCTCCACATGAGGACCACAATATCATCATCAACAAAGACGGCAAAACCCATCTTTCCAAGAGCACGGACTAAAAGTAAATTGTATACAAGGGTCTCAACAAGCATGACGTTCACGAGTGTAATGTCGTGAGCAACCACAACCTTGATGAAACCCATTACCTTAGACTTTGACCTGTCGGCATATGTCACAGTGATTTGATCATCATTTGGCTTTAAGTCCTTTACAATAGTCGAGCTTCCGGTCATATGACTTGTGCAACCACTATCAAGCACCCACTTTGACCCTTCGGAAGCATATGTCTACAAAAGATCAAGCTAATTTTTAGGTACCCATTTTTCAATGGGTCCTCTTTTGTTAGCAACAAGG
This sequence comes from Avena longiglumis, assembly GCA_030063025.1. Classification (NCBI taxonomy): domain Eukaryota; kingdom Viridiplantae; phylum Streptophyta; class Magnoliopsida; order Poales; family Poaceae; genus Avena; species Avena longiglumis. Next base: position 544,594,403 of record CP125976.1, on the reverse strand, counting down.
GTCTTGGGAACCCAAATAGACCAAGCAATATAACCATCATATGGGCCAACATATTGTGCATACACATCACCATAATAATCACGCATTAGAACATAGTGAGGGTTAGCACTTCCCGCAAAGTCATCATGAGACATAGTTTTACCACTTGTGGTCTTACTATCCACAATGGCCTTGTTAGTCGCTCGTGTGGGCTTGGCCTTCTTCTTGTTGTTGTTCTTCTTCTTCTTAGTATTGGAGACAAAACCAATGCCCCCTTTATCAACACTAGGCCTTTGCTTTCTCAAAAGATCATCAATGGACTTGTTGCCTTGTGGAAATGTGGCCTTAGCAAGCTCCCCCTTCAACCTAGCATTCTCTTCAAGAATAGTTGTACTACTAGATGGAATGAAATTACTAGTTGAAGGAATATTGGCCAATTGAGTTTGAAGCGTTTCATGGGACTTTGTGAGTGAAAAGAGTTCACTCTCCAAAGCCTTGTGGGCCTTATTATGCAAACTAAAGTCCTCTACAAGTTTTTCATGAACCACACCAAACTCAATCTTGTCCTTTTTAGCCCTTTTGTATTTAGCAATGGCATGATCACACTCTTTGATGAGTTTATTCATGATAATGTCATTGGCCTCGTCAAGCCCTTCAAGTTTTAATTCAAGGTACATCCTAGTTTCTTGTTCTTCTTCTAGAGCATTGTTTAAAGCCTCTAGCTCAATCATGTGTTCATGTCCAAGTTTACATCTTACATCTAGGAGCTCTTGTGTGTGGGAAAGTTTATCTAGGATGTTACCAAAATGTATCTTAGCATCCCCTTGTAGTTTAGTCATAAACTCATCAAAAGCAATCAATTCCTTTTTAACATCTAGAGACATCTCATCATCAGTTTCATCATTAGCTAAGGGAGTGGAGTGAGATGATGAGGATACCTCCGTTCCTCTTGCCATGAGGCAAGTGACTTTCTTGATGGGAGAATTCTCATTTGGAGAATCAAAGAGTGAGAATGTCGGAGTAGAAGTAGTGGCTAGAGCCGCCACACCATTAGAAGTTTCCTCTTCCTCATATTTATCATCTTCATTGTCGGAGGAGTATTCTTCATGAGTGATCAAGACAATTTCTCCCGACTTCTTGTTGATGGGATTCTTCTTGATGAAGGGTTTCTTGTAAGGTGCTTTGAGAGTCTTCTTCAACACAAGCTTACCCCCATGATCTTCTCTCTTCTCATAGGGACAACTTGCCACAAAGTGATAGCGGTAACCACAATTGAAGCAAGTTCTAAATCTAGTAGTATTTTCTCTTTTCCCATTTGGGTTGCTTCTTCGTTGCATTTCCATCTTGGCCTTGGCGGGGTTCTTCCAAAAGTTCTTTGCATAGAAGGCCATATATTGACTATGGGCAATCCCGACTTCATCGGGGTGGTCCATGGAGAGGCCTTCATCACTATCATCTTCATCCCCATGGTCCACAACTTTGGCCTTCAAAGCAACATTGACAACGTTGCTCATACCAAGGGCACGGGCACGAGCATCTTTGGCATTCTTGGCGACAACTTTGAAGGCGGACATCTCTTGCATAACTTCATTTGAGGTCATGAGATGGTAGTTTTGTCTTCCTTGTAGGCTATTCAAGTCTGTGGTCTCAAAGGGCATGAGTGCACTCACATATTTCCTTTTTATCCATGCATCATCCACATGTGAGGCACCCACATTTCTAAAAGCGGTGGCGGTGGTATTGAGTCCTCGGTATATGTCTTCGTGATCTTCACCTTCCTTCATGTAGAAGCCTTCGGCTTCATTGCTTAGAGCATCATACCGGTTCCTCCTCATACTCTCATTTCCAACAAACAATACATTGAGGGCATCCCAAGCTTCCTTGGAAATGCTAAAGTGCTCAATGTGTGGATAATCCTTTGTACCTAAACCTTGTTGAATCATATGCAAGGCAGTGGCATTGAGTTGACTATTGACAACCTCTCTTCTTGTCAAGTTGTTTGGATCCCCAATAAAGAGTCCATGCTCGATGATGTTCCATAGTTCAATGCAAGAGCTGTGCACATGAGTTCTCATTAGTGATTTCCATTGAGCAAAAGTAGAAGATTCTTCAAGCTTAGGTGGGTCACCTCTATTGTATACATGAGGGTGAGGGATTGGAGGGTCGGGAGAGTACCATGAATCACGGTGCTCACCCTTCCAACCATCATTTCGTGTGGAGGAATTAGTGTTATCTTGTTTACCCCTAACCATTCTATCCTCGGGGGATACCAGAGTATTCCCTTTAGGTAAAACGGATGGAGGATCCTCTTGAGGAGAGGGGGATGATGAGCCATATTTGTCTTTAAAAAGTTGATCAAGCATCTTCTTGACTCCGTTGACCAAGGAAGAGCTCAATCTTGTTTCCAAGTTTTTGAGATCTTCCATGGTCACCGTAGTAGGCTCACCATCACCTTCCCCATCTTGGCTACCCATATTCTCTTAGGCGGTAAAGCCCAAATAAAGAGTCGAGGCTCTGATACCAATTGAAAGGATCGTATGGGCACCTAGAGGGGGGTGAATAGGTGCTACTTAAAATTTTCTTCTTTTTCAAATTAGGGTTTAACAAGAAAGGTAAACTCTCTAGATTATGCAACTATGGTGAATTTACCTATATGTCAACCATGCAATAACTATTACAACACTAAGAAAGAACAAGTAAGTAAAGTGCGGTAAAGGATAGAAGTAACCAAAGGAGTGGACGCGGAGACACAAGGATTTGTTTCCCGTAGTTCCTTCCTTTTGAGGGGAAGTACGTCTACGTTTGGAGAGGGGGTGGTTTCAAACCACCAACGCCACGAGAGGACTCCCTTGTTCTCCGATGAATCTCACCCCAACGGACTCGATCCACCTTTCACTATATCGGCAACCTTCGAGGTGTAAGCCAGCACCTTTACAACAAGTTCGGGGCACACATCCACAACTTAATTGGAGGCTCCCAAATACAAGCAAGCTGTCAAGACAAATCAAAGACAAGCTTGTAAGAACCAAATCAAAGTTAGGGTTTCCAATGAAACACTAGAGCTTGGGGCCCTCAAGTGAATGAGGGGGAAATGAAGATCTCTCTTGGTGAAGATGTAGATCAAGGCCTCCTCCTTCGATTCTCCAAAGATCAATGACTTTGGATGGTTGGATGAAGATATCTTGTAGATTTGGTGGCTCTAATGGAGTTGGTGTTCTTGAGCAGCTTGAGCAACTGGAGGAAGAAGATAAGGGTCCCTTTTTATAGGCAGCTCCCTCCATGAACCGTTTTCTGACCGTTGTAGAAAAGTCAGACCGGAGACTCCGGTCTATCTGTAGACCAGAGACTCCGGTCTACACTGGAGATTCCGGCCAATCTCCGGACCAGCCTCCGGACCGCCCATCTGAATGACCCAGACCATCCATGACCCAGCAAGAACAGAGACTCCGATCTTCCAACACCGGAGACTCCGGACTGAGCAAGAACCGGAGACTCCGGAGTATCCTCCGGTGCAGGCTCCGGACCCCTTGTCAGTATGTCCCAGCCCAGATCCTGAAACTCCGGACCACAACGGAGACTCCGGTCCTGGCAGACCGGAGACTCCGGTCTGGAGTTTCCAGAAATGTGTCACATGAGTATGGACTTTTCCCAAGTGTGAGGGTGCTTTTCACTTATCAAAATACCAACCTGTGGATAGTGACAAACTGTTAAATGATCTACTTGTTGTTAACGAACACCAAAAGTGATTATGACAATAAATGCCCTTTCAATCTCCCCCTTTTTGGTGTTCGATGACAACAAGTGATTTGCATGGAATAAAATATATATGGGGCTCCCCCTGACTATCTGCAATAAGATAATTAAGTAAATCATGCAAGGTAGATAGTATCAGTGATAACACGCATAAATCTCACATGAGTTACAATAGATAGTGCACACAAGCACATAGTCACACACATGAACAACAAATAACACACATAAAGTTCAAGTTCGAATATGGCAAATAAAAGCAGATAGTAGCAAAGGTAGTAGCAAATCCAAAGCCTCAAACCCATGCAAAACGATGAGAATGTCTTCTCCCCCTTTGGCATCGAAACGCCAAAAAAGGGAAAAGACCTAAACTAGCGCCCCAATAGCTCAGTAGTCATCGTCATCCTCGTTATCCTCGGCATCCTCATCCTCATCCTGGTCATCATCATCCTCATCATAGTCATCATCATCGTCTTCAAGGATAGTCATCATCATCGTCTACTAGGGTTGAAGTCTTTGCGGCGCGGCGATGTTGGGCATCGTGGATTATGAAGCTGGGCGTCTAGGCAAAAAATGGAAAAAGGTGGTTGCTGGAAGGGATAGTTGGTGGTCTTTTGGAAAACAAAGAACCTGCGAGTTGTGGCGAAGCCGATAGACATTGTTGTAGTGATGTAAGTAATGGAGAGAGCTTCATGTTGTTTCAACTTTTAGCTTTCAATCTTTTCTTATTTTGATTTTTTTTCTGAAAATAGTATAAATTAATATCACGGAGATATCAATTACATCCATCCTATGCAACAACGCATGCCCTAGCGGCCTTATGGATGCACACAACCCAGAAAAAAAGGAAGAAGAATTACAAAAAGAAAAATCCCGCTACATAGAATAATTTCTCAAAGCAACGACACTAACACCACATGAAAAACACCAGTAGTCCAACCACTCCAATAGCAATGCCTTTAAGAGGAAAACAGTGTACAAGCACCGTCGTCGCCCGATCAAGGATCATAGGTTTTTACCCTGGAGAAAGTCCTTGCTTGCAATACAATGACTTCAAGAAGGTCATTGTTAGGCACAACCAATTAAGGCCAGGCCTTACATTTTCACCCTGCAAGGTAAGACTGGAAACTCCTCCCGTGTTGTCGTCCTGCAAACAGTCACTACTATGAGTCATAGATCACGCAACCAATTCCTCATCGCCACAAAGACCCAAATGACCATCACTGCCCTCATGTTTTAGCTTTCCTAACATTCTCTGTATATGACTTTATCATGCATCGTCGAATGTAACACCCTCAGAATCGGACCTATGCAAGTTTTAGCGAAACCCGCCAAACCCACATAGAAACGATTCAAAGGTATACCAGCACTTTCGTGCGGTGGAAAGCGAGTAATAACATTACACAGTCCTCGATGGGACCCATAGAACAGATATATATACAACACGACTCCATGAGTCAAGAATCTGAATATCTGGTACAAAGATCCAAATCACCTTGTAATGATAGAGCGTCCGACTACGGACAAGATGCAAATGGGGCTAAGAGCCTGAAGAGTAACCAATGGCGTCCATAACCCTGCCTGTAGGAAGGGTAACCCCTAACGACGTCGATCTCAAAACTGCTTAAACAAAAAGGGTGCCGACAAGGGCAAAGGAAAAAGAGGAGCGTTAATCTTGAGGCCGATGCGGCGAGACTAGAATTCGGCGGTCCTCCTACATAGGTATGGTGGGTGGCGCAGCGCAGATGCACTAAACAACCTATAGAGACTCGATATAACTGACGGCTAACAGAGAGGGGTAAGAAAGACCTATCCGTAACCAGACTGATACCAACACCAAACAATCCCATCCTGGTATTCCCCCTCGAGTCCAATCGAGGAAGTCAACCGAGGAACTCACACAGTTGGCAGTTTTATTTATTCAATTATCGTTGCAGCAATTACTAGTCAGGTTTAGATAATCATCCTGATAAAGTAAGCAGTGGGCACTTTGAGTTAACCATTCCGTGATAGTTGCAACACTTACTAGTCAGATACAATTAGCATGAGATAACCCCAAAACCCAGCAGTTGTTGGTACTTTTATTTAGCCATTCCGTCATAGTGAAGCTGATTACTAGTCATATCGGATACAAGTCAATTGATAACGGTAAACTTTAGTTATAGTTGTCTATGATCAAGCACTGTGCTCCAAGTCGTCCATAACCGCGGACACGGCTTCTCGAAAAGATTTAACCTGAGGTGCACCAAAGTATCCACAAGCACTTGACCCTTTTGCGATCGGTTAACATACACCCATCGGTATGTCGTGGGCCTAAGTCATAGCGTTCGGACCAAAGCAAGCACGGGGCCACCCCACTAAGTCTACCCGCAGAAGTCGGCGGTCTCCGAGACGGACTTAGGGTTTGCGTCGATGGTGAACGACAACAAAATCCCAAAGCTGGATCGATACGCTGAAAACACTCCGCTTCCTAAACAGTACAGTGTGCTCCTCGCACAATCGTAAATAAAGCAGTAAAGCATGGCATAAGTACAGGATAGTAAATAAAACCTCAAACTAGTTTGTGGCCCCAGTACAATACTTTGAAATCAGGTAATAATCAATGGGGGGCCCATATCTCCCCACCTGTGGTTAGCGCGCTCGATCTCGGAACAGGTGTCAAGAACTCGGGGTCCTACGGGACACAAGTGGGCGGTCGGAAACCAACATTATCTATCACCCACCGATGCCTCTGCTTACTTACTTCAATTTTAGTTATTAAACAATAATTAGATTAAACGATAATTAAAGCCATGATCATCTCCAACATTGAACATGCGGCACTTCTTCAACAACTGTGGTAATTGACGACACGCAACAACACTTGAGCAAGCGACTACGACGCGCGGGTCCAACTATCTACCAAACAACAAGTAATAGGATGTGTCCAAGGCAATATACGGCTGCAAGGGATTTCACGGGTACGGAAACTAGAGCATCGCAACACAGATAGCAATAGATCAACAGGAGGGAATAAATACTATAAAAGTAAGATAGGTAGAAAGGGGGAGATGCTCGCCTGAAAACATTGCCGAAGGTTCAACCGAAGATCGGGTCGACACTCGCATCAACTCATCGTCCTTATCCGCGAAGAACCAAAACACTAGAATAAACACCGGATGTAATATTTAATACTACGGCGAAAGATCAGGCATGATGCATGTATGATGTATGACATGGCAACGATGCGATGCAATTAGGCAATATTAAGTGGAACCGGGGTCCCGACAATGAATTGATAGGTTCATGTTGTTTAGATACCTCGCAATTTAAATGTTGTTTTAAACAAGGCAAAATATATCACCGGTTCGCTACACAATTTTAAATGAGGCCAATATAAGACTAGATTTGCCCGCATATGGGCCCCATATTTAATTATGCAGTGAATCGGCCTAAGGCCCCCAAACCACATGACAAGTATGCATGCAAGTATGACAATTTAATATGCAACAATTTATATAGTCGGCAATTTTATAAAATAGGGTTCTCTGATAAGGGTCACACATTAGGGTTCGGCGATCTTGGGGTTCGGGGTTTAGGATCCGGTCTCAGGGTTCAGGGTTCAACGGGATCGGCCTCGGACGACAGAAGTAGATCTTGTCGCATCCGGGTTCTCGGCGAGCTCGGCGTCCGGGAAGGAGAACCTGTCGGTCCACGGGGTTCGGTCTCCGGGGTTCGACGGGTGTCTTGGCGTCTGTAACACCCTCAGAATCGGACCTATGCAAATTTGGGCAAAATTCACCAAACCCGCATAGAAACGATTCAAAGGTGCCCACCAGGCACTTTCGTGCGGGTGGAAAACGAAGTAATAACATCACACAACAGTCCTCGATGGGACCCACAGATCAGATATATATAACAGCGACTCAAAGAGTCAAGAATACAGATATAATATACAAAGATCCAAATCACCTTGAAAATGATCGAGCGTCCGACTACGGACAAGATGCAAATGGGGCTAGAGCCACGAAGAATAACCAATGGCGTCCATAACCTGCCCAGGCCAAGCGGAAGGGTAACCACCGCTAACGACGTCGATCCCAAAACCTGCTTAAACAAAGGGGTGCCGACAAAGGGCAAAGCAGAAAACAAAGAAGGAGCGTCGATCGAGGCCAAGACAGCGAGGCTAGAATTGGCGGTCCTCGCCTACATAGGTATGGTGGATCGGCGGCGGCAGATGCACTAAACAACCTATAGAGACTCGATACCAGCGGTTATTAGAGAGGGTGAGAATGACCTATCCGGATCCAACTGAAGCTATCACCAAACAAACCCATCTGGCGTTTCCCCTCGAGACCAACGAGGAAGTCAACCGAGAACTCACGATTGGCGCTTTTAATCGATTATAGTTGTAACACTTTACTAGTCGAGTTTTAGAGATTCATCGATAAAGTAAACAGTGGGCACTTTTAGTTAATCATTCCGTTATAGTGGCAACAATTACTATTCAGGTACAGTTAGCATGAGATAAACCCAAAACCCAGCAGTTGTTGGTACTTTTAATCAGCCATTCCGTTGTAGTTGCAATACTTACTAGTCAGGTACAATTGTCGCAAGCGACAACCAAACAAGCAATTGTGGGCAGTATTAATTAGCCATTCCGTTGTAGTGAAGCTGATTACTAGTCATTATAAGTCAAATTTATAGCAGTAAACTTTAGTTATGCTTGTCTATGATCAAGAAACTGTGCTCCAAGTCGTCCATATCCGCGGACACGGCTTTGAAAGTTTTACCGGCGGGGTGCACCAATAGCAACACACGCCGATCAACCTCGGAAAAACCAAATCAAAACCCAACGAGGCTTTCACGTTGAACAATCACAGGATTGAGAAATATTTGAGGGCCACCCTTAAGTAGAATCCATAGCGGAGTAGACAAGCTCGAGACGGCCTCAAGGTCTTGGGTGGACGTACATGAACGATCGGGAACCCCAAGCGGGGCTTGTCGACAGCGAATCGTGTCCGATCCTAAGCGATGCAGTGTGCTATCTCGCACAATCGTAAATAAAGCGATGAAAGCATGGCATAAGTACAGGATCGTAAATAAAACCTCAAACTAGTTTGTGGCCCCAAGAAATAAGAGAATCAAGCTCCGGCTCGGGGGTCCCATATACCTCCGGATGTGGATAGCCATAAAACAAGGAACAAGAATCAAGTACTCGGGGTCTTACGGGACACAAGTGGGCGTCGAAACCAAATATTATCTATCACCCACGATGCCTACCTTATTCAATTTTAGTTGTTAACAGAAATTAAAGTGATGAAAGGTAAACTAGAATCATCTCCAACATCAACATGCGGCAAAACATCAGCAACTATGGCATATGACGACACACGCCACTTGAGCGAGCAAGCAACGACGGCCAAGTCCAACTATCTACCAAACAATGGTAATAGGATGTGTCCAAGGCGATATAGGGCTGCAAGGTATATCACAGTGCGAAACTAAAGCATCGCAAATACGATAGCAATGGATCAGGGAGGAAGTAAATACTATAAAAGTAAGATAGGTAGAAAGGGGGAGATGCTCGCCTGAAAACATTGTCGAAGGTTCGACAGAAGATCGGGGCGAAGCTCACATCAACTCAACGGCCTTATCCGCGAAGAAGCAAAACACTAGAAGAAACACCGGATGCAATATTTAATACAACGGCAGAAGATCGGCATGATGCATGTATGATGTATGGCATGGCAACGGTGCGATGCAATTAGGTCATATTAAGCGGAACCGGGGTCCCGACATTTAATTAGGTGGTTCATGTTGTTTAGATACCCCGCAAATAAATGTTGTTATAACAAGGCAAGATAAGATACCGGTTCGCTACACAAGTTTAAATGAGGCCAATATAAGGCTAGATTTGCCCGCATAGGGGCCCCATATTTAATTATTAGGTGAATCGGCAGAAGGCCCCCAAACCACAGATATGCATGCGAGTATGACAATTCAATATGCGATCAAGTTGTTATTATGTTATAAAATAGGGTTCTCGGATAAGGGTTCACACATTGAGGGGTCTCGACGGACTTGGGGTTTCCGGGGTTCAGTCTCGGCGGAAACGTTCGACTCGGGTTAGGGTCTTGTCGCATCGGGTTCTCGATGTCGGGGCAGAACTTGTTACGAAGATCTTGGCGTTTGGGGTCGAGGATTGGCGTCGGCGAGCACTTGTTGAACCGGTGGCGATCTTGGCGTTCGTCGGTCCGAAACGTCCGTGAGGGATCTTGGAGTGTCGCGTTCTCGGTCTTCGGATCGGGCTTCGGGGTCTTGGGGTCCGTGACGAAGGCCATGTCGTCCGTGTAGACGACCTTGTCGGAACCTTGCCGAAGATCATGGCGTCCGGCGGTGGGTCTTGTCGGTTCTCGCCGAGGGGCTTGCTGTTCTGCAGCGTAGATCATGGCTCATCGGGGTCCGGGGTTCGCCGCTCCGGGGTTCGACGAGGGATCGGTCTCCAAACGTGGATCTTGAGGTTTCCGGGATGGCGGTCTTGGCGTCTCGTGTTGGGCTTGTTGGGCACCACCAGGTACGCGTGGATCCCCGCGTTGCAAACAACCGATGCCACCAAACATCACGAAGGCCACCTCGGCCTCGTGCAAGCAGCAGCGGGGCGATGGGCGGCGATGGCGGAGGCGGTTGCGGGCAGGCCAAGCGAGGTGAGGCGGCTCGGGCGGTGATGGCCGGCGCCTTGTGAGGAGGCAGCGAGGGCCAGCGTGGGAGCGGACTGGCGGAGAAAGCAGGCGAGGCGGGCGTGGCGGCGAGGCGGCGGCAGAGGGCGGCGGGAGCTCGAGCGGCGGTGCGCTGTGGAGGAGGAGGCAGCGGCGGCGGAGGCGCGCCTGGAGGCGGACGCGGGCGGCGAGAGGTGAGCAGGCGGCCGAGGCCCGGCGGCGGGAGCGGCGGGCGGTGAGCAGCGACGCAGCGGAGGAGCTGCGGGAGGCTCCGCGACGGCGGTGGCGTGCGGGCGGCGGCGCGGCCTTGAGGCGCTGCGGGGGAGCCGGGAGGACGGAGAGGGTGCGGAGGCGAGGGTCGGCGGTCGAGGACGGCAGCGGGCTCAGGCGAGGAGGTCAGCGGAGGCGGCGTCTGGGGCGTCAGGCGGGCGCGGCCGGAGGAGGGACGGCCGAGCTGCTGAGCGGCGGCGGATCTGGCGGTGGAGGAGCTGGCGGTGCCGTGGCGGGGACACGGTGGGGCAGGCGTGGCAGCTGTGGCACTGGTCATGCGGGCGAGTCATGGTGAGGTCGGGGGAAGGCAGGCGGGCGTGGAGGTGGAGGCGGAGCCGCGGTGCGGGTCGGGGCCGGTCGCGGAGGGGAAGGAGGGGAGAGAGAAAGAGAGAGGTGCGGGGGCGCGTGGGAGGTGGGTCCCGCGTGGGGCCGGGCAGGGGTGTTGACCGGGGCAGGGTCGAGTGGGGGGTTGGCCGGCTGCGGGTGGACCCAAGGGGTGGGAGGCCCCAGCGGTCAGGGGCTGGGCCGGTCTGGGGGTTGGTGGGGGAGTATGGCTTGGGTGTGTGCGTGTGTGGCCTGAGTGAGTGGTGGGGGTGGCGTGTAGTGGGGTGTGTAGGCAGGTAGAGAGAGAGGGAAAGAGGGATGGGGTGAGATGGCAGTTTGTGAGTGGGTGAGGGGTGAGGGAAGGTGAGGTGGCATGATGTGATTGGGGGGAGTGATGTGGCCAAGGTGGTGGGGTAGGTTTTTAGGTGGGTTTAGGATTAGATGGGGAGGCAGGTTGGACCGATATTTTAATCTGGGGGTGGTCGTTCGGGCTAAATCGGCCCGTTCGACTGCCCCGCTAAAATTAATATAAATTTTATTTGTGCTAAACGGGCCGTTGGCAAACCGATAGCGGCCAAAACAAAATATTCCGGGGACCCGGTTTTGGCGTTTGAATAAAAGACGGGTCGTTTGGAAAACAAATCGGGATTTGCAAAATAGTTTTATGCAAACTATGCATGATGATGACGATGCAATGCACAAATTCAACGCGATTTTCTAGTAGTGGTTTTGCGGGATGCCACAATTCGACACCACTAACAAGGGATCTCGCCCTCGAGATCCGCCTCATGGTACCGGAAGGAAGGTCGGCGATCTGCGTCTTCTTGCTTCGTGTAGATCCTCGCGACACCACTAACGAGGGTTCCTTCTTCATCTGGGAATCGGCGACACCACCAGCAAAGGGTCGTAGCTCCTGATCGTCGAGAGAACACTGCGGAGAAACAAAGGACGGAGGTAGAGGTATCAAACGATAAGGCCACCTCTAACTCCCATGGACGGAGTAAAACTGCTGGATCCACTGATTCGGCGTACAAGAGCGAATGATAAGAGTAGTGGTATGGTAGCTACTCCATCCCGCACCCAAACCATTACTCTGCACACGAATAGGCGGATTATGCAACCAACTCTCGGAGTTAGACTGAAGATCTTCATAGTCGGTATCCGGAACAAAGGGATAATGCCAGCAGAAATCGTATGAAAGACACAATGATTAGGTTCCGCGATGGTTCCATTGGCATGAACAACACATGCTCAAGGTATACTCCAACTTCACCAAGGCTCGTCCTTCTCATATGTTTTTCATCGACACTGATATCCAGCAAGGAACACATAGGGACAAGGAGCTCAAGAACAAAAGATCGGACGAAGGGTACAACGGACAAGTTGCAGATTGATGATCGTAGCACCTCCGTTACAAAAGGGAGAAAGCGAAACCCTGAAGGTACGACGGAAACCCAACCACGAGAAATCCTGGACTCGAAGAAAAGATAAGAGGTAGGTTCAAAACACGCAGGGGTAAGAGGAGAATAGCAGAGGGGTAAGGAGTAAAATCAGACCTAATCAGAACTATCCAACCGATTTTGCAAAATAGTTTTGACACTCTACTTCGGCCGTTAGCTAGGTTATCCTACAATTTGGACTTGTGGGGTATCATGGCTATTTGAGCTCGATACCACTCAGTAACACCCTCGAATCGGACCTATGCAAATTTGGGCAAAATTCCCCAAACCCGCATAGAAACGATTCAAAGGTGCCACCCAGGCACTTTCGTGCGGGTGGAAAACGAAGTAATAACATTACACAACAGTCCTCGATGGGACCCACAGAACAGATATATATAACTTGACTCAAAGAGTCAAGAATACAGATATAATATACAAAGATCCAAATCACCTTGAAAATGATCGGCGTCCGACTACGGACAAGATGCAAATGGGGCTAAGAGCCACAAGAATAACCAATGGCGCCCATAACCCTGCAGGCCAAGCGGAAGGGTAACCTCTAACGACGTCGATCCCAAAACCTGCTTAAACAAAAGGGGTGCCGACAAAGGGCAAAGCGAAAACAAAGAAGGAGCGTCGATCGAGGCCAAGACAGCGAGGCTAGAATTCGCGGTCCTCGCCTACATAGGTATGGTGGATGAGCGGCAGTGAAGATGCACTAAACAACCTATAGAGACTCGATACCACTGACGGTTATTAGAGAGGGGTGAGAATGCCCTATCCGGCTCCAACCTGAAGCTATCACCAAACAAACCCAGCCTGGCGTTTCCCCCTCGAGACCAAACGAGGAAGTCAACCGAGGAACTCACTCAGTTGGCAGTTTTACTTAATCGATTATAGTTGTAACACTTTACTAGTCGGTTTAGAGATTCATCCCGATAAAGTAAAGTGGGCACTTTTAGTTAATCATTCGTTATAGTGGCAACAATTACTATTGATGCGATTAGCATGAGATAAACCCAAAACCCAAAGAGCTTGTTGTTGGTACTTTTAATCACCATTCCGTTGTAGTTGCAATACTTACTAGTCAGTACAATTGTCGCAAGCGACAACCAAACAAGCAATTGTGGGCGATTAATTAGCCATTCCGTTGTAGTGAAGCTGATTACTAGTCATTATAAGTCAAATTTATAGCGAACTTTAGTTATGCTTGTCTATGATCAAGAAACTGCTCCAAGTCGTCCATATCCGCGACACGGCTTTGAAAAGTTTTACCCGCCGGGTGCACCAATAGCAACACACGCCGATCAACCTCGGAAAAACCAAATCAAAACCCAACGAGGCTTTCACGATGAACAATCACAGATTTGAGAAATATTTCGTGGGGCCACCTTAAGTAGAATCCTAACGGAGTAGACAAGCTCCGACGGCCTCAAGGTGTTGGGTGGACTCAGAACGATCGGGAACCCCAACGGGCTTGTCGACACCGTGAATCGTGTCCCGATCCTAACAAGACAAAGTGCTATCCGTCGCACAATCGTAAATAAAGCAAGAAATGGCATAAGCAGGATCGTAATAAAACCTCAAACTAGTTTGGCCCCAAGAAATAAGACGGAATCAAGCTCGCCTGGGGTCCCATATACCTCCCGGATGTGGATAGCGCGCAAAAACAAGGAACAAGAATCAAGTACTCGGGGTCTTACGGGACACAAGTGGGCGTTCGGAAACCAAATATTATCTATCACCCACCGATGCCTCTGCTTATTCAATTTTAGTTGTTAACAGAAATTAAAGTGATGAAAGGTAAACTAGAATCATCTCCAACATCAACATGCGGCAAAACATCAGCAACTATGGCATATGACGACACACATCAGCACTTGAGCGAGCAACTACGACGCGCAAGTCCACCTATCTACCAAACAATGTAATAGGATGTGTCCAAGGATATAGGGCTGCAAGGTATATCACGACGGAAACTAAAGCATCGCAAATACGTATAGCAATGGATCAACAGGAGGGAAGTAAATACTATAAAAGTAAGATAGGTAGAAAGGGGAGATGCTCTTTGAAAACATTGTCGAAGGTTCGATGAAGATCGCGAAGCTCACATCAACTCAACGGCCTTATCCGAAGAAGCAAAACACTAGAAGAAACACCGGATGCAATATTTAATACAACGGTAAGATCGGCATGATGCATGTATGATGTATGGCATGGCAACGTGCGATGCAATTAGGTCATATTAAGCGGAACCGGGTCCCGACATTTAATTAGGTGGTTCATGTTGTTTAGATACCCCGCAAATAAATGTTGTTATAACAAGGCAAGATAAGATACCGGTTCGCTACACAAGTTTAAATGAGGCCAATATAAGGCTAGATTTGCCCGCATAGGGGCCCCATATTTAATTATTAGGTGAATCGGCAGAAGGCCCCCAAACCACAGATATGCATGCGAGTATGACAATTCAATATGCAACAAGTTGTTATTATGTTATAAAATAGGGTTCTCGGATAAGGGTTCACACATTAGGGTTCTCGACGGTCTTGGGGTTCCGGGGTTCAGTCTCGGCGGAAACGTTCTCGGACTCCGGGGGTTAGGGTCTTGTCGCATCGGGTTCTCGATGTCCGGGGGCAGAACTTGTTGTTACGAAGATCTTGGCGTTTGGGGTGCAGGGATCGCCCGGGAGCACTTGTTGAACCGTGGCGATCTTGGCGTCGCCGGGTCCGAACGTCCGTGAGGGGATCTTGGAGTGTCGCGTTCTCGGTCTTCGATCGGGCCGGGGTCTTGGGGGTCCGTGACGGCCATGTCGTCTGTAGACGACCTTGTCGGAACCTTGCCGAAGATCATGGCGTCCGTGGGTCTTGTCGGTTCTCGCCGAGGGCTTCCGCTCGGCAACAGATCATGGCTCATCGGGTCCGGGTTCGCCCGGGGTTCGACGAGGATCGGTCTCAAACGTGGATCTTGAGGTTTCGGGATGGCGGTCTTGGCGTCTCGTGTTGGGCTTGTTGGGCACCACCAGTACGCGTGGATCCTCGCGTTGTAAACAACCGATGCCACCAAAGACATCACCGAAGGCCACCAAGACCTCAAGCAAGCAGGGCCGATGGGCAAAGCGCGATGGCGAGGCGGTTGCCGGGCCAAGCGAGGTGAGCGGGCTCGGGGCGGTGACGAGCCGGCGCAGTGGGCAGGGGAGGACAAAGGGCGTGGGACGCTGGGACTCGCGCGAGAGAACGGGCGCAGCGGGCCGTGGCCGGGCGAGGCGGGCGGCTCGCAGGGGCGCGGGAGTTTCGCAGCGGTCTGCGGTGGAGGAGCGAGGGCAGCTGCCGGAGGGGAGCCTTCATGGCGGAGACAGCGGCGAGGGAGAGCAGGCGCGCCGGGAGCAAAGGCCGGGCGGTCGAGCGCGACGGAGGCTGAGGAACGGCGCCGGAGGGAGCCGGGAGGCTCGGCGACGGCGGTGGCGGCCGGACGGGCGGCGGCGGACGCGCCGAGGCGCGCGGTCGCTTGGGAGCCGGCGACGGAGAGGGTGCGAGGTGAGGGTCCGCGAGGTCGAGGCGGCTCATGGGTTTTCAGGCGAGAGGTCGTCATGAGGCGGCTGGGGCAGCTGGAGGGCGCGGCCGGAGGAGGGACCATGAGCTCGAAGCGGCTGAAGCGGGATGGAGTGGAGGAGGGCTGCGGCCATGCGGGCGGGACACGGGTGGGGCCGGGCGTGGCACATGTGGCGCATGAGCGCTGGTCAAGGTGAGGTGGGGAAGGCAAGCGAGGTGGAGGCGGAGCTGCGGGTCGGGGGCCATGAGGGAAGGAGGGAGAGAAGAGAGAGTGCGGGCGTGGGAGGTGGGTCAGCGTGGGGCGGGCAGGGGTGTTGGCGAGGTCAGGGGGGTTGGCTGGGTGGACCCAAGGGTGGGAGGCCAGTGGGCTGGGGTTGGTGGGGGAGTATGGCTTGGGTGTGTGCGTGTGGCCTGAGTGAGTGGTGGGGGTGGCGTGTAGTGGGGTGTGTAGGCAGGTAGAGAGAGAGGGAAAGAGGGATGGGGTGAGATGGCAGTTTGTGAGTGGGTGAGGGGTGAGGGAAGGTGAGGTGGCATGATGTGATTGGGGGGAGTGATGTGGCCAAGGTGGTGGGGTAGGTTTTTAGGTGGGTTTAGGATTAGATGGGGAGGCAGGTTGGACCGATATTTTAATGCAGGGGTGGTCGTCGGCTAAATCGCCGCTCGATCGCCCGCTAAAATAATATAAATTTTATTTGTTAAACGGCGTTGTAAACCGATAGGCCAAACAAAATATTAGGGACCCGGTTTTGGCGTTGAATAAAGACGGTCGTTTGGAAAACAAATCGGGATTTGCAAAATAGTTTTATGCAAACTATGCATGATGATGACGATGCAATGCACAAATTCAACGCGATTTTCTAGTAGTGGTTTTGCGGGATGCCACAGCGTCCCAGGGAGGCATCCTCGGTGCTCCGTGTCGAAGGCATCGGGGCCTCCGGGGTCTTCGGATCCGTGAAGTAGATCTTGTGGTTCAGTGTGAACCTTGTCGTCACGACGATCTTGTCGGGTCCTCGAATTCCGATTGAAGATCTTGGCGTTCTTCGGGTCCGGACTTCACCTCCGAAAACGGGTCCGCAGGTTCTCGACGAACTTGGTGTTCGGGCCTCTGAGTCGTGGTTCTTGGCGCGACACCGGTCTTATGCTCGAGTAGAAGCACTTGTTGTCCTCGTGGCGATCTTAACACAACCTTGAGTCCGTCTTGCTATAAAACTTGATGGGCTGCGGCGCACTTTGCCCACTCTCTGTACGGAGGAAGATGGTGGCGCAGGGACATGAGGCGCGGGAGACAGAGGGGGCCCACACGCAGGAGGGTCTCGGCGACTTCCATGGCGAGGGCGGAGCGGGGCCGGCTGCTGCGGGGCGGGAGGACCACGGGGCGGGAGACGCCGACCCTGGAGACGGCCGAACGGAGGCGGGGAAACTTGGCCGTGGCTCGAGAGGCGCCGGGAGGCGGCAAGACGCAGCTCGGCGAGGCGAAAGCCAAGCGGGCGAGCGGCAGGAGCGACGGCGGAGAGGTTGGAGGCGGGCTCGCGCGCTGTGGTTGGTGAGGCCGGGCCAGAGACGTGGTCGGGCGGGTCCGGAGCGAGGAGGCGGCGGTCCGCCAGCGAGGGAGGCCGAGAGGAGGCGAGCGGGCGAGCCGACGGGAGCGAGGAGGCAAGGCGCGGCCTTGAGAGGAAGGCTCAGAGAAAGCCAGCCTGCAGGGAAAGATGGCGCAGAAAGCCCAAGCGAAATATGGCCACGGGCGCTTAAACCGAGCTGGCGCGCGCGCCAGTGGCCAAAGTATGAGGCGCGCGAGGCCCGGACGAGCTGGGAGAGAGGAGGAGGGCTCCGCCGAGGGACGGCGGCGGAGGGAGGAGAGGCCGCCGGCGAGTGAGGGAGGAGGAGCAGTGAGGTGGGAGGAGGGAGAGGATGTTGGAGATATGCCCTAGAGGCAATAATAAATGTAGTTATTATTATATCTTTGTGTTTATGATAAATGTTTGCATTCATGCTATAATAGTATTAACAAGGAAACATTGATACTTGTGTGATTTGTAAACTTAATTTGAAGTCCCTAGTATAGCCTCTATACTTCACTAGCTTGTTGGTTGATTAATGATTGTGGTTTCCCTATCATGAACATTGAGATGTTATTAACAACAAGATCATATCGTTAGGAGAATGATATGGTGGACATACTCCTATAGATAAGCGTAGCATAAAGATCAAGTCATTTCATTAGTTCAATTGCTATATGCTCGATACATAGTAACCTAATTCCTTCGACCATGAGATCATGCATATCACCTTTACCGGATGGATGCTTTGATGACATCAAACACCACACCGTAACAGGGTGGTTATAAAAGTGGCATTGAGTGTTCGGAAAGTATTGGTTGAGACACATGGATCAAGAGAGATTTGTACATCCAAATGACGGATAGATATACTCTGGGCCCTCGGTGGAATGTCATCCAATTAGCTTGCAAGCATGTGACTTGGTCACAAGGGATCACATATCACGGGAACGAGAAAAGAGTACTTATCAGTAACAAGGTTGAACTAGGTATGCAGAGATACCGACGATCATAACCTTGGGTAAGTAACATATCGTGAGACAAAGGGAAATTGGTATCGTATGTAAGTGGTTCATTCGATCGCAAAGTAATCATAGAAATATGTGGGAGCCATATGAATTTCCAGATTCCTCTATTGGTTATTGTTCGGAGAAGTGTCTCGATCATGTCCGCATAATTCACGAACCGTAGGGAGACACACTTAAGGATTCGACGTTGTTTGAGTAGTTATGGTATTATGAGAAAGAGACCGAATGTTGTTCGGAGTCTCGGATGGGATCCGGATATCACGAGGTGATCCGGAATAGTCAGGAGAATAAGATTCATATAAGGAAAGTCCGTTTCGAGTTCGGGAATGATTCCTGTTTTCATCGGGAATGTTCTAGAAGGTTCGGATTGTCCCAAGACCGGGGAAGGGTACATGAATGTGTCATTGATCATTGAATGATTGCATCATGTACTAAGTGTTATTGCTGTCCCAAATAAAGGATTAAATTGAATCCTAAACAGAAAAGTCAAATGTCCGATTTGAAAGTCAAACGCCAAAACAAGAAACTGTGGGAAACAAGCAAGAGGAGTTGGAACCAACGGAGGAGGAGTAGGACTCCTCCGGGCGCCCAGCCCAAGGCCGACTTGGGAGGGACTCCTCCTCCTGGCCAGGACCTCCCTCCCATAAAAGGAGGGCAGGCTCCTCCCATAGACGCTTTACTTTCTACTCTAGATCTCCGGTTTAGAGCTGTTTTGGTTTAGAGCTTCTAATTGCTTTAGCCAGTTTAGAGCCTTCTAATTGGTTTAGAGCCCTCTAATTGGTGTGTCTAATTACTAGGCCACTAATCCTCTCTCTCATAAGCTCCACCATACTGCACTGCTTAAGGCGGCTCAGGATCTCCTCTACTTCCTGTACCACTGCCAGGTTGTCTAGGAATCGCGAGGAGAGTGCTACAACCTCCGCCGCTTTGGAACAAGGGAGAGGAAGGTCTTCGTCGAAATCGAACGTGTGACCGATCGGGAGCGCTGCCGAACGTGGTACTGGAAGGATCGCCCACGATCTTGAGATCGAAGAGTACGACTACATCACCCACGAATCCGCCTCGTTAACCACTTTGGAATCTTCGAGGGTGAGTTCCTCCATCGACTCGTTGCTACAATCTAGTAGATAGATCTTGGCTTGTTTGTTTGTATGCGATAGAAAATTTTTGTTTTCCATGCTACGAACCCCTACAAGGGTATCAGCCGTGTCTATATGTAGATCTGTTGCAGTAGAACACAATGGTCATTGTGGCGTTGATGCTTTTATTGTAGATTGCTTTTGTGTACTTTGCATCTTGCGGTATGTTGGGATGAAGCGCCGCTAACCTTACATGACATCGTTCATGAGACTTGCTCCACGCTTGACATGTAACTTGTATTGCATAAGTGGCTTTATGGTGCATGTTTCTCCTAGCATAGTTAAGATCCAATTTACAACGGGTGATCAACAATGCTAGTATCAATGTTGTGGTTCTTGTTCGTAAGTTAGAACGACACTTATTGAAAGCCCCAAACCACGTAAAATATGCAAAGAAAGTAGAAGCCTAACTTTGTTTTGCAGGGTGTCTTGATGATGTGATATGGCCATGATTGTGATTATATTCGATGTATGCAATGTTCCTTATTGTAAGTCGACAACCGGCAGAGCCATATGGTTGTCTTTAATTTATGTTAAGACCTGCGTGTCTATTCAAAGTAGTTGTAATAGTTGAAGCCGGTGGGCGACAACCATGGAGAAGCGCCATTGACCTTGATGCAATGCCGGTGATGATGGAGATCATGTTCGTGCTTGAAGATGGAGATCAAGGCACGAAGAAGAAAGGCCATATCATATCACATATATTGAATTGCATGTGATGTTAATCCTTTATGCATCTTGTATTGCTTAGTAGACGGTAGCATTATAAGATGATCCCTCATGCACAACAATTTCAAATCATAAAGTGTTCACCCTTAGTTAGCACCGCTAAAAGCTTGTTGTTTGAAGCACCACGTGATGATCGGGTGTTCTAGATTCGCAAGTATACAACGTGAGCAAGCCAGATTTGCTCATGCAAACTAAGGTTTGATCTTGACGAGCCTAGCATGCACATGGTCTCGGAACACGGATTACCGAAGGTAAAGCATGAATCGATAGTAGATATGATGAACATGATGATTGTTCGCCATTGAAACTATATCAACTCTCGTGATGATCGGTGTTGATGTGGTGGATTTGGTTCGTGTGATCACTAAAACAATGTGAGGGATATTGTTTTGAGTGGAGTTCACCTAGTTTAATTTCATTAATTAATTTGAACTCGATTTGTCATAAACTTAGTCTAAACTATTGCAAATATGTTGTAGATCAATGGCAGCCCTACCATCAATTTTAATGCGTTCCTAGAGAAAGAAAAGTTGAAAACAATGGAAGCAACTCATGGATTGGTTCCGCAATTTGAGGATTGTCCTCACCGGTAATTTGACCTATGTCTTTGGATGCACTTGGGTGACCCACTGCAGCCATGCTCCGATGAAGTAAAGAATGTTTACCTCGCCGGAAGAATCAAGATCCATAGTTCAGTGTGCTATCTTGTATGGTTTAGAATCGAGCTTGAGAAAAGGTTTGAAGAGTCGACCCACATGATATTGTCGAGGATCTCAAATTAATTTTGAGACTCATGCAATTGAAAGCTATGAGGCTTCAAAAGTTCTTTAAGCGCAAGATGGAAGAAGGCAGCCACAAGTGAGCATGTGCTTAAGATGTGCGGGCACGCAAATAAACTTCAAAGCTTGGGTATAGTGATTCCTAATGCTTTGGGATTTACCGTGTCCTACAATCACTACCACCAAGTTACAAGAACTTTGTGATGAACTACAACATGCGAGAACATGAACAAGACGTTGTAACTCTTTGCCATGTTAAAATCTGCAAGTGGAGATCAAGAAAGAGCACCAAGTGTTGTTGGTCAATAAGACCACCAAATTCAAGAAAGGCAAGTCTAAGCAAAAGGGACACTTCAAGAAGGGTGGTAAGAAAGTGCCACGCCGACAAAGAAGACCAAAATTTGGACCTAAGCCAGAACCGAGTGCTTTTCTTTGCAAGGGAGAAGGTCCTCGAAGCGAATTGCCCAAAGTACTTGGCGGATCGAAGAACGGCAACATCAAGAAGAAAGGTATATCCGATATACATGTTATTGATGTGTATCTCACTAGTACTAAATAGTAGTGCTCGGGTATTTGATCTCGGTTAGGTTGCTCATATTTGTAACTCAAACAGGTCTTTGCAGAATAAACGGAAGCTAGCGAGGAACGAGGTGACGATGCTGGGAAACGGATCAAAGGTTGATGTGATCGCGGTCGGCACACTACCTCTTCATCTACCATCGGATTAGTTTTATACTTAAATAATTGTTATTTAGTGCTGCGTTGAGCATGAACATTATCTCGGATCTTGTTTATTGCGAGACGGTTACTTGTTTAAGTCGAGAATAATGGTTCGATTTATATGAGTAATATGTTTTACGACATGCACCTTTGATAGATGGTCTATTCTTATTGAATCTCGATAGTGGAAATACACATATCAACAACATTGAGGCTAAACGTTTGAAATCAGCGATAATTCGACCTATATGTGGCAATCGCTGCCTTGGTCACATCGAGTGAAGCGTATGAAGAAACTCCATTCCGATGGACTTCTTGAATCACTTGATTTTGAATCACTTGAAAGATGCGAAGCATGTCTGATGGGAAAATGACTAAGACTCCATTTTCTGGTATGATGGAGCGAGCTACGGACTTATTGGAAATCATACATACCGATGTGTGTGGTCCAATGAGTGTAGCATCGCACGGTGGTTATCGTTATGTTCTTACCTTCACGGATGACTTGAGTAGATATGGGTATATCTATTTCATGAAACATAAGTCCGAAACTTTCGAGAAGTTTAAGGAGTTTCAAAGTGAGGTAGAGAATCAACGTAACAAGAAGATTAAATTTCTACGTTCTGATCGTGGAGGTGAATATCTAAGTTACGAGTTTGGCGAGCATTTAAAGAAGTGCGGAATACTTTCACAATTGACACCGCCGGAACACCACGGTAATGGTGTATCCGAACGTCGTAATCGAACTCTCTTAGATATGGTTCGTTCTATGATGTCACTTACAGATTTACCGCTATCATTTTGGGGTTATGCATTAGAAACAGCCGCATTCACTTTAAATAGGGCACCGTCTAAATCCGTTGAAACGACACCGTATGAATTATGGTTTGGGAAGAAACCCAAATTGTCGTTCCTTAAAGTTTGGGGATGCGAAGCCTATGTAAAGAAGTTACAGCCGGACAAGCTTGAACCCAAAGCGGAAAAATGCGTCTTCATAGGATACCCGAAGGAAACTATTGGGTATACCTTCTATCATAGATCGAAGGCAAAACATTCGTTAAGAATGGATCCTTTCTAGAGAAGGAATTTCTCTCGAAAGAAGTGACTGGAAGGAAAGTAGAACTCGACGAGGTTGTTGAACCTTCTCTCGAATTGCGAGTAGCGCAAAGACCGAAGAAGTTCTGTGGTGCCCGCACCAATAAGGAGGAAGCTAATGATGATGATCATGAAACTTGGTTGAAGTTACTCTGAGCCTCGAGGTCAACGAACTTCACTACCTGCATTGGTATGATTCCGTTATGAATGTCATGGTGGTGGACAACACCGATGACCCGAGACATATGAGGAAGCGATGATGAGCCCAGATTCCAATAAATGGCAAGAAGCCATGAAATCCGAGATTGGATCCATGTACGAAAACCAAGTATGGACTTTGGTGGACTTACCGGATGGCCGGAAGGTCATCGAGAACAAATGGATTTTCAAGAAGAAAACAGATCTTGATGGTAATGTTCTTCTATAAAGCTCGACTTGTCGCAAAAGGGTTTCGACAAATTCAAGGAGTTGACTACGATGAGACTTTCTCACCGAGGCGAAGCTAAAGTCTGTGAGGATTATGTTAGCAATCGCATATTATGATTATGAGATATGGCGATGGATGTCAAAACAAGATTCCTCAATGGAGACATTGATGAAGAGTTGTATATGATGCAACCCAAAGGTTTTGTCGATCCTAAAGGTGCTAACAAGGTATGCAAACTTCAACGGTCCATCTATGGATTGAAGCAAGCATCCGAAGTTGGAATCAACGCTTTGATAAGGTAATCAAAAGTTTTGGTTTTATACAAACTTATGAAGAAGCTTGTATTTACAAGAAAGTGAGTGGGAGCTCAGAAAGCATTCTTAATCTTGTATGTGGATGACATATTGTTGATTGGGAATGATGTAGACCTTCTTAATAGTGTCAAGGAATATTTGAATAATAGTTTTCAATGAAGGATCTTGGCGAAGCAGCTTATATATTAGGCATAAAGATTTATAGAGATAGATCGAACGCCAAATATCATTGTCGCAAAAGTACATATTTGGACAAAGTTCTAAAGAGATTTGGAATGGAAGAAAGCAAGAAAGGGTTCTTGCCCATGTTGCTCAATACGACCTTGAGTAAAACTCAAAGTCCGACATCGCGTAAGATAGAGAAAGGATGAGTAAGACTCCTATGCCTCACCATAGGATCTCTAATGTATGCCATGCTATGTACTAGACCCGACATTGCATATCTCGTTAGTTTAACTAGCAGATATCAAAGTGATCCAGAGTGGATCATTGACAATGATCAAAAACATCCTTAAGTACTTGAGAAGAACTAAGGATATGGTTCTTTCTTATGGAGGTGATGAACAGCTCGTTGTTAATGGTTACACCGATGCTAGTTGGAACACCGATCCGATGATTCTAAATCACAATCCGGATCGTATTTATTTTGAATGGTGCAGAATTAGCTGAAGGAGTGCAAAGCAAAGCGTTGTGGCGAGATCTTCAATCAATCGAATACATGGTTGCTCGAGGCTTCACAAGAAGCGATATGGATGAAGGAGTTCATTACAGAGCTGGGTGTGGTTCCAAGTGCGCTGGACCCAATGTCTATCTCATGATAACATGGGCGCCATAGCCAATGCGCAAGAACCAAGGTCACACAAGAAGTGAAGCATATCAAGCTGCTTTCACGCTATTCGAGAACATATCCAGGATGGGGATATAAAGATTTGCAAAGTACACACGATCTGAATGTGGCGGATCCATTGACTAAACCTCTCCCGAGGGCAAAACATGACCAACACCAAACTGCCATGGGTGTTCGGTATATTACCATGTAATCTAGATTAGATGACTCTAGTGCAAGTGGGAGACTGTTGGAGATATGCCCTAGAGGCAATAATAAATGTAGTTATTATTATATCTTTGTGTTTATGATAAATGTTTGCATTCATGCTATAATAGTATTAACAAGGAAACATTGATACTTGTGTGATTTGTAAACTTAATTTGAAGTCCCTAGTATAGCCTCTATACTTCACTAGCTTGTTGGTTGATTAATGATTGTGGTTTCCCTATCATGAACATTGAGATGTTATTAACAACAAGATCATATCGTTAGGAGAATGATATGGTGGACATACTCCTATAGATAAGCGTAGCATAAAGATCAAGTCATTTCATTAGTTCAATTGCTATATGCTTTCTGATACATAGTAACCTAATTCCTTCGACCATGAGATCATGCATATCACCTTTACCGGATGGATGCTTTGATGACATCAAACACCACACCGTAATGTGGGTTATAAAAGTGGCATTGAGTGTTCGGAAAGTATTGGTTGAGACACATGGATCAAGAGTGGATTTGTCCATCCACATGACGGATAGATATACTGGGCCCTCTTGGAATGTCATCCAATTAGCTTGCAAGCATGTGACTTGGTCACAAGGGATCACATATCACGGAACGAGAAAAGAGTACTTATCAAGAACAAGGTTGAACTAGGTATGCAGAGATACCGAATCATAACCTTGGGTAAGTAACATATCGTGAGACAAAGGGAAATTGGTATCGTATGTAAGTGGTTCATTCGATCGCAAAGTAATCGAGAAATATGTGGGAGCCATATGAATTTCCAGATTCCTCTATTGGTTATTGTTCGGAGAAGTGTCTCGATCATGTCCGCATAATTCACGAACCGTAGGGAGACACACTTAAGGATTCGACGTTGTTTGAGTAGTTATGGTATTATGAGAAAGAGACCGAATGTTGTTCGAGTCTCGGATGGGATCCGGATATCACGAGGTGATCCGGAATAGTCCGGAGAATAAGATTCATATAAGGAAAGTCCTGCCGAGTTCGGGAATGATTCCGTGTTTTCATCGGAATGTTCTAGAAGGTTCGGATTGTCCCAAGACCGGGGAAGGGTACATGAATGTGTCATTGATCATTGAATGATTGCATCATGTACTAAGTGTTATTGCTGTCCCAAATAAAGGATTAAATTGAATCCTAAAACAGAAAAGTCAAATGTCCAGTTTGAAAGTCAAACTGCCAAAACAAGAAACTGTGGGAAACAAGCAAGAGGAGTTGGAACCAACTTTGGAGGAGGACTCCTCCAGCCGGCCCAGCCCAAGGCCGACTTGGGAGGGACTCCTCCCTCCTGGCGCCAGGGACCTCCCTCCCATAAAAGGAGGGGCTCCTCCCAGACGCTTACTTTCTACTCTAGATCTCGGTTTAGAGCTGTTGGTTTAGAGCTTCTAATTGCTTTAGCCAACAGTTTAGAGCCTTCTAATTGGTTTAGAGCCCTCTAATTGGTGTGTCTAATTACTAGGCCACTAATCCTCTCTCATAAGCTCCACCATACCGCACCGGCTTACAAGCCTCAGGGATCTCCTCTACTCCGGTACCACGCCAGTTGTCTCTTAGGAATCGCGAGGAGAGTGCTACAACCTCCGCTGCTGGAACAAGGAGAGGAAGGTCTTCGCCGAAATCGAACGTGTGACCGATCATGGAGCGCTGCCGAACGTGGCGCTGAAGGATCGCCCACACGATCTTGAGATCGGGAAGACGACTACATCACCCACGAGAATCCGCCTCGTTAACCACTTTGGAATCTTCGAGGGTGAGTTCCTCCATCGACTGCTGCTACAATCTAGTAGATAGATCTTGGCTTGTTTGTTTGTATGCGATAGAAAATTTTTGTTTTCCATGCTACGAACCCCTACAGAGGACGCGTGCGGGGGAAGAGGAACGCGTGGGGGAGAGGGAGGATGGGAAAGGGCCAAAGGCCAGGGGTGGGGCAGGTTGTTGACCGGGTGGGAGGGCTCTGTGTGGTGTCTTTGGAAATTTGGCGTGTGGGTTGGGGTGGGTCCCAGGGGAAGAGAGGGGTAGAGAAACTGTGGGTGAGAGAGAGAGGGGTAGGTGGGGCTGTGGATTGGTGAGGTGGCAGGGTGGGTAGGAGTTTGGGGGAGGGGTGAGGTGGCACACTTCGGTTGGTGGGTAGAATAGGTTTGGGTGGTTTCAGGATTTAGGTGGGGCTGGTTTAGGTGGACCGTTTTGTCGGGGTGGTCGATGGGTCGGTTCATTGATCACGCACTAAAAATAATTAAATATTTTATTTGTTTCCAACAGACTTTTGCAACCCGATAGCAAACAAAACAAAATAATCCGGTGACCCGGGTTTTGCGTTTGAACAAAGACGGGGCGTTTAGAAAACACAAACAGGTTTTTCCGAAATAGTTTTATGCAAGCAAATGCAAGATGATGACGATGCTCAAATGCAATGTGGCATGATGTCATGAGCATGCGGTCATGTTTTCTAGTAGTGGTTTTGCGGGATGCCACATCGAAGACATGAAACATGATGGTAATAAAAAGTAGAGCTTCGCAATGCCCCCTCTAAAACCAAACGGCTAGAAAAACATAGGTGCGAACGACTGAATACCTTTAATCCAGAAATCTCCAGGCATGTTGCGCCCATGGGAGTTCGCCGGTAGAGCCTTCCATAACTCGCCTCTCCAGTCTAGATCAATGATGGCAGGCAACATGAAGATCTTCGTCTTCGCACTGAAAGAACCCTAGGACCGCTACCATTATCCAGGCCAAACCAGTAGTCCGCACACCGTTGGCCGGCTTCCGGCGAGCGGAATGAGCGGGTCATCCATTGGCCCTTTTGAGCCCATGGCCGAACGCAGAGATTGAGCCGACATCAGGAGCAGCATCGCGCGGCAACAATCGCCTCTAGGACCGAACCAGATCCCCATTTGCTCCTCAGCGCCTCCCATCTGAGCCGCCAGCCTGCTCTGTCGCCCGCAGTCCGAAACCACCAGCGCAACCCAAGGTGCTTGCCCCCCACGTGAAGGGGGTCGATGGAGGCTACACAAACCGCCCGTCACCTTTGGCGACCAAGCCGTGGCTGTCACTGCCGGGAAGAGGGTGCGACAACAGTGGCCAGAGGTAGAGGGCTAGGGTTTGGAGGTTGACGCCCTGGAGTCGCCTCACACGAGCGACCCGAGGGCGGTGGCCTTTCTTAATATAATTGTCTAAGGTAAAGAAAGATCTCCTCATGCACTATGATGGAAATAAATCAACGAAGCTTTATTACAGGGCATTTTCGATGTGTCTTGTTTGCTGAAAGTCTAGCATAAAAACTTAACTCCGGTGGTTAGTATGTGAGGTGGTAAAACTCTGTAGTTTGATTTCTATTAATGGAAGCCGGGGGTCACCCTTGTATTAAAAATAAAATCTTAAACCCTAGTAGAAACTAATAATATGGCATGTTATTCTTTGTTTTTTTAGCTTTTATAATCCTGACAAAGTGACACTCGAATATAGTTGACTATGCACGTGAATATAGTGGACCAACCGTTCAGTGCTAAAAAAAACGTGAAAATGATACACTCCACATGTGGAAAATGCTCTGTTCATCATCGTAGGCAAGAAATTCTTCATGCACCCAACCTCCCAACGCTCTGGTAGCATCAAGTAGGCATGCAGTTAGAGCACCTCGTTGGCTGTTCCTATACCGAAATTCAGACCTAAATATTATTGGATGGACGTAATTTTTGGCCTAATAACATCCACTTTTCCACTCGCGTTATCAGGATGAGTTTCCAGGTTGGCGTGTTTTTGCCCAAATTCGACTCAAATTTGACCAGTTTTTGGCATACTTCTGAATAATATGAATACGTAAAAATGTTCTGCGTAGTTTGACATGAAATTGACCGTAGTTCGGCATAAAATTTAACATAGTTCGACATACAATGAAAATACAACATATTTCGGCCTAATTCAGCCAGTTCATGTTCGACATCTACGTGTTGCTCCTGCGTGTCCATAGATGCTCAGCCAGATCATCTTGCAGTTGTTGATGCACTACCGGATCTCGGATCTCCTGACGCATGACAATGAAGGCAGCCTAAGTTGGCGGCACCTGGTGATCAGGCTCTGCGAGAGATCCCTGTCTGTAGTATGGCTCGTTTTGCTTGACCAAACTCACTGGATCCTTCCTCTTATCCTCAATGATCATGTTGTGCAAGGTCACACAACAGTTTATCACTTCCCACATCTGATCTTTCAATCGGGTCATAGCAGGAAACCGGACAACTGCAAACCTCTGTTGGAGCACACCAAATGTCCTCTCCATGTTCTCCATGCAAGCTTCTTGTTCCTTGGCATACTAAGTTGTTGGAGGTATGCTCAAGAGCAAATAATAAAGTGGTTATTATCATATCTTCGTGCTTATGATAAATGTTTACATACCATGCTATAATTATATTAACATGAAACATTAATACTTGTGTGATTTGTAAACATCAAAAATCCCTAGTAAAGCCTCTTGTTAAACTAGCTTGATCGTTAATATATGATCATGGTTTCCTGATCATGAACATTGAGATGTTATTAACAACAAGGTCATATCATTAGAAGAATGATGTGATGGACATATTCCTATACTTAAGCGTAGAATAAGATCAAGTCATTTAAATAGTTCACTTGCTATAAGCTTTCAAATATATAGTAACCTAAATCCTTCGACCATGAGATCATGTTAATCACTATCACCGGATGGATGTTTTGATGATATCAAACACCACTTCGTAATTGGGTGGTTATAAAGGTGGTATTGAGTATTCGGAAAGTATGTGTTGAGACACATGGATCAAGAGTGGGATTTGTCCATCCATATGACAGATAGATATACTCTGGGCCCTCTCGATGGAATGTCATCCAATTGGCTTGCAAGCATGTGACTGGATCATAAGGGATCACACATCAAATGAACGAGTAAGGAGTACTTATCAGTAACGAGGTTGAACTAGGTATGGAGAGACACCGATGATCAAACCTCGGATAAGTAAAGTATCGCGAGACAAAGGGAAATTGGTATCGTATGTAAATGGTTCATTCGATCACGAAGTAATCGTAGAAATATGTGGGAGCCATATGAATTTCTAGATTCCTCTATTGGTTATTGATCGGAGAAGAGTCTCGGTCATGTCTGCGTAATTCACGATCCGTAGGGAGGCACACTTAAGGATTATGTTGTTTAGTAGTTATAGAATGTGAGTAAAGAGACCGAATGTTGTTCGGAGTCTCGGATGGGATCCGGGATATCACGAGGATATCCGAAATGGTCTGGAGAATAAGATTCATATAAGGAAAGTCCAATTCCGGAATTTGGGAATAGTTTCGGTGTTTTCACCGGAATGTTCTAGAAGGGTCTAGAAAGTCCAACGATCCGGAAGGGGAAGGGTACATGGATGTGTCATGAAAAAGTGGAATGGTTGCATCATGTCCTAGGTCACTTGGCTGGAGCTTGGAAGAGAGAAATCAAACTCTAAATTAAAACAAAAAGGCAGTTTGAAAAAGTCAAACCGGGACAATGATTTCCAAGTGGAGGGAGGGAAGGAATCCTACCTAAGGGAAGATGCCTCCCTCTCCCTTGCGCCGGACACATGAAGTGGAGTTGGGGGAGTACTCCCTCCCCCTTGGCTCCTCCCCACCTATAAAAGGAGGGGTAGGGATCCCCCCTTGCCCACACAAGAAACCCTAGGTTGGTCGTTGCCCCCTCTCTAGTTGCGGCCAATCTAGATCTCCTCTAAACCGCTACCGACTATTTAAACCCTAGTTGCTAGCTACCTCTAAACCTCGACCCTCTAAACCATAGATCGTCAGGGCTCCCTCTACTCCACCATACTCGCTCCGACTTAGGCGAAGCCCTGCGGGATCTCCCCTCTACTTCTAACACCACGTCGTCATGCTGCCGGAATCGCGAGGAGAGAGCTACAACCTCTGCTGGCTGCTGGAACAAGGGAGAGGAAGGTCTTCACAGAGTATAGTACATGTGACCGACTATGGGAGAGCTTCCAGAACATTTCGCCGAAAGGATCATCTACGCGATCTTGAGATCGACAAGTGAACGACTACATCACCCACGAGAATCTGCTCTCGTTAACCGCTTTGGATCTTCGAGGGTTAGTACTCTATCGACTCGATGCTACAATCTAGTAGATAGATATTGGCTTGCGTGTGTTCATGCGATAGAATTTTTTTGTTTTCCATGCTACGAACCCCTACATAAGCATGCTTGGAGAGCATTGGCTTGATATAGGGCTATCTTGGATAGATGCCATCTACAAGATAGTATCCCTTGTCGTAGTGGTGCCCGTTGATCTCAAAGTCCATAGGGGAGCATGACCCTCAATAAGCTTGGCAAATACATTTGAGGAGTTGAGGACGTTGATGTCGTTGTTCGATCCTGCCATGCCAAAGAAGGAGTGCCAAATCCAAATATCATGTGTAGCAACTGCCTCGAGTATCATAGTGCAACCTCCTTTGTGGCCTTTGTACATTCCCTGCCATGCAACTAACAGTTCTTACACTAGCAATGCATGCAGTCTATGCTTCCAAGCATCCCAGGAAATCCTCTACTTTCATTGACTGCGAGGATCCGAGCAGTGTCTTCAACATTGGGTGTTCTCAGGTACTGTTTCCCAAACAGTGCAATCACTGTCCTGCAGAACCTGTACAAGCAATCGATGGAGGTGGATTTGTCCATACGAAGATAGTCATCGACACTGTCACTCGGTGCTCCGTACGCAAACAACCTCATCGCCACTGTGCACTTCTGCAGTGAGGAAAACCCAACCATGCCGGTGTAGTCCTTCTTACACACGAAATACGGGTCGAACTCCCGGGCATCCCCAAGCCTTGACGCTTGTACCTCTTGAATATTATTGGGGTGACACGGGGTGGCATCTCCAAGTTTGAGATTTTGTCCATTCTTCATCTCATTACATCATTCTCTCTCTACACCTGAAATTTTTCCTTCATACAAAACTTCACACAATCTTCATTAGCAACATTAGTGTATTCAAAAGATAATAGACCCTTGGGGTTTAGTTTTAAAACAACAAAACTTTCACTAAAAACACAATCTACTATAGAAATTCCCTCAAAAAGCTCAATTTCCCAAAAAATAGCCCAAAAAGGAATCAATAAGAAGCAAATGCAAATAATGGCAGAAATCTATCAAAACAGACCAACAGGTAGAAACCTATATTTTCAAAGACCTTCTGTCGCTCAAATCAAAAAGTGTTGAACTAACGAAAGTTATATAACATACTGGGGGATTTATTCGTAAATTTTCAGCTCAATCCGACTTACAGAGACTCCTCACAATTTTTTATGGTGGAAGACAGAAATCTGTTTCGGGACAGCAACTCTCCAAATCTTACTTCCCTCTCATTAGAAGTCATTCTTGGTACAAAAAGAAAACAAAAAGGATAAGAAGAGGTCATTACTGAAGTAATAACTTCCAAGACTCAAGAAAACTCTTGGGTTATCTCCCAACAAGTACTTTTCTTTAATGCCTTTAAGTTAGGCTTGATAGTTTGAGAAGATGCTCACATAAGAAATATGAATTAAAGTAAAAGAGAGCATCAAGAAGAAAATTCAAAACACATTTAAGTCTAACCCACTTCCTATGCATAGGAATCTTGTAAAGAAACAAGTCTCAAAAGCATAAAGCAACAAGCATAGGAAATCAAAACAAGTGCAACTTCAAAATTTTCAACATAAAAAAGGGAACTTAATATTGTTGAGATACATAAGACCGTGTTTCCCTCTCTCATAATAACTTTCAATAGCAACATGAATAAAATTAACAATATAACTATCACATAAAACATTCTTATCATGAGCCACATGCATAAAATGATTATTACTCTCCACATAAGCATAGTCATCAATTGTAGTGGGAGCAAATTCAACAAAATAGCTATCATTAATGTTCTCATCACCATAATCATCAAATATAGGAGGCATATTCTAATCATAATTAATTTTCTCCTCAATAGTAGGTGGACTGAAAATATCATACTCATCATTGTAATCATCATAAATTGGAGGTTTGGTACCATCATAAGCAATATCTTCCAAAGCTAGGGGGCTAAAAAGATCATTTTCATAAAAACTAGCTTCCCCAAGCTTATACGTTTCCATAGCATTAGCAACAATGGTGTCGAAAGAATTCATACTAATAACATTGCTATTTGCATGCAAATAAAGCTCCATATGTTTTTAAATTTTCTCTTCAAACACTTCATGTCCTAACTCAAGATAAATACTATAAAGCTCTCTAATTTTGTTGTTGTTTTCCATTAAGCCTAACTAGTGAAAACAAGAAACAAAAAGACACAATTGCAGAATCTAAAGGAAATAACTTCGAGCACTCACACACCAAGAGTATGTGAGTACCTTTTACCTTACCTCCCCGGCAACGGCGCAGAAAATAGCTTGATGTCTACACACTTCTATTCTTGTAGAAAGTTGTTGGGCCTCCAAGTGCAGAGGTTTGTAGAACAATAGCAAGTTTCCCTTAAGTGGATTACCCAAGGTTTATCGAACTCAGGGAGGAAGTGGTCAAAGGTATCCCTCTCAAGCAACCCTGCAATCAAGATACAAGAAGTCTCTTGTGTTCCCAACACACCCAATATACTTTTCAGGTGTATAGGTGCACTAGTTCGGCGAAGAGATAGTGAAATACGAGTAGTAACGGTGCCAGAAAATAGCTTCTGACTTGTTGTTGACGTGGGGTAACATGTGTGAAACTGAAGAAGCAAACAAACATGCAATAGATCTAGATGCAAACGGTGTTTCAATGTTTAAAAACAAGGCCTAGGTATCATACTTTTACTAGTGAACACTCTCTCATATAAATATCCTATCTTCATGATACTACTCTTAACTACTCTCCCATTGGACACTCTAATCCATGATAGGGCCTTCCCCAATCTAGATAACCCCACACTGTCACCTTGAGCGCTAGATGGTTCCAACAAACACCACAATTTCATAGAGACAACCAACTCAAAGTATAACTCATGAATATATATGTAATCTAGCTTAAGTGCCACACACGACGCGCACGCTGTCACTGTCACACACATGGGGAAAGCATAGATTTATTAAAGCACAATGAGTATTTATGTATACTCTAGCCTAAGTGTCACCATGGCATGCACGCTGTCACTTTCACACACATGGGGAGAGCAGAGATCTATTGAAGCACTTGAGTAACATAGTAGATCTACTTGATTACAAAGTTCATGACCACAACAAGATCATGCATAGAGAGAGATGAACACATAGCTACCGGTAGAGCCCTTAGCCTCGAGGAAGAACTACTCCCTCCTTATCATGGGAATCATCAACGGTGATGAAGATGGTGGTGGAGATCGATGGAGATGGCTCCGGGGGCACTTCCCCGTCCTGGCAGGGTGCCGGAATAGAGACTTCTGTCCCCCGAATCTCCCCTTCAGTGGCGGCAGCGCTGTGGAGGTTTTCATGGATTTCCACCAGATTATTTAGGGTTTTTGGGTCGGAGGATTCTTATAGGCGAAGGAGGCAAGGTCGGTGGAGGGCCAGGGGGCCCACACCCCCTATGGGCGCCACCAGGGCTGGCCCGCGCCTAGGGGGGTGTGGCCACCCTGGTGTCCTCCTTCACCTCTACTTCATGGTTCCGTGTTGCTCCGGGAAAAATAGGAAGATTGGCTTTTGTCCCGTCCAATTCCGAGAATATTGATTTTCTGCCTTTTCTGAAACCAAAAATAGAAAAAAACAAACAACTGGCACTATGGCATCTTGTTAATAGGTTAGTACCAGAAAACATATGAAAGCACCTCAAAGTGTGGACAAAGCAAAGCAAAGTAGATACTAAACAAGCATGAAACATCAAAAATTATAGATACGTTTCTGACGTATCAGTGGTGGCTCCTGACGGACGTCGAGCCTGTGTCGTCCTTCTTCGGCTTCTCCTCTGGCTGCTCCCCCTAAGGTACAATCGTAGTGGCTCGAGAATGGCGATGAAGGCCATGGAGTTGTTGCCTGTTATGGTCGAAGGGCGATCGATTTGCACCGTGTTTGCGCAATCTCAAACCTCCAATGCGGAGGCCCTGTCAGGAGCAACTCGTCGAAGTTGCCTCCTAGGTGTTGCCAAGTGGTTTGTTCCCGGCAGAGGCCGGCAAAAGGTGCTCGTCGTCTGCGGTGAAGAAGAAACCCAAGTTCAAGATTGCTTTTTAATTTTTAGTTCTAGGGTGTTCTTTGCAATTGCTCTAGTACTGCTTTTACCTTCCACCTTTTTAGGTGCCTTATAAAATGTATCCACCGCAGCTTCTCGGGTCTTCATACCCATTCTCATTCAAAAAAAAAAGATAAAAAATGCCTAAAACCTAATAGTGGTGCCTAAAAAGCAAAAACTGATTCCCTATTATTCGACACGTGTTGGAGAAGCTCTTTATGGTACTTGCAGCGGCTCAGCGGCTCAGCGGCATCTGTCAATGGTAGATATCTGGTGGTACTCAGAAGAAGGCCTGATAATCGTGTCGTGGTTGGTGGTTGTACGATGTGAGTACTACTGAGTAGGTATCTGTCATATCAACACAACTTCTACCGGTGCGTTGCTTTTCTTTATACTCCCTCAGTTTTAAAATATAAAATGTTTTAGATTTGTAAAACAAATATATTTAGACTTATTTTAGTATGTAGGTTTACTCAGCTTAAAAATAAATCTACACACTAAAAAAAAGTTTAGATACACTTACTTTATAAAACTAAAATATCTTATATTTTAAAAGAAGGGAGTATATAAGTACTCCACATGTAATGCAAGTGATCGTACACATCTTGTCCTAGTTGCTAACCTGTATAGTACTACTATACTGTCCTCTGGACACCAAAATGGTGCTGCTCGGAAACCGACAGGCGGAGCGCGCGGACGGCCCGGCGTGTATTCTGGCCATCGGAACGGCGAACCCGGCAAACTGCGTGCGTCAGGACGAGTACGCCGACTACTACTTCCGCGTCACCAAGAGCGAGCACCTCACCGAGCTCAAAGCCAAGCTCAATAGAATCTGTAGGTACCTGGATGCTTAACAAAGTTCGATCACTTAATTACTCAACAAAACAGGGCTCACATGGTTACGCCGCCGTGTTCCTCAGGTCACAAATCTGCCATCAAGAAGCGCTACTTCCACCACACCGAGGAATTGCTTCATGGCCACCCCGAGATCATTAACCGCACGTTGCCCTCCCTGAACGCCCGGCTGGATATCACTGCTACCGCCGTTCCCGAGCTCGCGGCGGCGGCAGCGACTTCAGCTATCGCCGAGTGGGGCCGCCCGGTCGCCGACATCACACACCTCGTGGTCAGCACCTACTCCGCCGCCCACATGCCAGGCGTGGACCACCGTGTGGCCTCCATCCTCGGCCTCGACCCGTCCGTCCGCACCACCATGCTCTACGTCAAGGGCTGCTCCAGCGCCTCCACCATGCTCCGGGTCGCCAAGGACATGGCCGAGAACAACCGCCGCGCCCGTGTCCTCCTCGTCTGCGCCGAGCTCACTCTCATCATGTTCCGCGCTCCCCACGAGGACCACGTCGAGACGACCATCACGCAGGCGCTGATCGGTGACGGCGCGGGCGCCATGATTGTCGGCGCCGACCCCGAGGACTCCGAGGAGCGCCCGCTGTTCGAGATGGTGGCCGCGTCGCAGCGCACGATACCGGAAACGACGCACGGCGCCGTTGGGCAGTTTATGGAGGACGGGTTCCTCTTCTGCCCTTCCTTTGAGATGCCAGCGCTGATCCTCGAAAACATCGAGCAGTGCCTGCTTGACGCGCTCAGGCCGCTCGGCTTCAACGGTGGCTGGAACGAGCTTTTCTGGGCGGTGCATCCCGGCGGGCGAGCAATCCTGGACAACATGGAGGAGGCACTCCAGTTGGAACCCGAGAAGATGGCGGCAAGCAGATATGTGCTGAGCGAGTACGGCAACATGTCCGGACCGACGGTGATCTTTGTGCTCGATGAGATCCGCCGACGCCATGACGAGCACCAAGGTCTGGGGGTAATGATGGCATTTGGACCTGGAGTCGTCGTTGAGACGATGATCTTGCACGCATGCAACACCGCCTCACGTACTAACCCTGCCTAGTGAGTAGGAGTAGTGACACATACTGCCAATAATCTGCCATCATAAATCACAGCAAATAAAGGTTACTTTCTTTACAGTATACCTAATCTGCTCTACATGGGAATTGTTATGCGCGACGCCCGTACGTCGTCATGTGCCACGGTACGCGACTCAAAGTCTCACACACGCTTGTGTGTCCCGGTCGGGTAGAGTGGGTGAGATCGCCCACCGAGTCATATGCGTGTACCGTTGTAATATACTTACATCAACACATCTTAAATTGAATCGGTACAATAAACAACCGGAACAACAGGCTACGCCCTACGGGCCTTTGGCTAATCGTCTGCCGTGTATGTTTTTTTGAACGGGAATAGGGCACAAGAAGTGTCCTACATATATTTCAGCTCAGAAACATTGTATATCGTGAATTACAAAGCCTAGATACCGAATCAAGTTGATTGCGACAATCACATGACAACTAATGCTGTTATGAGTTGTGTTCCTGCAAGAACAAGTAGGCTCATATCGCAGCGATCTTTTTGCGTGACGAGCATAGTTATGAGAAATTCCATTTATCTGCCTAGAGATATGGGACTAACAAATGCGTGGGACTACCGGAAGGTTCAGGTACATCGGGAGCTGTCATACCAGCTGGACAAGGGGTGTTCATTGCTGGTTCAGCTAATTTCATTCCGCATATGTGGTCTCAGCTGAGATGGTGGAAGCGCTATGCAGTGGCGGAGGAAGAACGAAAATAATGGTATGGCAAGGTTGGTGCACTGTATATGCTAAAACATGACACTTAACTATACTAGGTTAATTTGTAGATTGATCAATCCTATGTTTTTAGTGATAGAAGTGATTTGTAGTGTCAAGCCTTGTTTTTTATAGACCATAGTGTGCTTCATGCGTTACTCGCTCAATCTGACTCGTCTCTCGGTGTTTCTCACATGTTGCCGCTGCCACATGTTGCAAACAAGAAATAGGTATTTGTGTAGAGATCAAGGTATGTCAGATGCCACACCTTGCCATATTGGCTCCTCCGCCACTGGCGCTATGCTTTATGGTCTTATGTTTGTTAATTCTCTGGGCTACCAATCTATTGAAGCTAAATCGGACTCCTTGACGGTTGTCCAACTTTGTTCAGGCGAGGATCTTATCGGAACAATACTACTGCTATTTATGCGGGCATTATAACTTAGGCACGAGCCATTGGGAATGTTGACTTCAAACATTGTGGAAGAGATCTCAATGAACCTGCTTATGCTATAGCTAGGGAGTGCTTTATTTTTAAATTTTTCTATAGTTGGGTCGATGAACCCCCTAGTTTCCTCCAGCCAACCCTCTTAAATGATGTAACAATTGTTTAATGGTTGCAAGTTTTAGACGCTTCTTTTTCTTACCAGGATACCTAAGAGAACCGAAAGGTTTTAATAAAACGTCTTGCATGCTTAATATACGATGGTTTACTTAAAAAAACAAATGCAAAAAATCGACCAGGCTACCTTTTTTAGAAAATCCATCAAAGCATCTTTATTGATCATTAAACAGATTTACATCACCTGCCAAAGCACTACTAAGAAAATCAAGCGGATCCTCATGCCAGACTAATGACTGGGGTCCATCCGCAGTAGAAGCTAGAGTATAAGCTACCACTCCCGCATTTTCGGTGTGTCTTGTTTGCTGGAAGTCTAGCATAAAAACTTAACTCCGATGGTTGCTCGGTGAGGTGGTAAAACTTTGTAGTTTGATTTGTATTAAATGGAAATCAGGGGTCACCCTTTTATCAAAAAATAAAATCTTAAACCCTAGTAGAAACTAATATGGCTTGTTATTCTTCGTTTTTTTAGCCTTTATAATCCTGAAAAAGTGGCAATCCAATATAGTTGACTATGCACGTGAATATAATGGACCAATCGTTCACTGCTAAAAAATCGTGAAAATGATGCACTCCACATGTGAAAAATGCTCTGTTCATCATTGTAGGCAAGAAATTCCTCATGCACCCAACCTCCCAACGCTCTGGTAGCATCAAGTAGGCATGCAGTTAGCGTTGGGGTACTGGGGAGTCCGGCCTTCTCTTCTCGTGCTTTCCCCGCCAAATCTGAACCTGCTCCAAAGTCCAAACTCCGACCAAAAAATGGAGGCCCTTGTAGTGCGGCGGCTGGGGGACCCCACGCTACCACCCTGCGCGGAGGACTCGCCGTTCGAGGCATTCTCCCGTGGCCATCCTCTTCCGGAGCTCTCATCGCCGACGTCTGTGCGTGTGCGTGTGGCGGCGACCAGCATCAACTTCGCGACGTTCCTGCAGGTGCAGGGCAAGTACCAGGAGCGCCCCCCGCTGCCCTTCGTGCTGGGGTCCGACTACGCGGGCGTCGTCGACGCCGTCGGCCCCGCCGTGCGCAAATTCCGGCTTGGGGACCGGGTCTGCTCCTTCGCCAGCATCGGGTCTTTTGCCGAGTTCCTCGTCACCGAGGAGGAGGGACTGTGAGTTTGTTTTCCCTCTCCTGGTTGGAGGTTTTTCAGTAAGTTTACACTTGGTTTGTGTTAGGTTCCGGCGATTAGACGGGGTATTGTCCAGGCTAGAAGAGTTTTGAGATTTATATGTAGAGTTTTTTTTTGCGAAATTTCATGGATCTATTAATAATCATCAACAACAGTATAAAGAGTTTTAAAAGTAATTAAAGAGTTTGAAGATTTATATATAGATATATTGTCTTAGTTAGACGTTCGAAGTATTCCCTCCGTTCAGGAATATAAGACGTTTCAGCTTTATGAATCGAATGTATTTAGACATCTTTTAGTGTATAGGTTCATCGAGGTTCGGAGTGAACCTATACACTAAAAAAGGTCTAGATACATTCATTTCACAAAGCTAAAATGTCTTATATTTCTGAACGGAGGGAGTAGTTCTGTTAGCATCTGGTCGAAATCAGAGATAAAAGACTTGCACAAAGCTTAAAATTTAGGCAAGTTCCGAACAACAAAACCGTTTGTTGAATATGTACTACCATCTTATTGTGTGCCAGATTCGCAGTGCCTGATGGATGTGACCTGGTTGCTGCTGGAGCATTGCCTGTTGCATTTGGTACATCGCACTTGGCCCTTGTCCACAGAGCTCAACTGAAGTCTGGCCAGGTGAGTTGGATTTGGTGGACATGAGTACACGTGATCCCTGATGAAACATTAAAATAAAAATAGCTTAAATCACCTGTGTGGAGGATGTATATGTGCATGCCAAGTTTGAAACTAAAATACTAAACTATATAACTTGTGTGAAAAAAGACAAAGTGACCAATGAGTACCGTCACAAATTTTCACCGAGCAAAATCTACAAAGTTCCCCTTTCTCTTTTTTATGTAAGTATACACAATCCTGTTTTTTCCTGAAACTTTGCACGAGTAAGTATCAAAGCAATATATCTACGTGATCTATTTTTTAAAAAATCTGAAACTCTGAAACACATTTTTAGATGCTTAGAAATTCATGTTCATTTGTACCAATGTCCATCATGGTATTTTCAAGAAACTCGCTCGCTAATTAAACAAAAAACAAGAGAATTAAACTAACGTGTCAGATGTGCAATCTGAGTGAAAAGATTTCTAATTCGGACATGATATATATGTGATCTTAACTAGCTCGTGGGTGCAATTATCTATTGGGAAAAAAAGAAACAGAGACCGATTAACCCAACTACATGGAAAACCCCTCAACTATAGGGGAAAAACCAGACTAAAAGTCCGGAACCTGATTCAGACCACCATCCTCACCACGAAACCAGACACGCTCCAACGGTCATGGACAGCAGATGGAACTTACACAGCCAGCTCATGCTACCTTGCCACCTTCCATGGGTCGACATCTTGTCACTCCTGAAAGCTGATTTGGAAGACATGGGCGCCGCCCCGCGTAAAAAATTTCCACTGACTGACTAACCAAGACAGATGCTGGACTGCAGAGCGCCTAGCAAGACATGGCCTCCAACACCACCCACGATGCTTGCTATGTGACCAGGAACCTGAGACCATCCAACACCTACTGCTGACATGCCCCTTTGTCAGGCAGACTTGGCATGAGATCCTAGCCTGGCTTCGCATGACGGCCGCCGCACCACACCAAGAGGCTTCGCTCATGGAATGGTGGAGTAAGGCAATACAGGACACGCCCAAGCAACTGCAGAGTGCTCTTGCATCCACAGCCCTCCTGATCCCTGGATGATATGGAAGCACCGGAACGACTGCGTCTTCAATGGCGCCAACCGTTGATGACTTCCCTAACTGCGAACATCAAGAAGGAGCTTAGACTATGGGCAAGCGCAGGTGCAAAAGGACTCATGGTAGTGCTGCCATCCTCTTGGAATGTAAACTGATGTTAAGAATGTAATGCTGTAACCTAGGGATGCTGTAACCCAAACTCCACCTTTTCAATGAAATGAAACGCAAATCCTTTGTGTTTTCTCGAAAAAAAACTCTAGGGGAAAATCACATGCCGAAGCAATCCAATTTTTTCACTATTATTAAATAGTGATACAACTTGTTCCTCTCTAGAGAGCACTAGAGGATCTCATAGATCAAGATACACAAATATCTTGAATGCCAACAACAAGATTTGGAACATGAGAGATAGAGATTAGAATAATCTCACAAAGATGGTGAAACTGCAGTTTGAAGGAGACAACGTAGTGGATCTGGACGTCACTTTTATATGTTGATCCAAATTCTACAAAGTATAGGCCAACTTCTGACGAGTGGAGCGAGGCCCGTCGCCGGAGGCTTGGGCCGAGTGTAAGCCGCCGGTACGGATCGTCGAAGACCTAGGTTTCCACCGATATATAAACCTCTTGTAAGCCGCCGGTTGCGATGAGTTGCATCTGTGAAATCCCCAGCGTTTGTAAACACTCCTCGATATAGTGAAGTTTCGCTGGCTGGCGCTCATGGTTTTTTCCTCTCTTTGTTGGAGAGGTTTTTCCACGTTAAATCTGTGTCCCCTTGCTGTGTTTTTTGTTTTCGTTTTTCGTTATCTTCTTGTCGCAATTGTAACAGTCATGACCTTGTGGGCAGAGCCCGGAGCTAGATTTCAGCTTCTTCCTTCAACTGCTTTTTCTTTTCTTCTCTCTTGATTTTCTACTCCAACAAAGGCTAACCTGGATTTTCTTCACTCCACCTAGTGATGGCTGAATGAGAGGCTTATGCTCACACTTCCCTCATGTGCAATGTTAAAAATAACCCTTGGTCATAACCTTAATGGGTAGCGGGCTCTTGTACCCGTTTGGGTTGACTAAAAGGCTTTATAAGGTCATCTCCTCGCAGACCACATGAGGAGGATACCCAACATTATCTTTATAGTAGTATATCTATAGTTAAATGTGCAATCAAGAATGTATAATGGATATCATAAAGATGAACAAAAGCAAGTGGCGACCACAGGGGTACACATGAAAAAAAATTGAAATTCAAAGCATCTGAAAAATTGTTCTTAAAAATTTTGAGTTTTTTTTTGAAATAAATCACCTAGGTTCATATTGCATTGATACATTCATGCACAATTCGAAGAAAAAATACGACGCACCAAATTTGCGGCGGTATACCTTCTTTGATTTCTCTCTTCTGATTGATGGAACTACCGTACTGCCGACTACTAATATGCACATATACCAATATAATACTAAGTTCAGTATGTATGAGGCAGCTATCTGATGTACTCCTATGCTTCTCACGGTACATTGATGATTCTCATTGACGTAAGTTGTAATTTCAGGTGCTACTTGTACTAGGTGCTGCTGGCGGTGTTGGGGTAGCTTCTGTACAAATAGGAAAAGTTATTGGTGCTACTGTTATTGCGGTTGCTAGGTGATTAGCACAGAAAACTAAATTCCAGGATTGTTGTTACTTATTTTCCTTGAACATATGTCATGTTTATGTGCTTATATTATTCATATTGATTCCAGGGGAACTGGGAAATTTCACTATCTTAAGTCCATAGGAGCTGATCATGTGATCGACTCGAGCCAGGAGAATGTTATTGAGAGTGCCAAGT
This sequence comes from Avena longiglumis, assembly GCA_030063025.1. Lineage (NCBI taxonomy): Eukaryota > Viridiplantae > Streptophyta > Magnoliopsida > Poales > Poaceae > Avena > Avena longiglumis. The sequence continues at coordinate 544,551,387 of CP125976.1, read as the reverse complement.
CCTTCTTAAAGGCTAGAGGTCTCAAAGGTGTTGATGTTTTATATGATGCTGTTGGGGGCAAACTTGCTCAAGATAGTTTGAAACTTCTCAATTGGGGTGCACATATTCTGATCATTGGATTTGCTAGTGGAGATGTTCCAGTTATTCGAGCTAACATTGCACTTGTTAAGGTATACTAGTGCATTGCAAAATGAAACTAAATTTAAGGTTTGTTTAAAAAATAGGTATGATAGTGTATTAAAATACGAAGGTTAAGGTCTTCTGTTTTATAAGTGGAATAGACTCAATGATGTCTTCCCGTATCTAGTTTCAATGCAATGTGCCCTGACAGGTCCTTTTTACTTCATTGCTAGAATCCAAAGAACCTAATACATATAGTTAAAATAAGCATTTCTCCTTGGCAGACTTCAGCTAGCTAAAGGAGAAACACTACCGAAGTTTGTCGATTCCTACAGTATCACGTTGAAACTAATTTCACAATCTATTAGTTAGTGCCATGGACAGTATTTCTATAAGTTAGATCGCATCAAAATTACATATGCAAGGAATTCATAGTACAATCAGTCAAGGTTAAGCTGTATTGTATCTATTTTAGTACGAAGTTAGTTCACATCACTACAATATGAGATGGCAATATTGGGAATTCAGTATTTTTATACTTCACAGCACTTGAAAGGAACTTCTGTGGTAAGGATAATGATTACTGATAGAACTGTTTTCTACGGAATTTTTAGGTTTATTGAGGCTACTAGCTAATTGTGTCGTGATGTTTCAGAACTGGACAATTCATGGTATGTACTGGTCAAGCTACTTAACTCATCGGCCATCACTACTCACTGACTCACTCAATGAAATTTTGTCATGGCTCTCAAAGGGTTTGATAACAGTTCAAATCTCACACACCTACAGGCTCCCTGAGGTAATCAACATGAGGAAAGTTCACAATAGTTACAGTGGGCTGAAATTTCTCGTTAGTCATTAACGGACCAATTATTGGGCTTACCATCCAATAATCTAATATAACCAGATTGCAGAACTTTACGGTGTGTAAGGATGTTCTGCGAACTACGGTTCTTAACTTATAGTGGATTTTCAGTGCACCATTTGACTTCTTAGAAATTCATATTATTTCCTGTCTATGCTTTCAAGTATTGCTAGGCTGCTGGAGAATAGTATCCAAGAGAATACCTTCTCTCCGTGGCTATGCACCAATTGTAGAATTTTGTTTCTAAAATATAAATTGTCTACATTAAAATTTAAAGTAATATTACCTGAAAAAACATTAAACGCAATATCGTGGTTATATTATACTATTTCTAGTATAAATTTTAATGTGCATCAAGCCATCCCTAACAAAGCTATTTAAAAGTTCATCTTCTACTGGTTATGTGGGGTAAATATTTACACCTCTATTGTTAGTCAATTGCCATACTCATATTAAACCGCTCTGGGATTGAGTCCAAAATCACATGTATTTCTTGTGTTTTTTGCATTTGTTTCGTTATTTACCCTTAAATTTTCTACAGGCCCATCTCGCTTTTGCTGCCTTGAGAGATAGGAAGGTCATCGGTAAAGTGATGCTTGTTATGAGTTCGTCAGCAAAATCAAGACTCTAACAAATGGGTTCCCTATGATATCTTCAATATCGCCTATGCACTACATGTATCCTCTAAGGCGGAAGTGGTGTGCATCAATAATGTGGCGTGTAGGCATAGAACCGTTGTTGCAGGCATCAAGACATGAAATGGTTTGCTTTATTTATAAAGCTGGGCGTATGACTGTTTCGAAGAGGACATGAAATGGTCCATAGGACATTAACATGATGCGTACTTTCGAGACAACATATTGGTGCTTGTGCAGGATGTGGTCCAACAAAATAAGTACAAGCGAAATAATTTGACTGTGAATTGTGGAAGTATCAAATTAGTATTATGTCAATGTCAAAGATTCAAGATCTTACTTCCTCTTGAAAAATTCAAGATATAGCTTCTCATGATTTTTAAACATTTCTTCACGAGTTTTGGTTAGTTTAGTGTTTAAATGCAAACAAGACATGAAATGGTCAATATGTACATCAACATCATGTGTCTTCGAGACAACACATTGGTGCTTGTGGAGGTTGTGGTCCAACAAAATAAGTAACCAAGCGGAATAAATAGACTATGAATTGTGGAAGTATCATAATTAGTATTATATCAATGTCAAAGATTCAAGATCTTACTTCCTCTTTAAAAATTCAAGATCCAGCTTCTCATGTTTTTTTAAACATTTATTCACAAATTTCGGTCAATTTAGTGTTTAATTGCTTCATTTTATTTAGTTCAATAATCAACGCCTCATTTTTCCTCATCTTATTCATAAGAAAATGTTCCTGTTTAATTAGGAGTTTTTTCTGATTTCTAGTAGTCTTTGCAAGAGTTTTATATGAGGGCCCTCCTCCGCCTACCAAAAATCTCTCCTCTCCACCCTGCCGTCGCCAAAGGAGGCCGCAGGTCGGCCGACGGCGGCGGCACGACTCGTTTCCCAGTTTTATTTCTTCTTTTTTGCTCTTTTTTCAGCCCGACATGAATCTGATCCTGTCCCTATGGCCTCCCGGGTATGGACCTGATATGCGCCCTGGTGCAATTCCCAAGACTTCCTCCAGCTTGGGGCCGGCGAGGGTCGTGGGCGGCGTTGGCTGGGATTTGGGAGAAGCGGCGGACACGGTGTTGCAGGATGGAGGTGAAGGCGCGCCCTTAGCGGCGGTGCTCATCCTACGTGCTCATCGGCGCCGAAGGTCGGCCTGCTCGATCCGTTTACCGGAAACCGGCCGGTGGTGTGGGGATCGCTGCGTTGGCTCTAATAAAGGAGGTGATCCTTGGGTTTCTTTTGCGCAAAGACGAAGATTTGCTTGATGTCTGCCCTCGTTGGTATGAACTGGAGAGGCGAGTCCCGGAAGGCTCCACCGACGAACTCCCATGGGCGTATCATGCCTGGAGATTGCTGGATCAGAAGGTATTCGATCGTGCGTATCTTGTTTTTCTGGCCGTTTGGTTTCAGCGGGAGCGTTGCGAAGCTCTGTTGTTTGTTCCCACCAAGTGCCATTCTTTGAGCCATAGTGAAATCAGATGCGGAGAATGTCAGGAAAGCGTATATACGAGGATAGCGATGCTGATTTCAGTTTTCGTGGCGACGGAGAACTGGCTGTGTGATCTGGGACTCGTAGCAGCGACTGTTGGTGCGGGAAGACAACACATGCGGAGTTCCCAGTCTTACCTTGCAGTGTGAAAATCCAAGGTCTGGTCTTAACTGGTTGTGTCTGGCAATGACCTTGTTGAAGGCATTGTTTGCGAGCAAGTACTTTCTCCAGGGTGAAAACCTATGATCTTTGATCGAGCAATGACGGCGTTTGGGCACTGTTTCCTTCTTGAAAGCGTTTTTATTGGAGTGGAGGACTACTGGTGTTGTTCTGATGGTGTCAGTGGCGTTGCTTTGAGGATTAGTTTTCTGTAGCGGGACTTTTATTTTTTGTAATTCTTCTTTTTATGGGTTGTGTGCATCCGTAGGACCGCTAGAGCATGCGTTGTTGCAGCGGCTGAATGTAACTAGTATCCCTGTAATATTAATATATACATTTTTTTAAAAAAAAAGGAAGGACACCATAGGAGGAAGGAGTCCGTGATGGAAAGGTAGCCCTGACCCCTGGGTGATGGGTGACATCGGGCTTAGATCTGGATATGGGCCGGCAGACTAATTAATCCAAATTAATTATTAATTAATAGCAACAGATTATACTCTCCTTAATGAGTTTGGGGTTGTACTGGACCAAACCTCGATGGATAATCCCATTGAGCATGGTACTCCGATCTGAGGACAAACAACCAATTATTTGTGTGGAATCATGCAACAATATATTCTCATGAGGTGTTAATGAGATTTCCAATATCTTTTGCCGTCAACAGGCCAAAATAATATTCTTATCGGTTCTTCATACCACATACCATCAACTGGATTTATTAAATTGCATACTTCACTCATGAGAATTCTTTTCCTTTCCAGATGTATTGGAAATATGCCTAGAACCAATACTAAAGTGTTATTATTTATATTTCAATTATTGTGTAAATTCTGGAATGTTTGATTCAGAGGAAAAACATAACATGTGGAGTAATAAACACCTAGAAATATCTCTAGCATTGCCTCTTGTGCTAGTTCATATGTCATTGTTAGTTATGGTTTTCCTTGAAACAGGATTTCGTCCAGCTTTATAAATAAAGCCACACACGGTCGACCGGGTACAAGATGGTGAGAAAAATCTTTTACAAAACAGATAAAAAATAAAATGAAAAAGAACAAAAATGGGCCAAGACTTGCCACCAAAGCCACCAAAACAAGACCGTGTGGGATCGGAGCTCCACGACTACGCCCCCAAGAGGGTAACAACGCATCCACGGCCGTCGTCGAGACCGCAAGGTCAAGGGTTTTCACCATGAGCCCTAGCGCGGCGAAGGTAACCACAACGGTGCCCCCAAAAGGGTTACGACACCCTCGGGCATCGCCACCATTGGCGTCGAGACGCTAAGCTTTCGGCCGAAAAAACTACGCACACGCCCGATACCTCGGACCGTCCAATATTCCTGAGTCGAGCCTCAATAACGCCATCTAGGAGGAGACGGTATGCCTCCAACTCCAAGAACTCCCGCCGCCTCCTACTCGCCATCTAAATGACAAGAACAGGGCCACCACCACATCACTCGTCGGAGAGTCAACCGTGCAGTCCACCTTCCGGGGCCGCCGCCCCGGCGTCCAACACCTCGCGCTGAGGGAAACATAGCATTGGGAGACCATAAGCAACTGAAGTCAACCGACAATAGAATCAGCCCATGTGGGCGGCATCCGCCACCAATGGGAGGAGACCGATCCTCCACTGCTAAATGCGGTCGCCAACCGGACACAATAACAGTGTCGGGCTGGGGAGTCATGTTTTACTGACTATGGGTATATGTAATGAGTTAGAAGGATACCGATAATATATGAGAACACTCTTGTTATGAGTAACAACATTGTTGGATAGATCATGTCGACATACCATGAAACACTTCGTCAATTTTATTGAAGTTTGGTATTAACGTTAGGAGTGTGGCTTCAGTTCACAGCAACATGACGCATCAAACAGACAGCCTACAGAAGGCGTAACAAAAAATTCAGAAGTCCCTTGATAATGTTCCACTCAAGAAAATGGCAAAGTTTGATAAAACAGCAATGAGGTGGGCTCCTCCCGCGGTGGTCGCCGTGGCCTGTCACCCGCACAGTCTGCAGCCACTGTGCTCTCCGCCGCCCGCAGCTCCTCAACCGCCTGATCTCCATCATGGGAGGAAGAGGAGTTATAAGCAAGAGGACTCTGTCTTGGCGAGGGGCAAGGAAGATGCAGGGTGTCAAGTGGAAACCCGTCAAAGTCCCACATTTAGTTTATATGTCAAAATCTAGTTTAAAATTTAAGGATTTTTTTACTAGAATTTGGCAAAAAAAACTAGAAGTGAAACTTCGGCGGGATCCCACTTAAAACCTTAGGATCCTAAGATGTGGAGGAGCCGTCACAGCTTCTACAGTCGAGTTCGCCTCCGGGTCACTACCGAATTCACCTGCTTCCATGCTCGGGGTTCCGCCCACGGATTGGGAGACGATTTTTCTTTCCACCATGGATGAGTTGGGCCAGGGTGACTTCCACGGTTGTCTATCAAGGCCTCTATGATATGCAAATCATGTATGGCATACAGACACAGATGCAGGCAGCGCAAGAGGATGGCCTGCCTGCTTGATCGCCACACTGTTCTCTGTCCTGATGCAATTAACAGAAATTTGGAGATGTTTAATATTTTGCAGGATATCTCCGATGGGAACGAAGCTAGTGTTCGGGGACAGAAATCAATGTTTTCTGTTAATTTAGACATGCAAGCAGATGCTACAGATGACGACCAATCTCGGGAGGTAACACTCAGGCAAAGAGAAACAATTAGAACAGACCTCGATAAGGGAGCAAAATTTACTCAGATGCGGCATGGAAAACAAAGAAAGTGCCAGACTCGCAAGGAAGAATCTTAATAGGTCTTGAAGTTTACTGTCAAATATAACATGACCACACGAAGGCAACAGTTTATTCAAGCTTCAACGACAAAAGCCCCTTCACCACTGCACGCAGAAGCATTGGCTCTCCTCCTCGCAGCTCACGGAGCGGCTAAAAACCCAGCAGGTCACACATTCCTCACTGATAATCTAGCAGACCGTAGGATTCCAAAGCAGGGTAGCAATACCTAGGGAAACAAGAGAGGCACAGAATTGGAAGATAATGACCAAAACAGCTGCAGATTTCGGTTATGTACATGGAGAGCATCTTGAAACAGATCCTGGGCGTATTTTTTTCTGGATGAATATAGGCCTCAAGTTATCGTGACAATTTACCAATGATCGCAAAACTCAGGCTGCACTCACCTAAATTTGGTCTCCTATACTTCTTGTTCATTCAGCTCCAGGGGTTGTTAAGTGTAAGAATATCATAAAGGTAGGCCCTGAAGTTCTCTATTGAACTCCTTGTAATGCTCCCCACAGGTTCAGGCACAGCACACCCTCAAAAGACTAACACTTCAAACAAAACCCTTCAAATGCTACATAAAAGAGTACCAAGAAGCGTGAAGCTGATAGTCCATCAGCCCAGGGAAGCTTTATGCCATCCACTCAAGCCTTCCTGGAGCTTCCCCTTCCCTCACCCAAGAATTACTAATTGACAGTACAGAAGAAACTCTTCAGTTCGATATAAAAGCGGCAGGTCATAGAAGTGCTGACTTGCACTGATCCAGCAATGATATGCAGCGCACTGCAGTCTTTGTCCAGGAATATGACAAAGCGACATGGTTCAGTTTGAAGGACAAGGGCACTGAAGCCTCGTCTCGGAGAAACCAACCATCCAATTCATTTCGAAATATTTATGAATGTTATTGGCATTTAACTAGGAATTTCTCGTGTACTCTGTCACCCAGGTTTGTTAAAATAGTTCATATACAAATCCAAGTTTGGTTTAATTAATCTGGGATGGTCGCAACACTAAATTCTGCAAAAAAAAAACACTAAATTCTGCAAAAGGACTGGGATCAAAGCACTCCCAACCCATACAATTGCAACTGGGACTAAAAGTCTGAAATCAGCAACAGATGCAAGGAAGTAAAAGAAAAAATGCAACAGATGCAGGCCACTGCCAAGAGTGCATGAAGTCTAGTTCGCGGTACAGGACAACTCACTGCTTTGAAGGTAATCTAAACTTATGAGGCATCAAAAGGTATTCACGATGCATTTGTTGACAAAGGCTTAAGAACGCATACACAATGGTTCAAACACAGATACATAGTAGATCGACAACATGAAAATGACATTAAACTACCAGCATAGTCATTAATCCAAAGTGACAGGTGCTAAACTTAGCACATCTAAGCACGAAAATTAAGAGTAATAGTTTTCTCATAGACCAAAATAAGACCGCTATATCAACAGCAGGCAGTTCAACTCTTTAATCCATCAAAACAGATAATAAACCAGAAAAGATATATCTAGATAAGGAGAGATGACCCATTTTACTCTTCAAGCAACAGCGGCTTCTGCACTCTTCTCACCATCACCACCCTGAGTAGCTGCTTTATTAGCCTCAGCCTCTGCAGCTGCATCCATCTCCTCAGCAGTAGCATCAACATCATCTGTAGCTGGCCGAACCTGCTCCTCCTCTGGAAGTGGTTCTTCAACATAATCATTCTCAAATGCATCATTAGGAACCTGATAGATCCTTAACTGTGGCTTTGCAGGATCCTTCACAAGCACATACTTGCCTTCCTCAAACTTCATGCATATGTCCACAAGTGACTTGACAATTCCCCACATGTTTGCCGTGTTGAGGTTGATCTGGGAAGCGAAATCCCTTGGCTTGTACCCCATCACGGTGAGTATGGAATGGTTGAAGTGGTCACGGGGTTGCACACGTGATACATAACCCAACTTCATCATGTCAGCACCAGAAAGCAAAGCCTGGGCTGTCCAGCGAGCAAGTTTGTTGGCATTGTTCTTGAGCTCCGTAGCAAGCACAGCACCACGCTGGCTCTCCAGCTTCTGCCTCCAGTCAACACCAGTAATCTTAGGATCAAACTCATTAAGCGCATTGAGCGTAAGGAACTGGCGAGCACCGCTTGGATCAGCACCGGCAGCATGCACTTCACAACGAGCAATGATACTAATATTGTCATCCAGCTTCCAGCGGCGGTAGCGGTAGCAAACAGGTGCCGCCTCCTCATTCTCAGTTGCAAAAGGGTTAGGCTCATCAAATGTGACCTTCTCGCCATCACGGACTAGTACCTGCTGCGAGAAGTTCTGGTTAATGTAGGTCGCCTCCACGGCAAGAGAATGTGCTGAATTGATGTCATCCTTGTTCTCGGGGAGCTGCTCCTGCGCAGTCTCATTCACCGTGAGCAGATCGAGCTGAGCGCCATCGCGCTTGTCAAAGAAGAGCTTGTTGCCCACGCGCTGCACGACAATGTCCCAGGAGAGGATGCTGCGGGGCGTGCACATAAGAGCAGCCAGGATGGCATCAGTAGCAAACACTGTTGCCTTGTCCTCCTCGGCAAGGCGGCGGATGATGGGATCGTCGGTGGTGGTGATCTTGAAGAAGTGGCGGTTCTTGAAGCGCTCGAGGCGGCGCTGCGTCTTGGGGTTGACGCGGTCATAGGTGCGGTCGTAGGACTCAACGGCGCCACAGACGAGGAGATCCTCAGGCTGGTCGTTGACGGCGAAGGAGAGCTTGGTGAAGTTGGCGAAGGGGATCTGCTCGAGCATGGTCCAGTCAGGCTGGATGTCGACCGACGGCTTGGCCTGCGAGGCCTGGTTGCCGCGGAAGCCCTGGTGGTGGTGGGAGCGGTGGTTCTGGTAGTGGCGCTCGCGGCGGGCGCGCTCCTTCTCGGCCTCGCGGCGCTTGGCCTCGACCTCCTCGTCGCGGCGCTGGGGCAGCTGGGGGCGCTGGTTGAAGCGCCACTTGGGGCCGAACCGCGGCTGGCGCGGCGGCGGTTTGGCGTCGACGAGGCTGAAGGAGGAGTCCTCGGCCGCGGCGGCGAGGGAGTCGTCGGTGGAGGTGAAGTCGAAGATGGAGTCGCGGGAGGCCGCGGCGTGCGCGCCGGGGTGGCCCGGATTGCGCGTCCAGTCGGCGATGCGGCCCAGCTTGTCGGAGCGGGAGAAGGGCGCGAAGGGGATGGAGGCGGTGGCGACGGCGCCGCCCAAGAGCGGCGGCGCGGCAGGGGTATCGGGAGGGCCCCAGCCGTCGGGGTTGAAGGGGACGACGCCCACGTCGAAGCCCATGGTTGCGGCGGTGGATTGGATCGGGAGGGTGGAGATGGCGGCGCAAGGGTGGGTTAGGGTTGGCACTCGAAGGAGGAGGACGAAGGGCGGAGGGCTTTAGGGTTTGGGAAAAGTAATACTAGTACCTTTGTATGTACTGTACAATATTAAAGGGCTTCGACCAGGCTTATGGCCCACGTTTCAGAGTCCGATTCAAGCCCGTTAAACAAGTGTGAGCCGTTCTCGACATGAAAAAGAACCGTCGCGTATCAGGTATGCACATACCCCATAAACCTCCCACTACCCGTTCTCCTCTCCCTCCCGTGAGTTGAGAGTCAACCGTCTAGAACCGGCCCGATTCCGAGCTCTCTCCGGCGGCCGGAGAGGGTGGAGGAGAGGCGTCGGAGTAGTTCTTAGGTGTAGATCTAGGTGTTTTGGCCTTGTGCCTGTAGTATGGAGTAGGGTATCGGATTTCTCTGGCCAGATCTGGTACATCCGTCTGCGGTGGCTTCTTCTACATCTCCGGCGGACGGAGATGGCGGCGGTTGCCCTGGGGCCTGGGATCTCCGCAAATAAGGTCAGCCTCTCTTTCTTTGGGCGGTGCTTGCCGTTTTCCTCTTTCCGGCCGTGGAGGCGGCGTGGAGGAAGCGATGGCTTATTGAGAAGAGAGGACGAGGGTCCTCTGCTCTGTCGCTTCGGCGCGGCGACAGGCGGTCGTTGGTTGAAGGCGGCTTCATGCTCCCAAGGTGGGAGATGGAGTTCTTCCTTCTTCTGGCGAGGCCTTCTTGCCATAAGCGCAAGTGTGTCCTCCCTGCAATGGACGAGAAGCAGGTGGCGGCTCTTCCTCCGGCCGGCCGTGGCGGCGAGGGGAGGAAGAGGCGCTCCAGGTCTTCTTCGGCTTTTGCAAGGTGGTGGGTGGTGTTCTTGCTGCAACCTCGAGCTTCCTACGCGTGGGGCTTTGCCCCAGCGATCTATGGCCGCAAGGGCGGCTCTGCCAGACGCCATGTGGGCGATCTGTTCAACCTCCACATCGGAGGCCCTTCTTCGAGCATCGCGACGGGTTCCCCGCCTTCCTGCTGTCAAGTGGTTCGTCCCCGACAGCTTCAAGGTCGCCGGCGTTCGACGCTCTTCATTGGTGGAGAGGACCAAGGAGTTGATTGCGTCTATTGTGTTTTTCAGAGGGTCCTTTGTGTAATTGTTCAGGCCTTAGCTGCTTCTAGTTCTTTTCTTATAGGGCCTGTTTGTAAGTTGTACCCACCGCCATCGGATTGAATGCAGCTCTCGGGGTCCTTCGAGACCCCTTTCCCGTTCAAAAAAAAAAGCGTATCACGTATGCCATCAGTTCTCTCGACATTGCACTTCGGCGGGTCAAAAAAAAAACATTGCACTTCGGTATATCTCTAGTTTCTAGTTGGCTTGGACCGCGTATCAAAATCATGTCAGGAACAATTTTGTAAACATGTTTTAAACAATTCTATTTAAAAATCTTATGGAATTAGCATAAATGGATAACCCATACGGCCATAACCTACATAAGCGGAGAAAACATCCATAGTTCAGATAATGCTAGTTTTGCCATGCACCAAGAGATAGTAGCCGGTTCACACCAATAGCAGAAGAAACAATAACTTGAGCTATATTAATGGACTCAGATTTAGTGTCTACTTCCTCCGTTTTAAAATATAAGATATTTTAGGTTTGTGAAGAAAATGAATCTAGACTTGTTTTAGTATGTAGGTTCACTCACATACTAAAACAAGTCTAGATTCATCTTCTTTACAAACCTAAAACATCTTATATTTTGAAACGGAGGGAGTAGGTCTTAGGCGTTCGACAATTTCTTATGTCTAAGTCGTTAATGTTATCATAATATTTCTGCTAATTCTTAGTTGCAACCTAGTTATAACTTATAAGATTTATACTAATTCTCAGTTGCAACTCATTAAATTCTTAGTTACACCCAAGTTACAACTTATGCATAACTTTCAGTTTGCACGAAACACGAGATAAATTAAATGGTAAAAGAGACGATTGAGACTTAAAAAGTTTTCAAGCGCATGAGAATTAGCAAATCCATAGCTTTATATATATCTACTTTTTAATATAGTCTCTCTTCTCCTTCTCTTGTAAAATAGGCCAAGCTGACATAGTTTGCTTTTTGAACCGAACTAACAATTTGGTTTGTTTTTCTTGTCAGGTGGTTTGAGCTGATGCTCCACTTGAACTGAACCATGCAGCTCTATGGTTTGCCTTTGCCACATATAGCGCATGGTCTTAGTTCATGGGAAAGCTTCATCTTCTCATCTCCCCACGCAGGGCGGAGCTGGAGCTCGAGTCACCCTGATGCACCACTTTACTATGGCACAAAATTTTCAAGCAACAATTTACTATATAAATGATTGATATTTTCTTAATATAGATATATGACATAATAAGAGACAACGTGCACATATAAAAGAGAAACTGATGAAAAATCAAAATGACTACTATATTGATGAAATAGAGGGCAACGTTACTTGAAAAATGTCTTGCATATTCAAATTCCAAATATACCATCAAACACCAAGAAACAATAACCTGCAAAATAAGAAGTAGATTTAGTTTTCAAGTGAAATATATTAGAATGACCAAAATTGTAGTAAGCAAGTAGCGTAAGTTTTCACATTAACTTTTACTGTTTTATTAGTACATTCGATTCTTCAAAGCCATGAAATACTTAACCACTTGATCATTGGTGACTTTCTTCATTTCCTATTTCTCCACATAACAAATAACATCATCACTCAAGCTATCATCATTGAGGCGATTGCGCAAAAATGTTTTCACTAGTTTCATAGTTGAAAAACATCTCTCAACTGTAGTAGTGGCAACTGGCAACACAATCACTAGTTTCAACAACCGAAAGAACAAAGGATACATGAAATGCCTCCGTGTCTCCACCATTTTTCTAGAAAGCTCAATGATTGTTGCTATGTTTGAAAAGCTATCATCTGTACGGACATCGGCAATATAGAGGCGTAGATCTTTATCAAGATCCCTTAGTTCTCCAGAATCAAAATCTTGAGGATATAGTTTAGCTAAGTTTATCAAACTCTCCAAATTAAAATCATGAAATGAGTCTCTTGGACTCAAAGCCGCTGACCAAACAAGCAAGTTGGAGGATGTCTCACTGAACCAACCATCAAGCTCTTGAACTAGCCAATCAAAAACATCATTAAAGCAATCAACTTGAAAATGATGTTTGTTGGTAATTCCAGTTACATGTCTTCTCTTTTTTGGATTAACATAGGCTTCTTCCATGTCTAACTCCTCAATATCATATTTCTCACAGAAACCATGAACTTCAACTAGAAGAGATTCCCATCCATGTTCTCTAAGCTCATTCAAAACAATTCTAGTTGACTTCACACATTTCATGGCATTTACTATGTCTTGATACTTCTGCTGCAATGCTAATGACAATGTGTTTGTAGTCGTAAGAATTGTCAACATGAGATGTAAATAGAAGACAAAATCAAAAGACTGGAAGTACACTAGAAGACCATGTGCTTGGTCTCTATTTGTTCTGTCAGTGTCTTCTTCTCCCACAAATTCTAAAACTTTAATAACCGCACAAAATAAGGCAACCAAACTTTTTAGTGTTTTTGCGTGAGAACCCCAACGAGTGTCGCCGGGTCTTTGAGGGCATTGCTCTTGATTTAGTCATGTACCCGTTGTAAGCTGCCCACACCCTAAAGCTTTGCTCATTTCTTCAAGATTGATATCTCTAATCATGTCCCTTCTCTTCGCAGATCCACCCACCACATTTAACAAGGTAGTAATCACTAACTTCTTTATGCTTTCTTACCACAGCCACAACAACTAACTGCAGTTGGTGAGCAAAACAATGGACATAATAAGTTGTGCTATTTTCTCTCATTATTAGTGATTTGGGGCCATTGAACTGACCTCGCATATTGCTAGCACCATCATATCATTGTCCTCTTACTTGATTGTAACTTAGCTTGTATTTTGCAAATAGAGAATCAATTGCAGACTTGAGGTACGAAGAAGTTGTTTCTTTCATATGAACAAGACCAACAAAACTTTCTTTAGAATCTCCAGAACTATCAACATACCGTAAGGCCACTGCCATATGTTCTTTGCAAGAAACATCCCTAGATTCATCAACAAGCAAACAAAACACATTATTTCCAACTTCTTTGAGAATAGATTGGACTAACACATGCGCAAAACCTTCAGCAATATCTTTCTGGACCTCTGGAGCCCCCATCATAGCATTCTTTGCAGCATCTTTTCCCATAGCCTTGCCTATAATTGGATCATGCTCAGCTAAGAAGTCACGGACTTCCAAGAAATTACCTTTATTGTGGGAGTTCTTTGACTCATCATGACCTCAAAAAGGCAATCCTTGATTGAGAAGCAGTCTAGCTGTGTCAATTGATGCATTTAGTCGAGTAAAATAAGCTTTCTTGGCTACTTCACTTTGAATGTTAATAGCAACATCAATGTGTTGATCTCTCTTTAGCAAATCAACATATTTTTTCATTGCTTGATTATGGACACTATCCACAGCACCAACATGATCTTTTAGCCTCATCTTCATGTGCCAGCTGTCCCAACTATTCACAACAAATGCCTCATACCTAGCTTCCTTCTTACTGCAACGGTCCCTAAACAAGAAACAACAAAAAAAATATGCTTTGTCCTTCTGTTCCCTATATTCAAGCCAACTTCCAAATTCATCAAACCAATCAGGATTGAACCTTCTCTTTTTTCTCCAAATGATGAATACGGAAAAGCTATTCTCTTGGCCGGCAAGGTCCATTAACCAAGTACTTTCTTCTTACCACTTCTTTTAAATTGGGATGATAATGTTCTATCAATTTTCTCTTGCCGGGATCATAATGAATCTCCTCTTTCCAATTCATTTCTTCCGGGACATCTTGTGATGAGCGTTTTCTTCTAATAACAAACCTGTCCATTACGTACCTATGTTTGATAAACGAATATTTCCAGATCAGACATGAGAATTTAGCAAATTACTCGTGCGTATACCCTACACAAATTCTATACACAAGGATATAACTTTTTGAAATTCATCTACTAGTCAAAATCCTCCCAAAAGATGATTATAATAAGGAAGGTTTCAGAGGAATTACTAATGGAAATAGACTAACGAATACTCATCAGAAGACTACAGGCTGCACACCTGATTGGATGAACGAAGAGAGGAGCCAGGGGGCTAGCACTTGCCGGTGGCCGGCCGGCCGGAATTGCCTAATCTTCCTAAGCTGCGCGCCTGCGTCGGCGTGTTGGGATGGTGTCGCCGTCGTTGCCTATTTGGCTGATCGCATCGCGTCTCGGTCTCGTAATCAGGGGCGACGGTTCGTTCTTTGCCTTATTTTTTTTCTCTTTTGATCAATCGAGCAAACCACTAGATAGTACACACAGGCACACGTATCGACCCATCGTATATGCACAAGAGAATATATCGTGGCTGTGCAGGACGCAGGCCTGGGCGTGCGTGGACCTTGCGGCCTGCCTAAATGAAGTCGTTTTGGGCCAACTTGATGCACATATTTCGGCCGAATCTGATGCACTGGTCTATTTTAGATGACATGTACTAGTAAAAAAAATTGGGCCCGTATTCCTATACATCAGGGTGGGCCTATTGGGCTCCACCCCTGTCCCCACGTCCATGTCTATGTGCTAGCTAGCTTGTAGTACCAATTTTTACAAAAATTTACAATACGGAGATAATTCCATGAGCGTCACTGGAGCACAAGGGAATTATACAAGCAATCACCTATATTTCTCATCAAAATCAGAACACTTTTTTGTACGACATGACAGTGAAGGTACTACTCGATGCTCACCTGCTGATTGGAATGTGCTTCAAAATGTCATGCCTTTAACCTAAGATTTTCTGCTTGGTGATACGTTGTAATACATGAATACGGTACTTCCCTAGCCGCTCCCGGGTCACTCGCGTGAGGCAACTCTAGGGCACACACCTCCAAACCCTAGCAGACCGCCGCCGGACTCTCTCCCTCTGGCCGGCCACTGCCGTCGTGCCCTCTTCCCGGTCAGCGGTGGCGGCCACACCTTGGTTACCGAAGGAGACGGGTGGTTTGCGCGGCCTCTGTCGGTCTCCTTCGCACGGGGTAGGCACCTTGGGGCTATGCCGGTGGATCCGGGCTGCGGGCGATGGCGCTCCAGCGACGCAGGCTGGCGGCTCGGATGGGAGGCGCGGAAGAGCAGAAGGGGATCTGGTGGGGTCCTGGAGGCGGCGGATGCCATGCGGTGATGCTGCTCCCAGCATCGACTCAGTCTCTAGGTTCGGCCATGGGCTCGAAAGGGCTAATGGCTGACCCGCTTGTTTCGATTGCCAGTAACCGCCAGCAGTGTGGGGACTGCTACTTCGGCCCAAATAATGGAGGCGGTCCTAGGGTTCTTCCAGCATGAAGAATAAGATCTGCTTGATGCTTGCCCTCGATGATCTGGCTGGAGTGTCGAGTTTCGGAAGGCTCCGCCGACGAACTCCCATGGGCGCATCAGGCCTGGAGATTGTTGGATATGAAGGTATTCGGTCGTGCGTGCCCATATTTTTCTGGCCGTTTGGTTTCAGCGGGTGATAGGTCCAGTTTGCATCACCATTCTATATCATAATTTGCCTCTATTCATTGATATATTTCATATTAAGAGGTGATACTTATGTATTTTTATCTGTTTTTGCGTGTTGGATGATTCTTGGAGGATGAACTGCCGGAGTCAGAATTCTGATGAAAAAAGCGGTGTTTTGATGCAATTTTGCGAAGATCAGAAAAATACCAGAAAAACTACAGAAAATTATATTTTCCTAGAAGACGAAAGGAAGCCAGAATGGGAGGCGGAGTTGGGCCATAGCCCCCCCAGGCGCGGGCCACCCTAGGCCACGCCTACAGGGGGTGTGGCCACCTTGTCCCACCTTTGTCTTCGCCCTCTCACCTATATCTTCTCCTCGAAACCCTAAAATGAGGGGGCTACCATAGAAATATTCCATCGCCTCTGCAGGGCAGAAAACATCGAGAGAGAAGGAGCTCTCCGGCAGACAGATTTCTGCCGGGGAAATTCCTTCCCGGAGAGGAGAGATCGTCGCCATCAACACCATCATCAAGCTAGACTTCATTGGGATCATCATCATCATCATCCACACCATCATCTTCACAAGTACCATCATCTCCACTCCATCCCGATGTAACAATTGTGTTGAATCTTGCATAGTTCTTAGGGGAAACTTTTCCGGTGTTGATTACTATTGTAGTTGATGCTTGTGAGGGTAACCATTGAATTATTGTCTATGTTCATATTATTATCTATCATTATATCATTTCTGATCTTGATCCATATGATGTCTCGTAAGTAGTTCGTTTAGTTCTTGAGGACATGGGAGAAGTCATGTTGTTAGTAGTGGAATTGTGTTGAGATATTATTCAATGGTTTAATATTTAAGTTGTGGTGCTATTCTTCTAGTGGTGTCATGTGAACATCGACTACATGATACTTCACCATTTATGGGCCTAGGGGAATGCATTGTGTATTTGGCTACTAATTGTGGGGTTTCTGGAGTGACATAAACCTGAACCCCTGTTAGGAAACCATTGCACAAGGGAGTGTAGGATCTTAGAATTTAAGGTTGTGGTTAGGTTTTTATCTTAATTGCTTTTTTGTAGTTGTGAATGCTTGCAAGGGGTTTAATCACAAATATGTATTAGTCCAAGTAAGGTCGGTAGATTAGCACATGTTCACTCACATAACACTTATAAAATCAAAGAAGATTAATCAGCTATATAAAATGAAAGCACTTGACAGTATTCCCATGTGTCCTCGAGAACGTTTGGTCCTCATTAGTATTTCCTCCCGCTTGTCCTTTGCTAAGAAAGGATTGGACCACTTGCTGCAATTATTTGTTGACTCTATTTACTTGCACTTTATTTATTTTCTTTATCAAAACCCCCTAAAAATCCGTTTGCTAAGTATTTATAGAGAATTCCGGCTCCATACCACTAGTCAACACCTTCTGCTGGTCGTTGGGATCGACACTCCTATTTATCGAAAGTACTACGTGTTGGAGATATGCCCTAGAGGCAATAATAAATGTAGTTATTATTATATCTTTGTGTTTATGATAAATGTTTACATTCATGCTATAATAGTATTGACCAGAGACATTAATACTTATGTGATTTGTAAACTAATTTAGAGTCCCTAGTAAAGCCTCTTTATAATACTAGCTTGTTGATTAATAGATGATCATGGTTTCTTGATCATGAACATTTGAGATGTTGTTAATAACAAGGTCATATCATTAGGAGAATGATATGATGGACATACTCCTATAGATAAGCATAGCATAAAGATCAAGTCATTTTAATAGTTCAATTGCTATAAGATTTCTTATACATAGTAACCTAATTCCTTCGACCATGAGATCATGCTTATCACCATCACCGGAAGGATGCTTTGATGACATCAAACACCACACCGTAACTGGGTGGCTATAAAGGTGGCATTGAGTGTTCGGAAAGTATGGGTTGAAACACATGAATCAAGAGTGGGATTTGTCCATCCATATGACGGATAGATATACTCTGGGCCCTCTCAGTGAAATGTCATCCAATTAGCTTGCAAGCATGTGACTGGCTCACAAGGGATCACATATCAAGGGAACGAGAAAAGAGTACTTATCGGTAATGAGGTTGAACTAGGTATGCAGAGATACCGACGATCAAAACCTCGGATAAGTAAACTATCGTGAGATAAAGGGAAATTGGTATCGTATGTAAGTGGTTCATTCGATCGCAAAGTAATCGTAGAAATATGTGGGAGACATATGAATTTCCAGATTCCTATATTGGTTATTGATCGGATAAGTGTCTCGATCATGTCCGCATAATTCACGAACCGTAGGGAGACACACTTAAGGATTCGATGTTGTTGACTAGTTATGGAATGATGAGAAAGAGACCGAATGTTGTTCGGAGTCTCAGATGGGATCCGGGATATCACGAGGAGATCTGGAATGGTCCGGAGAATAAGATTCATATAAGGAAAGTCATGTTTCGGAGTTGGGGAATGATTCCGGTGTTTTCATCGGGAATGTTCTAGAAGGTTCCGGAAGGTCCGACACTCCGGAGGGGAAGGGTACATGAATGTGTCATGACAATATGGAATGGTTGCATCATGTACTAGGTAACATGGCTGGGGAAAATAAAGGGAGAAATCAAATCCTAGTTTGAAAGTCAAACGCCAGTTTGAAAAAGTCAAACGACAAGTTTGCTTGGTAGAGGGAGATTAGGAAACCTACTTGGGGAGGAGTTCCTCTCCCTCCACCCGCCGGCCAAGGAGGCCGACTTGGGGGAGGACTCCCTCCTCCCAAGCCACGCCCTCCCACCTATAAAAGGAGGGGCAGGGCTGCCCCTCTCCCCTACACCCAACACCACCAAAACCCTAGCCCTAGCCGCCGGCCTCCTCCAAGTCGCCGCCGCCCCTAGGGTTTCTCCTAGCCACCGAGTTGGGGCTTCCCCAAGCCCTAGCCGTTGGACAAGCTCCACCCCTTGGTGTCTTCTAAACCCTAGATCACCAAGGCCTCTCTCATAGTCCACCATACTCGCTCCGTCTTAAGGCGAAGCCCTGCGAGATCTCCCCTCTACTTCCGGTACCACGCCATCGTGCTGCCGGAATCGCGAGGAGAGTGCTACAACCTTCGCTGCCTGCTGGAACAAGGGAGAGGAAGGTCTTCATCGAGTACCAAACGTGTGACCGACCGCGGAAGCGCTGCCGGAAGGATCGTCTACGCGATCTTGAGATCGGCAAGAGTACGACTACATCACCCACGAGAAACTGCTCTCGTTAAACACTTTGGAATCTTCGAGAGTGAGTTCCTCTATCGACTCTTTGCTACAGTCTACTAGATAGATCTTGGCTTGTTTGTTTGTATGCGGTAGAATTTTTTGTTTTCCATGCTACAGTGGTATCAGAGCCGTGTCTATATGTAGATCTGTTGCACGAGTTGAATACAATGGTCATTGTGGATGGTGGTGTTTTTATTATCAATTGCTTCTTGTGTACTTTGCATCTTGCGGTATGATGGGATGAAGCGGCCCGGGCTAACCTTACATGACATTGTTCATGAGACTTGCTCCACGCTCAACATGCAACTTGTGTTGCATAAGTGGCCTTGCAGGTGTCTGTCTCTCTCATTATAGTATAGATCTAATTTACAACGGGTACTTGATAGTTTAAACATCAACGTTGTGGTTCTTGTTCGTAAGTTAGAGCGACACTTATTGAAAGCCCCAAACCACGTAAAATATGCAAAGAAAATTAGAGGCGTCTAACTTTGTTTTGCAGGGGTGTGCTGTGATGTGATATGGCCATGATTGTGATTATATTTGATGTATGCAATGTTCCTTATTGTAAGTTGGCAACGCCGGGAAATATATGGTCTTTAAATTCTGTTAAGACCCGCGTGTCTATTCAAAGTAGTTGTAATAGTTGAAGCTGGTGGACGACAACCATGAAGCAGCGCCATTGACCTTGACGCTATTCCGGTGATGATGGAGATCATGTTCGTGCTTGAAGTTGGAGATCGGAAGCACAAGAAGAAAGGCCATATCATATCACATATTATGAATTGCATGTGATGTTAATCCTTTATGCATCTTGTATTGCTTAGTTAACGACGGTAGCATTATAAGATGATCCCTCAAGGATACAAATTTCAAGTTTTAAAGTGTTCATCCTTATTAAGCACCGTTGCTAAAGCTCGTTGTTTCGAAGCACCACGTGATGATCGGGTGTGTTAGTGTTGGAATTATGCCCTAGAGGCAATAATAAAGATGTTATTATTATAATTCTTCTTCATGATAAAGTTTATATTCCATGCTAGAATTATATTAAGCGGAAACTTTAATACTTGTGTGGTTTGTGAACAACACCGTGTCCCTAGTATGACTCTATGGACTAGCTCATTGATTAATAATGGTTAAGGTTTCCTAACCATAGACATGAGTTGCCAATTAATAATGAGATCATATCATTGGGAGAATGATATTATGGACAGACCCAAACTAAACGGAGCAATTAGATCGTGTCATCGTGTTCATCTTTGCGAAGCTTTTCTTATGTCAAATATTGTATTCCTTAGACCATGAGATAATACAACTCCCTGGTATCGGAAGAAAGCTTTGAGGTCATCAAACGTCATCCTATGAGAGGGTGATCATAAAGGTGTCTCTCAGGTGATCGGAAAGTACCTGTTGGGTTGTATGTATCGAGATGGGATTGTCCCTCAAGTTAGAGATATACTTCAGGCCCACTTAATCGATATCAACACCGCTTGCAAGCATGTGGTTAAGAGTTAATCACAAAGTGATATCGGATTCTGAATGAGTAAAGTACTTACGTGAACGAGATTGATCTAGGTATGACGGTACCGACGATCAAATCTTGGGCAAGTAAAATATCGCGAGACGAAGGGAATATATATATGGGATTGATTGAATCCTGGCATCGTGGTTCATCTGATATGATCATCGATGAATGTGTGGGAGTCAATACGGGTTTCTAGACCATTGTTGATTATTGATAGAAGATCATGCGCATATTCTCGAACCAAGGGTCACATAACGTGTCTCGGCTAGGATAGATTGGATAATTGGTTTATGGGTTTTTTGTTCGGAGTCTCGGATGGGATCTGGAACATCACGAGAGGTTCCGGAATGGTCCGGAGAATAAGATTCATATAAGGCAATGCAGTTTTTGGAGTTCGGAATTGTTTCGGGTTAATCGGTATTGTACCGAAAGCTTCTAGAACCTTCCGGAGGGGGACCAACGTGGCCCCACCTGCCGGGAGGGGGCATGGGCCTATGAGGGAGTGCCCTGGCCGCATTGGGCCAGGGGCACAAGGCCCCATAGGGCCCAGCCAGCCAAACCTAGGGGAAACCCTAGGGGAGCTTCTAGAAGGGGGGAAACTTGCCCCCCACTCCTTCCTCCTTGGCCGCCGGCCCTAGGGCTTGGGGGAGGGGCAAGGGCTGGCCGCCCACCCCTCTATATAAAGAGGGCTGGGGGCGCACCCCCTCCTACACCTCCTCCTCAAGCCCTAGCCGCCCTGCTGCCCTCCTCTCTCTCTCTCCCTCCCGACTGCACGTAGGCGAAGCCCTGCTGCAGAAACTCTCCACCACTTGCACCGCGCCGTCGCGTTGTAGATCCAATCCATCTCTCCACCATACTTGCTGGACCAAGGAAGGAGGAGACGTCGAGGTGCCGCACGTGTGCATCTCTCGGAGGCATCGCCACTTGCGGTGTTAGATCGGATCGGATAGCGAGGAGGAGAAGCGAGTACGACTACATCACCCACGTTCCGACGAACTTTCGGCTGTGCGAATCTTCAAGGGTATGAAGATCTCATATAATCCCCCTCGTTGTTTGCATCTCCTAGATTATATCTTGGCTTTCGCATCCGTAGAATTTTTTTGATTTACTATGCTGCGAAACCCTTCAGTTAGATTCTGCGAGTGTATACAACGTGAGCAAGCCAGATTTGCTCATGCAATGAGCTAAGGTTTGATCTTGACGAGCCTAGCATGTACATACATGGTCTAGGAACACGGATCACCGAAAGGTAAAGCATGAGTCATATAGTAGATATGATGAACATGTTGATTGTTCGCCATTGAAGCTACATCAACTCTCGTGATGATCAGTTTTGATGTGGTGGATTTGGTTCGTGTGATCACTAAAACAATGTGAGAGATATTGTTTTGAGTGGGAGTTCACCTAGATTAATTTAACTATTAATTAGAACTCAACTTGTCATAAACTTCGTCTAAACTATTGCAAATATGTTGTAGATCAATGGCGGCCCCTACCATCAATTTTAATGTGTTCCTAGAGAAAGAAAAGTTGAGAAACAATGGAAGCAACTTCGCGGATTGGTTCCGCAATTTGAGGATTATCCTCAATGCTGGTAATTTGACCTATGTGCTAGATGCACATTGGGTGACCCTTTGCGGTGATGCTACCGATGAAGTAAAGAATGTTTACCTCGCTCGGAAGAATCAATACTCCGATTCAGTGTGATATCTTGTATGGTTTGAAATCGGACTTGAAGGTTTGAGAACCATGACCCACATGATATTGTCCGTGAACTCAAATTGATATTTGAGACTCACGCGGCAGTTGAGAGTTATGAGGCTTCTGAAAAGTTCTTTAACTGCAAGATAGAATAGGGCAGCTCCGTCAGTGAGCACGTGCTTAAGATGTCTGGGCATGCTAACAAACTCCAAAGCTTGGGTATAGTGATTCCTAATGCTTTGGAGATTTACCGTGTCCTCCAATCACTACCACCAAGTTAAAAGAACTTTGTGATGAACTACAATATGCAAAGCATGAACAAGACGTTGCCAGAACTCTTCTCCATGTTGAAACCTGCAGAAGTGGAGATCAAGAAAGAGCATCAAGTGTTGTTGGTCAATAAGACCACCAAATTCAAGAAAGGCAAGTCTAAGCAAAAGGGAAACTTCAAGAAGGGTGGTAATAAAGTTGCCGCACCGGCGAAGAAGACCAAGGCTGGACCTAAGCACGTCTTGAATGCTTTTCTTTGCAAGGAGAGGGTCACTGGGCGAATTGCCCAAAGTACTTGGCGGATTTGAAGCGGCAACATCAATAAGAAAGGTATATTCAATATACATGTTATTGATGTATCTCACTAGTACTAGTAGTGCTCGGTATTTGATCTTTGGTTCGGTTGCTCATATTTGTAACTCAAAGCAGTCTTTTGAATAAACGGAAGCTAGCGAAGAACGAGGTGACGATGCGCGTTGGAAATGGATCAAAGGTTGATGTGATCGCGGTTGGCACGCTACCTCTTCATCTACCACCGGTATTAGTTTTATACTTAAATAATTGTTTTTCGGTGCCTGCGTTGAGCATGAACAATATATCGGCATCATGTTTATTGCGAGACGGTTACTTGTTTAAGTCCGAGAATAATGGTTGTTCGATTTATATGAGTAATATGTTTTATGCACATGCACCTTTGATAGATGGTCCATTCTTATTGAATCTCGATAGTGGAAATACACATATTAATAACATTGAAGCTAAACGTTTGAAATTGAGCGATAACACGACCTATATGTGGCACTGTCGTCTTGGTCACATTGGAGTGAAGCGTATGAAGAAACTCCATTCCGATGGACTTCTTGAATCACTTGATTTCGAATCACTTGAAAGATGCGAAGCATGTTTGATGGGTAAAATGACCAAGACTCCATTTTATGGTATGATGGAGCGAGTTACGGACTTGTTGGAAATCATACATACCGATGTGTGTGGTCCAATGAGTGTAGCATCGCGCGGTTCTTATCGTTATGTTCTTACCTTCGCGGATGACTTGAGTAGATATGGGTATATCTATTTCATGAAACATAAGTCCGAAACTTTCGAGAAGTTTAAGGAATTTCAAAGTGAGGTAGAGAATCAACGTAACAAGAAGATTAAATTTCTATGTTCTAATCATGGAAGTGAATATCTAAGTTACGAGTTTGGCGAGCATTTGAAGAAAGCGAAATACTTTCACAATTGACACCGCCGGGAACACCACAGCGAAATGGTGTGTCCGAACGTCGTAATCGAACTTTCTTAGATATGGTTCGTTCTATGATGTCACTTACAGATTTACCGCTATCATTTTGGGGTTATGCATTAGAAACAGCCGCATTCACTTTAAATAGGGCACCATCTAAATCCGTTGAAACGACACCGTATGAATTATGGTTTGGGAAGAAACCTAAATTGTCGTTCCTTAAAGTTTGGAGTTGCGAAGCCTATGTAAAGAAGTTACAGCCAGACAAGCTTGAACCCAATGTGGAAAAATGCGTCTTCATTGGATACCCGAAGGAAACTATTGGGTATACCTTCTATCATAGATCGGAGGGCAAAATCTTTGTTGCCAAGAATGGATCCTTTCTAGAGAAGGAATTTCTATCGAAAGAAGTGACTGGAAGGAAAGTAGAACTCGACGAGGTTATTGAACCTTCTCTCGAACTTGCGAGTAGCGCATCACCGGAAGTAGTTCCTATGGCGCCTACAACAATAAGAGAGGAAGCTAATGATGATGATCATGAAACTTCGGTTGAAGTTGCTACAAAACCTCGCAGGTCAACAAGGACTCGTACCACTCTTGATTGGTATGATCCCGTTATGAGTGTCATGTTGGTGGACAACACCGATGACCCTGCGACATATGAGGAAGCGATGATGAGCCCAGATTCCAATAAATGGAAAGACACCATGAAATCCTAAATTGGATCCATGTACGAAAACCAAGTATGGACTTTGGTGGACTTACCGGATGGCCGGAAGGCTGTCGAGAACAAATGGATTTTCAAGAAGAAAACAAATGTTGATGGTAATGTTACTGTCTATAAAGCTCGACTTGTAGCAAAAGGGTTTCGACAAATTCAAGGAGTTGACTACGATGAGACTTTCTCACCGGTAGAAAAGCTAAAGTCTGTGAGGATTATGTTAGCAATCTCTGCATATTACGATTATGAGATATGGCAGATGGATGTCAAAACAGCGTTCCTCAATGGAGACATTGATGAAGAGTTGTATATGATGCAACCCAAAGGTTTTGTCGATCCTAAAGATTCTAACAAGGTATGCAAACTTCAACGGTCCATATATGGATTGAAGCAAGCATCCCGAAGTTGGAATCAACGTTTTGATAAGGTAATCAAAAGTTTTGGTTTTATACAAACTTATGGAGAAGCTTGTATTTACAAGAAAGTGAGTGGGAGCTCTGTAGCATTCTTAATACTGTATGTGGATGACATATTGATGATTGGGATGAAGGGTTTCCGGCATAGTAAATCAAAATTTTATACGGATGCGAACAGAGGGAAGCCAAGATCTAATCTAGGAGATGCAAACAACAAGAGATATTGGATTAGATCTTCATACCCTTGAAGATTCGCACAGCGGAACGTTCGTCGGAACGTGGGTGATGTAGTCGTACTCGCATCTCCTCCTCGCGATCCGATCCGATCTAGCACCACAAATGGCGATGCCTCCGTGAGATGCACACGTGCAGCACCTCGAAGTCTCCTCCTTCCTTGGTCCATCAAGTATGGTGGAGAGATGGATTGGATCTACAACGCGACGGCGCGGTGCAATTGGTGGTGAGTTTCTGCAACAGGGCTTCGCCTACACGCAGTCGGGAGGGAGAGAGAGAGGAGGGCAGCAGGGCGGCTAGGCTTGAGGGGAAGGTGTGTGTGTGGGGGGGGGGTGGTGCGCCCCAGCCCTCTATATATAGAGGGGTGGGCGCCAGCCCTAACCCCTCCACCAAGCCCTAGGTCGGCGGCCAAAGGAGGGAGGAGTGGGGGGCAAGGAAACCCCCCCTTCTAGAAGGTCCAATTAGGGTTTATCCCTTGTTTGGCCGGCTGGGCCCTATGGGGCCTTGTGCCCCTGTCCCAATGCGGCCAGGGCACTCCCTCATAGGCCCATGCCCCCTCCCAACAGGTGGGACCACGTTGGACCCTTCCGGAAGGTTCTAGAAGCTTTCGGTACAATACCGATTAACCCGGAACAATTCCGAACTCCAAAAACTGCACTGCCTTATATGAATCTTATTCTCCGGACCACTCTGGAACCTCTCGTGATGTCCCGGATCCCATCCGAGACTCCGAACAAAAACTCATAAACCAATTATCCACTCTATCCTAGCGTCGAGACACGTTAAGTGTGTGACCCTTCGGGTTCGAGAATATGCGGACATGATCTTCTACCAATAATCAACAGCGGGGTCTGGAAACCCATATATACTCCCACACATTCATCGATGATCATATCGGATGAACCACGATGCCAGGATTCAATCAATCCCATATATATTCCCTTCATCTCGCGATATTTTACTTGCCCGAGATTTGATCGTCGGTACCGTAATACCTAGTTCAATCTCATTCACAGCAAGTACTTTACTCGTTCCGTAATCCGATATCACTTTGTGATTAACTCCTTAACCACATGCTTGCAAGCGGTGTTGATATCGATTACCGAGTGGGCACGAAGTATATCTCTCCGACTTGGGAGGGACAAATACCATCTTGATACATACAACCCAACAGATACTTTCCGATCACCTGAGAGACACCTTTATGATCACCCTCTCATAGGATGACGTTTGATGACCTCAAAGCTTTCTTCCGATACCAGGGAGTTGTATTATCTTATGGTCTAAGGAATACAATATTTGACATAAGAAAAGCTTCGCAAATATGAACACGATGACACGATCTAATTGGTTCGCTTAGTTTAGGTCTGTCCATCACATCATTCTCCTAATGATATGATCTCATTATTAATCGTCAACTCATGTCCATGGTTAGGAAACCTTAACCATCATTAATCAATGAGCTAGTCCATAGAGGCATACTACGGACACGGTGTTGTTCACAAACCACACAAGTATTAAAGTTTCCGCTTAATACAATTCTAGCATGGAATATAAACATTATCATGAACAAGAATTATAATAATAACATCTTTATTATTGCCTCTAGGGAATAATTCCAACAGTCTCCCACTTGCACTAGAGTCAATAATCTAGTTTACATTTGGCAACAATCTCACACCCATGGCACTAAGGTGATGATCATGTTTTACACGTGGAAGAGGTTTAGTCAATGGATCTGCGACATTCAGATCTGTATGTACTTTGCTAATCTTCAGATCTCCATCTTCTATATAATCTCGGATTATATGAAACTTGCGGTTGATATGCTTGGTCTTTGGATGATATCTTGGTTCCTTAGCGAGTGTTATGGCGCCAGTGTTGTCACACAATATCTCTAGTGGGTCCAATGCACTTGGAACCACGCCAAGCTCAGTGATGAAGTTCCTGATCCAAACTCCTTCACTTGACGCTCGCAGCAGCCATGTATTCCGCTTCTCTGTAGATCCCGCGATCACGCTTTGCTTGCGCTTCTCCGACTCACAGCTCCTCCATTCAAAATATACACGTATCCCGTCCGAGATTTAGAATCATCCTTGATTGTCGAAACTAGCGTCGACGTAACCTTTTTGACGAGTTGTTCATCACCCCATAGACTAAGAACATTTCTTTAGTCCTATTTAGGTACTTTAGGATGTTCTTCACGGCTGTCCAGTGTTCCACTCCTGGATCACTTTGATATCTGCTCGTCAAACTAAGAGCATTGGACACATCCTGTCTAGTACACAGCATGGCATACATGATAGAACCTATGGCCGGGGCATAAGGCACTTTGCTCATAGCTTCCCTATCATTTACCGTAGCTGGACACTGAGCCTTGCTCAATATCTTACCTGACAACATAGGCACTGGACCTTTCTTTGCCTTATCCATTCTGAACCTTTTCAGAACTTTATCTAGGTATGTACTCTGGCTTAAATCTATCAGGCGTCTTTGTCTATCTCTATAGATTTTGATGCCCAATATATAAGCAGCTTCACCTAGGTCTTTCATTGAAAAACACTTGTTCAAATAACTCTTCACATCGTTAAGCATGTTAATGTCATTTCCAATAATTAATATGTCATCCACATATAGTACCAGAAATGTCACCGAGCTCCCACTCACTTTCTTGTAGATACAAGCTTTGTAGCAATTTGGAACAAATCCGAAGCTCTTGATCACTTGATCAAAACGAAGGTTCCAACTCCGAGATGCTTGCTTTAGTCCATAAATGGAACGTTGAAGTTTGCATACTTTATCAGCATCCTTAGGATCGACAAAACCTTCGGGTTGCATCATATACAACTCTTCATCAATGTTGCCATTGAGGAACACAGTCTTGACATCCATCTGCCATATTTCATAATCATGAAATGCAGCAATTGCTAATAAAATCCGAATGGACTTAAACATCGCTACGGGAGAGAAAGTCTCATCGTAGTCAACACCTTGAACTTGTCGAAAACCTTTCGCGACAAGCCGTGCTTTATAGAAGGTAACATTACCATCCGCGTCCGTTTTCTTCTTGAAGATCCATTTGCACTCAACGGCCTTTCGGTCGCTAGGAGGGTCCACCAAAGTCCATACTTGGTTTTCGCTCATGGATCCCAATTCGGATTTCATGGCTTCTAGCCATTTCTCAGTCCGGGCTCATCATCTCTTCCTCATAGTTCGTAGGTTCACTTGTCTTCTACTAACAAGACGGTCAAGACAGGTTGCTGTACCACTCGGAGGGCACGCGACCTTGTCGACCTGACGTTCGATGCGACATCGTCCAAGCTTCATGATCCTTGTCATTAGCTTCCTCTATTGTTGGTGCTGACCTTGGAACAATTTCGGTCTTGCTACTCTCCAACTCAAGAGAAGGTTCAATAACCTCATCTAGCTCTACTTACCTCCCACTCACTTCTTTCGAGAGAAACTCCTTCTCAAGAAAGGAACCGTTCTTCGACAAACACTTTGCCTTGGTTACGTAATAGAAGGTATACCCAATAGTTTCCTTATGGTATCCTATGAAGACGCATTTCTCCGCTTTGGGTTCGAGCTTGTCCGGCATCAACTTCTTGACGTAAGCTTCGCATCCCCAAACTTTAAGAAATGACAACTTAGGTTTAGCACCAAACCACAGTTCATACGGTGTCGTCTCAACGGAATTAGATGGTGCCCTATTTAAAGTGAATGCTGCGTTCTCTAATGGATAACCCCAAAATGATAACGGCAAATCAGTAAGAGACATCATTGATCGGACCATATCTAATAGGGTTCGATTCCGGTGTTCAGACACACCATTTCGATGTGGTGTTCCGGGTGGCGTGAGTTGCGAAACGATTCCGCTTGCTTTAAGATGCATGAGAAAATCATAACTCAAATATTCACCTCCACGATCGGATCGTAGAAACTTAATCTTTCTGTTACGATGGTTCTCCACTTCATTCTGAAATTCCTTGAACTTTTCAAATGTTTTAGATTTATGTTTCATTAAATAGATATACCCATATCTACTTAAGTCATCGGTAAAAGTGAGAAAATAGCGATATCCACCGCGCGTCGAAACACTCATTGGTCCGCATACATCGATATGTATGATTTCAACAAGTCCGTTGCTCGCTCCATCATACCAGAGAACGAGGTTTTGATCATCTTGCCCATGAGGCATGGTTCGCATGTGTCAAATGATTCAAAATCAAGAGACTCCAAAAGTCCATCAGAATGGAGTTTCTTCATGCGCTTTAAACCAATATGACCTAGACGACAGTGCCACAAATAAGTATTATTATCACTATCTACTTTGCATTTCTTAGCCTCAACGTTATGGATGTGTGTTTCATCCCTTTTGAGATTTAGAAGAAATAAACCATTCACAACAGGTGCATGACCATAAAAGATGTTACTCATATAAATAGAACAACCATTATTCTCCGATTTAAATGAATAACCGTCTTGCAATAAACAAGATCCAGAAAAAATGTTCATGCTCAACGCAGGCACATAATAACACTTATTAAGGTTTAAAACTAATCTCGAAGGTAAAACTAAGGAGAGCGTGCCGACGGCCATCACATCAACTCTTGATCCGTTGCCAACGCGCATCGTCACCTCATCCCTCGCAAGCTGCCGTCTATTAGTAGCTCTGTTTGAGTTACAAATATTAGCAACGAACCATTATCAAATACCTGGCACTAGCGAGGGCTAGTAAGGAAAACATCAATAACATGTATATCAAATATACCTTTGATGGTGTGACCTTCTTGTCGCTAAGTACTTGACGATTCGGCTTCCAAGAACCCTTGTCCTTGCAATAGAAGCACTCGATGTCGGCTTAGGACCGGACTGAGCTTCTTCTCTGCGAGGCAACGCTTCGTCGCCTTTCTTGAAGGGCTTCTTTGCACCCTTACCTTTCTTGAAGGTGGGCTTGTTGACCATCAACACATGATTATCCTTTTGATGTCCACCTCATGACCTTCACTTTGCGAAGAGCTCGGTGATAAATATCGATGGAACTAATCTGATTGTGAGTCACTACAAAACTTTTGTAGCTGGGAGGGAGTGATTGCAGAACCCTGTCAATCTTGAGCTCCTCTGGAATCTTGCAGTCCAGTTGCTCAAGGCGTTGAGTCTAGCCCGACATCTTAATGGCGTGATCATTAACGGAACTCCCTTCCTCCATCTTGCAGTTAAAGAAATTCTCAGAGATCTCATATCTCTCAGAACGGGCCTGAGTTTGAAAAATGGTTTTCAGCTCCTCGAGAATCTCAAAGGGCCCGGGATAGTCTTCAAAACGAGTTTGAAGGTCCGATTCCATAGCAAACAACATGGTTCTCTTAATCACACCATAATCATCTTTCTTGTGATAGATGCGGCTTTCTCATCGGTAAGTAGCGGAGGCGTCACCTAACGCATTCTCAAGGACATAGTCCTTTTGACCGAGAGAATGATTCTCGATCGGAACCAGTTGGTGAAGTTAGACCCATTGTTTCTAAGTTTTTCCTTCTCAGCAAAAACGTTGAAGTTGAAGTTGGACTTAGCCATTTGATCTACAATGTTTGCAAGTACAAATTAGACTATGTTCATGATAACTAGTTCAACTTTTAATCAAATTACTAGATGAACTCCCACTAAATTCAACATCCCTCAAGTTGTTTAGTGAACATGATCCAAATTCACAACACCTAATCCGATCTTCACGAGAAGAGATGTGGTTTCAATGGTGGACAACGAAGTGTCGATCATATCATTCATATGACTCATGCTTAACCTTTCGTTTCATGTGTTCCGTGGCCATGTTTGTACATGCTAGGCTCGTCAAGTTAGACCCAAGTATTTCCGCGTGTGCAAAACTGGCTTGCACACGTTGTATGTGAACGTAGAGTCTATAGCACCCGATCATCACGTGATGCTTGGACACGACGAACTTTTGCAACGGTGCATACATGGGGAGAACACAGTTTTATCTTGATCTTTAAGTGAGGAATCATCTTATAATGCTACCGTCGCGATCTAAGCATAATAAGATACATAAAAGGATAAACATCACATGCATATAACTTTATGTGACATGGTATAGCCAATCTTCGCGCAAAGATCTCCATCTTGTGCGTGCCGGCATGATCTCCATCACTCCACCATGATTTCCTCCACCACGAATAACAACTACAACTATTGCTAACTACTTAGCGATAAAGTGAAACTATTACATGGCGTATAAGAAGTTGACACACATGTGACGAGGTTTAATCTCGTCAATGCCCATTGTTATGGACTTGGGTTTTGGAGAAGATGGGGATGCTGGAGATCGTGGCACTAATTAGCACAAGCAGGACACTGACCGAGATTTACGAGTTCAGGCCCCGGAGGAAAACCCTACTCGCTTATGCGCTCTTGATTACGACGGAACCGAAGGTTATAGGGTCAGATTCGATCTGTCATTGGAGGTGTGTCTGAAGTATGAGTCGAGAGATCTAGGGCGTGCCCTCGGCCTTTATATAGACTTAGCAGGTCCGG
This sequence comes from Avena longiglumis, assembly GCA_030063025.1. Classification (NCBI taxonomy): domain Eukaryota; kingdom Viridiplantae; phylum Streptophyta; class Magnoliopsida; order Poales; family Poaceae; genus Avena; species Avena longiglumis. The sequence continues at coordinate 544,519,499 of CP125976.1, read as the reverse complement.
GCATAGTCCTAGTCGATTCTGAGTTCTAGGGTTTTACCCTTTGAATTTCCTATCTATGCTAGTCTTGCTCTCCAAGGATCCGAAGGCGTCATGGGCCTTGTACCCGAAAAAAATCTTCATGGGCCAGGTATATCCGCTGTGGGCCTTCCTTGGGCCGAGGGTATGCAAATCACGTGCCGTAGGGTATAACCATGTCGATAGCCGGGTGATCAATCGTAGATTCGGCTGAGGACTCTTCCATCTTTCGGGTGCAACTATGTATTAATAGTATATGTGTGTAGGGATTGTTGACACGTGTGCCTGACTCACCCGACGGATCAGGGTCAGTTAACTGTCTTAGGATGAAACAACACGATCTTCTTCAAGTTCGAGTCCCTCAACTCGGACCTGGAACATATGCTGGCGTAATTTGTCGTGGTGGTGGCACAGCAGATGCCATGGGTAGGCTAAAGTATGGGGCCAATGGATGCTAGTGGGATCTGGGGAGGGAAGATGCAACTAATTCTACACACAAGAGATTAGGGCAAAGATCTTTATTTCTCTTCTCTTGGGCTACAAGTGCTCCACAGCTGTATCTGAGGAGAAAAGATGAACCTCACCAGCCTAACGGTACCAAAATGAGCCGATCCCCTTCTCCGAGTCCAAGTCTCTCCTTATAAAGGAGAGCCCTGGGTTCCTTTAGGGCTGACGTGGCCAGCATATTCGAGGAATATGCCTATCCCAATATAGTAGTTCGGCGCCCATCTTTCCCTGTCGCCCCTCTAACGACGGCAAGGTTCCAGAGGGCCCCTCTTGTACGCCTCGGTCTTCTGGACTGTCACCTTCGTGCCCTCCTCCTGCCTCTCTGTCGCTCTGTGCCTTTGTCCGTAGCGCTTGCTTGCTAGATTCTCCTTAGCTTGCGACTAGGGTTTGACTTCAGCCTCTCCTTCTCTGCAAGCTTCATATCATTCGGCCCTCCCTGCATAGCTCGGATTGTCCTTTACGCATCAAGATCACTCAGGTTTAACCCGACCCACGCAGAACTTCGGTAACGCCTTATATACATATACGGGCCTCTCAGGTATGTCGGCCGACTTATTCATGATTCGCCGACCTAGATAACTCGGAAACAGACGGGATCGTACCTCTGTCTTTCCCGTCTTTGACCTACCCGAGGACCCCCGACATTAGTCCCCGGTTGGTGTGGCCTTCGATAGATTCAATGGTGTGTCGACTTCATCATATTTTCGATCTTGTTTCGAGTTACCTTTTTCTCGTCGGGTATCCTTGTTCCTTCTCTAAATCGCCTCGTCCTCGTGTCACTCCCATCATTGTTTTTATAGTTTTTGGTTCCTCTGATATTCTTGCGAGGCTCTGATTAACCACAGACCATTGTCTTATTCTTGACGCCTCGCGTCTTAGTTTCCTGGGATCACAACCTTCTTCGTTCCCGTGTGGCCGTTGGTGTGTCTCCACTTATCGTCGTGCGTTCGTGCCGCACCCACGATCTACACGGTCAACTGCTACTGCCACGATCCCACTACCTTGTTCGTGGCTCGACTATAAAGTGGGGCACGGTGTTTGGGGATTTACTTTTCCCCTTCTCGTTCGTCTCTGCCCTCCTCCTTCCTCTCGCCTGCGCGCCTTCTCAGCTCCAGCCATGGGCATCATCGAGAGCTTCCGGCGAGGACTCACTTACCTTTCACTCGCGCCTGCGCTCACCAGCTTCGGGGCCGTCACCGGTGAGTCCTTTCCGGCCGCATTGCCTAGGTTTTACCGTAGATTTCTCCGTTTTGATCTCGTGTTCGTGCGGAGGTTCCTCTTCTCCTCCACCACCGCTTCCGTGTAAAATCACGACGGGGCCTCGTAGCTCTAAACTCCCCTCCGCCGCCAGCTCTTCTTCCGTCGATCTCTCCGGCGAACCACCCATGTCTAGCTCCTTTAGTGGTGCTCTGGTTGAGGACGATGACACTCGGCTGGGCCCAGCGAGGCTCGTGGCAAGGTTCTTCCGTTCTGGCGCTTGGTGAGTGGCTTATCCGAACTGAGGATTCCCTTGAGGTCTCCACCGGCAAATGTAGTCCTCTCTGGATGTTAGGGAGGGTGAGTATGTGGTTTTTATGTCGCACTTCGCGCGTGGGTTCGGTCTCCCTCTTAGCGATTTTGCTAGAGAGTTTCTCGACTACTTGACCTCGGTAGCATCATCTTCTGCTAACGCCATTGCTTCTCTTCGATTTTATCTCCGGGAGGATACTTGACTGTGGCCGTCGATTACGTCACGGTGGTCAAGTTCTTCCAGATTCATTCCAATGTAATCACGACAAATCTCTGCACCCTCCGAGAAATCGCTTACTCAATGTGGGCGGCGTCCATTACACCTCGGAGGAAATCCGTATTTCCTCGTGTCACGGGTTAGAGTCGTGCAAGAAGTGGCACAAATCCTTCTTTACGTCAAGAATAGAGACAGAGGACAAGATTACTCTGCCTTCTCAATTGGTCCGCCTTCTAAAGTGAACGGCTCTACAACCGAGGAAAACTCATGCCTTGGACGAGGCTTTTGAGATTCGGCTTAAAGAGCTGATCCGCGCCGGGTTATCTGGCGAAGACCGATGGCTACTTTCATTAGTAGCGAATCTGCCATTCGAGCGGACTCACAAGTGGGCTACATGAGTGGTCCCTCGACCCTAAGGAGTCTCATTGTGGGCTGGACAATTACCTTATCCTGGCCGCCAGAGCTATCTTCAAGACGGAGATGCTCGAGGATTGGGCTTGGGGATTGAAACCGTTCACCTGCGATCATCCGCTCTGCTATTCCATTGTTTTCGACGGATTCCGCTTTCTTTGTCCTCGTCTTGAGAGGTTCGCAGAAAGGTAAGAATGAGGGCCTTGAAGTTTTGTTTCTTCCGTGGCCGGACCGAGCGCCCGGATCTTGGTGGGCGGACTCAGGAGTTCGTCCCTAAGTCGGATCCTGCCCGGCTCGAGCTCGTGGCAAGACTTGGCGACGAGGAGGAAGGTGATTGGACGAGGTCCAAATTCTTGAGGTAGTTGCGTAATGCCTATTTTTTATGCATTTCGGCTTCTACTTTCCAGCTAATCCGGCGGTCAGGTTCATGGCCGAGCCTATTGCTCGACCCGTGTTACCTCGGGGAAGCGTGGGGCCTCTGCTAGTGCCTCGGCGGTCCCAAGCGAAACGAAGAAATCCGCTCAATCCTCCCAAGATTATGCAGGGTTGCCGTAAGCTCCGTTTACTTGTATTTCTTGTTTCTCTCTTCTTTTCATACCGACACTTTTTCTCTCTTATTTTTGCGGTGCTCGCTTTACATTAAGCCCGGTCCTAGCATGACTAGCCGCCCGATTAAGCCGTCTCCTCCGCGTCGATGATACCGGGATTCCAGTCCCTCGTGCGCCTCTCCTCCAGCTCCGAATCAATCGCCTCCTCGTCGCGGCGTCAAACCCCTTCTGATGACATTGATTCCACTTGGCCCTCTGAGGTTTTCGTCGAATCCGTTGCCCTTCTATGGGTCCAGACCGCCATCGAGCCTCTATCTACCCGCGGTTTCTCACCACTCCGACCTCGGCCGAAAAGGTCGTTATCTCGGCGTATATGCGTAGTAACCCTTTGCTCCTAAAGACGCGTCCCCACTTGAGGTGTCACTTCCTGATGCCTCCTCTAAAGGCGAGAAAAGCTGCCACCAAGACTTCCTCTTCTCGAAGGTCTTGTCGGCCCTTCTCAACCGAGTATCGCCGACGTCTTGCGTAAGGAATCTAGCCTACCAAAGCCTCCGTGCCTCGGCCAAGACCTGACTTGCTCTTCATAAGAGCCCTATGGCGCTGATGGTTGCACAACCTGTCCGGATAAGGTCTTAACTCGGACGACTAGTGGAAAGCCATTGTGCTGGTGGATCGCCAATAATTGGGCCTTGTTGATCGGTTTGAGGGTAATCCTATCAACCAACCCTTTCGACTTTTCCGACATCGTGACCGTTTTGACCATCTTTGCCAAGTTAAATCCTTGATACTAACAAGATGAATGAGGTAATTCTGTTTCTCCGAGTTTTAAATTAGTCCCGGATGTTACTATATGCTCTAGTCCCCAAACTTGTAAGGAAATAACTTGTTATATGCTTGGAAGTTTAATGATCTTGACTTAATTTAAATTTATTTCTAGGGTTGAAATCGTCCATCTAGATCCGAGTTAAGTTTTGCTTAATTGGATTTGCTTCTTAGCTTTGAATATCTAGCCACCTAGATCCGAATTAAGTTCCTTGATTGGATCTGATTAGCATTGAATATCCAGCCCCTAGATCCGAATTAAGTTTTGCTTGATTCGGATCGATTAACTTTGAATATCCAGCCACCTAGATCCGAGTTAAGTTTGCTTGACTCGGATCTGATTTTAGCTTTGAATATCTAGCCACCTAGATCCGAGTTAAGTCCTCCTTGACTCGGATCTGATTTTAGCTTTGAATATCCATTTATCGTTTTTCCCCATTGCTCGTTGCACATGATCGAGGACTTCAATTCGAGGTTGCTTTTTTGCGATTAGCTGGAAGAAAAGTATGAGAAAATCCTTCGGTGGTAAAGAAGGCTGGTGCGTCGATGGTTCCTTTTCGTTATTTTCAACGTTCTTATTTATTTGTCCGCGAGATGCCGCACTTTCTTGGTAAAGGTAACATTAATAACCTCAACATTCGCCTTGATAAGAAAGTCAAGAGCTTGGAAGGTTAGTTTCCTTTTATTTTACCCTTTCCTTTAACATGTATTCTAAGCTTCCTTATTGCGTTTGGCTCTGGTAAACGAAGTTGAAAACCTTTGCAGCGTCGCATCAAGATTGCATGCCCATGCACGGATGCTGCATTTTAGAGCAAAACGCTATTCATTGGTATGAATTACAAGAATAAGATGATGAAATAACTGCGCTGCGAGCAGGGTGGATACCCTTAAGCTCTCTAATCCGAACTGGAAAAGGTCGACCAAGAATTTTCGGAGGAGAAGAATCGTGGCTTTGGAGCTGCAGAAGAACAAAGAACTCCTCGATGCCGAACTAAAACTCGGGGTTGGCGCGAGGAAATTGCTCGTTTTGAGAAGAGCAAGGTTGATTGGGCCAAAGACCTTGATAATGATAAGTTACATTCATCGTAGCTACTTAACACAGCCGAAATATATTTTTCTTTTTTGTTCCCGCTACCACCTGACACGTTCATGCTTTGCGCAGATCATTTTCCCGAAGCCAAGCCTGTGAGTTCTAAAGCGGTTCTTGAAGCTCGCGTGCACCGAGGTGTTTACATTGCCGACTCGGAGTATTGATGGAGGATTTCCTGTTCGTTGGTTTGCAGTTGGCCCAATGAAAATTATGGGTCGGGACTTGGTGCAAGCAGCCATCCGAGCTTACCACGTTCTTTGGCCGAATACATCTGGTACTCCTGATATTAACGAGGTCGAATTACTAGTGAAAAGACTCATGGCATCTGAGAGGCAACTGAGTCTCTGGAGGGAATCGGTAGGCGTCTTTGGCTGATATGGCCTCTTGTCATCATGTCATGGTACGAAGACATCTCTCTAGACATCCCGAGAAATCTGCGCCTTGGTTCTTTGGGTTGAAGATCCGACCTTCGTCGCTCTTGACAAGCTCGCGCCTTTCCAACTTCGTCGAGTATGCCGCGTACATACCTGGAATGAAGGGCCGAGTTTTCTTCCAAACCTTGGGATGAGGAGGTCATAGTTGAAGATGCCTCGGATGACAATTCGGCCGGCAAGGAGAGGGTGAGGATAATTCGCCACATCCGAAAGCTCTAGTTCAAGCTCGGATAGCGGCTGACGATGCGCGGTCCTCCTCCAAAGGTCTTGGGCACTCAAGCATTGACGGATGCTCTGAGCAGCCTCGAGCTTCGCTGAAGTTGCACTTGGTTCTCTGGTGTGAGGCAACCTCGGTTGAAGTTCCTCCTCGGAGTGCCCAGCGCTTGACCAAGTCGCTGCCTCCCTGCGAACAACGCTTGAGTTATTTCTTATCCCGGCATCTTAGAGGCGTATGATGTCTGTGAAACATTTGTCCTTTGTCTGTATGACTTGAATTTCTTTTGTGTACCATTGTGACATATCATTGTAGCTGTTACCATTTGTTAAGTTGGTGTTTGTCCAAATTCTTGCTTTGGTGGCTGCGATTTCTGATTTTAGGATTTATCCTTGCCTCCGTTTTTCATGAGTGGTGTTCGAGCGGTTGACTACTACCTTGGGAGAATATATGGCAATCCTGAATCATTGTTTATCGCTTGAACTTCAATATAAACCAAATTTCAGAAATTATAAAACTAATACTGGTCGCTCAACATAAAATGAAGTAGCATGGTAGTCCCAGTCATTGCTTTGGATGCGAGGTTCAAATATTTAATATGAAATGAAAATAATATATGGCATTTCAGTCAATGCTACTGTGCCGAGTTTAAATACCTAACATGAAATTGAGATAATATCTGGCCCCGAGTCACCGCTCTGGCGAGGTTTAAATACATAACATGAAATTGAGATAACATATGGCAGTCCCAGTCCTTTGCTCTAGGCGCCGAGGTTCAAATACATAACATGAAATTGAGATAACATCTGGCAGTCCCAGTCCTTTGCTGGGCGCCGAGGTTCAAATACATAACATGAAATTGTGATAACATATGGTAGTCCCGAGTCACCGCTCAGGTGCCGAGGTTCAAATACATAACATGAAATTGAGATAACATATGCAGTCCAGTCACTTGCAGGTGCCGGGTTCAACATACGTAACACCCTCGAATCGCCCCTATGCAAGTTTTAGCGAAACCCGCCAAACCGCATAAAGCGATTCAAAAGGTGCCACTAGGCACTTTATGCGGGTGGAAAGCGAGTAATAACATTACACAACAGTCCACGATGGGACCCAGGAACAGATATATATATATACAACACGACTCCATGAGTCAAGAATACGAGATATCTGGTACAAAGATCCAAATCACCTTGAAAGATGGAGCGTCAGACTACGGACAAGATGCAAATGGGGCTAAGAGCCACGAATAATAACCAATGGCGTCCATAACTCCTTCTGCCAAGCGGAAGGGTAACCCTGCTAACGACGTCGATCTCAAAACCTGCTTAAACAAAAGCGGTGCGACAAAGGGCAAAGGAAAAGAGAGAGCGGTCGATCTTGAGGCGATTACTGCTGAGACTAGAATTCGGCGGTCCTCGCCTACATAGGTATGGTGGTGAGCGGCGGCATCATGCACTAAACAACCTATAGAGACTCGATACAATGGCGGCTGTCGAGAGGGGTGAAAGACCTATTCGAACCAACTTTGATTCTAACGCCAAACAAACCCATCCTGGTATTTCCCCCTCGAGACCAAACGAGGAAGTCAACCGAGGAACTCACACAGTTGGCAATTTTAGTTATTCAGTTATCGTTGCAGCAATTACTAGTCAGGTATAGATAGTCATCCTGATATAATAAGAAGTGGGCCGTTTTAGTTAACCATTCCGTTATAGTTGCAACACTTACTAGTCAGATACAATTAGCATGAGATGTCCCAAAACCCAGCAGTTGTTGGTACTTTTATTTAGCCATTCCGTTGCAGTGAAGCTGATTACTAGTCATATCGGATACAAGTCAAATTATAGCAGTAAACTTTAGTTATAGTTGTCTATGATCGAGACCTGTGCTCCAAGTCGTCCATAACCGCGGACACGGCTTCTCGAAAAGATTAAACTCTGCAGGGGTGCACCAAAGTATCCACAAGCACCTCGACCCTTTTTGCCAGATCAGTTAACATACACCCATCGGTATGTCGGCGGGGCCTAAGTCATGACGTTTCCAGACCCAAAGCAAGCACGAGGGGCCACCCCACTAAGTACACCCTTGAAGTTGGCGATCCGAGACAGACTCGGGGTTTGGATAGACGGCGGAACGCATTTGGGAACCCAAAAGCGGGCTTGTCGACACCGCAAACGTGTCCCGATCCTAAAGCAGACAGTGCTATCCATCGCACAATTTAAATAAAGCGATAAGGCATGGCATAAGTACAGGATAGTAAATAAAACCTCAAACTAGTTTGTGGCCCTGACAATACTTTGAAATCGTACTAATCGATGGGGGCCCCTCCCACCGTGGTTAGCGCTCGATCTCGGAACAGTGTCAAGAACTCGGGGTCCTACGGGACACCAAGTGAGCGGAAACCAATATTATCTATCACCCACGGTGCCTCTGCATTTACCTACTTCAATTTTAGTTATTAAACAATAATTAAATTAAACGATAATTAAAGCCATGATCATCTCCAACATAAAGCATATGGCAGTCTTCCAACAACCGAGGTACTTGACGACCGCATAGCGACACTTGAGCAGCGACTACAGCGCAAGTCCAACTATCTACCAAACAACGGTAATAGGTTGTGTCCAAGGCAATATAAGGCTGCAGGATATCACGTGCGAAACTAGAGCATTGCCACACGAGATAGCAATAGATCAACAGGAGGAATAAATACTATAAAAGTAAGATAGGTAGAAAGGGGAGATGCTACTTTGAAAACATTGTCGAAGGTACAACCGAAGATCGGGTCGACACTCGCATCAACTCAACGGCCTTATCCGCGAAGAACCAAAACACTAGAAGAAACACCAGATGCACTATTTAATACTACGGCAAAAGATCGGGCATGATGCATGTATGATGCATGGCATGGCAAGGTGCGATGCAATTAGGCAATATTAAGTGGAACCGGGGTCCCGAAATTTAGTTAAACGGTTCATGTTGTTTAGATACCCCGCAAATTAAATGTTGTCTTAACAGGGCAAGATAAGTTACCGGTTCGCTACACAAATTTAAACGGGGCCAATATAAGACTAGATTTGCCCGCATATGGGCCCCATATTTAATTAAGAGGTGAATTGGCGTAATGCCCCCAAACCACACAAATATGCATGCGAGATGAACAATTAATATGCAACAAGTTTTATTATTTATAAAATATAGGTCACGGAAAAGAGGGTCACGCTTTGGGGTTCGGCGAACTTGGGGTTCCGGGGTTCGGTCTCAGGGTTCAGGGTTTGACGGGATCGGTCTTCGAAGGTCGGATACAAGATGAAGAGCTTGGCGTTCCGAGAAGAAGGACTTGGTGTGGCGTCGGGGGGGGGGCATCGGACTCGCCCTGGTCGGTGTCGATCTTGTCGTTGCGAAGATCTTGTCAGGTCCGCGCCTTCAAGTCGGGCTTGGCATTCGGGGTGAATAACTTGGCATCCTCGAGGAAGTACTTGTCGTATCCGAGAAGAAGGTCATGTCGGTCCACGGGGTTCGGTCTTCGGGGTCCGACGGTGTCTTGGCGTCCCATGGAGGAAAGCTTGGCGTTAGGCGGTAGATCTTGTCGGTTCCACCTCGAAGGCCTTGTTGTTCCGCGACGTAGATCTTGGGGGTTTCGGGGTTCCACGGGTTCGGGCTCGACAATCGGACTCCGGGAACGGGTCTTGGAGTTCCACCATACTTTGATGACTTGAAAGATACTACAGTTCTTGCCGATAGATGCATGGTTGTGCTAAGAGGGTGCTCGAGATGTTGCTACAGGGAGCCTTCACGGGCTTATGGCGGCCTCCCGCGGCCTGGGGCACGACGCAGAGGGGCCCGGGCAGCACTGCTCACAGGGAGGCGACCAGGGACGGAACAGCGCCACAGAAGAAGGAGAGGGGTGCCATGGCTGGCTCGAGGAGGTCGGGTCGAGGGGTCAGGTCGGCAGGGCGTGGTCGCAAGGCGGCGGACGGGCGGGACGAGGTAGGCCGATGGGAGGCGGGCGCTTGAGGCCGGGAAGCACGTGTAGGTGGCCAGCGACTGGGAGGAGGCCCATGGCGGTGGCTCGGGGCTGGAGGAGGAGGTAGCCACGCGGCCTCGCAAGCATGGTGGCGAGGTGGTGGCGGGGCCGGCAGGAGGGAGGCGGCCTCGGCGAGGTGGAGGCGGAGGGGGACGAGGAGGCGGGGATGTGGGAGGCAGGGCCGATCACATGGCGGGTGCTCGCTGAAGAGGCGGCCGGGCGCGTGATTCCGGGGAGGCAGAGGCGCGGCAGCGGGCAGAGGGAGAAACAGGACATGGCCGGAGGAGAGGAGGACCCCGGGGCGGCGGGTGCTGCGAGGAACTCGGCGGGAGGGAGAGGAAGGCGGGGGCGGCGGAGAGGCGGAGGGCGATGGTGGAGGTGCAGAGAGGCGAGGATGGGCGTCGGGGTGAGAGAGGATGGGGAGGGGAGGTTGGGGACGCGGGGCAGGTGGAGGTGGGACCGGGGTGGGCCAGGAGGGGCTGTGGCGTGTGTGGCGGGATGGGGCCGAGGGAGCTGTTGGACAGGGAGAGAGAGGGGCGGGTCGGTGGTGGAAGTGGGGCAGTGGGGAGTGGGTCCAGGTGGAGTGGAGGTGAGGGAGGTGGTGTGGGTTTGTGCTGTGTGTGTGGCGCTGAGTGGGGAGGGAGGTGAGGTGGCAGGCTAGGATAGGTTGGGGGAAGGGGCAGGGTGACGTGGCGGCCAGCGATTGGAGGGGGTGAGGTGGAGGTAGGGTGGTTAGACTAGGTTTAGGTAGAAAAGGGATTTTGGGTGGTCCGGTTTGAACTGGGGGTGGCCGACTGGGTCGGATCGGCCCGGTTTGGCTGCACCCTAAAAATTAATTAAATATTTTATTTATTTAAAACAGGGCTTTTGCAAACCGTTAGCAGACAAAACAAAATAATCCGGAGACCCGGGTTTTAATTTGAAAACAAGACGGGGCGTTTAGAAAAAAAAACAGGCTTGCGAAAATAGTTTTATGCAAACAAATGCAAGATGACATGACGATGCTCAAATGCAATGTGGCATGATGACATGAGCATGCGGTCATGACGATGCAATGCACAAAGACAACGCGATTTTCTAGTACTGGTTTTGCGGGATGCCACAATTCGACACCACTAACAATGGATCTCGCCCTCGAGATCCGCCTCATGGTACCGGAAAGAAGGGCGGCGATCTGAATCTTCTCGCATCGTGTAGATCCTCGCGACACCACTAACAAAGTCGTTGTCGTGATCGTCGAGAGAACACTCCAGGGAAACAAAGGCGAAGGTGGAGGTATCAACCAATAAAGCCACCTCT